>OY754303.1:10000000-11200000 GCA_963573255.1 Chironomus tentans
ATTTAATCAATGTTGTTTTATCACGTTTAATTCATTCTATTGACACTTTTCAATAGGAGCTGTCTATAGTTATTAATAATAAAAATTAAATATAAATTCTAGAGAAATGAGGTGGTTGGTGCATATAATTACAGTTGTAGTATGGTGCCTTAGTGAGTATAATTTTAACTAATTGTTACAAAAATTTAAAAGAGTTATTAACCTTTGTATTTCCTTATACTTAGCTATGTTTTTATCGATGTTTGGCATGGGTTTTATAACACCAATTAAACGCGCATTCCTGTGTAATGATCCTGCTCTGTCATTACCTATTTTGCCTAGTATAATTGGGACTAAAGTAATCTATGCATGGGCACTTTTTTTACCACCAATTACAGTAAGTCTCATAATGTTAATATAAAACCGTTAAATTTTCAAATTTTAAAAACGGTTAAATTTCAAATTTTAAAAAAACGTTAAATTTTCAAATTTTACAAAGCCGTTAAATTTTAAATAGTGAAAATTTTGATCACATTCGTTTCAGATTTTTCTCGGTGAATTAATCAACAGCTTTGGAAGGAAGATGAGAGTTAAAACAAGATTAACAGGAGCACTATGCTGCATGTTCTCACTTATGTATTTCTATTTGGTTGATTTTGCATGCCTGCATATTATAATGACTATTGTGAAATTATTTGCAGGGTCATATCGACCAATATTCTTTGAGCTTTGCAGACCAGATAAATTAGAAAATTGCACAGCAAACACTTGGATTATGGAATATACATGCACAAATCAAATGCAATATCATCGATATTATGGAATGAGCACGAGCTTCTTTAGTGGACATGCACTGCTTTCATCATACGCTGCCGCATTTGTAGTTCTCTATCTGCAATTTAGATTTCATTCTAAACACTCGAAATTCACGTCCTTTTGGTTACCTTTTATTCAAACTATAATTATATCAATTGCTTTCTTTGGATGCGTATCCCGTATTATTGATCATCATCATCATGTAATTGATGTCAAAGTTGGTGCTATTGTTGGGATTCTTGGATCAATTCATGTATGGCATTCACAATATTATAGATACAAAAACTCAAAAATTACTGATGGTGATGCTAACAGAAACGGAACTGATATGCAATTTTTATGAAAAATTATACAGTAGCTTAAAACTAATAGGATCGTTTGACGATAAATTATCACAAGAAATTTATCAAAAATATTAGAACCGTACAAATTCTATTAATTGAATCATTTGTATGGTTCTTAAAGAATTTGTACAGTTTTCATTGAGCAATTACATTTTTTACTGACTTTATGTCTAAGACTTAATATCAACTTTCACTCAATTTTACACTTTTTGTACACGAGAATCACATATTTGTAACTTAAAATCATCTCATATCCATTCGACAACTGAAGAACAAAATAAAGGCTATGAGCGTAAGAAAAATCACAGCACATACCGACGTCAGTAAATATATATTTTCTGTGCTGTATACATCATCAAACGTATACGGAATTGTTTTATTGCCATTGCAAAGATTATTGTAGCAACATTTTCTTTCATAGCCATCTGGAAAGGAGTCTTCCGATCTGCAAAAATGCATCACCACGTTATCGTTATCCTCAATTTTGTCAATACACCTAAAATTGAAATAGTGTTTAAGAATTTGTGCTTCAGAACCTTACAACAGTCAGATTAATTTGACATTTGAAGAGTTTCAAAGATAAATGTCTAAAAACCATACAACAGTCTTGAAAAATCTCAACGGAATTTGTACGGTTTCAATATTCAAATAATAACAGCTTTTTATCTACAAAAATTGCAAATTTTCAATAAGTCAAGATTCATCATCCAGAACGATAAGCTGCAACTTGTTTGCGTAGAAAATGCAATATTAATGCACAGTTAGACAAATTATTGCGATGTTTGTAAAAATCGCCTCGAAAGTTCATAAGAAAATAAATTTTCAAATAGTTACCCTTGTGTGTAGATTTTCGCGAGATTCTGATCATGCTTAGAGGAAATAAAGCAAGCACCTTCAGTCATACAATAATAGGCATCCGTACAAATATTACAATGACATGTTATTTTTTCTGATTGATATGGAAACAAAAATTATAGTGTAATTAATTTGATAACAAAAAATACTTACTGTCTCTATAATCATCAACATTTTGCGTCGTTCCTGTTTCCGAATCTTCGTTCCGCACTAGACCAAAAGTGCTTATCAATCCTTTATTCGTCTTAATATTCGATGCATTACTTAATTTTATAATAGAATATGATAGAAATAGAATTATTTGATATTTCATTGTTCAACAAAAAACATTCAAGGTTCAATAACTTTAATTATTTAATAATTTTGGGTATGTCAACTGATTTTTATTAATTTACTGCACTTGATAACATTAATCGTATCAACAAATTATGATTTAATATGAACTATATAAAAAAATGTGAACTTGAGAGCTGTATTCGAGGAAGTAAGTCGCACAATTTTGTTTATTATGATTAAAATCATTAAAGTTCTGTACGAAAAATAAACGGTCAAAATAATTTTGAATGTGTTCTAAGATTTTAGTACTGATTTATTTTTAGTACGAGTAACCAGCATTTTTCATTCAAATCTTGTTAAATTAGTTAATACGTGAAAATGTCGATGTTTCCAGGTAAATATAGCAGGATTACATCAATATACACAGTAGGATAGCATAACTAATGGTATATTTATCATAAATCTTTCAGGATCAATAGCTTTTGATGAATATGGTCGACCATTCATTATTCTTCGAGATCAGGACAGACAGCAAAGATTGACAGGCACAGAGGCAATCAAAGTAAGTTAATCGTCAGAACAAATGCCGTTTTATCGTCAAATTAGACTGTTTAATTCCAAAAAACATGTGATTCAGAATTTTTCAATCTTCTAGAATATTTCACAACAAATGTTTTTTGTTTCGCAAAAAATCCCATTAATATCCAATTACTTAATTAAGTCATTAATGAAATATCATATTGCATCCATAAAAGAGTAATTCCAGCGGATAACTGCTTTGGATTGTTAATTTTTGGGTGAAAATTTCGATAATTCGGCAATCTAACCTTACAAATTGTTGCTCTCATGACTGATGACTAATAATCCAATACCAACAAATGTTTCATTTTAGAGTCATATAATGGCTGCACGTCAAGTTGCACATACTGTCAAGACATCATTAGGACCAAAAGGCTTGGATAAAATGATGGTCAGTCAAGATGGAGAAGTTACTGTAACTAATGATGGAGCTACAATTCTAAAATTGATGGATGTTGACCATGAAATTGCAAAATTATTGGTACAATTAAGTCAATCGCAAGATGATGAGATTGGTGATGGAACAACAGGAGTTGTCGTACTTGCAGGAGCTTTATTGGAACAAGCAGAGACATTAATTGATCGTGGAATTCATCCAATCCGTATTGCTGACGGTTTTGAACTTGCTGCTCAATGCGCAGTTAAACAGCTCGAATCAATTGCTGAACCGTTTCCAGTCTCAAGTGATGATAAGGAAGCATTGATTCAAGTCGCAATGACAACATTAGGAAGTAAAATTATTAATAAATGTCATCGCCAAATGGCTGAGATTGCTGTCGATGCAATCCTTACTGTTGCTGATCTCGAGAAGAAAGATGTGAACTTTGAGTTGATTAAGGTAGAAGGAAAGGTCGGTGGACGTATGGAAGATTCCTGCTTAGTTAAAGGTGTAATTATTGATAAGACAATGTCTCATCCTCAAATGCCTAAGACCCTCAAAAATGCTAAGCTTGCTATTCTTACATGCCCATTCGAACCACCAAAGCCAAAGACAAAGCATAAGTTGGATGTTACATCAGCTGAAGACTACAAAGCACTTCGTGAATATGAACAAGAGAAATTCATTGAAATGGTTAAGCAAATTAAGGATGCAGGTGCAACTTTAGCCATTTGTCAGTGGGGATTTGATGATGAAGCAAATCATTTATTGCTTCAACAAGGACTTCCAGCAGTTCGTTGGGTTGGCGGCCCTGAAATTGAATTAATTGCAATTGCAACTGGTGGACGAATTATTCCAAGATTTGAAGAGATTTCTGCTGAGAAATTAGGACATGCTGGTCTTGTACGTGAACTTAGCTTCGGTACCACAAAAGACAAAATGTTGGTCATTGAGGAATGCAAGAACTCAAAAGCTGTAACAATTCTCATCCGTGGTGGCAATCACATGGTCATTGCTGAAGCCAAGAGATCAATGCATGATGCATTGTGCATTATTCGTTCACTTGTTAAGGATTCTCGTGTCGTTTATGGTGGAGGTGCTGCTGAAATTAGCTGTGCATTGGCTGTCGCTAAGGAAGCTGATAAATTGTCAACATTAGAGCAATATGCCTTCCGTTCGTTCAGTGTTGCATTGGAAACAATTCCGTTGGCTTTAGCTGAAAATAGTGGATTAGCACCAATGGAAACATTGGCAGAACTCAAATCACGTCAAGTACAAGAGAATACAGCTCTGCTTGGTGTCGATTGCATGCTGTCCGGTCACTCAAATATGAAGACACATCACGTCATTGAAGCACTTCACTCAAAGACACAACAAATCGTCCTTGCTACTCAAGTCGTCAAGATGATTCTCAAAATTGATGATGTCCGATCACAAGCTAGCGAATAAATAACTGAGGAACAACTGTGTGAAATTAATTGTATTAACTTTTTTTTTATTATTATTGCACTGCGATTCATTAAATTAAGCTTTTTCTTTTATTGATGAAGAGAAATTTCATTACAGCAAAATACAGAATTTGTGAGAATCAGCTTGTATCCTTCTTAATATCATTATACACTTATTTTTCATCCATAATTAATTATTATAACATTTATTGCTTCAATGCATAATTTAATGAAAAATGAAAACATTAATTTCTTTCAATAAAAATATAACACTTTAAAATAGAACTTCTGTTTTTCATGATTTCTAGAGTTACTATGAATTGAACAAAGAATAATAATAAACTCAACACTTTTTTTAATTATTATAAAAACTTAATAAAAACAGATTATTGAGAACACATTTTACATTGTAATTTACTTTTCTTCCTTCTGCTATTGAACGAGCATTTTAAAAATTACTTCAAGTTTAGAGAATTTAATAATTTGCTAAAATCTAATTTTAGTGGATCGAAGTAACTAACGGACAATTTGAATTTAAAAACATTTGTATGGTTCTGAGTTGGAAAACTCCATTAAAAATTGAAAACCTTACAATTACAACTAATAAACATTTGTAGGGTTTTGGGAAAATTTCGAAAACCATACAATTCCAAAAATGACAGTTAAAAATTTTGAATTTCAAAAACATTTGTATGGATTTCATCAATTTCTTAAAACCTAACAATTCCAAAATAACGACAAATTTCAAGTTTTAAAACATTTGAAGGGTTTTAGAATTTTAAATTCTTTTTTTGATACAAATTCGACGTAAAAAACGATATGTTGAATAAATTCATCGAATCATTTGAGAACCATACAACTCCAATATTCATAATTGCTTCTATTTAAACTAAAAGTGGATTTTTTCCTTCTTTTTTCGTAAAGTATCACATATTAGACTTATTTGAAGGAAGTAAACAAAAGAATTAGAGCATTAATCTTTCTTATCGTCATTAGATTCATCCATGTGCAAATATTTTGACGCAAATTCTTCGTGAATTAATTTAGCATCAGTCATTGGAAGCGTGCACCTTTTGTTGTGACAGCAATAAGCTGTTGGAAGATTCCTGATCATTTTGAATGAAGCAGCTGATTTTCTTATAACATCTTCTGGACGATCGGTAGGAAGAAGGATGCAGAGAAGTCCTGGAACGTAATAATCGCTTGCAACATCGACTAGTTCCTTAGTTTTCTCGCCGTCTGGACCTAAAACATAAATTGTCATAACAATTAATCTCGACGAATTTTGTGTGAGATAGAAAACTAATTGACAGCTAATTAAGATTACAATTTACTGACTTAATGAACCGAAATGAGGTCAAAGTAGTTTTTTAAATAATCACTTACCAACAACAACTAACATATGTAGCCCAATTTCAATCAGTAGCAATGAACTTAACATTTCTGGCAATGAATATCCCATATTTGAGACATTTGAGAAATAATTGCAAATTGTTGTAGTCTTTTCCTTGAAATTTTGATCCTCAAAATAAGCACCTAGCAAGACTAAGTTTTGAATGCTGACACTGTTGCCTGCTGGCTCTGCTCCATCATGATCTAAAAGAAATAATAATTTAATTAAATAAAGTTATTAACAAGTTTAATGCTAAAGGACCTTTGAAATTGAAAATAATGTAACGGACTTTTGAAATTCAAATAATTTTTGTTACAAAATATGAATCCGAAAGAAGCGTTAGAAATTCAAATTTCGTAAATACGTTAATTTTCTATAAAAGGCATGACTCTTAATGATTGACATATCTAGTTGTGAACCATTTTTCTCCGCGCAATACAATTTGAGAATGAACAAAGTAAATAAAGTATCACATGTCAAAAAGATTTACTCGCAGAAAATAAATAAAAAGTGTTAAAGAGATAATAAAACATACATGCACTGATCTACCGCAAACGAAAGTACATTGGGATCAAAATATACAATGATTGCATTACCTTCCTTCATTCTCACGACCACATCCGATTGCGATGCTTCTGAATAAAAATATCCACCATTTTCACTGTCCCAAAAGTATTCATCTTGTAACTCTTGTAATTCTTTAGCCCAACGTAAGTAAGAGACATCCAGAGTAGCGACGTAATAGAAGATTAATCCTTTTATGAGAAACGCATAATCATCAAGATATCCATAAATTGGTTTTGATCCTATCGTTGGTTCATTTTCATCATTTTCTCCATAACACACTCGAAGTAACTTCTTCTTATCATTATCGTATAAGTATGTCTTGATAAAATTAATCAATTTTTTTCCTACTTCTAAATATTCATCTCGTTTCGTGTTCTCGCTAATGCATGCAATTTTACTTAAACCGATCAACAACAATCCATTCCATGATGTTAATATTTTGCGATCGAGATGAGGTCGTGGACGTTTGTTTCGCTCAGCATGTAGTATTTCATTTCCCTTCTCCAATATAGCCGCTATTATATCGGGATTTGTTCCAAATTTATCTGCAGTGTCACGTAGCGAGCCGTTCACAAACAGTACATTTTTGTCTATTAAATTGCCATGTGGATCAGAAACAGGCTCAACATTTCCATGCTTTTTAATGTCATAATGATAGCAATAAATATCAAATGGCTTGAGACTTGCAAACTCTTTAAATTTGTCATGGTTCTCTTTGAATAGATTCTCAATCTCGTCGTATGACCAGACATAAAAAGCACCTTCGACTTTCTCTTTTGAGTCTTTCGTTGGATATGAATCAGCATCCTCGCCTGAGAAAAATCCACCTGACGAATGAGACAAGTCTTTGCGGAGATACCTGCAAAAATAATTGAATTTTATAACGGTCGAAAATATTTTGAATTTTAACGGTCAAAAATATTTTGAATTTTATGACTGAAATTTGAATCTTAAAAATACGTTAAAAATTGACATTTGAGTATTAAGCCACGTGCTAAGATGACATAGTAAGATAAGGACTCACCTAAAAGTCTTGTGTATAATATCCAAGTATTTCTGATTCTTTGTAATTTTATATGCATTTGAATATGCCATTAATAGTTGAGCTTGATCGTAGAGCATTTTTTCGAAATGTGGAATGTGCCATTTACTATCGACACTATAACGAGAAAATCCACCAAAGACATGATCATGAATACCTCCATTAGCGATCTTATTGAGAGTATTTAATGAAAGTTCAAGTAACTCTTTGTCTTTTGTTTGCACAAATGCATGAAATAGGAAGTTTATTTTCGATACTTCTGGAAACTTTGGGGATCCGCTTGTTCCTCCATATTCATGATCAAATGCTTTCTTGTAAATTTTTATTGCTTGATAGAATTTATCTTCGACTGACATTGGATGATCGTCATGATCACCATCTGCTCGCTTTTGCATTGTACTCTTCCTTATTGCTTCAATGACTGATAAGCCTGTTTCAGTTAAATCTTCACGTGATGTTTCCCATTTCTGTGCAACCTTTGCAAGAATTGTCTTAAAGCCTGGCATGCCCCAACGATCTGTATTTGGGAAATAAGTACCCCCAGTAATTGGCGATAGATCAGGCGTTAGGAAAATCGATAAAGGCCAACCTCCAGTTCCATTAATCAACAATATGAATGTCATATACAACTTATCAATCTCTGGCCTTTCTTCCCTATCAACTTTAATGTTTATAAATTTTTCATTCATTATTGTTGCAGTTTCTAAATCCTCAAATGATTCTCTCTCCATTACATGACACCAATGACATGTTGAGTATCCAATAGACAGAAATATTAATTTATTTTCTTTCTTTGCCAGCTCTAATGCCTCATCACACCAAGGATACCAATTAACTGGATTATGTGCATGCTGTAAGAGATACGGAGATTTTTCATCAATAAGTCTATTCACTGCATTGTGTTTGCGGTGATCTTCTCTCGCTGACTTTGCATTGGCCATTGTATTAGACAGAAATCTGTAATTAAAATGGCAAATAAAAGTTGTAGTAAATTTTATGAAAGTAATAATGGATAATAGAAGAGTTTGCTGCTGTGGATAATCCTTGGATGCGGATTTTTTAAATAAAAAATCACTTTCTTAACATCGCACGGAGGTTTAGTCTGAAAGATCCAGTGATCATTAATCTCAAAGATCAATTAAATCAAGTTATTACAGTAGAAATAGCCACAAATATTATGGAAAGAGACTTTACAACAAACGAATGATGTTATTGTGTAAATAATCTGGAACTGTACGAGGCGCACGTAAACAAAATGTGATTTTTTTCATTGAACATGTTCATATGTGAGATTATCACTATATATTATTGTTTTTTGAGAGTAAGTGCAAATCCAACGAACAAGAAGAAGGCTTATGTGAGAACTTTTTTTTCAAGGAAGCCGGTTTTGTTTTCATTTTTCTCACTTTTCATTCTGTATGCTTAATATAACTAGAAAAGCATGAAGCCCGTCACAGGCCTCCAAACCATAAATAGTCAGAAGGAAAAAAGTTAAAAATTTAACGGACGAAAAATATTCAAAAATCAGCATCCTTAATTTTAACAAAGTCAGAAACAAGGAATAGGCATCAAATGGATATTTTCAGGCTTAGAAACCTGACAAATATTTTATATTAGGGACTGGAAATTTTCCACTTGTTGAATGGCACGTAACTTCTAGATTTCATGATCAACAACATAATCTTTGCACAATAAGATCCAGTTGTCTAAACCTTGACACATCCAGTCCACTTGTTCTTCTTATTATTATATTTTGATCTTTACAACAACAAGAATAACAACAGCAAGCAGTTTGTAAGCAGTGAGTGGAATAAATGATAACAAATTCCTACGTTTGACGTGAATTCTTTTTTCACATTCGAGTAAACAAAAAAAAAAATGTTATTTGTGTGTCATTGAAATTAATAACCAGATTCTGATGACTTGCATTCAATGACTTTTCCTTATTCCTCGATATTGTAATATTAATTGCGTAATAAAATGCATTTTGAGACTTACCTTGAAAATTTTTTATCAAAATTTCTGATTCCAGTCTGTTTTAATGAATTTCTAGCTATCTGGTTGTGATGCAAGTATATATTAAAGCTTTTCAGATAGTTCCGTGTGCCAATTCTCGAGACCACACTCAACATAATAATTAAAAACTATAAAATTTGATTTATCAACTCGACTTTCTTTCACATTATTTGCCTATTTAAAATTTGTGTTTTGATTCACGAGGGGAATGTCAGTATGAACATTTTTGGAACTGACGTCAAGTTAGCTCGTCTTTTTTGCCTGACTTAAATGACAAGTTTTGCGTGACAGCTGTGAAATCAGAAGAAAATATGCAGTTGAAATCAATTTGCTGCTGGGTAATTCCATGAGTGAAAAAATCACGAAAATTTCTTTTGTGCTAAAAAACTTATAAATGCATCTTCTTTTCGACTCTTTTAAAAACGTAAACTATGGAACAACTTAAGATCTTCACTTGGGAATATATAATTATATGATTTAGAGCCTAATAAATGAAATATTTGATTTTTAAAATGTTAACCGGTTAAATTTACGAAAACACAAAATCTTTGTTTCATTAATATTTCATTAAATGGCCATTTTTCCTTTTTAATTACGCTCATAACTTATACATTATCAAAAATACTAACCATTCAAATACTTTTTTAACTTTAAAATGCCTTATTTAAGAAGAAAATTATCAAAACATTTGTTAATCGGTTAAAATTCAGCTTTTTTTGCAAATCTTGCCAACGACAGAAAATTTGAATTCGAAAAATACGTTAAATCTTAAAACATTGATTCGACTTATTAAGGCTTAAAAAAAGTTTGAACCAATTTTAAACTATTCATAGATTAAAACTTCATTGATTTATGTAGCTGTAACTTCATTAATTATCTAATCAAATTATTAAATAATTAATTTAGGAAAAAATTTAACGGTTTTCAGAAATTTGAATACAAACAAGTAAAAAAATGTTACAACTTGATTTTCATCAGTTCCCTTCACTCATGGAATTACCCTGCTGACTTCCACGAGTATTTTTTCCCGGGAAAATTCAATTTTTTTTGCGTTGAGCTTTTAACGAACTTTTTACATACAAGCTCATGTAAGCTTTTAAGCAGATTTAAGCTTTGAAATGTATGAAATGAAGCTTAATTAAGAATTCCCATAAAATCTACAATCCAGAATATTCCAACTTTCATTCGAAATAATTAGCATAGTAAAGGATATTATAATAATAAGCATGTCAAACTATACCTTGCAATTAAATGTCTCACATTTAATCCTTTCATTCATTAAATCATATAAACAAAGAATATCAACATAGAATGTGATAACAGAGTTCCTTCCCACTTCTAAAACTAGAAGACAATAATAGCAATAAAATAATTAAAGTGAAACATTATCTGAGATTTTTGTGATACAACAATTACCATAAAACTCGTAATTTTCTCGCCTTTTTGCGTTCTATTTTTCATGTTGATAGATTCACAAGCCAAAAATACCGAAATGACAAAGATACAGTCATAGAACAAAGGAAAGGAAGCAACAAAAAATTAAAATATGCATAAAAGCTTCAAAACATTTGACATGGGTTGGGTTGAAGCACAAAAATAACATGAAGAGTTGGATATAAAATGAGGGAATATCATGTCTTGATAATAGATGTCAAAATAAAAAAAAATTCCAATTTTCAATAAATTGTAATGTTCTGTTGAGTGAGGTGAGTATTGCGTTGGAGTTTCAGACATAAAACTGTCGATAAAAAAGTTTTTCGCAAAATTTTCTCTTATTTTTAAGTCTCTGAGGAAAAGAACTTTGCAATTTTTTCTAGAAAGCTTTGAAGAGCTTTGAAGCAGAGGTGGGGGTTCTTAGTTGACCGCCCCCCCCCCCTTGGGATCAAAATTCTATAAAAACTTTAATTTTTTTTATTTTTAAACTAAAATATTAATTTTTTTTACAAAAATTGTTGAAGATTCGCAGAATCAATCATAATGTCAAAGTATAAAAATTTAATATAAAGGTTATATTTTAATGAAAAAAATAAAGAATTTTTAAAAATATACTTTGACTGGATCTTAGGAAAATTTAAAGAAATAATGTAATGTTTTGAAAAGCAAGCTATTTACAAAAGTTTAATAAAAGCGAGGAAATATTAAGTTTTTAAATAAATTTTTGATTAATTCACAAAAATCAAAAAATGGGCTTTTTGAACTGAAATGTAAAATTTTGAAGGAAATTTTTTGATCAGGGGTCATTCACTTATGACGTCCATCAAGAAATGGAATTTTTAGACACCCCCTCTCCCCCTTGTCACAAAATTTTAATTCAAAAAAATTTCTTTAATTTAAAGTGTCACAAAATCTCAGACACCCCCTCACCCCTAAATCATGGACGTTTGAATTTTGAATTTGCTTTTTGAACAAATTTAAGTTTTTTGCAATTTTTGAATAAAATTTGAATTTTTTCGAAAATTTTTGAAGCTTTTCAAAAGAATTTGAGCTTTTCTAATAAAATTTGATCTTTTGAATTAATAATTGAGCTTTTTAAAAAAGGTTTATATTTAAATAAATAAAATAAAATAAATATCGAACTTTTTTGAACAAAATTTGAGCAATTTTGATTAAAATTTGAAATTTCTAAAAAATTATTGAACTTTTTGAATTAAGAATCGAAATTTTAGAACGAAATCGGAGCTTTTTGAACTTTTCAATTGAAAGTTGAACTTTTTGAAGAACAAACTTTTTTATTGAACTTTTTTTGGAAGTGAAATTGAATATAAAACCTGAAAAATTAAGAATTAGCAAGTAAAAATAAAATAAAGAAGACAATTTATCCCTTTTTGATCGTTTCATCACCTTTTGATGTTCTTTATTGTTTTTATTGAATTTTTTTTTCTTGTCTCTCATGGATGTGATACATTATTTCCAGCAATATATTTTCACATGTCATTTAGTCAATAATAAATTAAAGATGTTACACACTTTCTTTACTCTCATCTTTACCTATTTTTTCAGCACGAAGATTCATTATTCTTTTTCATAATTTTCAACAAAAAAGTGCTTTTTTGAGTCAATCCTCATCAATAGGTCAATCATAACGTGAAGCATCACATTTTACTTTCTTTCCATTTTTGTGTGTGTCTTCTCTTCATGCCGAATCATCGTTTTTGGTAATTTTTCATTATCATTATTGTTTAATTTATTATTATTATTATTTGTCAACATTAAGAACATAAAATTTTCTAAAGAGACTTGTTTTGTATTTTTTTTGTTACTTAAAAGAAACTTTTTATTTTCATTTATTTTAATGATATGCTTCAGCATTTGATATGTCTGTACAAGAAATTTCAATTTTTCTTTCTTTTCTTCTTGCTTATTTACTGTAAACCACAAATGGGTCTCAATTTTTATTCTTCTTTCCAATTTTCTCTCTCTCGTTTTGTATGTTAGTAATCTATCAATATAATTAATTAATAAGTTGCATTATGAATATTTCTTCATTTATGGTTGTCCATTTTTCAATTATTTTTTTCAATCGCTTTTCCCTTTTCATGAACTTCATGATCTTTTTTTATTTTATTTAAAAAGTGAGTTGTAATTCAGAGTTGTTGGACTGGAATTAGAATATGATGACTAGGCCTGATTTTTATAATGAATACACAAATTTAATGACTAGATCCCAATGGATGACAACAGTAGTAGTAACCGTTATTTTTTTTTTAGAAATTCAAAGCTATTTCGAAAATATTCGAAGTGCTAAATTTTTTGAATTTTCAAAAACCGTTAAATTTACTTACGAAAATTTGTAACGGTCATATTTTTTTTTTGAAAAAAATTGCATTTTTGAAGTTTTGATTTCGAAGAATAAGAATAAGATCCTAAAAACCTATCTGAAAATCAATTTTTGTAAGCTAGAGTGAAGCTTTTTGAAGCTAATAAACCATACTCGAATTTTTTTGGATATGTTTTTGATTATTTTGGATACATATAGTTCTTTTTCCTTTTTGAGAAAACGCAGTTGTACACGTTGAATCTATCCATTCTTGTTTGATTGTTCGTCAGTTCATCTTTTCGTTTTTTTCCGTTTGTCACAGAAACAACGTCTCAGGAATAGGTTTTGTTATATTTTGAAACAAAGGTGGTTTCAGTGTCTAGGGGGGTCTGGACTCACCCTCACTAGGAATTTTTCATATGGAAAGAATTTTTCTAAAATTTTTTCCACTCTAATTAACAAAAAGTACAGAAAAAACAAATTTTTTTGGACCCCATAAAATTTTTTCTGACTGTCTAAAATATAGTCCCTAATCCAAGGATCAGGAAGAATTAAAAATTTTTGGAACCGGTTACTTCCTTTGTTGGAAATAATTAAAAACTCCTCTGAAGCAGCTTGCATTAAAGCAAAACAATACGTAATCAGGGGTGTAACCAAAAAAAATTTCGAGGTAAGCCAGGGGCAATGGGGGTGATTTGGGCGTTACAACACCAATCTAGACGGAATCTTCTTCAATTTGCTAGAGGTTTTTGAGAAAAAGTTTAGATTTTTTTTAAAAAAAAATTTAACAAAATTTCCAAATTGGTTTTGACCCGAAAATGAATTCTCATCTGAATACAATTTAAAGAATAGCACTTATTTCAAAAGCATGAACAGAATTTTAAAATTTGTAGGGTTTCCAACAAAAAAAATCCATCAAGAAGAATGAGAGGTTAAATACCTCGATTTAAGGATAGACTGTATAACTTTTAAAAAAAAAATATAAAAATTAGTTACCTTAGTTTCAAGCTTTGATCCAGAATCTATTGAATAGTTTTTAAAAATAAATCAATCCAGCAAACAACTCTGCTTAGTGAATGTTAATAATAATAAATTACAATTAAAACTCAACTTTTATTTTTTGTTGTTTTTTTGATATACTTTATTTATCTTTTTCACATTTTTTTATTAATTTTTATTTATTTCTTATTTTGAAAATTCGAAAGTGAAAAGGGAACAATCTGATGCCGCTATGTATAGGCCTGCTCAAAAATTTTACATTCATAAAAGAATTTTATTTTAATAAAAATTGTTATTACTTTTTTCCCATTTTTTATATCCATATATCTCATGCTCATTAATAGTATAATTTTTATGTGATTTTTCGTGCACCACAAAAAAAAGAGCTTTTATAGCCATTTGATATGTCTTTAATTACCTTTTTGATATGTATTCAGGGACTTTATTTTGATATGTTTTTTTTTCATTATAATAAAATAAATTTATCACATGACAATACTTGCGCGTGTATGTATGGATGTATGCATTGGGGATTGTTGAAAAATGAAAATTCAAGCAAAGTTGAACTTTATGCAAAAAAACAACATTTTCTCATTGTAAATTTCATTAATTTGTTGATGTTGCGAGCTTTTCATGTTCATCATTGACATCACAATGGCTTATTATTGCTGCATTTATGGTTTTCATTAATATTTCAATGACGGTTTTAAATTTTTCAACTCATCCAATGTGGCAGAGAAATTATTTTTGTTAAATTAATATTTCATTTATTATTCCATGCATTTTATAGCCGTGCAAAATTTAATTAACAGAAATTATGAATGCATTATCGTTAACGTTGTCGTTGGTTCTAGTGGGAGCTTATGCATGAGATAATATTTCCATTAATAATGCATTCCATTATGTACTTGACGCTTTTTTGCATAGAATTAGCTTTTTATTCTATAATTAGATTATGTAAGCTGTTTTAATGCCTAACTTGATGTGATACATTTTATTTTCTGGTAAATGTTGTGTGGATTTTCACGAAAATTTACGCATTTGAAAATTTAAAATTCTTGCATCGCAATTTTTGTGTCTTTTTTAATGACTAAATTTAAACAAGCTCAGTAAATTTAATTACATTTTAATACCCACTCTGAAGTACTTAATGTTGTAAATTTCTTTGATATTTTAATGCTGAACATTTGTTTTAAATTTTCTTAATTACTTCTGAAGTGACAATTTCATTAGAATTTTGTGTGCGACAATTTTGCGTATCTGACAGTGTACTTTTTTGTCTAATTATGATTTTTAGCTCAGTTAGCTGCAAGAGAGTGTTGTTTATGGTTAATGACAGAGGATCTGCTAGACCTCAGCACTCAAGTCAAATCCTGCATTTTTCTTGGGATTCGAACAACTTCTTTGATCCCGATGGGCACATTGAACCCGCCATAGTGCTAGTGTGTTCGCAAATTTTGCTTAAATTCTGCATCAAGCCAGCTTGAGGACGGCACCAATGTCATTCGGATAGCCATTTTTTAGGTTTGTCTGTCGTCGATGACATTGATGTCTTCAGTCTACAAATGAGAGTTGTGAGTTGATTTTTTAGTATAATTAATTAGAGAATTTAACTCCATCATCACTATGCACCTTAAACTCGTGAAATATAGCATATTACGGCTTAAAAACCTAGAACCTAGTATTTAGTCTACTGTATGTTAGCAGAGTGCAATGCGTGGTATCGAGCCATATGTAGAAAATTTTGCCAGTGAAATCTAAAGGTCTCTATGGTCAAGTTGTTAAGACAACTGTCAAGTTTCTACAACCTTTCCAGTTTAGAAGTCAACAGTTCAATTCCCACCAGAGAATATCATATTTATAACATGAATCACATTGATATAATTTATTCAAAAAGAAAATTGATTAAAAATTCCATTAAAAACTTTAATCAGCAATCACTCTAGCTAGTTGTTACACTTTCTCATTAAAAGTCAGATATTACTTCCATCCCTCGAGGGTTTCCAATATATTCAACGATTCCTCTCTATGGTAATCTGGTCTTGTAGTTTTATTGACATTAAAATATTCGCAAAAAATGCAGCACTAAAGAGTTCATGTCTTGTAATGACTCTATTCTTTGAAGCATATTTTATATAATTACTCTAATGGAATCAAAATAATAATTAACAGACATTAACCAAAGCTCTGAATGGATAAAGCTCACAATTTCAATTTCCTAAGTAAACTTTCAGTATTAAAATCCAGACAGAAAAAAGCAAAATACAATTAAATGAACTATCATGAAAATTTCATTCAAATCTGCATTCAGCATTACAGCTTTAATGTCAAACAACGATTTCCACAATGAATCCTGACAAAACAGCATGAATGGGAAGTGTATACAAAAGAGTGAAGTGAAATTGCTGTAAAATTATTTTTATTCTTTTATTACAGCAACATTGTCGTGTGACATTAAAGCACTGAATGGAAGGTGGGTACGGTATATGTGCATGAAAAAGATATAAAGTTCAATGTAAGTCATCATCATCTGTGTATTTTTCTTCCTCATTCATTCAGCTCTACCCTTTTTTTCGTGTATCATCTCATCCGTTCCGTTGATTATACGACTCATAAATTTTCATGTCACAAAGTTGACATCAGTTGACTTGCAGTTAATTAAAATTTGATATTGCAATGTCAACTTGTGTACTTTAGCATAAAATTTCATTTAGCCACGGATGACTTGATGTCCTGAATTGCCAGTTCTACTTTTTTCCAATATATATTTTTAATTTATCGTCTCATTCAAAATCCATGCCATAAATTATTATGATTAAATTAATTTTTTATACATCATTAGATTAATTGTTGTATGGAGGATAAAAGCAGATTGGCAATTTCAATTAGGTATCATCGGTAGGAGCTTAATGTCATTTACATGATGATGATGATGTTGAACAATATGCAATTACATTATCATGAATTAAATGTCATCTATCCCGTAGACAAAACAAAAGGACGAGGAAGCTTTCAATGATGATTAAGTTTGTCATGTTTAATGGAACTTCCGTAATTAATTCTAGTCGAATCTATATCAATTTTTATCTCATTCTTTTTTTCCTGTGCCACCCATGCAATGGCTTTCATTTTCTAACAATGTGTGCGTGTGTGTGTGTGTGGTCTCTATATTTAGTCTCATTGCCGATGATGATGTTGGACGATGATGTTTACGTTGTTATTTCTGTGTGAGGAGGGCACAAAGAAATTAATTTTTTTGTCGACTAGTTAATTACAGTTAATTAAACATATCAAACGAGATGTATGCACAGAATGAAAGCATTGGAAGCTTTCAGCTGTGTTTTTGAAAGTTTCCTTGCTCTTTAGTCGGAATTACCTCATTTCTGCTCATGAGATTTCTTTGGAAAATTAATTTCAAACATTAAATACTTAAGATGAACTTCTTTTAAAAGAATATGAAAATTGTGCGGAAGTAAATTTTCAATTTAAATTATTTTTTACTTTATTTGCAACTTTTCCGTCTGTTTTCTCGCTTTCGTGAAGGAAGGAAATTGAAATCGCGACAAGAAGAAAATGGAAAATGTCATAAATAATTTTTTTGGAAGCATTATTTAAAGAATAAAGCTGGTCTTTGAAAAAATAATACTTTATTGTAGGCGTCATTTTGCAGTGAAATATGACAGAATATGAATTTTATAGCAGGAGTTTTAAATTATTTTTTAAAATTTAAATTTGAAATGAGAATTATGGAATTTTCTTGTCGAATATTAAAGAAATTCGTAGTTGTGATGCTGATTTTATCGTTTTTAAATGAATTTTCGTTTTATTTTAGCAAAACATCTAATCTGCAGACTACTCAGCATTAAACTGTAATGCTCATAAAGCTTCTCATAATACTCATAGAGATGTATGCATTCCTTTGCATCTGGGATCTGAATTTTATGGAATTTCATCAAAACTCTGGTAACTGAAGCTTATAACGTCTTTTTAAGAATGTTCTGGATCAATTGAAGTTGCTATGCTCTCAGCTGGATGCGCTGTGCCGCTGATACCCTCTATCATTATTATTGAATCTGGGATAGCGGCTCTAATCGCTTTTTCACTGCCACTCTCTTGATATTACTCTCTGGCTTAAAATGCTCGAATATTAAGATTGTCTTTAACCAGAATTGTCATTGATTTATTTCATTAACGCCACTGATAAATTTTAGTGGCAACTTGTTAGGTACCCAAAAATAAGAATTTTGGAACCTTTGATTGGAATCGAACTCATGTCCTTACACTCGTAGTGACAGATTCACCTACATGTAGATTTACACCCCAAATATCACTCAGATACTACATCCCTGCATTTTAATTATCATCAAAAAGGTTTCTAGACAAGAAGTATGTTCAGTTCATGCATCAATTTTTAAAATACTAGATTTTTTCTATCTATAAGCTCCAGAATCCAAAAGAATGTAAAAATTCGAACAACTTTCTTGCTATGCTTACTAATCTTGTAAGTTTTGCTTTAGTTCTCTATAATCCTATTCTTTACGTCTAGCGAACGTTCAATATGATTTCAAACTTAAGAATTTTCAAGCTCCTAATTAAAAATGCTTGATTCGAGTGCCTTCATATAGTATATGTTCTGAACGATGACTTATGAAGTGATTTGATGTCTTGACTGGATATTCAAAAGCATTCTCGAATGAAGATGAAGAAGAATGCACCAAACAGCTTTTTATTTCCTCTTTCGACATTAATTTAGCCATAAATGCATCAACATGTGCCGTCATCTTCTTATTATTACCTCAAGTTTTTATTGTTATCAGATTACATCTTCTTTATTGTTATTGTACGCATGATGAACAGCATGGAAAGCTTCACAGTCTACATTTAGCACTGACTTTGTTTTATTCTGCATAAACAAAAATTCCCCAAAGATATTCAACTTTTTTTTCCGTATAAATTGAACATTATATATTTTTCTGTTAAGGTATACATGTACTCTCTTCAACATATTTCTTGTTGTTGCTGTTATTTTTCACGAAAAGAAAATTTCACGTCTTACAATTTGAAGAATAAAAAAAGAGAAAGTAAATACATTTTAATAAAAATATCATTTTTCATTCCTTAAAATTTATGGGCATAAACATAAATTTATATATTTATTCTCTCGTCGTTTCGAATGTAATGCATTAAAAGTTAAGGACATTCATAAAGCTTTAATTTCATTTCATATATTCAATTAAGGAAGAAGAGTATGTAACATGCAATAAAAAACCTTTTTTTATTTTCAATATTTTTCATGATAACAAACATTTAACATTCATCATCGAAAGGCTTCATCTTCTTCCATCACTTCCTTCCTTCCGACTCATTCTCTTTCGTCTGATGAGCGAGAAATGGAAAGCGAAGAAAGCATGAAGAAACATTTCACTTCATTCGCCTTCACATTCCTTTCAATTTTTCTTAAATTCTCTAATCCATTGAATGTAACAGCAACTGAAATATTTATATAAGAATTGACTGCTTGTAAATTGATTGATTTTATCCAGATAAAAAAAATTCCAGCAACAGAAGTATTTGATGTTTGATTTTGCAAAGATTTTGGTATCAATTTGAGTTGCTGATTGGATAATTTAGCTAGGAATAGACAGAAAGTGGAATTGTGGATAGTCAAAAATAGATTTTTATTAGCTGTGACATTATTGATGTGATCTGTTGACATAAGCTGACAGTTAGGTGCCAAAATACGGTATTTAACTCGACATGCACATTTCTATCATGGTACCATGACGGCAGAGTACTTAGAACCAAGTATCTTAATTACTTCTATTTATTCTGATGTCTAACAGCCATAATGGCAACATTTCAAAGTGTGCGTCCAGATAAGTAATCTTATTGATACCAATGAAGTGACCAGCTGACAATTTTTGGCATTAAGACTTTAATTTATCGGTAGGTTGCACATTGATACCTTAAAGTCCATTTAAGAGACACATTATGTCAATTGAATGACGTTGAACAAAAATCTGTCAATTTCAACATCAAAAAGACAGCTTTTGTCCAATTCACAACTTCCTTAACATCCATATTATCAAAATCGACCGTATTCAGTTCACTTCTGCCTATCATTAGCTAATATTCAAGCACCAACTTCCAAACAAAATCATTTAAACGTAATAACCCCTCACAGACAATAAACTTACTTACATGGTGCTGTAAGATTATTTTTAGACGTAAAAGTGTCTGCACGAAGAAGCTAGCTATTTTCAATCATGTAAATGCTTTATAAATTTATTTTCATTTTATTCAATTTAAATTTAATTCACTTTAAAAATCTTTTTTTTCTTCTCTTTTTTAAAATAAGAAATATTGAGAGATAAAAATTTACTCCAGGACATGGACATGTGATATGTAAGAGTTGCCTTAATACTTATAATACAGTAAAATTTGATATGTCTCATTTTTTTGTGTATATATGTATGTGTAGTTAAATTTTAGTACCCTCTCATCTTCCCAACCAAGAAGGATTCAGAATGCATGCTCAAGGTGTCGTTAATAAACTTTTTTTCTTTAGCATAACACAGTCGTTAATTTGAATTGTTCTTGCTCTTGCTCATGTGTTGATGTTTCTCTTGTGGAGTGCAGGGTCGAGTTTTGATATTTTTCTGGAGCTTCTCAAGTGTATTTTAGAAGCTGATGTCCTAATTGTCTTCAAACTCCATTCGTTCCTTAAACATGATGATATAATTCAAATTATAGCTTCAAGCATGAAAATAATGCGATATTTCCATTCAACTGCCATACCCCCAACAACCCTGCAGCTCCGAATGTGTTAATCGCGTCACATATAATTTTTCATTGCCGTCGCAACATGCAAGAATCCATGAATCCAGCCGACATGCTCTCAACATTTACTTAAACATAATATTTTTTTATGTTAAAATCTTTATGTGATTTTTTTTTCTTTCTTCATTTCTCCCATGTGTATGTCTATTAAGTTTTAATATTATAGATTTTTTTATAATATACTTTAAAATAACGATTGCATGTTTCAAAGTCAAATTTCTCATAATTTTACTTTTTTTTCTCTTTCACATTATAACCTAATGATATGTATAAGAGTTACTTTTTTCAATATAAGTGCCATTTGATTTTTTTTTTGCATTCACATGAAACGACTGCAGGAATGTTTCCCCATTTATTTCCTTGTTGAACAAAACTGCAGCATTTGAGTGAAATTTTTTTCATTTTTATATGAAAAGAAAAAGTAAAAATGGGGAGAGAAAAAAAGTTTTTCTTTTGTTTTGAAATAGAACCACTATGTAGAACTTAATGGCCGTAATTATTTTTTTTGTGTGATTTCACTTTTAAAATGTAGAACTTTATAAGCGCATTTTGCATTTATGCAGATTTTTACTCATTTAAAATTTATAATCTAATTCTATGTATAATATCATATTAATATTCAATATTCATTCTCACGTTCAGCATTTGTAGTCATTGATGGGTTATGTTTCTATTTTACATTTCTCTTCCATGATGTTAAACGCTTTTCACCTGCTGTATGTTCAATGTCTTGATTGAGCTGTAAATATAAAAAGAGCAGATATGGTGAGACGTGTATGTTTGAGCATTGAAAGGGTTAAGAAGTAAGAAGTTTTTGTGAGAGTGTTGTTTAAAGGGCATTTTGGAATTCTAGATGCATTTTTTGTAGTTGTGCCAGTGGTTTTTTGTATGGGGGGGGGGGGGTTAAATATTTTTAATTTTGTCTGCTCTTCAAAACAGGAAAGGAGTGGTCTGACTCTAATCCCCTCTTGCTGCGATACTGAACCATAATCCTATTAATGACACATTAATGTCAGTTCCTTAAATTGGACTTTAGAGCATCATTTGGGGCCTTTTGTAAATGACGTCACGTAAAAAATGAACTTTTTAGACCCTCCCCTCTTTCACAAAGTGTCACTGCGTCAGACTCCCTGCTCCTAAACATTGGACGTCCTTTATGAACGAATACCAGTTTGTAGGATTCGATTAAGTGAAAAAGTGTCTTAATTGAGCTTCGAACTCAAGACCACTGTGTCAATGTCATAGTTATCTAATCCCAAAGTACAAAACCACTATGCCATTGAACAACTTCAGCTCACAATTCATCACCTAACTATATATAATCCACTTTAACCCTCGTTAATTCTAAAGATGTAGAAAGTCCTCGTGTTATACATCGAGGGAATTAAGCGCATTTTCCCGCACAGATCAGTAAATAAATCCATAATTCAGAATGTAAAAATAAGTACCCACTTAATTTATTTCCCCAAATGAATTGAAAACATAGCATAAATGCTTGAAATATATAGTTGTAGTTGAAAAAAATTCCGGAAGCTATTTCAAAACATTTGTATGGTTTTAGTACAAATTAAATCTGTCACTTATACTTCACAAGTAATGACAGCAACATTTGTATGGTTCTACATACATTTACATTTCGAGAAAATAAAATTTATGAAAAAATGTACTTTTTTGCTGTTTTATGACTCAAAAAAATTTAATTATGCATTAATAAATCATAAAATATCATAAAACATCAAAAAAGTGTAAAAAAGAATCAAAAAAGTGTAAAAAAAAGTTGCCCGCGGAGAGGATCGAACCCACGACTTGAAGGGTTTTTTAATATAAGTATTCTTTTTAAGCGTCACGTTAAACTTTGACTAATCCAACGTCAGTGATTTTTTACACCAAAAACAGAAAAGTTAATTTAATTAAGTTTAGGTGAGGATTTTCAAAAAACTAAATACGTTGCGCACCCCTACGAAATAGCAGCTATTTAATGCAAAAAACCCGAAGTCTCTACGTGCTTCCCCTGCCGAGTTTTTGAGGGAGCCAGCGGGCCAGCGGGCCAGCGGGCCAGCCAGCCAGCCAAAGTGGACCTTTAAGCGCATTACTTTCTAAGGAAAATGCGCTAAAAAGTGAACACGACAGCGTAAATTTTCTTTATTAAAAAAATTTAGCACGACATAAACTTAGAGAATGTAGACAGGAGAGGAAAAAGAGTTCTTTAGAAATCAGATCGAATCTTGATCACGTTTCAAAACGAATGGGAAACTTTTCTATTCCAACTTTATCACTTAAAATTATCCAGTTTCAATCGATTCACGTTCTCGAGTTGAATGACAAATAGTGCTGGAGTAAAATGAAACATAACGAGCGAATTAAATGAACTGCGGAATGTTGACTTACAATTTTATCCATTGCTACTGTTCCGATGCATACAAGTGGATCCTTGAAATACGAGCAGACCTATTCAGATGTGAGGATGTAGAAATAGAAGAGAGAGAAGTTATAAATTTTGTGCTGACATATTCAATTAAGTTTATCATTAAAATAACAAAAGTTTCAATTCATTCAAATTCATTTTACGTACCTTTCTTGGAGCTTGACGATGTCTTCGTTGCAATTGACAACATAAACCTCTGTAATTATGTGCGGGTAGGAATGGAATTAAAATGTTAAAGAAAGGAAAAGTTACAAATTATCTTGACGAAATATTAATGACATGGAAATGAGTCTGCATTGGTGGAAGTACATTTATTTTGTATTGTCTAAATTAATTACCGACTTTTTTAGTGTCGAGACAAAAAAAAAGTCGACAACAAATGAACATGTACAGTTAATTAACATCGGCGACACAAAGAAATTCAAATTTTGATTAAGAAAATTGCAGATTTAAACTTAATTTAGATCTACAAACTTTCTCTCTAACTTTTTTTTTCTTCAATTCTGTGCCACAAATGTCACAACTAGTAATCGAACAATTTCAACTTCCTCAGACATAAATTATAGAAATAAATGTCGATACAATGAGTGAAACTTTTTTTTTATTTCCACTCACCTAGTTATGTCACAATCGGATGATGTGGAACAGTCTTCTGCGTATTGTTTTGCTACTGCCATCGGTGCTCGACAGACATTGGCCCCGCCAGCTGCCGATACATCACACACTAAGCCAGATTCACAATCTGCATCGCGTCGACATAATTCACCCATTTTGCGACCGTACGCAAAGAGACAGTTGCCAAATGCTGCTTGATATTCATTTTTAGAAAAGAGAAATAAACAAAAAAAAATTGTTCACGTGATTTGTGGATGGAAAATAATTTAATAAAAAGTTTATGGATTGACATTTAAACTCTAGGGAAATTGTTAAAAAAAACTTTTATACATTTAAAGTTTGAAGGATAAACTTTCAGCATGAATCTTAAAATAAATTGAATTTTCTGACGACGACAGTGTGCTGTTTCAGAAGCATGATGTTTTATTTCCGTATTTGGTACTGTTTGGTAGTTTGAAGAGGAATCTTTCGTATAAAGATCAAAGAGTTCTGTCTAAAGATGGAAATTGGACAGTGTTGATATCTGAGATTTGCCTGGGTCTGAGGAAATCTTAGTCAGATCTGTCTAAGATAAAGATATGACATACCAGGTATTACCCAGGACTGATCCGCAAATTTATACGCTTACATAGACAGAACCAAGTAAGCTAATTGGGGAATTTGGGGTTTTTCGATTATTTTCTGGCCAAGTCATGTGGACAACATTTGAATTTGTGCCAATCAGAAGACCCTTTGTCTAACCCTGACAATCATACACCCAGACAGAATTTAAACTAGTCAGGGTATCTAAGCGCCCAAATACCTAGATTGGGTATAGAAAAGGGTATACTCGATACACCGGCCTCTGGCCTAAATACTGTCTGGATATTTGAGCGTCTAAGCACAACAACTTCAAGATTTCTTCTTACACATCCTTGCCAGCTCAACTACTAAACCTATCCAGTGAACATTAAAAAATATCAAAATCATTTCGGTCATAATCACAGTTCAGTCATCAAAATCCACTAATGTTTCATTTAACCTCCTCAAAAAAATACAAATATCTATTTACAGTCGCAAATTGTTGCATTTGAAACCTTAATTCGCAACAGCACTTGGAAAGCTTTTGTATTAAATTGTGCCTTTTTATTCTCTATCTTAAGTACACATCTCCTTGACATTTAGAATGCTTGCTACTTTCTAAAATTGATTGCTCGACTTTTCAATTCAATTTTGTCAAATGTCTTTTTATGACAGCGAGTGGGAGATTTAATGAAAAATGTTGTTCAGTTGCTAGTCAAAAATGAAGGCAATTTTATGTTTCTCGAGAAGGATATGAAATCAAATAAAGGAGAATGTGGCAAAGGGAATGGGAAATGAAAGATAAAAGTTTATCCTATAACATTGAATGTATTCTTATTACCCTTCTTGCAGTCGTTACTGAAAAAGATAACAACAAACTTTTTCATTCACAAAAAATTTTTAGTGTAAAGCTTTATGGATATAGGAATTTTTTATGGCATAACACAACATATCTTTATCATCACTGACTGAAGTACAGTTGTTGCAAAAAAAGTGTTCATAACCATGACAAGTTTTCAGCCTTTGTTACTGTTTATCTTGAGGATGTATATTTGTAAAGATTGAAGTGTTTAATAGCGGTTCTAAAGTTTAAGATTCTAATTTTTTTTTGAGAATATACATAGCAGTTTATAATGGGATCCAAATTAGTCCACTGTCGACATTTTTGTCTGTAGTCTGCAAGGTGAGACTTTAAGATTCATTTTTAGTAATTAGCTTGATCGGTACATGTTGCAATGTTGACCACATTGTGGAACAATTGAATAGCATACTTAGAACCAAGCAGCCACATCATGGCAAATGACAATCTCAGAACAATCTCAGAATCGGTAATGTAATTTTTTGGTACCGAACCACTACACCATAACACTTCACCCCTACTTGATGTGATTGATCCAAAATAATTCTTGTCAAGACTCCTATCCTTACTTGATAAACACACGGATGTAGCATATGTGCATGTCAAAAGGCTGATTTATAAAAATAAGAAGGATCAGTGGTGTGAAAAAGACACAAAATTCACACATGAAGTCATACACCTGCTTTAAGGTAAATTTTATTGAAAATTCTTCTTTTATTACATACTAAGTCAATTTGATATGGCACTTATACGTGTACGTATCGTGTACGTCTTCATTGACATTTAAACTTTATTCTTCTTGTTATTAGATGTAAGGAATAAGAGACAATATAAAAATGTAGGAGAGAGAAAAAAAGTAATTCAGTACCAAGAAATGAAGAAATCAGTGAAGCGAATGGCAAGGCAAATAGGGAAATCCAATGAAGCTTAAATTTTAATTTAAATTTATGAAAATTACACTTTCCCATCGGAGCGAGTTAGCGAAGCAATACAAGCATTTGATCCTTATTGCCATTTCAAAGATTTTCTTTTATTCTATTTATACTTATATACGCAAGCAAAGGAAGAAATATGAAAACTTGTGCCAAAGCACATTATTAGGTTTTCCTTAATAGCAAGAGGAAATGGAACGAAACAGTCACTTGTGATTGCTTCTGCTAATAAATATGAAGGAAAAAGGGAAGAACTTTTATGTCATTAATAAAGGCTAATTTTTCTGTTTTGTCTCTGTGATTTTATAAATATTGTGAATTTTTGGTTGGATATTCTTACTAATTGTGGTTAAAAAGTACGGAAAAAAGTAAAATTATCAGATCTTTAGATGAGACTTGAACCCATGACGTCAAATTATTGCCCAAGAAAACTAATTTTTACATTTAATAATTTATAAAAAAAATTCAATAAGAAACAAAATTTGATTAAATATAGGACAATGGGCATTTTTGAAAAAAAAGCGTTGCTGTCTGTTAAAAAAAGTTGCAGGTAGTCACGCTAAAAATATTAATTATGATGTGAAAATTGCAAAACGGTTTATAAAAAATATGAATTGATTTATTGAGAAAATATCAATTGATTCCACATGATCAAGGGTTCAAATCCCAACAAATTTAGACTTATGTTTCAATGTTTTTATTTCATATTTATTTTTTATTCGCAACTCTGATCGTGAATCTTCATTCAATCAATACCAGAGTTCGAGGAAAGGCAAAATGAATTATTTGCGGATAAAAACACGACCTTCGTCAATCCTTTAACTTTTTCATCTTCACGATACAATTTGTTAAAGTAGTAACTTACCTCCATCAACATCAACACAGACGCTCCCTGGACAGCAATGCTCATTGGCTGTGCAACGCTTTCCATAGCAAATTTCCTCTTCAATTATTGCTGGCTCCTCATCGATGAAATTTGTCTCGCCCTAATGAATGAAATCGTCATTAAATTATTACATTCTAATTCATTTATTGCAGAGGTTATTGATTTTTATGCCATTGATTTTTCGTTCTCTAGAGCATGAATTTTAAATTAGAGACATGATGTGATTGAAGAAACAAGAAAGACTAAAGTTCAAGGAGACGAAATATTGAATGACGAAAGAATTTATTTTTGGAATGTACGGAAAAAATGACAAATGCAGAGCTTTTAAGAGCTTGCAAAAATTTAAAAGGAATTTTAACGACTGAAATTTATTCGAATTTTCCAAAAATCTTTTTAGCTTCTTTAAAAATTATTTCATTATTTCTCGAGTTTTAAAAATACTTTTAAAATAGTAAATTTTTAAAATACTTTTAAAATAGTAAATTTTAAAAATACATTTAAAATAGTAAATTTTAAAAATACTTTTAAAATAGTAAATTTTAAAAATACTTTTAAAATAGTAAATTTTAAAAATACTTTTAAAATAGTAAATTTTTAAAATACTTTTAAAATAGTAAATTTTAAAAATACATTTAAAATAGTAAATTTTAAAAATACTTTTAAAATAGTAAATTTTAAAAATACTTTTAAAATAGTAAATTTTAAAAATACTTTTAAAATAATAAATTTTAAAAATACATTTAAAATAGTAAATTTTAAAAATACTTTTAAAATAGTAAATTTTAAAAATACTTTTAAAATAGTAAATTTTAAAAATACTTTTAAAATATTAAATTTTAAAAATACTTTTAAAATAGTAAATTTTAAAAATACTTTTAAAATAGTAAATCTTAAAAATACTTTTAAAATAGTAAATTTTAAAAATACTTTTAAAATAGTAAATTTTAAAAATACTTTTAAAATAGTAAATTTTAAAAATACTCTTAAAATTATATTTATCAGTAAACACAACCTATCTATAGACAATGCCATAACAACCATCATTCACATCAAATTGCTCCAATTATGATGAAATTACATTCTATTCCAATTTTGATTAATCTCTGTCATTACTTAGATGATTCCAATCTAAAAGACAAACTGAATAACTCAGCAGAGCATACATTCATGTCAAATGAATTCATTCAACCGAGAAAAATCGATCAATAATTCTAAAAAGCTTTCATCTTTCATTTGAATTGAATTCATTTGTGGGGAAAATAAAAAGAGCCTTTTTTGCCGATTATAAATCATTTCAAATGACTTTTATTATGACCCAAGATAGAGATAAAATCAAATTAGAATGAATGTCACGTGACTAGATAATGGAATTTGATGATAAAAGGATATAAAAAGCTTTCAAAGTCATGATTTTTATGAATTTCCAATTGATGTATAGCAGACAATACATGACATAGAAATATCCTTAAATTGTTATTGCCGTTGGGTTAAATATTGTTGCTTTTATCCGACAAATGAAGGTAAATAGAACGAGATGAGTCTTCCTTATGAAAGCTTTTATCGACAACCTTTAGCGTTTGTTCAACAATAATAGAAATTTTCCTGTACGATCGGAAATGAGAAAATATCATTAAATTACAACCTTACAAAATAGCCATAATGGAAATCCAATTTTATTACAAGTCTTGTTGCTTGCGGAGCTTACTATAAATCAATAAATATGACACCTTTACAAAGGACATAGGAAAATTTCCATCATTGCTTTACAGCCTTGATATTTAGATGCCGTACTGATGAAAATTATTGTTTTATGTCTTCCAATACTTAGATTATAAATACATTGAAAGTTCATGGACAATTCAGAATGTCAGAGACTATTATGTAAGATTGTTGCTGCTGCTCATATTAAATTCAAATAAATTTTCTACTTGATTTGTTTTGTCTATAACCCATTTGTAAATGTCATTGGTTCCTTTCACAAAATAAAGCATATTTCAATAATTTAGAGAAGGTCATTTCGCAACATATTTGATCCAGATTTAAATTTAAGTGTTCCATGTCATGAGGGTTGACACAGCTTTTCAATTGTCTTCAATTCTGGATATCTGGATTAACAGGAAGCTGTTATAGTGACAATTACTCGAGTCAATCCTTTAATATTTGAATTACATGCTTGGATGGCACACGGCGTAAAAAAAGATGAGAAATGTGGCACCAAATCGACATGAACCTGACGTGGATCCGTATTTATATCGGCTAGGTACCACATCTTTTGCAATTTTTATACTGTATGCCATCTGGGATGTGTATATGCAATCCAGCAATTAGAGTGACATTTTGTGGATGGAAATATATCTCGAAGAATTCCTACATAAAAGGTGTTGAAGAGTCTTTAGTTAAGAGTCTTTAGTATACCTAACAGTAGGTATTGAGTTTCGTAGGATAAATCCAATTTCAGGCATTTCCTATGATCAAGAATAGTCTCATTATGTACCGCAGCCAAGGAAGTTAGTGTGGCATCCATCCAATTTTTTTAGGTGAGCCAGGGATGAACATTTTGTTACAGAATTAGGAAGGAGCTATCTAAATTAAATTTTTTGATAGACATTATTTATTAACAACTCATTTAGAATGTTCAACCAACACATTAATATTGAACATTCCTATCCAATTAATATCTTCGAAATGCTTCCACCATCAACATTAAGAGTATGTAAACCCCCCACGCGATTTAATTGTGTACACATTCATCCTTATACTTGTGTCCTTTATATGATTCTTATTGAATTTCAAGAACAAAAGGTTTCATGTCATGATTTAAGAAGATTTCAAAAGGCATGATTTTAAGATAAACAAAAGACATATAACTCGAATGCTGTAATTGGACCTGCAATTGATAAGGAATGGGAATTGTATTAAATTAATTACAGCTATCTTCCTTCATATCATCATTCCTTATATCCTTATCCCTCACGTGAACTTAATGTCATTGTATTGAGTATAGAACAATGAGAACAATTGGTTCGCTTCAATGGAGCATAAATATCAAGTACACGTGTGACTGTATGATCTACCTGAAACAATGGTTGAGGGCGATATGAACTACCTCCATGACTGCTTCCATAGCCCATATTACTTAACATCTCTGGTGAGAAACGATTGAAGAGACCACCCCAAGCGTGTACACGAGCACTGCCAATCCATAATATCAATCCACAAATCCATAATACTGGAAACTTCATGACGATTGACGAATGTTATTTATTGATTCTTTTCTGAAAATATACATAAGAAAAGAATAATGATTATAGATATAGAAAAAAAGATTGATTCGCGTAGATTTATTTCCATCTGGCGTTTATTTTTGTCATACTTTTATTAAGAATGTCTAGAAATAGAATTTGATGCGGAATTCCATGAGAAAATTGAATGAAATTATAGATTTACAAAATTTCTGTACGTGGACTGAATACCAGAGAAATTATCCATCTCTGACACCACAGCTACAAAATATGAAATGCTCCTGACCCAGACATCAAGAATTAATGTCACAAATTAAAAATTAGAAAATTCACAAACTCTATTTTCATTAAAATCATAGTATGCATTGAAATTTTGTGTAAAATTTTCAAAAAATCAAGTTCAATTCAAAGTTAACAACTCAACACTTAATTAACCCCAAAAAAATGAACAAAGTTTGTGACAGAATTATAAATCAACTGTCTGAAAAAAAAATTAATGACTTCAATAAGGCAAGTAAATTTGTAACGCGTAAAACCGAACAATTTGGTTGTGCGTATTACGAGTTTTCACCTGCTTTTACGTTTAATTTATTTTCGGAAAATCAACGAAATGTCATAATTTATGACGAAGCGATAAATATATGACACAGGACAAGTAAAAGCATTATTATCATAATTTATCTTTTTAAGGTACGTCCAACCCTATATTAATTTATTTTTATCCATTCTAAGTTATTTTGTGTGGGATTGTTTTTATGTATTCTTTGTGTTATCATTAATCTGTACGGTTCACGTTGTATTTTAACACGATGGTAGCTTGTAGAATATTCATGAGACAAATATCCATAATATTGAACTAAAAATAATGAACTTATCATATTGCATGCTGCAAAGACATATCATAGATATATAAACCAAAAATAAAAATCCGGCTAATGTTTGTGTTTAAGCAGTCAATGAAAATTTCTATGAATGGTGATTGCTCATTCATTAAAATGTAAAGGAAGAAGGATTGAATGTAGGTTTTTGTGGAAGAAGACATGACAGATAACTGAATGAAGTTGTGTGACTGTAATTGCGGGCTATTTTCATCGAATACAATATTCTTCGATGTCTATATGTGTGGGCTTGCTCATTCTAAATGATTAACAATATTCCTCAGAGCAATTAGAGATGTTTTTTGTGTTTTCATCATAGCAAGGCAGTCTTGTGTACATTGAAAGATGAGTCATGTATTTTGGATAGTTTGCAATAGTTTAGTGGCATCTTGTTCTAACAAAAAGAGTGAAAATCTACAAAATTCATGTAGGTGGTGTGAGTGAGAGTTTGAATTATTGTATGATGAGTTGTCCAAACCCCAATCCAGGGTCAGTAATGATGAACCATTGTGAACCATCCATTTCTGTTCTGAGCTATAACAACTACTTCAAGGGCCGGTTTCTCGGGTTTATTGTAAGATATATCCCAGCTATTGTCTATAGTATGGCAAGGGTATACCCTAGGGTTGCTCAGTGAAGGTTTTCTTCGGTAGACTGACCGAATATTTGAACCTGAAAGAACCCGATCTGCACACAGCGATAGATCACATTTTTTGCCATCAACCAGCCACTAGGGCACCACAACGTTTTTTACCGTTAACGCGCCGAGCTATTTTCTTCGTATTTTTTTCTATTTTAAGGTAAAATGTTTAATTTTTGAAGCTTTTGATTGTAATAATGGAAAACAGTCCTCGGAAAAGCCAAGCAGGTTACCAGCTTACCTACCGAAAGTTGAAAAATCCTTGTTGATAAACGGTGTAGGTTCGAGTCTCACCTTAGTGAATATAGTTTTACACTACACCATTCAGAATAATTAAATCGAGCTCTTTATCATTACACAAACTCATCAGTGACTCATTAATCAATTCAGGAATTAAATTACCGTAATTGAAAATTTATGTCCTCATTATAACCTAGCTGTACAGATTACAGCAATAATAATTATATTAATTGTGAACTTTGGCGTTTCAAGCAATTGTTTACATTTCAATTTCAATACAGCACTTCAATTAGCATAATTGCATCATTAAATGTAGCAGCTTTTCCTATTTGATGCATGAGTACTCACAATAATGTCCTTATTATGAAATCACCAGGGATTGTTCCGTCTATATTTTATGCATTAGACTGTTTAATGAAATGACATGAAAATAAGCTTGAATGAAGAGTGAACTATGAACTATGCAAATGAAAAGGATGTTTTATGGAAATGAACTAAACATAAGTTTAGTGTAAATAAATGAGAATAGGATAATTCTCTATTCGTGTGATATACATTTAGTCGTCTATGAAATTAATGATTTTTATTCTAACATTTGTTGGGCTTATGAGCTAAAAAAAACTAGCACATCTAATCATTTAATTGACTGGAAATTAAAATAGAAACAGCACATGTTGGTATGGGGAAGTAATTTTCTAAAATGCGTGTGGATGTTAAGCTTGTTGAAGTTCTTGTTCTGTTTAAAACTTTTTGTTTTCATTTTGTTCTAAAAAGTTGTTAGAAAACGAGGTAACTGTCACTTATTTATGACGTAGAATTTCTTTAAAAATTGATGAAGGTTCGAAAACTTGTGACATGGTAACTGATGAGCTTGATATATTTATGACGATATGACTGACGTCAAGAACAAATGAACTACTTTCTGCTTAAACTTTTAAATAACTTAATCTTGGTAAAGTGATACTCGAATTTGTATATTCTTAATGACTAAATGCTTTCGTCGATATTTTTTTTTTGGGGGGGGGGGAGATAGGGGGTATTACTTTTTAATACTATTTTCTGTTGAAGGTTAACCCTGTCCACCTTTTTGTTGTACAAGTTCAAAATAGATACATCCAAGCATCAGTGTGGTCACGCTGTATTAACAGAGACGCGAGGATGCCTTGACGGCAAAAAAAATTAGATTTGATTAAGTCAGTCGACCGGGATAAGCACCTGATATTTTTGGGTACCCCTTTGATAGGAATATAGGAATATAGTTATCAGAAAAGCGTTCACATATCACAAAAATAATTTTCATCCTAGCTCATATTTAGAATAAGGCGTACATTAAGTACAGAAATAAATATATGAAAGCATACCGCAATTTAATTTCATAAGGCACAATTTTCATGAAGTCTCAAATGAGAATGAAATTGCGAAAATGGGGAAGAACAAGAAGAAAATAATTCTTATCCTACGTAAGCATTCTAAATTGAATTAAAGAAAAGCCAGAATATGAACAGAATAATGAAGAAAGAAGAGCTAAATACGAAGAAAAAGATTTTTATTTTCTGAAATCATCAAACGAACAGAAGTTTAATTGCATTTTGGAATGTAAAGCTCACAAAAATATTTTATACATTCTGTGTGCTGACAATTAAGATAATTGATATAAAAAGTAGTAAAAATAGATTTTATTGTCTATCGTTTGCTCGTGGAATGCCTTATTTACGTTTGCCAAACAAAATTGCAAAATAAATATTTGTTATGTTGATATTTATAGTCATGCTTCTTCATGCTTTATTGAGTTATTCTATAATAAGAAGGCTGTGTCTTGAAGCTTGGTTTTTGGTATGATTTTAATTTTTTTCATTTTGTTTGAGACTCAGAAGGGCATAAAAGCTACTGATTGAGATTCTTATAAAAACGAGTAACACAAGGCTTCATTTGGAAGCCACAAAATGTTTCGTGTAGGATTCCATATCTTTGTCTGTGTCGCTCATTTTTTTAGGAAAGTCCAAAAGTTTTTCATTTTTTACTCGAATTTGTGTATTTTTTGTTAATTTTAACGGCTCCTGTCACTCGGGTAACTATAGTTCTAAATAATAAGTCTCAAAATAAGAACCAATTCAGTGTTCTGAGATTTCTGGTTGCATATTTCTACCACTAAGACATGTGAGTAGATCTTATTAAATCCCAATAGATCAACAACCTTACATGCTCTTTTCAGCGAAGAAAATATTGCTAAACATGACAAAACAAATAAATTATGTGTCATAAAAATATTTTCACAAAAATAAATGATCAAAAGTCATAAGTTTTCCTAATCAACTAGTTTAATTTATTGCCTAAAACGGAATGAGAGAAAATGTTCATTCAACATGTTCTGCCAATCAATAAAATAAAATTGACATATTTAGTTCATTGCCTCTTTTGGGGTTTACATCGAATATGTATAAAGTCGTGCATTTATTCATAGTAATCAATAAAAACATTATTCTTTTTTGTTTCCGAATACATAAGTAATATTTTTGTGCACGTGTTACGAATGTGCGTGAAAAAATTATGAAATCAATAAATTTACCATAAAATTAATGTGGAATTTTGGATCATGCATGAGATATTTTGCAGGGCAGGGGTGATAGACGGTTGTGGAATTTTATTGTTTAAAAAGTCGTTCAAATGTTAAATTTTAATTTTTATGTAATTTTCAAAAAGGAAATTAGAAAAATTTCTAAATTCTGAATAGTTTAACACATGGGCGTATCCAGAAATAATTTTTAAAATTCTCAAATTTTTGTACTTTTTGTTCAGTTTTTAAAAGAAGAAAAATTTCCATTCAAACAATTTTTTGAGAGTAGGGACCCCTGGTTAAGAACCCCTGGACCCAAAAATTCATTTCAAACAATAATTCCCAACAAATTGATACAATCAATTCTAAATTGAATTGAATAAAATTTTTAGTAATTCATAAATAAAATTTCATCTCACATCTATCGGCACATGAATATTCAAAAGCTTTTTTGATGCTTTTTAGCAGGCACACATACAAAATTCATTAAGTAAAATGCGATTCACACTGATAAAAATTCATTTCATTAGATAAATTCTTGTTTTCCTCTCATTCTCATAATCCTTTGAATGTGCGCATGAATGAGGCTATAGAAAAAATATGAGAGGCACATTTAGAATATCATTTGCGAGATTAAAATTAATGAATTGAAAAAAGAATAAAAAAAACTTCTTGGAGATGAATATGAATTTTTAATGATTATGACGCAAATAAAAGAAGTGAAAATACCAAAAAAATTCAATAGAATTTAGATAAAAAAAATCGCTCAAAGAGAATTTTAATAAAAGAAGGAAACTGTAGGAAGATCAGAATCTGAAACGAAAGAAGTTCTATAAAATGAAGAGAAAATCTTAAAATGGAAAAATATGCAAATTAAAACATTATTTATGTGCAAGTATGTAAAATATGAATTTATAACTCTACATGGGTGCTGAATCATGCCATGAGATGCATTATGCGGGGTTGTAAAAGTTTTATTATGCGATTTTTACAGAAAATTTTGATGTTTATTGAGTTATTAATTAAATTTATTAATCGAATTTTTTAAGTGTCATCATAACCTCAATGTAAAATATTTAAAAAAACTAGGGGTCATTCATAAATTACGTTATGCAAAAAATTACGTTATGCTTTTTCGACCCCCTCCTAAATGCTAAAATTTTTGTAAATACTTTCAACCCCCAATTCCTAAAAGCCTGACGTAATTTGCGAATGACCCCTGAATGTATTTTTTAAGTGAAATTCTAAAATATTAAAATATGCATTTTGTCATTTTTTGACTTAAAAATCTGATAACAGTTTTAAAACCAGAAATTTTACAAAATGAAGGGTTCAAATCCCAGTTAAAAAAATTTAAATTTATTCATTTCAAAATAATTACTGTCATCGTAAGTTCTTTTGAAGATATTTTCTACATATATTATGAAATGCTTTACCTTATGATCTATTTTTAAAAAATTAGTATTATTTTTAGTTAAAAATTAGAGGATGTATAGGCTTGATTATTGTGTTATGTACCACTTCTGGCTCCTACCCTCCTCATACACAGAGTATGCTTCTCAGTTTATGAACAAAATGAATCCCCCAACTCTAAAATTAAAATTCTGACGAAATTCTCCCCAAAGACATTTTAAATTTATTTTTATGAAGAATCCCATTGTATGTGCTGCTTCCCACTTCATATTACTTATATAGCTTTCTTATGTCTTCATAAAAGCTTCATAGATATAACTTATAATTCTTTATGTTCATGGCATTTTCCTTCTTCATGTTCTGGTTTTAACTCCTTTGGTCATTATTAAGGATAGAAATGAAGATGAGGATAATGCTCATAAAACTTTCAATTCAGTTGTTATGAGATAGTTTACTGAGAGCTTTTAATGAAATTTTTTTGCAGCTTCTGGTTTCGTATTTTCATTCCTGCTTCTTTTTCTTTTATTTCTTTTAGAAATAATTACAGTCTCGATTGGAATGAAAAACCTCTGCGATTTTCATTAATTATCTAGGATTATCATGAAAAAATGCTCATTTCAAATTAACTTTTATCTCGAAAGTCATTTTTTTGAAAAGATTGTTATTTGAAAATTTAATTGAAGTGTCTGTGGATCTACAGATCTTTATGAGAAGGTTTATTAATTGAAAGTTTTCAGCATGTCTTCTTTATTGTGGAAATTTCTTAGCAACTGAAGGGAGATGTTGAATTATTTTTAAGAAGATTCAATTAAGGAAATAAGATTTAATTGAAATTGTTCATTATTCTGGGAATTTTTGGATTTAAAAGACATTTTTTTCCAAAAAGGTAATTAAGTTTATTTATTTTCGTTAATTAGAAATTTACAAGAAACTTATGCATTAGCTCTTAACTATAAATGTTAATTTTTGGATTTAAAAGACATTTTTTTTGAAATTATAGTCTTAACTATGGGTGTTATCAGAAGGGGTGGTTCAAGAGAGTCCGAATCTCTCTCCCACACCCCTCAAGATTGACATTTGTATGGAAAAAAATCCTGACACCCTCGAGGTTGAATTTTTTTTGTCTATGCCTCAGATATTAGCAAGAATCTAAGTCTAGGCTTTAAAAATTAAGTCTTACTCCAATTTTCAACTTCGTATAGAGCCTTCTATACGATTTCTTAAAATTCATCTAGCTATGCTTTATATTAGCTAGTTAGAAGATATTAGTTAAAATGTTGCTTCAAATCAATTCACCCTCACTGGTTGCGCACCTGCAACATATTGATAATCTAAAAATAAAAATTTTATTCAACAGGCATACGAAGTAGCAAACGAACAACATAAAGTAGCTTGAACATTTTTCTTTTCCCAAAAGTTCAAAACATAATAAAGTCTCATGAATAAAGAAAATATTGAAAGGTTGATCTCATAAATCTAAAATAAAACATGAAAGGCAAAGTAAAACTTCATTAAGGCATCAAATTTTACAGTAGGATTATCTAATTTACTTTAATGCTATCCAAAAATATCCATCAGAAAAACAACATTAGGGCTCTATGATAGCATAAAGGTGAAGGTATTTGTAGCACAAAGAGAAGCTTAAAGCTCAACAAAAAGAGGAAAAAGAAACTTTAGGTGATAAAGGAGCTATTTTTTCAATGTAAGGCTGCAGAAGCATGAAAAAATACCTTTCATTAAAATTCCTTTTTCTCATTCAACTTTCCTAATCCTCTTTTGGCAGACAAAAGATAAACAAAAGACAAGAGGATAAATAAGATAATCCAAAAAAGAAATACGAAGATTTTTTAATGCATTAATGCAAAAGACTTTAATCCGGCGGTTTTTCATTATTCTGTTGACTTTTTTCCTCCCTTAATGCTTTACATCATTCGGTGCTGTGCATGTATATGTGAGTATATGTAAAAATATCCTCAAGGTCTTAACGACCAAAAAATAAATATATATTCGCTGTCGTGACTGTGACGTCAGTGCTGTGAGGTAATTGGGACATTAATGTAGTAAGAAGAAATTTTTAATGAATTTGCAGAAAACTTTATGGTTTATTTTCATTATTGCATTGTGAGCTATTATAGGATGTAATTAACAATGGGGGGTAATTTGATAGAAAAACTTCAGAATAGTTGATTTATAGTTGCTTGATAATGTATCGGGTTATTTTATGATGCTTATTAAAGTTGTATATTTTGTGCAAATGAGAACTTTTAAAAGCTTTTCTAAATGAATTAATGTTTTTCACTTTTGAAGTCTATTTTGAGGCTTTATGAATTATGATGGGTAAGTATGACGTCCTTAATAATATAATAGCCATCATTAGTAAGTTTTTTGGTCTGTTTGTTCACCTGTCTGCATGATTTGTGCCAGTTCAAACAAGTTCTGTTCACTTTTACCCTCATAAACCCAACTCGAATGAAACATGGTTTAAAAAAGGCAGAAGGTCATTCGGGCAATATTATTATCTTCTCATCATGCTTGACGGGGGACTTTTCTAGTTAAAAATAATTAGAAAGCCGATTAGCTGATAAATTTTTGTTCTTTTTGAATTTTTGATTAAAAATATTTATTTATAAAAAGTTTTATTGATGTTAAATAAATTAGAAATAGGCTGCAATTTGTTACATCGAAACAAGTTAACAAAGTTCCATTAGCTGCAAACAGCACCATGAACCGTTATTTTTTTAAAATTCAAATTTTTTTCGAATTTTTTCTGAAGATTTTCTGACTGATTTTTTTTGAATTTGAAAATACCGTTAAAAAATTCGATTTATTCTTATTTATAGAATTTTTCGGCACTTCAAAAGCATGATTTATTTCTTTTAGTTACAGTTAGCAATTTTGCAAGCTCTACCCGTATTTAATTAAAATAAGCAAAAAATTTTGTTTTAATTTATAACGATCATTTTTAATTTAAAAAAACAAAATTTTCAAAATTTTGTCTTCGAAAAATAAGAACCATTTTCGAATAATAAAAACTGTTTGCAGCCAATGGCAGATGTTGTTTGTTTTGTTAATTTTTAAAAATTTAAATTAAAAAATCTAATTTTCAAAATATTTTACTTCAGCTTCTCAAAATTTAAATAATTTAAATCTTTTTCTTAAAATCACGAAAATGTCAAAAAAAAATTCATCAAAAATCAATTTTCAGACTTAAAGTTATAGATTGAAGTCGACTTGGATTTTGTATGGAAACAATGATACGATTTCATAAAAATTTATTCATCGAGTCGACCTTGATGCTTGCTTAAAATCAAGTTAAAATTTCTCACGTCAAAATGAAGAATTATGTAAATTTTATCAATAAGCCTTAAAGAACAGGGGTGTACCCAGGGATAACTCCATCCTTCGAAGTTTTTTATATAGAAGATTCCTAAGTTCTTCCGAAGCTATAGTTTCTATAGTTTGTATACTTATAAGAAACCCCTGTTCAATAAAGATTTAATAGATTATAAAGCAATTTACATTTTTCATCATCTTGAATATTTCGCAATGACATAAACTCTCACGTTTAATGGCATGCTTGAACAAGTAAAGTAGAATATAAAAAATTTATTTTTGATTAAATTTTGAAATTTAAATTTAATATCACATCGAAATCGTGATGGGCCATAAAGCCTTCGTGAGTAACCCAAAATATTCTCTTTAAATTATTAATAACTTCATTGACTGTTCAGCACTTTCACTAAATGAAAGCTTTCTCTTGTAGTTTATTTTTATTATATCGAAATCAGTTTCAATGAAGTTGTCTGCCAGCACGAAATGACATTATTCTTCTTCCGAAAAAAATACATGACGTATCATTACTGATGTCAATTAGTCATCTGTTAAAAGTACGTCACTTTGTTCATTTTTGTTTATTTTAATGAATTGTTGATTAAATTAAGTTTCCAAGGTTTTACTCCAAAAAAGCAAGAAAACTTTTCAATGAAAATTTGTTGATTCAGGAAAATTAATTAATATATTTTTATGTGTAATTAAAGATCCGTAATAATTAATCATTCTTGGGGCGCTAAACAAATGTTTCTGCTCTATAATTCCTTTTAATTATTATTATTTTTGGAGCCGTCAAGTGAACTTTGAAAAATGAAAAGCTTTGAAAATGAGGAATGAGTTGCTGTTTTGTAAAAAGTGATGAAAGCTTCTGGAAACTTATATTTATTTTCTTGAAATTTGGGGTGTTGCTCATCATAATTTAGATTTCGCAAGACTAAAAATTGTGGAATCTGTCTGATACACAAAATTATGATAAAATTGGAGCTCTAGTTGGACTAAGAATTTTATAAAGTAGGAATTTTTGAGATACTAAAATTTTTAATGAAGTTTTGAGCAGTTTAGGCTAAGAAACATTGGTAAAATGTGAGAATTTCACAGTTAACGGAGAGAAGGAGATGTGAGTAGACCCAAAATTCTCAATTATACTTGGTGCATTTTAGAGCTTCTTTTATATCAAATTATCTATTTTTTTAGAAATTTCAAATTTGTAATAAAATTGATGATTCTACAAAATTTCGTACTCATTAATCTAATTAATGATATTACATAAGGTTAAAAATAATCATTTAAAACCTTTCCAAAATTTATTATTAGTCAGAACCACCCCCCCCCCCTAACTGCCCCTAAATAATAAAGCCTTAAATAGCATTACGTAATATCAAAACAACCCCAATCTATATGAGATAAGCACCAGAAAATAGCTATGTCATCAGAACTGATGACGCAAAGTTTGCCATTTAGAATTCTCAAACTAGAACAATTGTAGTCAATAGGTTAAAATGGTTTATTGTGATAATAAATTTTATGGATGTTGCATGAGACTTTTGAATAATTTATTTAAACACTATGACATTATTCGTGTTTGTTTTTGCCTCGAGCATGAAAATAAATAAAGTTTATTTTAGAAAAATATATTCATTGATGAATGAATTATTAAAGGTTTGATAGAGTTTTCTATTGTCGTAGATAAATGGCCTTCATTATCGCAATAAAAAGTTTAATTTATATTTAATGATCCATGAGATTTATTATAAATGGGAGCAAAAAGTAGAACAAAAAGTTTGAATTTTATATTTTTTTTCTAAATTTATTTGAGATTTTTTTAGGAATTAAAGTAAGATTTTTTTAAAATATTTTCCTGATTTTTTTAAAATTATTCTAAAAATATTTTATAAGATTTCGGCATAAAATTTCCTAAACAAATATTTTTCATTGCTAAAATCCTTTTAGGCACCAAAAGAACTTTCAACATTGATCCATCCATTATTTCACCAGCCGAGCCACATCTGGAAAATTTATTCACTTATCAAAATATTCGACTAAGTTTATCTTTTCACTTATTCATGATTTTTATGAACACAAAAAAAAGTTTTTTGCTTTGTTGAAAAATAACTTAACACTCAATTTTTTATTAAAATTTTGTAAATAATAAAAGGGACTATGAAATGTGGAAACTGAAAAGTAAACGGCAAAGTAAGGTTCAATTGATTAAACAAGCGGTTTTCTTTGTTCTGTACTTTCTTTTGTAAGTGCTTTATTGTTTCCATTATGAAATAATAATAAATTATGGAATTAAATTGAGTGGAAAATCTGAAGATTTTTTTTTGAAAAAAAAAAACCCTTTTGAAAATGTAAAAAAATTTAATGTTTTATAAATTTTTTTGGTACTTTAGGAATTAAAGTAAGCTTGAAGTTCTAGAATGATTTTAAAGAAATTTTTCAGAATTTTAGAAGAGGTCTTGTAAGAAGACTGTGTGTTATTCATGAGACATGTCGTATTTCCGGTCATTTTTCAACCGTTTTTTGACAGAATTCGGACAACTTTTTAGAAAAATTTTGTCAAAACGGTCAAAAATCGAATTTTGGACAGATTTCCGTAGAATTGTTTTGCAAAAATTTAAAAAAATTCAAATATTTTGACTAAAAACACGGCAGACATGGGTGTACCCAGAGGGGGGGGGTCCAGATTTTTAAACTCAGTATAAATGGAACTCTTATGAAAAACTAATGATTCCTTAAAATTGACTACACCTAGTTAACTATGAATCAAATAAAACTTTGAAAAAAGTTGGAACAATCTTCTCGAAAAATGAGTTTGAAAACTCCATGACAGCAAAGAAAACCCCAAAAATAAATAAATAATAAATAAAATTCGGTTGAAAATTGGAACCAAATTTAATTCTTTCTACGCCTCTGCTAAAATATTCCAAAACTCCTCTTTATCTTTCCAATACCCACAACGTTATTTATTTATAATAATAATAATAATTTCCAATTTTTGTTTACTCTCAGAAGCTCATTTAGCATGAAACAAATACTTCTATTATAATCTCATATTTATTCTTGCCTGAAAACATTGAATCTCTTTAAATATTTTTAGAAAACATTAATCCATATTTTATGAGCTAAGCAATCCAAATATTTGCTTGTTTTTCCTTTTTCTCCTTCTTACAGAAGTAATGAACATCATATTTTTCCATCATGTCTGATTTATTGATCTTTTATCAGGAGGAAAAATACACTTTTAATAATAAATTAAGGAGCTTTCAACATGCTTATTTGGAATAAACAAGAAATGCGATGCTTTGAATTCCAGACTATTTTAAGAGTCTGGAGAAAACCTTATTATTTACTGAGGATGTGCTCTCTGTTATGATTTTTTAATAATGTTTACTTAGAATTTGTTTTTTTTGGATCTAAATTTAAAATTTCGTATAAAATTGCTTTGCATGACAAATTTTCTCAATTTGCTCCAAAAAGCAATAAATTTGCTATTTCTGTCCAAAAGCATCTTTTATGTATTTTTAAAATATATTTCCTAGAAACTGGTTACATTATCCTTTTGAGAAATGTGTGTCTCTATATTTAAGTATGGTTTATGGTCAATTACCGTCGATTAGAGCAACATGAAATTGGATTGCTTCTTAGAAAGGATTTTCTCTGGAGGGTTAGAAGCTAAATGTGGGATGCGACTTACACTTTTGATGACATTTATGTCTGTAGCTCAGAGCAGTTCGAAATGGAATTGGATTTTGTATAGAAAAGGCGAACAAATATCAAAGATCTGCTGTAGCCATCATTAGAAAGCAGTCAGATTTTAAAATCACCTTTCTGGCTTGCATGTTTATAGCTGAGGATCCAGATCCTCTTAAATTTATTTATACTCATAGAAAAGATTTAAAAACATTTTTTAAATTTTTAAAAATATTTTTTAAATTTTCGAATTGTTTTGAGCCGTTAAAAAAAATAATAATATTTTGAAAAAAATTGCTCAGATTGAGGGTCGAACCAGTGACCTCTTGGGCCCAGTACTCTAACCACTAAGCCACCGAAGCATATAAATGAATATGACAATTTGTCAATATATATTGAAAAAATTTAAAAATCAGCTTTTTAAATTTTAAACTTTAAAAATATTTTTTAAATGCTAAAAATATTTTTAAAGTAACTTTTAAAAACTTTTTAAAAACGGTTTTTTATATTTTTTTATAAGTATAATAATTACTAATTTTATTAACTAATTTTAATTTTATTTACAAGGACAAGAAATATTTTAGAAATGATTTTGAAATTCTGATTTGAAACGGAATTATTGTGGAACTTTAAAAATTAACAAGATAAATATAAAACAAACAAAATAAATTTTTTTGAACCCCTTTGAATTTTTTCTTGTCTATCTAGTCTTAAACCCAGGATCATGGTGTATCTAGATTGTAGATTTTTGGTACCTAACAAATAATAGAAGTTTTTCATCCCTACAATTCAACAATGAAAATTAAACAGACCGAAATTCCATTAATAATTAATAAAAGTTTGTTCTACACCAAATCTGTCCAAACAACATTACAAATTATTCAAAACTTCAGAAAAAAAAACTTTTTTCCCCATTTTTGTTTGTGCAAATAAATTAATGCTCATATTTAATTCAATATAAAATACCTTCAGTAGTGATTCTGAACATCAGCACAAAATTTTTCTAGAATGTTGAGTTTTGAACTTAATTTAGAATTGCAGCTGCAAATTTATTTTTATTGTTATTAGAAGCCATAGAAAATGAAATTTAATCAACTGTTGAGTAGATCGAGGAAATTATGACGTGAAAAGCCTTTTTAGATTATGTGAGGAACGAAACGTAGGCAAATTTTTGGAATGTAAATTAAAAATGATGAAAGGGCTGCAAAATATTTTTAAATAATTTAGTAGGGTTGAGGAAGAAGCCTTTGGGATTTACGCTAGAATTTTTTTTAAAAGTTCAGTCCGTGAAGAATTCAAATAGAAAGTTATTGCTCTTTCGTGAAGAATTATAAAATACAATATTTGAAGTAATTTAAATTCCATTATTCTACATTCATCTTGAAGCTCAAAATTCTTTATAAATCAAAACTAGTTTAAAACTAAAATTAAGTGACGAAAAGACTGAAAAATTTAAATTTAAATTTTTGTTACGTCCTTAAAATACAGAAATTCTTTAATTAGAAACTAGAAATTCTAGGAATAAATTTAATTTAAAAAAATATGACAGAAAAAAATGCAAAATTTAAACAATTTATCTAAATTACCCACAATTGATTCCTTTTTACCCAAAAAACAGCTAAAGAACCATTAAAAAGTTTTTGTGTATTCATAAGCGATGATAATTTTTTTTCCATCTCCATCCCTCCCCCTCTCCCTCAAAAAAATTCTATTTTTAGTAAAGAAAATAAACGCCAGAAAATATATAAAAAACACATACATAAAATTTTGTGAGACTACCTTATTCTTATTCCGTTCAACGACGCTTCACACAGTCAATGTATGTGAAAGAAAATAAAAACTTTACTTCCTTTTTTTATCCGCTCTCACTTTTTCCTTCTCCACAAGCGAATATTTAATATGATTCACACAAGAATTGAGCTTTTTTTGAATATAAGAAATTTTTTTTATTTGTTTTTCACTTTCTTCTTTTGATAAAAATTTCACAGATATTGAAAATTTTGAGGAATAATTCAGTTCCTTTTTTGAGACACTGTCACTAAACAAAAAAGGGGATAAAGTTTATTTTGATTAAGGAAAAAACTAAATATTTTTAATATTATTTTTCCTAATTTTTCGCTTATTCACGCTGCTCTCAGGTTTTTAGGAGCTTTTCGATCGAAAGTACGATGTGTACTGCGGATATTTTCGACAGATCCGAGCAAGACATTCGAGAAACGAGAAAAATGAGAACATTTTGAGTGCGCAGGTGCAAGAATGAAAGTTTTGTACGCGATTTATTCATAAAATTTAATTCATACATCGACCAACAACAAGTTACGGTTAGAGTCGAAAGCTTCTCTTTCTTTTATGGCTTATCGGAAACTTTATGTATAAGAATTCCCCTTTAATAATGTCTGATGACCAATTTATGATAGCAACAAATGGGAATTAATAATTGACAAAGAAATATGAACAATTTTTGAGAATTTTACTTTTGCCCTCTTTCTATTTCTAAATTTGATAATCAAACAAAAATTAGCGTTGGTTACGAAAGAAAAGCAGCATGAAAATCATGTAAAAAGTTTTTGCTTTTCTTCTTCTATGCATGAACAAGTATAAAAGTTGAAGTTTTCGTTCTACGTGTTGCACGTTTCTAATAGATTCATAATGGGTCGTAACTATCTTTGTATGAACTGTTATGCAAATTTTTTTAGGGGCTTTTATTAGGTATGAATAATAATTAGGCTGTGTAATGAAAATAGAGTATGTTGAGAGATGTTTGAATAGTTTTGGAGTTTAATTTATTAAATTTAAATTTTGAAGGTTTTTTGGAGAAGTTTTCGATTAGCAACGCGCTGTTGTTGGAAAATTTGCAGATATTTATATATTTTGTGAGAAATTTTTTGAGGGGGTGTTTTTTGCATGTACAGAAAAATTTAGGGGGTGTTTTAGTATTTTTTTCTCACACAACCCTAGGAAATGTTAGAAAATTTCCATCAAGGGTGGTGTTTTGATACCCAAATCACCCTCAAGGATACGTCCCTGTGTGACACTATAAAAGATCCATTTTAAGTCTCTTTCGACTCCTTGTAACAAAAATTTTAAAATACAAAAAATATCAATTTTAATTTGTATGATAATTTAGATTTTAATCAATGCCCTTCTTGGACTTAGGGTCCTGATCACATTTATTAATGAAAATTCTGAAAATATTTATAATTAGACGTAAGTAATAGCATATAATAACAGAAATCCATATCAAAGCTTTGGTTGTTTATTTTGTGTTACTGAAATAACACATTGTTAGAAGGTAAAACTTTTGAATGTAACGTGATTGCTAGTTAAAGCCACAAGCTCACTATGTTGTAGCTCAAACCGCTTCTCTACAGAGAGGGGTCTAAGGGAGTCTAGTCTTCCTTTCAAAATTTAAATTTGTATGAGAAAAATTCAGAACCCTCTCCCCTTCTAGATAAGTCAGACCCCCTTGCTCTTCAAATAGTGATTCCAAGTAGCACATTCCGGGGGTGGGGGGTAGGTTTCTGGATCAAACTCCCCTATTTTTGAAGAACATTTTTTTTCCTTTGTACCTGTCCAACTATATCATTGGCAATGAGCTTGCGTCTCTTAAAAATAAACATTAACTACATCTTAAGTTACTGACATTAAATATGAAATTCTATTAAAAAACATTGAATGAACTTTGATAACAAGATCATATCTTAATCTACTAATGTAAATAAAATCAATTGAAAGAAAAATTTTCATGAAAAAATTCTCAGTATTTCTTAATGCACTCAGAATAAATTTTGGCAAGCAAGGTTTGCAAAAATATTCATCAAAAAGTTCAAGAAAATTAGCTTTTTGAATTTTCTCAAGCACATTACACTTTCTTGCGTGAATAAATGCCAACAAAATTTCTGTTCTTTCAAGTCCCAGCAAAGGCATACAAAAGCTGGAAAAATAAGAAAACTTAAAAGCAAACAGAGTGAAAATAAAGCTGCAAAAAAGATTTTATGCAAATAAAAGAAACGAGAGATTTCATTTACAATATTTAAATCTTTATGCTCCATGACATTCAGTGATGATGTTTATGTGCGATGCGAGCTTTTATTTTTAGAAATGTTGAGGAGCTTGAGGGTTGTAATTCATCTTTTTTTTGTGCAAATAGATGAAATCCTCTTTGGATATTAAAATTATTTCAAATAAATAAAATAAAATATTTTAATCTCCAGCAGGATTTTGAAATAGATTCGATGAGTCGTAATACATTCAGCACGTGTGGGAATATTCAAGCTGAATTTTTTGTGAATCTGATAGGTGGGAATGTGATGTCAATAATGTTTCCGGCATTTCCACTTTTGCTCATTATCATGTGAAAACGACGTTGTTCTTTAATTGACATTTCATTTTTTTTTTCGTGGAAATTCCCGATGGCATAAATAAAAAAAGTTCATGTCAAGCCTACATTAAGTGTAAATTACATTAAATTCATTGTAATTTTCATTTGATATTAATTTTTGAATAAATCTGAGCTGAGTTTTATATTTTAAAAATGCACAGAAATTCAGTAAAATTGAATACTTAGTCCCTTTTTATAGTTGTTGTTTCTACTAGCTCGTAATGTGAGGAAAACTATTGGGAAATTTTAACCAGAGTTTCCAATTCAGAATAGTTTTGATTCAGTTAGGTTCAAAATTCGTAATCATGTAGCTGTCTCTCTAATATACCTAGATTACGACGTGTTATAAACAAGGGTGCGGCACTGATTACACCCTTGGTTCTAAAGCAGAGCTATCTATTTTTGTATGTCAAGGGTATACCTGAAAAACCAGCCGCATTACCAGGAGTGTATCTAGAAATTTTAAGAAATGATTTTTTATTATGATAATAAATTTAAAAATACGTTGAAAGGAGTTTTGACCCTCAAAAGCACTGGCATTGCAAGAAAAGGATGAATGAAGCCCTGACAATGACAACAGGCTTTAAGAGGTGCAAAAATGAAGAACAAACTGCTTAAAACTGGGGCGTTGTGACGGATTTGACAAGTTTTCAAATTAAAAATTATCCAAAAGAAAGAAAAACTCGATTGTTTTAATTTCTCAAAACTCTTTATTAATTATATTAGATAATTCTTTTATTTTAAATTTATTTGTGGACTCATCCGTCCTAAAAGTGACTGCTCATGTGGCAGCTTTATGATGAAGTGAAGGAATAGCATAAGGGGTCTGAAACTTTCAAAAGGTGTACTAAAAATTCAAATAATAAAAGATCGTTAGAAATTCAATTATAAAGTTTCAGTTACAAATATAAATGAAAAATGAATTAATTCAATTCATTTGTGAGTTAGTCACAGGCGTAGCTTTTTTGAATTAATTTAAACCTTAATACTAAATAAGGTTAAAAATTAGGAGAACATTACAGCCGTAGGTTTAAAATTCAAAAGACAACTTAATTAACAACACTGGACTTTTAATTACACGTACCAAGTTACATATTTGCATAATGAAAGTAAACAAACAAAATTGAAAACATTTCATAGCTTCGGTAATTCCAGAATATTATTTGCAATTATGCGACGGAATTTCCATCAACCTCATGGGAAAATACCTTTTCAAAAGCTTTAATTAATTGTTGCAAAATCATTCACAACAAATTTTCCATGAATGAATTTCCCTTCTGTTTGCTGTGTGATTTCATTTACCGTACTCATACCAAACATCCATCCTACGCATTGAGCTTCAACACATTTCAATTATCATCAAACTCAAAATAACACAAACTGAAATGTAAAATGGAAAAGATTTAATTATTTTTCAAAAAAGAATTACTTTTATTTGTTTTTTTAACTAAATAAATCTTGACATAAAAATAAATTAATTTAATTAAATAAATAAATAAATTATCATCAATTAATTTTATTATTTCGTTCCTCTTTTTTTTCGTCTAAAATGTTTCGTTTTTCATGTATAACGAAGAAAGAATTTTCCTATGTGTGAAAATTTAATTTTGTTGTGAATTTATGTACATTACACAAAAAGAAGCTAGCCTTTTTGTAAATTCTAGTCAGATCTATAAAAAAATTTATGCTGACTTCCCTTTGTACCCACATACAAATATAAGCATATCTCAGCACCATTCATTCATGATAAAAAGTTTCAATATATAATATTAATATTTAAATAAAATTGAGCATTCCTTTATGATTTCTCTTTATGCTAGCAACAAATATAATATTTTTATAAATAAAATTGTCTTCGTACATTTTTCAGTATAACAAAAAAACAACAACAACATTGATAAATTTGTCTAATATTCATATGATGAAGCATATGTACATTTGTATAAATTCTCATAGGAAATATTTATGGTTTTTTATCACACATAGTCGCTCAGATTTGAATGATAAAATGCACTTATGAATGTGCAATTGAATGCATTGATAGAAAATTTGAATTTGAAACTAATTTATAAGTTTTGAATAGAGCTTTTATTTTTTGAAATTTATATGAAAGCTGCAGGCGTGTAACTAGAGGCATTAGAATATAAGAGGGACAACGTCTCCCTTGACGTAAAATAGTTTTTAATTTTGTAGCGTTTTTAAGAAAAAAATCAAAAAATGAAAATCCATGCCAATAAGTGTCTATCTACTCCTCTGCCGTTTAAAAAAGTAAAAAAAAATTGCATATAATGAGGCGCAGAAAAAGTTTAAGGCCATATTTAATTCACAGGGGCAGAAAAAGCTTCCAAACTCAAAAAGAGTTTCCAGACAATATTTTGTCATTTTCTCCTTCCCCCGAATCTAACTTTGTTTTTTTAAATAACATACCACAGTTGAAAAAGCACATTTTGAGGTGCCAAGGATGTGTGTGGTTGGCATGAAGCTAACATGAATTATAAATTAGATCAGACTTGCCACTAGGTTGTCTTAGGGATGGCAACAAAGTGGCTTTATGTGTGCCTCAGTGGTATACCATAAGGAGCATGGGGGGGGGGGGGGGTCCGACGGAGAGTATAATATCGAAACAATAATTGGACCCCCTAAAAATTTTTCTGGGTATGCCTCTGATAAGGAGGGCAACCTGAGCTTTGACTACTCGACCCTAGTCATTTTATTTAACGAAGCACAAAACCCCATACACAGAGTTGCTAGATTTTTGATTTTATTTTGAAAACACCACTGGTTTGCCTTTTGGGCAACTTAGTATAGTCTAAATATTTTATTTTCCATAAACTCGATCAAATCTCATTGCAGGTCTCATAAATTGAATAACCAAATCAATTTTACATCCATATGCATCAAAAATGAGCAAACATGTGTGAACATCGGTCATACTAGATAATCCTTCAAGCTATATAAAAAATAATCTTCTCTCATAATACATGAAAAAGTTATTGAATAAATAAATAAATAAATAAAATTAAAAGAGGGATTTGTGTAAATAACATTTTGCAAAAATCACAGCTCATACCGAATGTTAAAAAATAAAAAAGGAAAAAATGTATAAAATCTGCATCAGCATCGAAAGCGTCAGCATGAGAGATTATTCTAATAGATTACGAGGGATTATATAAAATAGCGGTTTAACAATAAATTATATCTCTAATTTCAATTATGAAATGCTCGAGTCTCCTTACAAGAATAATGAAAGAAAAGAGTAAGCACCCTGATCGTGATACATTAACGCTAAAATATGATTCTTTTTCTGCTACGCAAAAAGCTTCTTCATTGCATTAACAGAGAGCTCATTCATTCATTATCATTTGACGAACTATAAAATTATGAATGAAATTGAGCACATTGAAGATTGTACATTGTGATTGAAATTCAAACCCCGTTCCTTAATTGAGATTCTATGCTAAGCTATAATATTTTTTCTATTTTAAACCCGTTATGCTTTTAATCCATGGCTTATAGAAGTTTGTTCTCATGTATACACCCGGAAGGAATGGTGCTGCACATTTAATTCCATGCGACACTGTTCCAATGAGTTGATAACGTCCATCGGGTCTTGACATGACGAGCGGACCGCCGGAATCACTGTAGAAAAATAAGAAATTTTGTTAAACAATTCGATTTGAAAATATGTACTCTCAAAAAAAGATTTTTAAAAACTCATACTCCGGGTAGGTAGGGTGTATTCTAGAGTGACCATACCTACCCTACCCCTTTTCTTATCCTAGGGTACTCCAAAGTAAGGAAAGGTAAGGTACCCTAGGATACTCTAGGACCATCAAAAGTATACCCTAGGATGCCTCAGGTAGGGGGGTAGGGTGCTAGTATATGTAGGATATCCTAGGGTACCCCACCATATTTTACATGCAAATTTAGAAATATTTTTAACTTTTTCTATAAGTGCATAATTTCAGCAATAGAATGAATAGAAAAATCAAAATTACCCCTGTGGAAAAAAGAGAAAGAATAAATTAGTAATAAAATTAGCATTAAATTAAAAATTCAAAAGAAAATCGTCATGAAAAATAAGTTTCACTCACTTCACAACTGTCCTTTTGTCCATTTGCATATCCTGCACATAAAAATGATGACAAAATTTTCTTCTTATGGCCTGCATGCTCAAACATATCTTGGCATACTGTATTCTCAATTATGGGAACCTTTTTTCAAGAAATATATAGAAAGAGGAAGAAACGGATGAGAAAATATTATAGATAAAATTAAGCAATAGATGTGATAAAAAATGACGCAAAAGCAAGTTGGGTTAAATTCTTTGGAGTATGTGTGAGTTCTGATTAGGTTTTGGATTGGGCGCACTTTTTATTAAAATTTAGATTAAGGACGAATTGTCAATTAACTGATGTTTGCTTTAAATTAATGAAAATTTATGCCTGATTCTGAGTCTCAGTTATACCATATGAGTCAGGAGCGTAGTCACTGATTGAATGTACTTTTTGTTAATTTTAAAAAGGACAAGAATGATTCTTGTATAAGGGTAGCGTATCTGGACCCCCTTGGACCCTTCGCTGGCTGAAGATCACTTACTGAGACGTCTAGCTTGGTTGGCTTAGTTTGAAGAGGAAATATAACAATTTCACTGAATTTTTCTAACATTTCCATGAACAACATGCCCCTGCTACGAATTTGCTTAAATTTGAAATCAAATCTATGCAACCGTTACAAAACTGTCGTTGCTGTAAATGATTTATTCTCGTGGGAAATTGTTTTTGTACCTTTTTCTTCCCAATTGATTTTTTTTTCTAGGGATATACTCTGATGTACATTTCAGAGTATACAAAAACAGAAGAAATATGTTTATTCTCTTAATAGGAGTTGAAGGAATATCAAGAAAGTTTGCTTAATTTTTTTCAATTTGCTAGGGTTTTTAAGAAAAAAAGAAACAAAGATACACGAAAGCTCTCACAATCCTTCCAAAAAATAAGTTTCTCACATTAAAATCATACCACACAGAAAAGAAGGAAGCACAAAACTGTGACGTAATAAACTCACATAAGAAGAGCGAAAGAAGGAAAAAAAAAATAATAAAAATTACTTCCTACAAAAATAGCCCAAACACGTCTTTCCTTTTTGCTCCCTTTATGAAAGGTTTTATATTTTATAAAACTAAAAGTTTTTAATGCATGTACACATTTACTTTATATTATCCTCGAGGAAACACACAAGTGAGACTTTATGTCTGTTTTACTGCAGTTTTTGTTTCTCTTTATGATCTCACCATGACTATAAAAATTATTTTCATTTCTCTGGTCTTGATGTTACGTAGAAAATAAAAATATTATTTTAACTCATTTTATCATGTACAATCCTACTTACTTGAACTTCCTGTAGTACGCTAGGAACACCTCCACCGTACTTTAAACGCCCCCATCCACTAACTGCAATTTTTCATTAAATATTTTAATGAGGAAAAAAAAACTTAACTTTTTACTATAAATTTTCAAACTTACCCGTTGCAACTTTGCCTGTATAATCAATTCCATCAGGTGGCATACAAATGGGTACTGAAATATTTGGAAAGAAAAGAAAAAAAAATCGTTGAAACTTAAATCCTCAATTTTTATGACGTAGAACGAAAATGGAATGAAATGAGAAGCATTTTCATATTCAAAGCGTGTCGTTTCTGTTTCTATTTTGAATACCATAAGACTTGGCATTATCTGCTACAATGTACTACATTTTTACAGGAGTGTGTTGCTGTCGAAACATTGACAAGTTATCAATGCATCCATGTAAAATGATTATTTTTAGAGTACTCAGTAGAAAATTTGGTCTGTGATTTTGAATGGACAGTGGACAGTGTTGTTATTTGGTTATAATCGTCCATATATTGCAGTGTTTCTCAAACTTTTTTGGCTCACGGCACATTGACCTCCATTTTGAATATCACTAGAGTCCCAAAAAATTATAGTTGAATTTAATTTAAGCTAGAAAAGTATCAATCAGGGCCATATTGTTATGGGAGGGGTTTTTCAAATCATGACCTTTTTTGAGAGGAAAGTTTGACCTCGAACCGCCCCTGGTATCAATACTAAGTAGTAATAAGCATATAAATTAGCACATATGTGACCTAAATCTTAAAGTAACATTCAAATTAATAGGGTTCGGAAAAAGACTAACTGATAATCTACAGTTATTAACATGTAGATAATCTACAGAAAATCTACAGTTAGCAAACTGTAGATAAATTTTTTGAATGAAAAAAATCCGTTAAATAAAAATTCAGTATTTTGTAAACATAAGCTTTTTTCTGATCTTTTTAAGTAAATTTAGACATAAAATGCACTTATTATTCATTAACAGTGCTATATTAGCTTTGAAATATCATTTAAATGCTTTAATTTTTTGTTTTAAGAAATTTTTTTAACGGCGAAAAAATTTTCAAATTGCTCATGAATTTGTCAACAAAGAAAAATTAATATTTGCAAAAAAATTGTTAATTTTCAATTAAATTCTTACTTAAACACTTTTAAAACACTGAACTGTCACTTTATTGGACCTTTTAGAGTTCAAATTTCAGTCTTTCAACTCATTTTTCAGAAAATTAATAACATATTTTTTGCGTTTTGAAAAAAAATCTACAGTTAGCAAACTGTAGATAACTGTAGATAAGTGTTAATAACTGTAGATTGCCGAACCCTACAAATTATACCACTGACGTCATTTCTATCTATAAGGAGGCTGTCCTGCCTCACTTTCTGAATCCATAATTCGAAGAGGGATAACTTGCTATGCCGAGTCTCGAACTCGAGATCGCTGGGTCGATATTTAATTCCCATGTGGCCAAGACCAAGACCACTGCGGCATCAAGCCACTTCAGCTCACAATAAACATCATAGACTGATAGATAAAGATCACAGAACATTCAGCTCGCAGACTTCTGATATCACAATCAAGCCCTAGATTTCCCGGGATAACTCAATCTCGAGAATCAGTCGACACCAAGAATCAGTCAACACCAAGACATCAGTAATCCATAGAACACAACATCTTCATCCCCTTAACATGCGCTTATTTCACAAATAATTCCACATAGACAACCACAATTATTGTTTTTATTCGTATGCATAAAACAAGAGCAATAATTCAGCATATGAATGAAGAAAACCGTAAAATACAGTACGGTACGAGGAAAGAAAATTGAAACACGAACGACAGTAGAAAGGAAAATTTCATTCTAAATTGAAAATCATAACTTGAAAACACAACAATTTAATATCGTCGTTGTTTCTGTTGTTTATAGACGTACATAGAATAGTCGAGTAATGAAAATTGTGTTGAACTTTACGTTTATGTATCTATACATGACGATAACGTCGTAACAGAGTCAATGATTATAAAAGCTATTTTAGTTCATCTGTAGACTGCATCAGGTGAAATGTTTATTGTTCATTTACGTTTATTTATGATGTTGGAAACAAGGAAGGTAAAAAAATAAGTTTAAGAAGGATTTTGGGGAAGTTTAGGACACTAGAGGAGCTGAATTACGAAATTAAGTGAAATTTTCCGAATCAAAACATTAAAATTCAAGATTTTGGCGCCAAAAATTCATTTCTTCAGCAAAATTCTCTAGTGTCTGCTCCTGATTTCATCAATATCTTCTAGAGGTACTATATTCCTCCTATATATTGTTTCCACTAAGAAGAACTTATAAAAAGTTTAATAAACGAGCTTAAAGTAACTTTTATTGTTCGAAGAAAATTTGTGAAAATTTTTTCATCTAAAATAAAATAAATTTTTTTCTTACACTCATGTAAAAGATTTAAAAAAACTTTTTTAAATTTGTATGAAGAGATTTAAAAACATTTTTTAAACTGGGCTCTGAAAAACTTTTTTCATATTCACATTTAAATTTTTAAAAATATTTTTTAAATTTTAAAATTATTTTGCTCAGAGTGAGGATCGAACCAGTGACCTCTTTGATGGTAGCCCAGTATTCTAACCACTAAGACACCGAAGAATATAAATGTATATGACAATTTGTCAATATATATTGAAAAAATTTAATAATCAGATTTTTAAATTTTAAAAGCAAAATTTTAAACTTTAAAATTGATTAAATTTAAAAAATATTTTTAAAACTTTAAAAATATTTTTTAAATATTTTAAAAATTTTAAATTTTTTTAAAAATATTTTTTTTTAAAAAAAAATATGAAAACTATTTTTAAAATTTAAAAAATATTTTTTAAAGTGACTTCTAAAACCTCTTTAAAAACGGTTTTTTAAATTTTTTTTATAAGTGTAGTAAACTTCAGTGGATTTGGGTCGATTTGAGAACAAAAAGTTTCTCTACTGATGAGCTCGGGCATTTTTACAGGAGAAAAATTGTATGACGTCATGAGGATGTAAATGGAAGATGTGAAAAGATTAAGGAAAATATTTTTCACGACTAGGATTTTGTTGGAGTTATTTAAAAATGTTTATTTTGGGGGTTTGGTCAATAGATATGCTAGGATTAAGTCTTGTGATAGTTAGTGGAACCCTTGGTAGAACTAAGCTAAGATTGAGTTGAAATATTCCTTTTTCCATAATTTATATTGCTGTCTAAAAAAATATAAAATTTTGTTCTAGGTCACGAATTATTTTCACAAAAGTAAGAAATAAAGCCTTTGGGCGCTTATTTTTAAAAAAATCGTTCATTCATTTAGGGCCCGTTCATAAATGACGTCACGTAAAAAACGAGATTTTTAGATCCCCTACCCCCACTGCACAACATTTTGTATGAAAGTGTCACATAGCGTCAGAACTTCTCAATACTAAAAATTTAAAGAAAGTCCTCGTGTTATAGATCGAGTGACTTCAGCGCATTTTTGTGTTAGCGATCAGTATTTGATTAGCAAAGTACTTCGTATCAAATAAGTCAATCATGAATATTTTGTGACTTAAATAAATTCGACGGCTCGATAACGGTTTTTTGACATTCAAATTTTCTAGCGATCAAAATATATTTGAAAATTTCCCGCGTAAATGCACTTGAAAATCATTAATAATAGTGTAATTAACAATTTTGTGGTGAATTTTCATATATTAATATGGTTTGTTCTTTAACGGTTTTTTGAAATTCAAATTTTCTAACGGTCGAAATATATTTGAAAATTTCCCGCGTAAATACACTTGAAAATCATTAATTATAGTATAATTAACAATTTGCACGGTGAATTTTCATATAATAAAATGGTTTGTCATTTAACGGTTTTTTGAAATTCAAATTTTCTAACGGTCAAAATATATTTGAAATTATAGAGGTAATGGTGAAATTATAGAGGTAAAATAAAATTTTGACAGGTTACACCATAATAAAAACAAAAAATCATTAATTATAGTATTTAACGATGGTTTTGAGATTTTTAAATGTCCGGGGGGCCAATAACTCGATGTCACGGAGCTAATGCAAAAAACCAGAGCTCTCTACGATGTCTGGTTAAAAAGTTTTTCTTTGCAGCCGAACAGCCGACCGAACAGCCGACCGAACAAAGTGCATTATTAAGCTACCTTTTTAAAACAAGTTTCAAAAATGCGCTAAAAATGAACGTCATTTATGAACGATCCCTAAAAATCCATCAAAAAATAGTGTCACGATGGTATATACCCCTCTCCCCCCTCAATGATTGACGTCATAAGTGAATGACCCCTTATTTTGGTCTCAAGAATCGGTCTAGATCAAGTAGAGTTGTCTAAATCATTATTCTGAGACCAAAAAATCAGTGAAATGATCTTATTTTAGTTATTTTACTCAAATCTTATCTATTAGGACCAAAATTTAAAAAAGGAATGGATGAAAACGTTTATAGATGAAGTTAGAGGTCACAGCAATAACTTTTCACTGTCTATATAAATCAAGCTCAAAGAACAAACTCGACGTCCATAAACCATGTTTTAAAAAAATATTGTACATTACTTTACTGCACCTCCGAGACAGAAAATTCAAAATTCAGCCATTGCAAGCGGAAATGAATACGCAAAAGAGAATTAAATTTTTTTCATTCATCGTAAAAATGTTTATTACACTCAAATATTGTAGATTGAATGAAGTGCGATATTAAATTTAATCCTCACATCATACACCTACATGCTCGTACGTGTACATGAGAGGGAATTGATGGCTATATGTTGGAATCGATTGAATATTAAAAGTATGTTTAGTATAGATCGAAACCTTTTTTGTAGCTCTTGCATAAAATATTTAGATTTGAATCTTAAATATCGAAGCGTGTGCACATAAATGTGTATTTTTGGATCGAACTAAGTATCGAATATTTTTTCATACAATGTATCAATATTCACACAAAAGAAGACTTACCAAAAGAAAGGAAAATATTTTGTGTATAAATATAATTTTTTTATCATCATCAATCACTCAATTTCATACCTATATGTGAATCATACCGCACTGGCGATTCCAGCTCCAAAATTGCTAAATCATTCTCAAAAGTTGCTGCATCATATTGACGGTGAACGATGACTCTGTTGGTGGTAAATAGAGCAAAAAAGTAAATATATATCTATAATTCAGGTTGCAACTTCGTTTTCTGACTTTTTTGTGAGAACTTTTTCGTTATGTTAAGGATGTGATGACTATGTGTAATCAATATTATTTTTGGTCTATTTTTGAAATCATGTTGATAAGTTGCAAAAAGAAGAATTTACATAATTAAGAATCACCATAATTTGTATTTATGTAACAAAATTAATGTACCGTTTAATATGAATGACAAGTCATTGCGTAAGAATAAAATAAATTTGTCATTACCCGAGCGACATAAGGCACAACTTAGAATTAAACTTCTAAAAATATTTTTAAATTTTTTGAATTTTCTTAAAAAATTTAAAAATAATTTTAAACTTTTTGAATTTTTTAAAAATATTTTTAATTTTTTTAAACTTTTTAAAAATTATTTTTAACTTTTTTTTGAATTTTTTTTAAAATTTAAAAAATATTTTTAAGTTTTTTGAATTTTTCTAAACCGTTAAAAAAAATTTTGAATAAAATTCCTCGGATTGAGAATCGAACCTATGACCCTTTATTAATAAACCAGTGCTCTAACCACTTGGCCACTAAAACATCACAAAGAATATGGCAAATTTTCAATATATGTGAATTTTAGATTATAAAAATAAAGTTAAAAAATTAAATTTTAATTCTTACGTTTTAAACAAATTTTTAAATTTTGAAAAGAAAGTTTTAAATTTTAAAAAATACCTATTTTTTAGAGTGGTGTTTAAAAATATGTTCATTTTCCTCTTTTGTGTCACTCGGGCATTAGACCCTTATTACCATTGGAAATGTAATGAAATTAACATATAACATTTCATAACCTCTTTTTCTTATGTGTATCCATGACAAAAAGTTAGCATTAGATTTACGTAAATCATCTTCATAATAATGAGATTCATTTTCTTGTTCTACTTTTTGCTATCAATTTAAATAAAAATTTATTCATTCAGTTCCGAATAAGAATTCAAAGTCATGCTGAAAAGTCTCAAAAATCAGAAAACGGATTGAGTTTCAATGCCACAGACTGACCTTTTAACATTTTTTGTAACCGAACGTTTTGTCTCTAATTCACCGGAGATATCGTGTTCACCAAACACGGCTACCAAGGACGCAAGAAAACCAGGTTGACAATGAGCTATGGGGAGATATGAGAAATGATAAAAATAGAAGAAAAATGAAAAGTTTTCCTATGAAAATGTTACACATAGAATGAGCATGTTTTTCAGTTCATACCTGCTGTGAGAACATAGGAGTTCGAAATTAGAACACCACCGCACTTATTTTTCGTGAAAAGACCCAACCATGTGCTCTCACGTACGAGAACTTGCCATGGGAATTCACCGAATGCTGCTGCTGTGCCACCCACTATCCTTCCTTTTTTATATTGTGGTCGTACTCCGCATTCTGAATTAATTTTGAATACATGCGTTTTTAATTAATTTTTACTTATGCTCATCACGTAAATGAGGCTGATCAAGGAGAAATTTTGCATGAAATTTTAAATGGAAATCCAATACAAGACAACGAGAGATATTGTCGTTATTTTTTTCAGAATTTGAAATTTCCTGCAATTTTTCTTCCAGAGTTTTTACAATTCAAATTTTAAAAAACCGTTAAATTTTTTAAAGTTTCAAAATAACGGTTTTTAAATAATACTCACGAATTTTTCCACTTGGCGTTGCTGCTGGCTGCTCTACCTCAGATTCATCAACAACATTGCTTTCTTCACCTTCCTCCACAGTTTCATCTTGTCCTCCTTCTTCTCCAACTGGTGCTTCTTCTCCTTCCAATAATTCATCTTCAACCACTGGCGCTTCTGTTGTCGTTGTAGTCGTGGTTTTTTTTGTTGGCTTTTTTGTTGTGCTTGCTGAAGTTACTCGATTTGGCGGCCTTTTGGACGTTGTCGATGCGCCTGGTTTTTGCGTGGCGGGCTTTTTTGTGGTGGCTGGCTTTTTGGTGGTTGCTGCTGTGGACGTCTTTGCTGGGGGTTTCTTCGATGTTTGTTGCTGTGAACTAGGCCTCCCCGGAGGCGCAGTCGTTGTCTTCGCAGGTGGTTTGGTTGGAGCTGTTTGTTTGACAGTCGTTTTAGGCACTTTCGTTGTTGGCGTATCAGCAAGTGTCGTGTTCTTTTTCTTATTGTCAAGACTGACTGATGACACATTCTTCTTGTCGTAAACAATATCAACTAAATTATCTAAATTACCTTGCATTGATTCAATTAATTTATTTACTAGCAAGTCAATCTTATTGTTGAGCTGTGAATCTTCAATAAATGATGGAGTTGAAATATCACTCTCCTGTACATTATTTGTTGCTGTCATATTCAGGTTCGGATTACGAACTGGTGGGAAATTACTGAAATCATCACTACTCATTATTGGTGTATCATTTTCAGGCTCATTGCCTGATGTATTTATAAGACCAGGATTGACAGCATAAATTGCTGTTGACAAGACACCAGGACGTTGTGTTACAACTGCATAATATCCTTCATTATGGAAATCCTCAATTCCCGGTACATAAATTGACGATGATACAAATGTTGTTGGAGTTGTGCTTACAAAGAATGAAGGAGGACGTTCAGTGGATGACTGTTGTGCTGTCAATTCATTTGGTGGTTTTGTTTGTTTCAATTGAGTTGCTGTACTTGACGTCAATACATTTGTTATGGGTTTTGGTGTAATGTGAACTGTTGGTGATGGATGTTTCGTAATTCCGCCACCTGATATCACAACATAATTAGTCTCAATGTCTTCTTGTTGATGATGCTGTTGAATTTGTTCATGTTGCTGGGTGCTGACAACAATTACTGGTTTTGGTGATGTCTTTTTCTTATTGCCAATTGTTGACGACACTTGATCATTGCTGATTGGTTCAGATGTTGATGGTGCAGCTGGTCGTTTTGTAATTGGATTTGGTGAATAAATGTAGCTTGTCGATGGAACCTTGACAGTTGTTTGCGGCTTCTTTGTCGATGTTTTCTTACTTACGCTTCTCGTCGTTGTCGTTTTTGATTTCTCAGTTGACTTTCTGGTTGTTGTGCTAGTTGTTGGACGACGTGTTGGATTTGGCGAGTAGACGTAGCTTGTTGACGGAACTTTGACTGATGTAATTCGCTCTGGCATTTTTGTCGTAACATAGAAACTTGAGCTGCCATATTTGTCATAGTTAATCATACTCGTACTTCCATACGTTGACGTTGTTTGTGTGTTTTCGTTATTTACATTCAGAGAATCAACATTATACTCAGGTCCGGAACTATTTGTACCGTTTAACATTAAGATTATCGATTGAATTGAATCGTTCGTTGACGATGGTTTTTTTGTTGATGGATTATCATTTGACTGAGGCTTATTATTAGTAATTGTATGCACAAGCACGTACTTTTCTGTTGTTGAGGATGATAGCGTGGGTTTTGGCTTAAAGATTGGCTTCGAAAATTTACTTGTGGTTTGTGGTGGCTGTGTGGATGTTTCAGTTGTTCTCGTCTCAGTCATGAGGTGATTTGATGATGATGGAATTGGATATGGATTAATTATATTATTATCATCACCATCTTCCGTTGAATAAACGTCAGCCTCAGCTGATGTGTGTGCTATACCACTGTGATCATATGGAAGTTTACTAAATTGGATTAAATCGTTATGGTCATTAGATTCGTCGTCAGGTGTGAAATATGTTGATGATGATTGAATAAAAGAAGGCAGTTCTGTTACAAAACTTTGTTGACTAGTTGATTTTACTGGATAATATAATGGAGAGCTGATTCGGTCAGCATATGAGGGTGATGATACCATGACAGCATCATTTGATAATTCTTGCTTAATATTTTCATCAACCTGAATTGATGAGTCGTCATCATCCGCTCCATAAAATTGATTATTAATCACTTGTGGCTTGCTGCTTGCTACCAATGGTCCACGAGTTGCAAGCTCCTCCATCACGGCTGCTGCTTGCTGGTATGATGTCATGTTTGCATTAACATTACCTAGCGATGTTTCTACAACGCCTGATAATAGGCAGCATGTACCAAAGAGGAAACTGTTTGTTTGCGGACAGAGAAAGTCAATAAATTAGTCATATAATTTTTGTTATTGGTCTGTGTACGTGATACTTAGTTAGATATACACTTCTGTCAATTTTGGACATTCCATCAAACTATTTATTAAGTAAATACTTACCCATCCATACACGCGCCAATGACTTTTCCTTTCCGCTCCACACACTCATGATTAAACATACATATGGCAGGTCCCGAAACTTTTGCATCTGCTTTCGAGATTTTAGCATCCGTACAAAATTTGGGTGTAATTTTATATCCGCCAAATAGTTTCCTTCCATCTGCGTAAATGAATGAAAGTAAAGAAGAATGTAAATATTGTGATAAATTGGAAAGTAAATTTATGATCCATGAATTATTCATAAAATTTTTATGTGCTTGTGTATGATAGATAAATTTTTTGCGATGAAATAAAATAGAATTTCATCTCTACAATATGCCAAAAAAAGATGCTTACATAATTTTTGAAATGAGAAATATTCTCAATGTAAAATTAATAATAAGAAGAATGAAAAAGCTTCCGGAAAAAATATAACATATGATGTATGTAAGACTAGAATGAGCTTGTAAAATGTTAAACTCTTTTTTTGAGGTAGAAAAATGTATTCTGTAATTTGTTACATGACACAAGGGTTTTCGTGATTGTGTGTTGGATTTTCTGGTAATGTAGAGTTTTTTGACTTGATGCTGCCTTTGAAAGGCAACTTTAAAGACTTTTAGGAAAGCAAATTTATTCGACAGTTAAATTTTCCAAAATTTAAAAATTTAACGGTAGTTTTAAATTCAAAATATTATGTCACCTCAGAATGTTCTAAAAATTCAAAAATTATTTTAACGGTCATTTTATACTAAAATACGTCTAAAGTTAGGGGTCGTTCGCAAATTACGTCACGCTTTAGGGGGGGAGGGGGGTTAGGAGAATTTGTGACAGTCCAAATACAAAAATTTTCTTTCTTTGGAAAATTTGTGACAATCGGGGGAGGGGGGGGTCGAAAAAGTCGTTTTTTTGCGTGACGTAATTTGCGAATGACCCCTTAACGATTTTTCAAATTCAAAAAATCAAATTGTCCAGAATGTTCAAAAGATTATTTTAACGGTCATTTTATATTTAATTCGGTCACCTCGGGTTATTTATTTTCAAAAACTCTTAAATCCATTTTATGATGACTAGAAGCAATGTCTAAACGTCCAATTCAAGTAAGAATCTTCAGCATCTTCATTAATAATCAACTAAATTGTATAAATCATTCAATTACAGAGCAAGAAAGGTTATTTATGAAGATAAAGCGAGAATAGCAGTGAATTACCGTCTAATTTTCATTAAAAACTTTAATGCGATGTTATGTCTATATAATTCTACATTCATTGAGTAAAGACTTCTTTAAATAGACAACAATAAATTAGCAACTCAATTCATTACAAGCGAAAACGGAATGAAAATAATGGTGAAGTTTAAGTTAGCCTAATGTGCGTTTATGTAACCTACATTTTCGTATGTACATACTCAATAATAATGATGTTGCTTTTGCTATTTCATTAACTTTAATTCCGTTCGTTTCATTTTCATAAAAAGAAATGTCTGGTACAGTTCTGGCTTTATATTATTTTTGCATCTAACGATTGATACATCTATCTTCATCATCCAGTCCTGGGTGGTACCATTACTCTACCCCAGACTGTCTTGCTATGAGCTATTATTACTTTTTATTATCACCAGTCAGTCGAAATAGAAAATATAAAATAAAGAAAGAAGTAAAATTTTATTCAACAAAACGGCCAGCAAAAGTATTTAACTACACCTTCCGTTATAAAAAAAGAACGCTTTCACTTGTTCGCGTAAATCGATAGTAACAGCAGCAACAGTAAAAACAGCAATCAAAGATGGTTGTAAAAAGAATTTATTTAAATTACAATATATACTTATCTTTTTCCACACCAACTGCACTCACTGCTTTCCTGTAAGTGCAGCTTTCTGGAATTGTGATGGATTTTGAGGTACATTTTGACTTTTAGAGTAGGAAATTATTTTCTTTAGGAATGTTGAGTTTGATTTGGAAACTTTGGAGTACTTAGTGGGATCAGCAGGAATTAGGTAGATTTTAGGGGTATTTATGGAAAGATTCAGGAAACGAAACTAGTTTGAGTAGAATTGTATGAAATTTGGTGTTACTAGATCTGTTAAGGAGTCACTTATGACGTCCATCATTTAGGGGGAGTGAAAGTATCTGAGATATTGTGACACTTAGGAAAAGAAATTTGAATTAAAATTTTGTGACAAAGAGGGGAGGGGGTCTAAAAATCCTGGTTTTTGTTGGACGTCATAGTCGATTCCTGTGACAAGAACAGTTGGTTAACAACAGACAGACTAATGCATGCAAACAGCCAGGCTAATAGATAAGCAGATTAGATAGTGCAGATAGACATGCAGGCAGATAAATTAGGGAACTTAATTACTTTTCCTTTATACAAATTATTCAAAAATATGCTTGACATCCCATCCCTATAAATATCCCCAAAAAATTAATTTCTAAAAATTCACTTCCATTCCAAAAAAGCTCCCACAACAGACTCAACAATTGTCTAAATAAAATCATCATCATTTCAAAGCTATCACAAAAAATATGTTTACTGCCTTAAAAATCATAACTTTATAAAAATAATATGAATATTTTTTCAGCACATGTCCTAACGAGCCATAAATTCTATGAACTCATGAATTTAGATTTATAAAAAAGAATATTTCATGAATATAAACACAGAAAGTATTTTAGGAAAAAAAATCTACATTTCCAGCAAGCTTTTCAGATTGTAGCGGAAATTTGCTATCTGAAGAGCCATAAAGAAAATTCAAGAATCCACATGGAATATTTATATTAATAAAGAATTAAAAGAAGTAAACAGAGAAGCGAAGTAGGCACGTAGGGATGCTGTCAATTACATTTTTCCGGTTCAGATAGGCACGTATTTATGCTTGATGGAAATTGAATCATAACTATTTAATGAATTAATCTTTCATTAATTCAGATTAGAGAGGTAAATTACGATAGTATGAAGGCTATTATGATTAGAGCCTTTTTCTAAGAGCACTTATATTCCTGGAATTAAGGATGTTCCAACTTTCTATATCTTGGATTATTCCATGAGCTTATGTGGCTTCGGTACATCGTATCTAGTAGTATTTCGAGGGTCCATCCAAGAGGTATTCATTAGCAAAAATAACCATAATCATCTTTGGGGTCGTTCAATTTTTTGATTAACTTGATCAACAAAAACTTTTTCCGTTACTTAACGACTTTCTAAAATTTAAATTTGAAATTTACAAATTGTCAAAACTGGGAATCGAACCCGCGCTCTTACGATTTCCGGTTGCATACTCTTACAACTAAGCTATCAATGCATGCTAAGAAACTTGGCAGAATACCAATTTAAACTTATAATCTGCTTTAAACTGTATATTTGGGTATTATTGTTGATGTGGCTGCATTTAGGAACCTTCGACAATATCCATAATAGTTTAAAGACTGCATGAATCATTTTTAATAGCCAAAACTGAATTTGGAGTTCTAATCTCACAGTAAGCATTGATCGATCAAAAAACATAAGTTGGAGCCTTAATGCCAGTCAACCACCTCAATTAACAATAGAAATTTCCTTACTTGCACTATTCTTTGTCTTGAATAATAAAATGGGCATAAAATCATGTTTTCCACATCACAAAGATTTCATGCTCATTCAATTCGACTCTTGTTATCTCCATGTGCCTTGTGCATGTACATTCTTACAAGTTCATTTTTTTGCTTTCAAAAGAAAAAGGTTTTTATTTCTTTTTGAACAAAGTTTTATCTGTGCTTTGGGATGTCTATGTGAATGGTACATTCTGAGAATAAAAGTGAAAAAAAAACACAGCAAGCTAATATTTGTTCAGTGTTTTTTGTGCTTCTCACATTTCTTTTACAAACAGCAAATAAAGAAATTTCATTTTCTTTGCGCGCATTTACTGTTGTTTTTTTGCTGTCGTCATTTTCCTTCGTGTGACAATGTCAACACGCTTACTTTCATCGCTTATTGTATGCTAAATATATGCTATATCTATTTTGCTTGGTACTGGCACAATTTCTCGGTTTGTTTTTATTTTCATTTCTAATCGTCATTGGGTTTCGTCTTTATTGTCTCGAAATTGCCATTTTATAATTTCAATTTTACTTTTCCCGAGCGACAGCATGCAATTTTATTGGAATTGCTTATGGCTTTGCAAATGATTGTATATTGGATCTGGGATTTTTAAAATTGGAATCTCGATACGCAGTTATGAATTTATTTTATGGAGAAAAATTGCTGGTCCTGTATCAAAAAGCTCTTCAGAGAAAACAAGGATTTATTGGTGAGTTGCCTGCTAGACAGGAAGATAATATATTTTTTTCATATAATAAATGCCATTTGAGAGATTGAGAATTTCCATAATAAATGACTCTATTGTGGACAGTGATATTATAACCCGAGTGACAGAGACTACTTAGCTACCAACCAGGGGCCTATTCAGAGAGTCAAGCCCCCTTTTTTGGATTTTTTTAAAAAAAATTTGTAAGGGTTTTAAGAAAAAATAGCACCCCCCTAAATTTTCCCTTCCATACTAAAATATTTCAAAATCTGCTACCAACCAAATCATCAAGGCCCTTTGGCTGCATTGTCAATTAGAAGACAACCATGGAGGTGGATAAAAGCATCCACCAAATTTCTGCTATAGTATCTAGTATTAAAGTTACTCTAAATTGCTCCCCAAAATTCCTCAATCCTCAACAGTATGAAGACGTACATCTCGGGCTATTACTTCCCATAAAAATACTTTTGTCTTTGGCGACACAAAATAAGAAATAATGACGATAATTAAGAGACAGCATAAAAGTAATAGAAATTGAAAGCAAGGAAAATGAAATTCAAGTACCACAGAAGAGATATCATGACGACGATTTTTAGTGTGCCAAATTGAAAAGCAGTTTAATGACATATGACAATTGTATTCAGATAATTGAGTGTGGATATAAATAAGTAATCCACATTCATGTGTTCCAAAAAACGCAATGGAAAAATCAAAGAAAAATTGTTTTGGCGATGTGCGAGCGCGATGTAGACCATAGAAATTGATTATTTAAAATGAAAGTTTATTGTTTGCCTGCTTTTCAATATTTAAGTATATTTATCTCTTCCTTCCTTTTGCAATAATACTTTTTGTTTTAAAACTCGTGATTAAGTGGCAATGACCGTGAATTTCTAAAAAACGTCTTCCCGACTGAAAGTTGGCGGTTTTCTCTTTAAATGATGTGCTATATTAGGACGGCTGATTAATGAATTATTGAAAAGTGACTTTGAAGCTAGAGAATTGATAAATTTGGTGAAAATATTAGAAATTTTGAGGTTTAGGAGTTTAATTTGATTATGGAAAAATAATCTATTGAATACTTGCCAATTTTTTCTTAACAATAACGCTTTCAAAAGTTTAAAATTTGATAAATTAAGGCAGAAATTCACAAAATACTTTTTGAAGTGAGGAAAAAATGGCGGAAATTTTTTCACGTGTTTTTCAAATTTTGAAAATACGTTAAATTTTGGTTTTTGTTAAATAGCAACGTTTTTTGTTATTTGCTTAATTTTGAAGCTTATTGAGTAGTTTTTTGATCAAAAGTGAACATAAATTCCTAAATCACACCCTGAAAAGTCATTATCCTAAATTTATTCCAACAAATAGCAGCAAATCTTCTTCATTTCAATCAGAGCAGCTTGCTGCCTTCCAAAAACCAACAAAATTCAACCAATTTTCCCAAATCAATCAACATACTAACTAGCTTAACGTTGATCACCCAACCAAATGCAAATTACCCTATCATGCATGCATTGCTTATGCGAATCAATGGATAGACAGACGGCCCAAAAGAAATATATGCCAGCGAAACAAAATTATGGCGGAAACTGCTATTATTATAGTGTTGCTGTACTTTTTTGTGTTATAAGCATTTAAAATCCAATTATTGATTTTTTCCCTCAATGCTTGTCGGCTTTGTGGACTTCCAAGTGAAATAATTGTGGGTTTTCCATTGAAATATTTATTTTGTTGTGTATTTATTTCTTCTTTTTCGGCTTAATCTAGAAAAAATATTCGCTAAAAGAATTACTTCCGAAAGAAAGCATTACGGACAGCATGTAATGTATAAAGGTGTTTATCAAATAACAGAACAAGTGACATGTTTATTTTATCTTCATACTACGTGGTACATTTTATGCTTTTAAGGTTTTCCGCTTTTTTGTTCTCTCTCCTTTTCGTACGTATGATGACGTAAATCGGCAGAAAATTTTGGAACGAGCACACACAGAGTTGACAAGGGATGGGAAATAATCTCACACATATTATACATAATTAAAACATTTCACTCATAAATCTATTAAGTTGAGGAAGTAGAAATTGCATTTTAATAATAAATTTAGTCACCAAGGAATTTAAACGTCTGACAGCATGTCAAGTTTAAAGATAACAATCTCAAGGTGAATTTATGTTTCACATTTAATGTTGCAAGTCATGAATTTCAACTTATACCTGTGTGAATATTTTTAGCATTGGATGATTTTTTGTGTGAACGAAAATAGGACGTGAAAATTTTCCAAATTTATTAATATTGTTTTTAGACTTTAATTTGGCTGTGAATTATAATTAGCATGCAAATCTACTGAGGCTTATTAACCATATATTCTGGAATAAAGAGATGTGGGAAGTGAGTAGGAAGCCTTAATTGAATTTTATATTTTCTAAATTGAATATTACGAAACAATTTTTTAGAACTTTTTATGCAGCATGACGCTTTCTTTGGGAACGATAAGAACGTGTGGATGACGTCAATGATTCTATAAGATTTGTGTGAGAATTATTAATAAATTTTGTATGAAATAAAATAAAAATAAAATTTTCTGACCATGCTGTTGCCTAAAAAATTGGCATATTAGAAGTAGATGTTGTTGGTTCGAGTCTCATCTGCAACAAAATCTTCGACTAAAAGGTATTAAACCAATTTTCTATGGTTGCATTTAGGGGTCATTCACTTATGACGTCCATCAAAAATGGGATTTTTAGAACCCCCTCCCCCCTTGTCACAAAATTTTAATTCAAAAAAATCACAAAATCTCAGAACCCCTTCCTCCCCCCTAAATTATAGACGTCATAAGTGAATGACCCCTTATCTGCTTTAAAATTCAATTTGACTACGTTCCTGGTAGATTCGATACTAAAATTTTTCACACATCTGATTTATTGTTTGTTAAAAAATTACTAGTTCGATGTGTATCATCAATCAGTTTTTATGTGCTCGTCAATCTTTATTAACATCATAATTTAGTCTGAACTTTTTTTTTCCGCTGACTAAGCAAAACAAAAAGTAAAGTTTAGTGAAAAATTAATGGCTCTGCTTTTATGTGCTTAGTCAGAAATTAATTTTAATTAATGCTCAATAAAAATTAGTGTAATATGAGATAAGCAGTTTTTGTTTTGGGGGATTATTGGGATGTTAAGAAACTGTTTTGAGTGAAATTTAGGTCATGAGCATACTGGAACTAATTTTTTTTAGAAGATCTTTAGTTTTGATAAACGTGATGACTTAATTAAGAGTTGTGGTATTAAAGATTTATTTTTGGTACAATATTGTCTTGTTTAGAAAGATTAATTAGCTAGAAATTCGGATTGAACCTAATAAGAGTGATTTGTACTCTGACCTGGCTTTGTGTTTACTTTCATGTGGTTGATGTAGTGTTTTAGTCTTCCTTAATATTCCCTATCCTCTGGAATTCATAACTGAATTATTTTTAAGACAATTTGTCAGAGGTGTAGCTATGGAAGGGTCCGAATCCACCAGATGTCTCTTAATAATTTAAAATGTATTCTTACATGTCCATAGCTTGGACCCCTCTTTGAAAAATCTCTGATTAAGCCTCTAAGTAATGACCGCCCATTCAATGCATGGTATTCAGGACTTAAGATGAAAAAGTACTGTGTAAAACAGTGGTTCTCAAACTGTGTGCCGCGGCACGCTAGTATGCCGTTAGAGTTTTCTCGATTTTTCACGAAATTTTCTCCAGTTTTCCAGTCTAAAAGTTTTCTTTAAATTATTCGAGGACCGAAATTCTACTTGTCACAATTGGGCAACTTTACCAATTTAAGTTGAATATAAACATAAGTTTTTGGAACTCCAATGTACCGCCAAATCTACAAAATGGCGGTTAGTGTGCCGCGAGCTAAAAAAGTTTGAGAAGCACTGGTTTAAAACCTAATTTTCCCGCCAAAAGTGCTAAGATGCATTCCATTAACCTAGAAATTGCTCATTCATGTCCATTTGACGCTAATTCATTTCAAATTTGAACAAAAGCTCCAGGCACTAAGCAATAAAACTCCTTACAGCATCAAATCTTCTCTCTATAATCCAATATAAGAATTTTAAGAATTCACATCCCATAAATACCAAGAAAAAAAGCATTAAAACTCATGGAAATAAATTCTATCTGTTGAGTCAAGGAACATTCTAAAAATATTCCGTCAACACATTTTCGCCTACTTTCCGTTCCACAAATTCACTTTATCTGCAGACTAAATCGTTTTTTCTTTATATTATCACCGCAATGTGTACAACGCATATTATTTCGCCATTTGTAGGCTGTTATGACATGACGTTATCAAAATTTATGGTCATTCGTTCAGTCGTGATGTTTATCTTGATGAAAGTGACTTTTTTATGTTTCCATTTCCTCATGTCGATGACCATTAAATGTCCTTAAAGTGAGTAAGAGTTGAGGAACAAAAAGTTGAGCATGTTAAAAGCTTTTTAAGTGCTTTCAAGCAAGCTTTACAAATTGATCATGTCTCGCTTGAGAATTCGAGAATGGCAATATTGCCAACATTTGAATAAGAATGGATATTCTAATATGCTATGTGAATTGCGTAACATGCTATAAATTTCAGCTCTTTTTTCGGGCATCTAAATGGAATTTCTCTTTCAACGATTGTTAAAATGCCGTTGTTGTACAACTGTTTGTATTGTAGAGTAACCGAGAATACAAAAGAAATGAAAATAATTTGTTTTCTTTCTCATCTCAGCCGGGGAGTTTTGCAAAATCGATTAGTTGCTCAGCTGTGCCTCAATATACATATTCTCGTTTCAGTTGATGCACACAGTTGAGATAATTTATCAAATTATTCTTTGAATGCGATAATTTAATTGTTTTTAATCTATTTTCCTTTTGCTGCTATTAAAATGTATGGAATTGGGGTTGTTATTTTGATTGCTTTCGTGCATTTTTCGGTTTTTAGCTCTGACAGAGCAAAAATGCTTTTATTTGAAACCCAAATTTGTTTGAACAATTTTGCTATTTTGATTAGATTTGATCTAATTTCGATGAATTTTCTCAGTTATAGACAATGTTTGTGATTTGGAATTAATGATTGTGTTTATGAAGTTGGCCAGGCAACAGTGAATGAAAGTCTGTTTAAACTTGGTATAAACTAAAGATTCCAGGGGCAGGTTGCTACGTATATCTTAAGGCTGAGTTGGTAGGACGCCAAAATAAAGGCGCCTCCTGGAAAATCCAGACAGCACTGGAAGTATCTCCAAAAACAATTTGGTATTCACTCTGGACTTTAGAGTTCACTAGAGTCAAGCAATTTGATTATTTGGGATAGAAAAGATTAGACCTGCCAACTCTTCCTTAGGGTATATCCTAGGGTATACCGAGCAACCGGCACCAAACCATGCTTCAAATAGCTCCAAGCATTAAGCAACGATAACTAGTTCCTCAAACACTCAACAGACTGTGTAATATTCCTAAATCAACTGAAAGTCATACCACAAAATACTAACCTATCCATTATTCATACTCATTTACCACATACATGCTCGTTACCACATAATTCTAGAGCATTCACATTTCACTTTTATAGTTTTATTAAATTTTATGTTTATGAAGTAAAAAAATAATTTTTTTTGAAATTCTGCTTAAAACAGAGAAACAAAATGTAATTTTGTTATAAAAGGAGAAGCGCCAAGAGTTAAAAAGAATAAAAGTATGTCAGACAATTTTTATGCTCTGGTAATGTAAAGTCTTCATTCACTCACAATTTTTTTATTCTTCTTTTTCATTTCTCTTCTCTTCAAACACACATTTTGAGCGTGTATATTATACTCAGTCTTTTTTTCTGCAATAATACCGTTTTGACATAGATATTTCGCTTACTCACATGTGATGCCGATGATCTTTATCAAAAAAAAAACAGCTTATAAGCGAGAGCTTCATTTACTGATATGAATTGATTTCAATTAATCTTTATTGGCAAATTTTAATCTTGTTCAAGTTTTGCAGTTTACCTTACAATCTGCAATTTACTGCTCCTTTATGGTTGATAAAAGAGATGAGATTACGAGAAATGAGAAAGTGAAGTGAAAAGTCATATAAATGTGTATAATTTTGTGACTTTATTATGCAGGTGAATTAAGGTGATCAAATTCAAGGGGAGGTGACTGGAAGTTTGATTGAATATTGTAGATTTTAATGTTTTGTCAAGATTTTAAAATATATTTTTTTAAATTTTAAATATTCTAACAAATAAAATTACAAATCTTTTGAAATTTGTAATTTCTAAAAAATTCTTAAAAGTTTTTTTAAAATTTTTGAGTTTTTCAATTTTTTGTCCATTTCTTAATTTTTGAATTTCTTATATTTTTACAAAAAAATTAAATTTTTAAAGTGTTTTAATTATACGAATTTTTAAGATTTTCAATGTTTTAGACATTAACATTTTATTCTAAATTTTTAATTTGAAAAAAATTTAACATATTAAAAAAAATTTTAATTCGGTCAAGTTTTTAAAAATAATATTTGAACTTTATTTGATTTACCTAAAATTAAATTTTTAATTTTTTAAATTTTTATTTTATTAATTATTTTAAAAATTTAATTTTTTTTATTTTTTTTATTAATATTTTTTAGTTTTCAACTTTTTTAACATTTCAATTTCTGTAATTTTGAATTTTTTTTAAATTTCAGTTTTTTTAATTTTTAAATTTCTTAAATTCTAAATTTCTTAAGATTCGAAGTTTTTCGAAATTTTATAAATATAAAGTTTTAAAAAATTTGTTTTTTAAATTGAAAATTGAAAAAAAAAACATTTTACAGAGTTACTTCCTCTCTGACAAATAACCACAATTCCCACAATAATTCTTGATTCAATAGGGAAATGCCAATGGTATCTTGTCGCTCTTTCGATTCAATAACTGATTTATTAGCAATATGAAAGTAACTTTTTGCTGTGCCAATAATGAAAAAATAAAAAAGTTTTCACATTTAAAATATTTTTGCCATTTTGCTGCCAGTTAAATTGGTAAATTATAGCTTTATTCAGTAGAATTAACAAACGAACTAGTAAGCAGATAATGACAGCAAATTTCACATGTTTTTCTAGAAAATTGTTCAAACTAAATGAAAGTTTATATTCAATAAGCATTCACAGCTTTGTTATTATCTTTATCCTATTTTATCGCTCGATTTTAAAAAATATTTTTTATGGAGTTTTAAATAATAATTAATGAAATGATAATAAAATCTTTCACGTTGGAATGGGGGTAATTAAATTTTATGGTTTGATCTTCATGTGACCTTCATTATATCCTATATATGGGAATAATGGGATGAGAAATTAATTTCGTAAATTATTTTAGGTGTGAGAAATAAATTGTTTTATTTTGTAATCAAAACAATAATTTAATAATATTTGAAATGTTTCAAATTTTATAAAAATTGGTTAAAATCTAGAATATTATAAGATTATTGAATAAGTTTTAAATCATGGAAAATTTAAAATATTAAAAATTGTCACCAAGTTTTTAAATTTTTAAAATTTTAAAATTTTATATTTTTAAATTTTAAATTTCTAAATTTTTAAAATTTTAAATTTCTAAAATTCTAAAAATTTAGATTTAAATAGAAAAATGTTTTTTTTTTTATAAAAAAAATAAATTTTATGCCATTTTAGAGGATTGTCACCTAATCTTGTTACTGCTCAAAGTTCATCAACTTAAAATTTACAATAAAACTTTCCAATACCTTTTTACATCCTCTTTCTCAATTTTTCATATTTTTAATTATATAAAATTTTATGTCCAATAAATAAGTTATTAAATTTTTAATTTCCTGGCTGTACCGCAACAATAATAATTGAAACTTCAATCAATTCAAACCGCACTTATTTCCGATAATTGTTGATATTTCATCAGCAGATGAAAATACGGAGAGAAAGTCGTGAAACTTCTGTGAGATAAAAATAAGTTTTAGCATCCTGAATTGTGTCAAGGTTTTTAGCTTCTGCTGGGTGCTTTTGAGGTGATAATTCTATTGTCTGGGTTAGAATTACTCAAAAAATTTAATTATTTAAATGCTGTCAGATAAATTTTATCATAAAAAATTGAAAATTGAGTTTAAAGTATTTCGAAAATTTAAAAAATCTTGAAAAGAATAACAAAAGTCTGAGTCTTGCCTAACCTTCATCAATTCGAATATCCAACAAAAATGCATCCATCAATCTTTTCCCAAATCGACATAAAAATCGATTTTCCGTTCAAACTTAAAGCCATCAATTTCCATCAATTCACGTGCCTTAAAGTTGCTCCAAACTCAAACAAATAAATTTAATTGATTACAAATTCATTCCTTCTTAGTATCTACTATTTGCCTTAATCTACCTCAAATTTCTAATGTTTTTCATAATTATTTCATTATTTATTCAATTCTAATGAGTTTCCATTTTTAGTAATTACGCTGACGTCAAAAAGGAGCACTAAAAACTCAAATTACAACTCGTGTCATTTTTATTTAAAATGAAATAAAATTAAGTTTATTTTTCGGAACCTCTCTAACCTTTTTTTGTGTTCATTCTCGGAGTAAATGGATAATGAGACTCATAAAATTGTGCTTACAGCATCACCTAATTAAATTAATGTCTTTCTGTGGGCATATTTAAATTTATGTAATTTTGATAATTATGCTATTAAAAATTTCTTGTTTTTCTTCAGTTTTTGTGAGGTTTAATTTTGGATGATGTAGTTTTTATGGCCTTGAATTGAGTTGAATTTTTTGAATGGAATTCTAATGAAAACATTTATTTTGATAATTAAATTCAGCAAAGGAAATTGACGTATATTTGGTATTTAGTCCCAAAAATTCTACTACACCAGGGACAACATCCACCACCAGAGGAATGGTCAGAAAATTTTTGAGGTGGGGGTTTTCAGATTTTTTTGTATGAAACTTTTTCCCTCAAAAACTCTAACAAATTGAAGATTTTTTTGATCAAGGATTGGAATGTGGGGCATTTGTTCCCCAAATCTCCCTGGCCTACGCGCCTGTCCACCCCTAACTCTGTTGGTATGCAGATGGAACCGGAATCTTTTTCGACTCACAGCACTTTTGTGAAGCCTTCACGACACACTAGTGTGCCATGGTATCTTCATAACAAATTTAGTCACATATTTAAAATACATTAATGGGGCACGAAGCTTTAGATATCCTCAAGGAGGTCATCCTATTTTGAGGTATATTTTCTAGATTGAAATTCCAGAGTTGAGTAGATTTGAAGCTCTACAGCATTCCATTTAACTCCAAAAAAATCTGAATACGTTCTTAGATTCCTCTGTTCCCAAATGCTTATGACTTATAGCTTATGACAAAGTTACTTACACCCAAATCAGTTTATTGTCATAGTATCAATTCAACCCTTATACAATATTGAATATTCTCATATGAATTTAATCATCCCAACCTTCATAAACAGGAAAATATATAAATAATCTAAGGATCCAGAAAAATTTATGATGTGCTATATATTTTTAAAAATTGTCCTTTTTTTGCAGTACATCAGCCTTCCGGCTACCCACACAGCTATGTGTGACGCACTTTACCGTTTAAAATGTTTTTTTTACAAAATAAAGCACTTTAATTCATGTAACGTTAAACCACTTCATGCATCGATTGAGACTTTTTTTTCGATGTTGATACATAAAAAAAGCATGAAAGGATGAATCGACATTTTTTATTCATAGCTTGAAAATATTTTCATTCACATCAGGTGACAAATCAAGAAATATATTGAATGAAGATTTACGTTAACCCTTTTTATGAATTTGGATATTGAGTGCCTGATTCCAATGATTTGTATGTCAAAAATGTTCATTCCGGCTTAATTCTCACCTGAGTGCACTTACAAATTTAATTTAACAGTCATCAATGGAAAGTGTCGATGATGTAGAGATTTGACCTCTCAGCATACAACAAAGGTTACGCATTGATGATTGAACCGTCATAGATTCAATTACAGACAAAAGTTTTCTTTTATTCTTTCCCATACGTGAGTTTTAACATGATTTATTGGACGAAAAAAATATCCAAAATTGAGGAAAGAAAAACTTTCTAAACTCCAGCATATTTTTTTGTACAATCAATTGCTTAATGTCTTTATAAATAGCATCAAATTGTTATCCGAATCTGACTTTGAACTTTCTAATGGGCTTCAGATGTAAAACGATACTTTTTTGTGTGTTGAGCATGATGAGAGATGATTTTTGTTTTACATCTACGTGCTTTTTATTTCTGAATATGATTCTATCCGTGATGATGCTTTTCTATGTCTATTGATGTCAGTAGGAAAAAGGGTTGAATGTGGGAACTTTCAAGGGGTGAATTTTCATTTTGCATAGTTGACTGGATGACGGATGTAGGTGGTCTATGAACTTTGTTGAAAATGTTTTTGAGTTGAAAGGGCTGAACAAGGTTATTTGGTGTCTGAGCAGAGTGGAATCTGGGGTATCAAAATATATGTAGGCGAATTAGTCAGTGCAAGAAAAAGGCTTTTGTAACCGTGTGGTTAGGGAACAGACCAGTTAGCTGTGACCTTCATTTTGTGAGAATGTGGGTTCGATTCCCACCAGAAATTATAGGTAAAATGGCTCACTTGCTATAATCTGCTTGATTTTTCAGAGGTTAAGCTTGACTGAGCAGCAAAATTCCTAATTTATGCTTTATATGAAGCAAAATTTGGATTTAGATGTCAGGACGCAAAGCTTGCTCAATTTTTAAGTAGAGCAGTGTTTTAACAAAAATACAGAAAATGATCAAAGATACTATTTCGAGCAGCTTAATAGTTTATGTAGCCTCAATGCGCTCCTGCTCCCTCCTACCTTAAATTATCCCCCAACATTCTTTTTGACAACGTAATTCGAGATTCATCCTTTTTGATATTTCAAACCTTTTGCTTCTCCTATTTTCTTTCATAAAAATGTTTCTTTTTTCACCTCCGCATTCATTCAGCATTTTCTGTGAGGGATTTTCAAGTTATCCTATTCAGTATGATGGTGATGATGATAATGATTCTTTACAGTACAACATAATGGAAATAAAAATGTACAATTTCTAGGTATGAAAATGAAAAGAAACGAAATTGCGCCGCGTCATAGCAATCATTTGTGAATGATGAAAATTGTGACTGTAAAAAGTTCACTGCTACGTGACTTGGGAAAATCACTTTTGAAAAAAAGTTTCAAATTCTCTCCCTCGAAAAATTCATTAAACTTTTGAGAATAATGAGGAAATGAGGACGCTAGCAACAACTTGTCGTTGGTCATCATCATCATAAAGAATTAAGGATTCTCAACAATCAAAAGAGCAGACATAAAAGAAAATTTCCTCGCCTTTTTTTAGGAGAATGGAAAATATCATTATTACGTCTCCTTTCATCCAATTTGAGTGTATATTTGAATATTATTAGGTTCTTATTGTTCCTCACCACAAGCAATTTCACAAGAATAATAAATTTTCTAAACATTCAGGAACTTTTGAAGAAAGGAAAAAGAAGTAAAGTTTATCTTTGGGTAATATGCTAGGTAATTGACTGAATTATGGTGGGTTTATGATGACGATATGAAGTGGATGATGTTTCTCAATTTGGAATGGTTGTGTCTGCGAGAGTGGAAATGGAATGAGCATTTTTGAAGTGTTGACATGATGAATAGCTGTGAGAATTGCTTGAAAAAGTCATTGCTGGACAAGCAAGACCATTATTTATGTTGGAGTCTCTGAGATTCATTTTGTACAAAATTTCACAGTGGAATCCAAACTATTTTACATGTTCTACACATTGCAGAGACTACAAGCTCCTAACAAAGAGCTGATGTATCATATCCTAGGGTACACCACTTACCCTACCCTAGGGTATTCCACTTAACCTACCATAGGGTACTCCATCTATCATATCCTAGGGTACCTTAGTTGGAGGTAAGGGTATTCTAGGGTATACCATACATATCCTGGATAGGGTAGGTACCAAAATTTGTGTATGGAAAAATTAAGGGAGTACTTTTCGGATTTCTTCTCAAAAAACTAAGCAAATTGAAGAAATTTTTCTCCCATTGCCCACTGGCTACGGGTCTGTTACCTGAAAATTTTGACTTGATCGAAGAAATAAGCAACGAGCTTCCAATTATACCTAACCTAAAGTCATATTTAGAAGCTTAAAGCTATAAATTTTTGATATAACAAACTCAAATTTTCAGAATTTCCTTAAATTTATATCCGTAAGTGCTTTTATTCCACTAAATAAATGAATATACCAAAGATTAATGGAATCGATAATTTTTCTGAATCAAAAATTCCCAAGCTCTTAAAACTTCCATCATCTTCAATTTTCTCCCGACCGAAGAGATCAAAAATTAATTTTTCATGAATTTTTCAATTATCCAGCAAATTTATAAAATCTCATTTCATGCATTATCAATATCAACATGTTCGAAACTCCCATACGTATTTGTGAGAAGATGTCTGGAAAAGTACATGCTATAATACCAATTTGTGATAAAAGCTTTTCTCGGTTCTTCTTCATCCCCCATCCACGATATATATTTTTTTCACTCACCACGACCATAAAAAAGTTTTTCCCAGCTTTTGTGTTCTATAAAAATATTTTTTTATTTCATATTTTTACGATTTAACTTTTTACCAACAGCATTACGAGCAACGACGTTAAAAAGGTCAAAAAACCTCACATGTTATCGTTCGTTGAATAATTTAATTTTTTTTGCAGCTCAGATAAAAAAAAGCTTTCCTAATGACATCCATTAGTATTTATAATTATGCAGCATTATGGAATAGAATGGCGAGAAATTATTGGCAATTAGTTTTAGAACAGTTAACGTGCCTAGATAGTGTCTTTTATAGCTTCTATTAGTAGCACTTAATGGCACTTCTGGAGAATTTGAAAGATATAAGAATTGCAAAAGATATAAGAATTGAGCTAAAATATTTCTGAAATTGAAGGATTTGAACCTTGGAATTTTTTCATAATGAGATTTAATTTTCCAATTTTAAACCTTTCTTTGAATAAATGCTAGGGGGCTAGGGGGCAGGGGCGTATCCAGGATTTTTTTGAGAGGGGGGGGGGTTTGAAATCTCAAAAGTGGAAAATGTATACTAAATTGGACCAAATGGACTTTTCATGACCTTTTTTTTGGGTTGTTAGAGTTAACTTTTCCGAGGGGGGTGGGTTCGCACATTTTTGGTGAAAACCCCTAGCAAAATAAATAAATTTTTTTCAGAGGGGGGGGGGGGGGGTTGACGTTCATAAATGACGTCCAATGTTTAGGGGGAGGGTGGGGACTGACGCTTTATGAAAACTTTTATATAAAAGACAAGTTTTTGTATGAAAATTTTGTGATATATGGAGGAGGGGGTTTAGAAATGTCATTTTTGTGTGACGTCATTTATGAACGGACCCTTAGATAATATAAAATTTTGTACCAAATAAATACTACTTTTCAAAAATTACTTTTTTAATTTTTAATCAGTCATTAGACACCCAACCATGAATGAACGGGAAAAATTTTTAAGAGGAGGGGGGGGGGGGGTATTTTAAAGATATTTTTCTTAAAAATCCAAAGAAATGTTTTCATCAAAAAGAAGGCTTTACTTCTTGATCTCTACTGGCTACGCCCCTGACCACTCTTATTCCAAATACCAATAATTTTCTAAATGTTCTCCAGAACTCATCACCGAAGACACAATTTAATAACTCTAAGTCTACATTACTGTTCTATGTTCATCATCAATCTACACACATCAGCAACAACAGTTGCACTTGTGCTTCATGTTTCACTTTCGTAATCACTTAAAGAGAACAAAATGACATTGAATTGTGGAATGAGCAAATAAAGAATGATGTGAAGAATTTCTTCTTATTTCAATGTGCTTGTTAGAAAATGTTCACATCAGCAGCAGTAGCTGTTCCATTCTAATCTGTCCACCTCTTTTCTCCTCGTATTTCATACTAAAGTAAAGCAAGTGAAGATAATTGAGATGATTAAGTGACCGTTTTAATTCGTGTGAAAATGACAATAGAGAAATAAAATGGGGAGCAAAAAAATGCTGTTGATGGACTTAAAGAGTCAATGGAATTTTTATATTTTTTTTTGGTAAATTCTCATTAGTAAAGCAGCTGAATGAGATGATGGAACTTTCCGCTAAATTATGCAAACAAAAAGCGTTCAAATTGGCACAATTTTAACCACAAAAAGAGGCAGACTTGTACAAACTAAATCCACTTATTTACGTATTCTTATTGCTTTATAAGAAAACTGAATTTTCTTTTCTCTCGCCTACTTCTTCGCTTTATTCTCTATAGGACAGGCGATAAATAGATTGGATTATTCTGTACACGACATGAGATAAAAATTGCTTTGCATTGCAGGTAAAATTGGGATTTTCTTGAAACAAGACATGAAAAACACGATGTATAGATCACACCACAAACTTCCACGTGGCGAGCTACGCTCGCCAACGGCAATAACCTATCCAAAGGCGAGCTACGCTCGCCAGTTGATACCGATCCAAAGGCGAGCTACGCTCGCCAGTTGATATAGATCCCAAGGCGAGCCGTAGTTTATGACACAAAGTATTCTATAAATTTTTTATCACTTCACCGTAAATTATTCCCGTACTGTACATACGGCTTGGGAAAATTTTCACGCCTTCACTCCGCTTCGCTACGTTCAGGACGTAAAAATTTGTGAGCTTCGCTCAACCTAGTCCGAACTGCGTTCGAACTATTTATATTCGAGCTTCGCTCGAATTTTTGTGATTAAACTCTAAAGTTTTTTTGTATATTCGAAGTCTCGTTCGAACTCCGCTAGTATGATTGTTTATAGATCACAGGGGTTGTCGGATCTCGCTTCGCTCGTCCGACTGTTTATAGATTACAGTATAAAAAAATAAAATTTTCTCACATATCCTCAGTCTTCTAAGGGCTTGGCAAAATTTTTTTTTTCGGACTTCGTCCGAACTATTACATTCGAGCTCCGTTCGAATTTTTTATTCGTCCGACTGTTTATAGATCACAGGGGTTGTCGAATCTCGCTCCGCTCGTTCGACTGTTTATAGATCACAGGGGTTGTCGAATCTCGCTCCGCTCGTTCGACTGTTTATAGATCACAGGGGTTGTCGAATCTCGCTCCGCTCGTTCGACTGTTTATAGATCACAGGGGTTGTCGAATCTCGCTCCGCTCGTTCGACTGTTTATAGATCACAGGGGTTGTCGAATCTCGCTCCGCTCGTTCGACTGTTTATAGATCACAGGGGTTGTCGAATCTCGCTCCGCTCGTTCGACTGTTTATAGATCATAGGGGTTGTCGAATCTCGCTCCGCTCGTTCGACTGTTTATAGATCACAGGGGTTGTCGAATCTCGCTCCGCTCGTTCGACTGTTTATATATCACAGGGGTTGTCGAATCTCGCTCCGCTCGTTCGACTGTTTATAGATCACAGGGGTTGTCGAGTATCGCTCTGCTCGTTCGACTGTTTATAGATCACAGGGGTTGTCGAATCTCGCATAATTTTCATATACCAGGGGGGGGGGGATTTTCCAATTTTTTGAATTTTTTTCAGTCGAAATTTTCAAAAATCATAGCAACCTTTGAATTTCACATTTTGTATGGAAAAGAAGGTTTTTTGCTTTTTCAGAAGCAACGGCTATTCCTACCATGCCCAAAATCTAATCAGTTCTTCTGTAGGGCGGCACGGATCGATTGCAAAAAAACTAGAAGTTTCAACGATGTCTCGTTTTGGCTATTTCTTGCTGATTAACTTGTTTGCTTGTTTGCTTGCTTACAGAAAGTGTATTTTGCGATTTTCTCGACAATGCCTCAACTAATTTCAATTCCGTTTTTTGAACATGATGTAGAATTTCAGGCACAAACTTTTCTGCATAGAACATTTTTGGCTGTTTTACCTCTCTTTCTCACAAAATACGAAAAACTGATTTCTTAATCTGAGCAAAATTATTAATTATTAATTTACGTGGGAGCTTAAAATAAAGATCTTATTATGATAGATTTTATGTCAAAAACTTAATTTAACTTGATTAAATCCTTATATGGAAATTTAATTTTGAAATTAGCTCAAAAATGACATTTTTTTCGAATTTTCAACTTTGGGACCCCCATAGACCCCCTTCAAGTCAACTAAAAAATTCCAGCCAATTCCAGATTTTCCAAATCTCAAAGTGTAATGTCGCATTTTTTCTCATTTTAAATCATAGTAGCATACAGTGTATACGGCTTGGGAAAATTTTCACGCCTTCACTCCGCTTCGCTACGTTCAGGACGTAAAAATTTGTGAGCTTCGCTCAACTTAGTTCGGACTACGTCCGAACTATTTCTTACTTACATGGATCACAGTAGAGTCGAGCTTGAGCTACGCTCGCTCGACTTGTTTAGAATTACAGTTTTTAAATAGATCACAGTAGAGTCGAGCTTGAGCTACGCTCGCTCGACTTGTTAAGAATTACAGTTTTTACACGGATCACAGTAGAGTCGAGCTTGAGCTACGCTCGCTCGACTTGTTAAGGATTACAGTTTTTATACGGATCACAGTAGAGTCGAGCTTGAGCTACGCTCGCTCGACTTGTTAAGGATTACAGTTTTTATACGGATCACAGTAGAGTCGAGCTTGAGCTACGCTCGCTCGACTTGTTTAGAATCACAGTTTTACATGGATCACAGTAGAGTCGAGCTTGAGCTACGCTCGCTCGACTTGTTAAGAATTACAGTTTTTACATGGATCACAGTAGAGTCGAGCTTGAGCTACGCTCGCTTTTAAAATTCAAATTTTCTAACGGTCAAAATATATTTGAAAATTTTCCGTGTTTTTAATGCACTTGAAAATCATTAGTTATAGAATTATTAACAATTTTTGTGGTGAATTTTCATACATTAAAATGGTTTGTCATTTAACGGTTTTTAAAAATTCAAAATTTCTAACGGTCAAAATATATTTGAACATTTCCCGCATTTTTAATGAACTTAATGAATGTACTTAATGAACTATTATTATTATTATAATTAACAATTTTTGAGGTAAATTTTCATATAATAAAATGGTTTGCCATTTAACGATTTTTCAAAATTCAAATTTTTTAACGGTCAAAATATTTGAAAATTTTCCCACCAAAATATGTTTCAATCATCTACAGCCTCTAAGTCCAATAAAAACGAGATTCAGTAATGATCTATAGCCTCTATGTCCAGAAAAACAAGATCCAGTAAACATCTACAGCCTTTATGACCAATAAAATATGATCCAGTAAACATCTACAGCCTCTATGTCCAGTAAAAATATGATCCAGTAAACATCTAAAGCCTCTATGTCCAGTAAAAATATGATCCAGTAAACATCTACAGCCTCTAAGTCCAATAAAAATATGATCCAGTAAACATCTACAGCCTTTATTTCTAATAAAAATAAGATCCAATAATGATCTACAGCCTCTATGTCCAGTAAAACGAGATCCAGTAAACATCTACAGCCTCTATGTCCAATAAAATATGATCCAGTAAACATCTACAGTCTTTATGTCCAATAAAAATAAGATCCAGTGATGATCTACAGCCTCTATGTCCAGTAAAACGAGATCCAGTAAACATCTACAGCCTTTATGTCTAATTAAACAAGATCCTGTAAACATCTACAGTCTTTATGTCCAATAAAAATAAGATCCAGTGATGATCTACCGCCTCTATGTCCAGTAAAACGAGATCCAGTAAACATCTACAGCCTCTATGTCCAGTAAAAATATGATCCAGTAAACATCTACAGCCTCAATGTCCAGTAAAAATATGATCCAGTAAACATCTACAGCCTCCATGTTCAATAAAATAAGATCCAGTAATGATCTACAGCCTCTATGTCCAATAAAAATAAGATCCAGTAATGATCTACAGCCTCTATGTCCAATTAAACAAGATCCAGTAAACATCTACAGCCTATATGTCCAGTAAAACGAGATCCAGTAAACATCTACAGCCTCTATGTCCAATAAAAATAAGATCCAGTAATGATCTACAGCCTCTATGTCCAATTAAACAAGATCCAGTAAACATCTACAGCCTATATGTCCAGTAAAACGAGATCCAGTAAACATCTACAGCCTCTATGTCCAATAAAAATAAGATCCAGTAATGATCTACAGCCTCTATGTCCAGTAAAATAAGATCCAGTCATGATCTACAGCCTCTATGTCCAATAAAAATAAGATCCAGTAATGATCTACAGCCTCTAAGTCCAATTAAACAAGATCCAGTAAACATCTACAGCCTCCATGTTCAATAAAATAAGATCCAGTAATGATCTACAGCCTCTATGTCCAATAAAAATAAGATCCAGTAATGATCTACAGCCTCTATGTCCAATTAAACAAGATCCAGTAAACATCTACAGCCTATATGTCCAGTAAAACGAGATCCAGTAAACATCTACAGCCTCTATGTCCAATAAAAACGAGATCCAGTAATGATCTACAGCTTCTAAGTCCAGTAAAACGAGATCCAGTAAACATCTACAGCCTCTATGTCCAATAAAAATAAGATCCAGTAATGATCTACAGCCTCTATGTCCAGTAAAACGAGATCCAGTAATGATCTACAGCTTCTATGTCCAGTAAAACGAGATCCAGTAATGATCTACAGCTTCTATGTCCAGTAAAACGAGATCCAGTAATGATCTACAGCCTCTATGTCCAGTAAAACGAGATCCAGTAATGATCTACAGCCTCTATGTCCATTCAAATATTTTTAAGTGAAATTCACGTTACGTAATTTTACGTAACGTAAGGATTTTACGTAACGTAAACAAAAGTGTTATAATTTTTATAACAATCTTTTTCATGCTGTAACTTTTTACAGGAACCTCTAAAGTACCAACATAGCGGATATTAAATGTAGATCCTGAGTTGATCTTTCATTTTATACCTATTTCAAGGCTTGAAATGTTAATTCCAGTGCGGAATCAAAAAAGACGCAACTGTCATAAAAAATCATGTTTTTTGCATTTTTCGGTCACTAAATGGACATAAAGTTCAGATGTTAAGTAGCGCTTTTTGGTTTTAAGGTACGGCCTATCGTATCAGATACAAGAAATTGTATGAAAGTCACCGCATAAAAAATTTTCCATACAAATTTTTGGTTTTTAACGGTTTTTTGCGTCTAGTTCCAACGCAACGGAACTGACTGGAACCAAACATACCTAAGGTAATAGATATTTTCAATACCTGTCATATGAGACCAAAAACGTAAAGATTCATGCTTCCGTTGACTCAAAAAATCAAAATTAGTGAAAATCTCAAAAAAAGTGAATACAATAACTTGCACGCAATGCGTGGAAGTTAAAAAGTTTTTTTGTTGAATGCATTTTGTGCTTTCTTCTGCTTCTTTTTGGGGTGGTTCGACATGATAAAAAATTAGATTTTATTGTAAATCGATTGTGTCTTGTTGCTCGTTTTTGCCATTTGTTTCTATTTTATTAAATTTATTGGCTATGCATTGTCATCATTTTTTATCAATATAATGAAATCTGTGGAATTTTAGGAAATAGTGCTAATGTAAATTTTCCGAATTCAGGTCAAGCTACTTGATTATAGAAGAATTTTGTAAATAATTTGAATAAATGCTGGTTCCGGTCTAATTTACTGCTGGAAATGGTGAGAAAATTTCAAACATCTGTGTGTAGAATGTTGTCGAGTGTCGTGTACTGAGGAACAAAATTGGAATTCATTACGGAATAATTTGACGGCGTTTATACAGGAAAAGTTGGATTAGACTTTACGGAATCTACAAGAATGTCATGTCACAACAATTTAACAATTTAAATTAATTCGCTAATAAATCTGTCAATCGGGGACATTGAAATACAACAGACTCAATGGCATATCCAGAAATTTTTGGAGTGAGGGATTTTCTAATTCTTATATTAAACAGACTTTTTCTTAAAACCCCTTAAAAATTGAATACTTTTGGGTGAGGGGGTGACACATCCCCTAGTCCTTTCTCTCCTTGCTACACAAGTGAATAAACTCATTTAAAAATATTTGAAATCTGTTTAAAAAATATGAGGGGTTTTAAAGAAAATGGACCAAATGGACTCCATACGCCTCTTTGTGTCGCTCGAGAAATGATCATTAAGAAGTCTCTTACAAGATGAGGGGTCATTCACTTATGACGTCCATGATTTAGGGGGGAGGGGGAGTCTGAGATTTTGTGACACTTAATATTAAAGAAATTTTTTTGAATTTAAAATTTGTGACGAGTAGGGGAGGGGGGTCTAAGAATCCCTATTTTTTGATGGACGTCATAAGTGAATGAACCCTGAGACATAAATTGCAATCCTATTGTTTTTTAAAATTAAAAGTATTTATAAGCCGACTATGTTTCACTTTTTAGTCTACATATTACAGTAATCAGGTCGTAAGACACTCCTTTAATATTATCTCCAAACTTTGATGACATTTTCCTTACTCACATAGCTAGTAGCTTTATCCAATCAATTTCTTAAATCACAAAACATTAAATTAATGCACAGAAAATGACATTTAATTTCCAATCAATTACACTTCATTCCCAGAAACCAGCTTTAAGATTTTCTCATCATTTTGGAATCTACTTTTACTAGCAATCAATAATTGAAAGTGAGTAACAAGGAAAGGAGGAGAATGACGTAGCTGTTTAAAGAACGTCGAAAAAAAGAAAAGAAAACACACAGATTATAATAACAATAATCATCTGAGAGAAATAAGAGACTCATAATCATTGACCTCAAGCAGTTTTTACTTTCCAATTTTTTTTATCTCCTCATTCTCTCGTGTTTGTTCTTACTTTCTTTTTCCTTGTTGCTACTTACATACAGAATTTTTTTTATTGCGCATTACTCACAGAATGTACACAAAAAAAATGTTCTTGTTTTCGGAAACATAAACAAAATTAAAAGAAGTGAATAATATGAACAATAAGTAAATAGAAACAAAGAAGACCATGATATATGGGAAGATACTTGTTGGGGCTGTATTTAGGAGCAGTGGCGTAGCAAGGGAGGGGGGAGCGACTAATGCAATGGCTTAGTGCAAATTTTTGATTATTTAGGAGGGAAAAGGGTTGTAATCAGGCTTTGAAGATATTTTGTTATGGTTTTTCAAGAAAAGTATCCCAAAATTCCGTTTACAAAAACATCAACCCCCCTCCAAAGGAAGAGCGTACCCAGAAATATTTTTTAGAGGGGAATTGTTTTTTCTTTCTTATTATTATGGTTTTGAAGTTGTTATTAATTTTAACAGCAATTAAATGATTATTTGTAAATTAGAACCTTGAAAAACAATTCGGAAATTTTTTTTAGAGATTTTTTTTTTCTAAGGAGGGACCCCCCTTGGTTACGCCTATGCCTTAAAGGAGGAATGAGAAATTTAACAGAAAATTACGATGGTGTTTTTGAACAAAAGGTCTCAAACCCCCTAAAATTTCAAATTTATATACAAAAATAACCCCCACCCCCTCTCCCTCCCCGAGTGAAATTTCTCCCTCCACCCTGCTTCTCTCCATGCAATTATACATGAAGAACGTGCAAAACAAAACTTAATTAAAGGTACACAATAGGAAAGATGTTTCAGATGCCAAAAAAATTAATTTACCTTTCGGGTATTTTCCAATATTTATTTCACATTTATTTATGATATTGTTATTTATACTCAAATTTCTGCCATCGGCCACCTCATTTCTATTTTTTCTGTTTTTATTTTGTCGTGAAACTTTTTCTTCACTCGCATTTTTTTTATCACATTAAAAAGTGAGAAATTGAATTTTTTGCTGGCAGTAGAAATTGTGAAAAGTGAGATCCTCAAAAATTTGCATAAAAAATGTTTTTAAATCTCACTTTACTAAGTTCCTGTATTGTTGTTTATGCTGGATGTGTCAGAGGTGGCTACTATGAGTTTCAGATGAGGTGTGGCTTTTGGAAGGTTGATTTTGGAATAGAAATGAGTTTGAATCTGAAGTATATCTTGAGAGTAGTTTGGTCATGTCCAAATGGTACCTTAAAGCACACCTTAGTTCAAATTATGCTTCATTTTTAAGGACTGGAAGTTTTTTTTTACGAATTTTTCATTCAAATATTTTTACAGAGCTGAAGGAGAACTTTTAATAACCATTGTTAGGTGTTCCTCAATATTTGAAAGATCACCAGTGGAAGCGCCACATTAAAGCTTCTCAAAATGCTCTAAAAAATCAATAAAATTCCAATTTATTTTCACCTGCCATCCCCACAGTGCACTAATTCTATGACCGACAATTTATCTCAAAAATCCACTATAATAATCTACTCGCAAGCTCATCTCGTGACCTATGAGTAATTAAGTTCAGTTCTATCGGAGTAATCTACCGTGCCTTAAAATACGTCACACCAAGTTTAGCTTTTTAACCTTAATTGCGTGAAATTAACTTGAATTTTCACTTTTTTCTGACCCAATATTTTTCGCTTGTCAAAAGTCGGTCGTTTGGATGACACGAAAAAAATGTTCAATTCATCATTCAGTAATTTGTTGGATACGGTTGATGATTTCTTAGTCACATTGAGGACTCCCAACACTGGGATTGAAACATATCGAGTTTCTACAAATTTGAAATTCAAAACGTCACTGAAGATATATCGAGTGCATTTTCAAGTGAAATAGAAAAGAAATATAAATCTTCAAGCGTCATTGTAGAAGCTCTCAATATCAGTAATGGATTGAAGTGGATGTCGAGTAGTTTTGAGATTGCTTTGGGTGATGTGAGAAAATTTTATAAAATAAATTTTTTTAAAAAAATTCTTTTGTGAATCTAGGATGAGATGCTTTAGTGACGTTTATTGGAATGAAATATTTGAATTTCTTTATACATGATAGATGAGAGATAGGAATGAGCATTAGTGGTATGGGAATTTACTAGTTTTAGCTTAGAATTTCTTAAATTAAGATTGATTCCTTCAAGATTTTAATGCAGAATTATTTTTAGAATTTAAAATTGATTTATTTAAATTTAAAAAAAAATATTTTTAGAAACACAAAAAGCTTATTTTCAGCATAAAGTTTGTTGTATCAGGCAAGACAATGACACTGTGGATTTAATGAATTTATGTTATTTTTAACTCTAATTAACTAAACTTTGAATATCCACAAAATATAATTAAAACATTTCCATTTCTTTTACCTATTTAACTTGCGGGCTATATTTAGATTATTTTTGTACTAAACAAATTTTAAAAAAGCTGGAGGATATACCACCATGAGATATCACTACAAATAGAGCAACAGTTCTATAATTAGAATATTTTCATAAAGTCATGATACTTTTTTGTTTAAAATATTTCTTTTATTGCTGTTCAAAAGTTTTAACATTTCTGATTAGAGAATGTGTGTAAATATTTATGGAAGTAATAAAAAATTTTGGTTTAGGAAATAATTTTTAGGGAGAAGCAAAATATAGTTTTATCTGTCTCACAAACTACTTGTTGTTTCCTACATGCTACCGACATTTAAAATTAGCCGTTATTTTATCTGTTTGAATTTCATAAAACATTTTGAATAATTACCTAAATATTTTAAATTAAACAAAGTTTTAGCAAAAGATTCTGGCTCAAAGTTCTATTTTTGGCCAAGACAATTTAAAAACAATGAAAAAAATTTATTAATTAGGTAAACATAAATTTTTAATTAGACGGTTAAAAATTTTTTTGAACGAATGTGGAATTTTTTCGACATTGAAATGTCTGTAGCATGGTTTCCTACTTTACTAAATTTACTAAATTTTGTTGTGGAAAAATTGGGGGAGAAGTTGGATATTTTTCTAGAAAAACCCCAAAAAAATTGAAGAAAATTTCACATTAAGGATTGGTTTGACCCTTAAAACACCCTTGGCTACGTCCCTGCCCCTTATGATAGTTTAATACAGACTACCGACACCTCAAAAATGTCCGTTGGTTGAAAATTTCAAAAATTTCAGTAGCCGTTACAAAATTGAATATTTTTGCTAAAATCGTAGTTGCAGCTGTGGCGTAGTTGCAGCTGTGGCGTAGTGGTTAGAGTGTCGGACTTCGGCTCTAACGACCCGGGTTCGATCCCAGGGAATGTCTAGTCGGATTTGGGTGCTTTTTCACTGTTCTAGCCATATCAACTCGGTTTGTGTGATGTCAGCACACAAATTGTGGCTAGGTACATTGCATTGATATACCCTGGGTCATGCAATTGTGCAGAGTTGGAAATCAATCGTCTTCAATGACAAAAAGCAAAAACAAACATAAATCTCATCTGGATGTTCTTCACATCATAAATAAACAATAAATTTTTCATTTAAAATCCATAATTAAGTTGTAATAGCTGCTGCTAGATCTCTTAAAAATTGTATTGAAATACTGAAAAGCAAAAATAAAATATAACGTTTTTTTTTTTTTAAAAAAAAAGCTAAAATCGTAGTTTTAACTTGCTAGTTGCACAAAACATAACATTTTTATGCTTGTACAATTGCTAATCAGTCATAAGATGTTGATTTTAAAGATAATTTCAAGTTAATTTGAAATTTCATAACATAAACAAAAATGTAAACAAAAATTTAATGAAAATTTTCTTAAAAACATTTTGAATGAAATCTCACTGAATTTTATAGTTTATTCATCACTGAGCTTATTAAATCAATAAAACATCATAGATAATTGGTTTAGACTTCAAAATTCAGTTGCTTTATCAGCTTAAAAGACAAAATTTTGGAAGTGAAACTTTTAATTTGTTTACAAACAAAAAAAATTCGAACAAATGTTCGAACTTTTCGAAAAGTTTGAAATTGAAGTTCGAAATTCGAGGTGTCGCTAGTCTGGTTTAATACACAAAAAGCACCCCGTTTTGAAGCACAGCTCAAGTTCAAGCACCAAGTTAGATGTAGTACCCGTCAATAAGCTGATATGAAACCTGAGTAAATTTGGCGTCACACCATGTCGTCAGTGAGTAATTTTTGTGCCAAAATTGTTTATCTTGAATAGTGTTATCAGGTTACTGTATTAGCTCCTGATAATTATTCTAAAACAAAGTCAAATAGTTTGTAGATAATTCGATACTTTTTTATATTTTCAGACGATTCATCTAATTAAGTGTAATTCTAGCGAGATAATTTTCATATTTCATCAACATTTTTAAAATTCTTCAAATTTCTCTTCTTAACCATCTCCAATTTATCATCACATAGAGCAGCAATGAAATTACTTTTTGAACATGAAATGATGAATTTAGTCTCATTACATACATTTCCATTATTATTTATTTCGGCAGTCGGTGATTCTTCATCTTTAATTGAGCCTATGAATCATAAAAGAAGAAGACCTTTCTTGTTTTTTCATAAATGCTTTTAATAACTTCTCTTTAATTTTCTTCCACTCTTTGAAAATCGTGCGGTGCACCAACAATAAGTCGAAAAAAATGAGAAACAGAACAAAAGAAAAAATGAAGAGAGTTTTAAAAAAAATTATAAAAAAACGTATTTATATCAAATTGACCCATATTTGTTGCTGTTTTACTTTTTTTTCGTAACCACGAGACGACGATGGGGGAAAAGAACGGAGTGGCAAAGTAAGTAAGCAAAGCATGAAGAAGAAAAAGAATCGTCATCAAGTCAGCAGTGAGGAATTTATGTTGCTTGCACTGTTTTGCTTTGCTTTTTTTTCCATGTCGTGACATAGTTAGATGAAGGCAAAAAGAGCACTCGCAGATGTATAAATTTTCATTTTCTTTTGCAGTTTGGCATGCAAATATTTGCAAGTTTGTGATGAAGAGAGAGAAAATTTCTCTGGCTCTTTGTCATGACGTGATGATGTCATGGATTTAGTTGTTATGGGGGGATACTATGAAGAATTTAGTGAAATTTTACATGAAGAGCTATAGTGGCTGGGTGGTGTACTGGTTTTCTGCTTTGGTACTTAATTGATGGACAACGACACAACGATCATGGGTTCGAAACTCGATTCAAATGTACTGAATAAAGCTCAAAGCTTCTCATTTTAGGTTACCATGGGCGTACCCAGGAGGGGGTCTGGATTCTAAAACACAGTATAAATGGAACCTATAATGATTCCTTCAAATTGACTACACTATGAATCGAGCAAAACTTTGAAAAAAATTGTTACAATTTTCTTGAAAAAAGAGTTTGAAAACTCCAGACCCCTCTCAGGGTACGCCCATGTAGGCTACAGACAGAAATGTCATCAAAGGAGTAGTTCGGATCCTAATTTAAACTAGAAGGATTGGACCAGATGCCTGGTCACATGCATCACATTTGTCAATTTTAGCTCAAAATTCAGAATCGAACAAAACTTTGAAGAAACTTGTTGGTGATTATCCCATAGGTCTTGTCCTATCGACTCGATAGGCCTCACTTTTGCCTCCGATTCTTTATTTTCCCTGTTCACAATCACATCATAGATATCAACTTTGTTTAAAAAATGATGAGCTGTCCAGAGACACTTAAAAATTTTTGAGACAAAAAAGGCCACATTAGGGTCTGCAAAATCACATTTTTCGATGGACATCACTAGCTAATTATCCTCAGCAAAATCAACAAACTCCAGACAAGCCCACACATTCTCAACCCATAATTTACATTCATTATTCAAGCTACTCTCTTTTTAAATTCTTCATCTTAAATTTCACTTTCGAGACTACTTTTGATAAACATTTTGTTTCGTGCTTTGAAAAGTTTCTCTGAATGTAAACCGTAGACCGATGATTTTTAGATCTTTCTGGCTAAAGAATATTGAAATTTATTTTACCCCAAATGCATGCAAGAAAAAGAAAAGTAAAGGAGGCAACATTTCTGAATCAATGAACATTCGAAATATGTTTGAACAATTTTATGAGTAAATGTTTAATCTAGTTATAGATAATCAGCATTGATACGCATGAAAATATGTTAAAATTTTAGTTCAGATAACAGATGAGTAATTGGTGAGATTTAGAGATGATTTGGAAATTTTTCTAAGTGGCTATAACGTTCAATTTTTTTTAGAGAAGATGGAAAACTCTATTTTTAATCAAAAAACAGTAATAAATTTTTGTAAGTTGGGGGAAGGCGATCTCAAAATTTTAAAATTTACAATTTATTTAAAAAAATTATTTTGGTCCTGTAAAAACTTTTAAAGTATTTGTCTGATCGAAACAATATTTTGGTACCAAAATATTTAAAATTTCAAGATTTTTTTAAAATCTGATACTAAATATTTCAGCTTTGAATTTTCAATTGAGAGGCTCAAGCTATACCCTTGACTATGCATCTGGATGTTGGTTTTGAACAACTTTTTTATATTTAAGAAATATTTTTTAAAAAAATTCAAAAACTCTTTTAAACTTTTAATCATCTTTGAATTATTTAAAATTAATTTTTCTTGAATATTTTAAAGATAAATATGCTAAAAAATCGAAAATTGAGTTTTAAAAACTTTAATTGAATTTTCAATTTTATTTTTAAATTAATAATTAAATTTGATTAATAATTTTTCCTTTAATTTCAAGTTCTTTTTCAAATATTTGATAAAATTGATTTTTAAAATGAATTCTACGATTTTCAATTATTTTAAATTAATAATTGAATTTTCAAATATTTTAGTTTTAATTATTATTTTTTAAATATTTTAAAGCTAAAAGAATTTAAAATTGATTTTTAAAATGAATTCTACGACTTTCAATTATTTTAAATTAATAATTGAATTTTCGAATATGTTAAAAATATTTTTTTAAAAAAAATTTCAAAAATTCTTTAGAAATTTAAACTAGTTTTAATTTTTTTTAAATATTTTAAAGCTAAAAAAATTTAAAATTGATTTTTTAAAATTTTTAATTTAATTTTCGAATTTTTCTTTTAAATTTTTAAGTTTTTCCAAAATATTTGAAAATATTTAATTAAAAATGATCAATCAACTCAAAAGCTTCCAGTTACAAACCAGACAATTAAACCTTGTTAGCAGTAATTCTATGTAAATCAGGGCAGTCATTTTTATATACATGGAGATCAATCCATATAAAAATACCGGTGTTATTTAATATGAAACCATCATTTATTTCTTGAATGCTGATGTTTTATAAATATTTCAACTGTAATTCTATTCTGTAACACTTGTTGGCTTTTGAATTTTAAATTTTAGTCAATATTATAATTTTTATGATCTCATGGCCAGTAGATCCACAAAAATCCCAAGAAATAATATTTTTTCAACAATAACTTATTTTTAAAAATTTAGAAAATTCATATTTTTTCAACAATAACTTATTTTTAAAAATTTAGAAATTTTATCTTCATAACAAATATTTTGTCATTCATCTCATTTAAAAAAATAATTTTCGGTAGCTTCGAATGACTAAACATGGGATTATGCAAAAATTGAGTCACAAAATTGTCTCTTTAGTTCCGCAAAGAAATTCATATTGTGATGCAAATCAAGCCATATCCATATGACAATAAAAAAGTTGTTTATAAATTTCGAAAAAAATTTCAATTTCTATATCCACAAATGCCTCTTCCGGGTCATAAATTTACCCCATTCTAGTGAAAAAGTCGCACACATAAAAATTTTACTTTTAGCACTTTCTAAAGTCACAAATTTCAATGTTGACGGTCGACAGAAAAGTGCACAACAAAGATCTTCAACTTACCTCGATCACCTGCTAAACTTAATCCATTCGATGTGTGAAGAATGACGATAAATGTAACAATGATCAATGTTGAGGCACAAGAGGCACTCAATTTATTCTGAATTAATTTATTAAGCATAATTAAATTTTTCACACTTTAAAAAATTTTCGTTTCTTTTTTTGTTATTTCGAGTTGAGTTAGTTAAGAAAGTCTTTTTATGTTGCACGGTCTGTCTATTGACTCATTGAGTAACGTTATTTCTTTTTCTTGACTGTAATCTTCTATTAATTAACATTTCATTATTCAAAAAAAAATTGATTTTTCGCACAATTTATTGACACAATTTTTATTTTATATATTTTCCATCATATGTGTCATGTGTGTGTATATCCATAGATATATATAATTCTTTTTTTTTTCGTCACTTAAACTACTTATTTTTCTTTCACAATGTACCGTTTGTTAACATACCACGGACAGAACTGACTGAATGAATGAAGAGATATGCTTGCTGTTTTTTTTCCTATACTTGGTCACTTGCCAATGTTGCCTTCTCTTCTTATTTACTTATTATTGATTAATATATTTTTTAAATTTTTTCAAGACTGTCGCGATCAACTGCCAACCACCGACTGAATTGAAGTGAAAGAATTTCTTTTGCAAGTTGATGAGCGCAACTTTTTAATTTTTTTTTTATTTTTTTTTCTTGAATATTCAAAGACGAATTGTGCCTACTTTACGTACTGATCTCATACTGAAGTCAACAACATGCTTAGGAGAAATTTTTATAGAGAAAAAAAGTGCTGATCGGTGGTTGAGTGAGAGGAATTTCTTTCCAATGCCAATTGATGAAGAGTTACTTCTTTATCACACTTCTTTTCTATTTTCTCTTCTCGTGCTTGCTAACAATAAAATATCTTTTTTTTCTTGTATTGTGAGTCAGGCGTTGAGTTTTGAGTAAAATGAGAATTATTTTTGTTGTTCTCTTCACGCATTTATCGCTCATCATAGACTCTGAAGAATGAAGTTTTTTTGATGCTTTTATTTTTTGGGTCTCTTTGGAATGATTCTTCATTGCGGCTGTTGAACGATGAGAGTCGTGTTTATCGTGATATGAGGCATGCTTCTTACTTTGTTCAACTAATTTCTATCATACTCAATTTCATGATGATTTTTACTGTTGATCTTGTTTTATTTTGAAGTGATCACTTCCTTCCGACAGTTTTTTTTTTGTTAGAATTCTGGTGCATTGGGGCAATATCGAGAGATTCAATTTCTTATTTTTACGTACTTTTTGATTTAGAAAATGTTAGTTTTGTCTTTTAAACTAGAATCATTTAAAGGTGAAATTCAATATATCAGTGCTTGCTATCAGTTGTATCATAGAGAGATCAAACTCCATTGTGAGCTGAAATGGCTTGATAGCGCTAGTGATTTAGTGTCTGGTTTTGAGACTCGACAGGGTAAATTATCTTGTTATGAATAAAAATAACATTGGAAATGAAGGGGTTGTTCACTTATTACGTTCGCTTTTTAGGGGGGAAGAGGGTGTAACAGGTCAAACAAAGAAAAATATTTTTTCTTGGAAAATTTGTAACAAGGGGAGAGGGGGTTCTAAAATTTCGTTTTTTTTGCGTAACGTAATAAGTGAATGACCCCGAAGTATACAACTCAGAAGGGCAATCAGACATTTTTGGGGGAAGGAGTTACATTTTTTTAAGATGAATGCTTTTTTCTCGAAAAACCTTAGGGGTATGATGGATTTATGATGTCCATCAATAAATACCCGGGTGGAACGGGTAGAACGTTCTACAAAAAATGTCATGAGTCGACCGTAAGTCTAGTTATTTACTTAACATTGTTGTCAAGTGTCCACCCGGGATATGATTTTAAGAACCCCCTCCCCCCTTGTCACATAATTTTAATTCAAAAAATTTCTTTAATTTAATGTGTCACAAAATCTCAGACTTTCCTCCCCCCTAAATCATGGACGTCATAAGTTAATGACCCCTTAGGAAATTGATAAAAACCCCTGGATATGCCCCTGCTACAGCCTTGTCAAGTACATATTTTAGGTAAAATTGAGAGAAATGATGATTAGTTCCTATTGATCCACTGTGAATCATAAAGTAGTTGAACAGATTTCTCCATTAGGCTATGACATTGAGAGCTACTTCTGCTAGCTTCTTATGTTGTTGTTCTACCTCTTTTATAATTTAGAAAAATGTCTCGTCTTATTAATTGTTAATATTCACTCAAACTCTCCCTACTATTTGTTAAATACAGACAGGAATATCGTTAGCAGGGTATTGTCTTTCAAAAACAGGACTATATTCTGAATATGTAGCTGTACAGATGACGGAATATAAAACTACACGAAACTACTTCATTTAAAATTTTTAATTGGACTCATGACTAATTAAGAATCCTTTCTAAAATTCCACTGTTCTTCCGCACATTAATTCCCATCAAAACGGGTAAATTGACTTAAAAATAAAGAAAGTTTTCCGAAGTTTATTTGCTTTCACATTAACTTTTGACATTATCGAGATATACGTTATCTAATGTATATGTTATGGCATCTCTCAAAACCAGTTTACTTGAAAGATTCTTAAGAAACACAAATGTGGAACAGGATGAGCCCAAAGTAGGAAGTGATGCTGCTTATAACGCTTCATTATAACGCACTGTATGTGGGATATTGTGATGAAAGTAACCGCTGTTTTGATGTGTATAAATCTACCGGAAGCTCATTAACAGTATAAATATTCTCTGTAGTGATGATGAGTTCTGTTAAGCTGATTGACAGTAAATAGATAGCTTGTTATTGAAGAAATCATCAATTTTGATAGATTCGGACCAAAAATGTCTAAAAATTGGACATAAAACCCAAAAATCAATAATAAAATCTCAGTTTATCTTGTCCACAACATCCAATCCACATAATCAAGCCATTCAAGAACAATGTCATCCATAATTCTCAATATACATTCAAGTATCACAAAAAGGACGACTTCAGACTTACAAGAGCAGCAACAAAATTGCAAATTAAGCAGAAACAAAATGGAAATTTGCTTCCGACAATCCAACAAGACTTGAGCTTCAGTCTTCTATATTAAATTTCGTTTCCATCTCGTTAAGACTCTTTTTCTTCATCAAGAACATGAGATGAGCTTATGACATTTCTTGTTATGCTGCTCTTACCGAAAAGAATGGAAATGAATTTTCCATTTCGTTATAAAAATAAATCCATTCATAAATGTTGTTTATTCTGTGTGAGATATGAGCGAGGAAAAAAAATTAGAATGAAGAAGCTTTAGATGTGCAATTGCATTTGTGGAAGAATGTTCTGATATGAGTAATGCAGAGATGGAATTTTGAGTTAAGGTAGGCTGACCATCTGCTTGGTTTTTCTGAGGACTGTCCTCTATTTTTTTCATTTTTCAAAAATCAAAAAGATTTGTAATGTTCTAATTCATCCAGAAATCGAATAAAACTGGTCGACATGGGGGATGTCCTCTATTTTTCTTGAAAATATCTGATAACCCTAGTTAAGGTGGATTTTTTACTGTGTTTGCTGAAAACTGTGATTTTAGATATGAAGACCACACAGACAGTAGTCAGTTAAGTGCTTTTGGTTCTAGTGTGAGTGAAATCAAATATTTTTCGCCAGATCTTCAAATTAGATTTTATGAAACTCAGTTGTCCTCTTTAGCTACGCCATTACTCAAATTAATCCAAGGCGAGGTTTCTCAGTATACACCTACCCCTTTAGCTTAGGTTAGGAGTAGATGTAGTGGTATGGGTAAAGATATATCGAGAAATTCAGTCCAGGGTACAAATCTCAATAAGGTAATAATTTTTTTCAAAACATAAATTTAAAACGCAGTTAGCAGATCTGCTTGGAAAGTTGTCAATAAAAAATTTTTAGATTCCCTTTGAGCAATTTGATGAGAAATTTTAATCAAATAACAATTAATTAATTTAAAAAATAAATAAATAAGACATCCGAGCAGGTACGTTAGACCATTAGATTTAGACCTAAATCACTATTTTAAGTTCAATCCGAAATACTTATTTTGATGACATTAATATTGTCAGGCATTAATGCCTGTAAAATGTGAGAAATTCTCTATGCTGAGACTTGAATCACAGTTTTCAGGATCTAAAGTACTTAACCCCTAAGCCACAGAGCCCCTTCATCTCGCTTATGACATGGAATGCATAAGATCATCTCCAAAAAATCTGTAAAGGTAGTTTTTAAAATTTCATATTTCTAAGATTATTTTCGATATCCAACTCTGCTTAAAAGCTTTGCATTTAAAGCGAATATGTATGAGAAAAGAGAACGAGAAAAAATTGTGCAGCACAATATTCATATTTTTCTATTAAATATGAAAAATTTCTCCACAAGAAAATTTCATAAAAATGCAGTTGCAGTTCTTTTCATTTAGATACGTGAAATTTTTTATATTAAAATGAAAAGTTCTTCCTTCCATTTTGATGACTTTATAAATAATAATAGAGGAAGATGAAGAAAATTTATAAAAATTTTTCATTGTTACGAGTCGTTCCGTTTGCATTATTTGAAAATAATGATAATTTTTCTCTTTGAAATGTTTAAAAAAAACAAGAGATCTAATTATTCTAATTTTTATTGGTGGCTTTTTGAAAAATTTTGACCTTCCGTTGTTATTATTGCACCTGGAATTAATTTATTTTTTTTTATATATTGATTTCAAATGTTAAGTTATTAGGTCTGTTACCTATGACTAGAGCGATTTTCAGAAGTTCTTCCATATATTTTATATCTAATTTTAAATTAATAATCTTATAAACTTACAAAAAAGCTACAATTAATTTAAATTTCAACTGAATAGAATTTCTGAATTTCTTTTGAGGATCAGTTCTTGAATGAAGCTGTTGGTCAATATTTTTTGTGTTTATATTACAAAAATTTATAATTAATTTGCTATATTTTTACTGCATATGAAAATAAATCCAATAAGACGTCACAGTTTTGAAGATAACTTGAAGAAATGACAACTATTTATGTAAATATCTATGAAAATTCAAAATTCAACCTCTTTTTTAAATGATTATGACGTTGCCAAAATAGATGAGCATGGATATGATTTTGTCATTGATGTTCCATGACGTACAACAGCTGAAATTTTTTTTCAAAAACAAAATGCAAATTATTTTTTTAAAAAATTGTGAATTTATTGGAATACTGAATTTTGTATGTTTAGTTTCCAAATAATACAATAGTTTTCTTATAAAGGCTCGATTTTTGCATCCTTTTAATTAACAGTTTTTTCTTCTTTAAGTACGAGTTTAATTAAAATAAATTAAATTAAAAATGCTAATTGGAATAAATAAAAAAAATTTACAATTTTTTTCTTGTGATAAATTTTTTCAAAATTTTAAAATTAAATCTTGAAAATATTTAACAGAATGTTAATTATGAGCTAGGACTAAACATGTTAAAATTTATTCTAAAAACTTTCTCACTCTTGAATAAAATCGACCCGAAATTATATTAGTCAGTCAATGTTCTTGCATAATGTTTACTGATGGCAGTTTATTTGTTATTAAATATTTTTTATAATATTCTATTTTGAATGAGAAAGTTTAAAGTTTCACTAAAACATGTCTCATTGTAATATTGTGAATTTTAAGAGTATTTAAAACCATTTTAATTTTTAAATAAGGGACGTTAAAATTTGAGAAAAAAGATTTTGAATGGTTTTTGATGTTTTAATTTATTAGATAGAGTGAGCATCTGCTGGATATTTGTCTGGACTTTAAAAATTTCATAAATTTTAAAAAATTAAAATTTCATGAATTTTTAAAAAATAAAATGTTATGAATTTTAAAAATATAAAAGTTTTTGAACTTTAAAAAATTAAAATTTCATGAATTTTACAAAATAAAACTTCATGAATTTTAAAAATATAAAAGTTTTTGAACTTTAAAAAATTAAAATTTCATGAATTTTAAAAATTAAAATTTCGAGATATTTTAAAAATTTGAATTTTTCAATATAATTAATAAAATTCAAAAATTAAAAAAATTTCATTTCAAATATGTAAAATGTTCATTTTTGACACAATTAACAATAATTAAATAACAAGAACAACTTCTTTATTGTGTATTAATTTAAACTTTCGTTTATATATATTTCGGTTGTAAATCACCAACCATCTTCAGAACTCTTTCAAAAAATTAAAATGTTTTCTTCAAATTCACCAGGTTTCTATGATTTTTTGGGTAGTTTTGGAAGAAAAATATTATTCATTTCAAATTTTATGAATTTATTTAAAAAGTAAAAACTTAAATTTTATTAATTTTTTAAAAATTAAAAATTTAAATTTCATGAATTTTTCAAAAATGAAAAAAGTTAAATTTAAATTTTATGAACTTCTCAAAAATAACAAAAATTTAAATTTTATGATTTTTTTAAAAATTCTCAAATAGGAATTCTCGGCAATGCTTCAGATATTTTCCTGTACTTGATAGTCACCTTATATAATACATATTAAGTTACTCTGGATAATTTTAATTTAATTCAAATATTTTACTGCAAATAGCAAAATTTTGATTAAATTAATTCAATGTTGTGTCTCGTTGGGGTCGTTCATTTACTACGTAATGCAAAAAACTAAGTTTCATACCCTCCCCTCACCCTAAAATGCAGACATAATTATTGAACGACCCCTTTGAGTTAATTACTGCAAGACTAAATTAAATCTAATACTTCTAATTCTTATTTTGTGCCTTGATCTTTGTGACATCTTTAATTTAAATCTTGCAAATTCATAAAAATAAATCTCGTCAGATACTGACAAAATTTCTGCTACAAAGTATTCAATTTACTGCTCCTTTCTCCTCAAGTTGAATAAATAAAAAAAAAATCTTTATGGTTTTTAAAATTGTTACTTTTTTACATTTCATTAAAAATTATTAAAGTAAGTTGCATGCACCATCGAGGATTGACGCAGAAGAATAAAATTTTTCCACCTACGTTGCTAAAATAATTCACATCTTATCCGGCTAATTCAATTCCATCTCTCTAAAAAATAATTAAATTCACTCAAAAAAATTGAATCAGCATATCCATATCATGTCGTAGTCAAGCGCAGCATACACATACAGCAAATATAAATCACATTGTCATGTTGGTTGAAAATCAATTTTTATTCTTTTTTTTCGGTTTCTCGCTCACTATCGCCTCATTTAGAACATCAATATTTGATTAATCCAATCTCTAAACTCTGATATTCTCGTATATACACCGGGTTGATTTGGCTCAGCACATCCTGCACGATGAGAATAAATTTTTAAATTTAATTTTTCTATCTTCTGTGGTTATTGATAGTTTATGGATACATACCGATACCCCATGAAATTATTCCCGCAAGTTGGAAGCGTTTGTCTGTCCTTTGGATCACCATTGGTCCTCCTGAGTCACTGTTATTTGATGAGAATAGTTTTAAATTAGAAAAGTTTGTGTTTTTCAAAATTAAAAAAAGTTCTTTTGTTGAGAAGGTTTTAGATCCTATGGGATTCTTCACAAACAACATTCATGAACAGTTGGTGAGTTAAGAGAGATTCAAATAAATGGACGTAACCGAGGGGCTCTGCTAAAACAAGACCGGTTAAAAAATTAGCAAAAAAAGTCTGAAGTAAAAAAAAACTGAATTATGAAAATCTAAATTACTGATTTTGAAATGCATGGGAATTGAACCCAGGTCCTCACAATAAAATGAATGACTTGTATTTGAATTTCCTAACCACTGAAACTTTTCCATTTAACTGGCAGAATCCTCTACATAAAGCTCTATACATTAGATTTGATCACTAGTAGGAGCGTAGCCAGCGAATAGGTAATCCTGACTACGCCCGTGATTGCTAGATCCATATAAATTCCAATATTTATAGAATTTATGGATTTATATCCATAAAATTCCAATATCATCATTACACATGCAATCCTTACCCTAAAATGAGACAAAAGACATAAAAGAATATTAAAAACTTCAAAAAATTCTCCAAATCTTCTATCCTCACCTTCACAACTGTCCCGTCCACCCTTCTGCCATCCAGCACAAATAAATATGTGAGGTATATGCTCAATGTAGCCTGCACTTCGATACATCGCTTCACAAATTTCATTTTTAATAATTGGCACTGATACTTCTTGCAGCACAGACGGAAGTGGACCATCTAAAATAATTTAATAAATAAGTAAAAATTTAATATTTAAATTTTTATTGTTCCTTACCCTCATAAAGACGACCCCAACCAGTCACGAAAGCCGTTCGTCCGATAAAATCTTCTTCAGTCTCAGGTACACAAACGGGAATGATGTTAGGTTGGAAAACTACCGGCTCATAAAATCTTTAACAGCAATAAAAGTATTTTTTATGATGACTAATATTTTAGGACCGGAAGTCATTAAAGGTCATGTCTTCCTCAAGATATAATTCTTTGACCGTAAAAATTTCATATTCTACGACATTCTCACCTCAATAAAGCCAAATCGTACTCGAATGTACGTGGATCAAATTGTGGATGTGATGCGACAATTTGGACACGTCTTTCTTGATAGCCGTAAGGTTCTTCCTCGATTGATAAATCGTATTCACCGAGACGGAGAAGGAGATCGGATGGTGGAACGTTTTCGACACAATGTGCTAAAATTGGAATAATTTAATTCAGAGATTTATTCTTTAAATCCAAGGATTTATTGTTTAATCCAAATTCTTACCAGCTGAAATAGCCCAATTCTCATTCAGCAATGCACTTCCACACTTATGTAAATAGGTTGATGTGCGCCATTGCCTCAATGAAATTTGCCATGGCCAGCGTCCAAATGATGCCTTTGCACCTCCAACAATTCTCGCTTCGGGGAACATTCGACGACCGCAAACTTTAAGAATTATGAAAATTAAAACGTGATGAAAATTATTTTAAATTCTAGCTTACTCTGCTTATAATCTATTCCTTCAAGATTCATAGATGTAGTTGTAACAGGCGTTATTGTTGTTGTTTCATTTACACGAATACTTTCATCACTATCAGTCTCTGTGGATGATAAAGTCGTTGTATCGTAAGTCGTATTAAAAAGCTCTGGATTAACGGTCGTTTCATCCGGAACCGATACAGGCTGTGGTTCATTAGGTGATAATTGTGAGATAGTGGATGATGATGTGCTGGATGATAATGTTGTTGATGCAGATCTTGTTGTCGTTGTGGTTATGGGTTCTGTTTTATAATGTTTTTATTATTAATTGGGAATGCATAGTGTTCAGTGGATGGCATGAGCACAGAATATTAGAAAATTAATTATTCATTAGTTGTTAAGAGTTAGCGCTTGATTTTGTTGGAATGAATGGTTTTTGATGCATTTGAGTATGAATTTATGGGTAAAAAATATAACTAGGGTATTAAAATTGATTGCAAAGCAGATCTTAGTCTGATAAGAGCAGGGATTGACACTCGATTAATTTTCCGAGTATTAGGGAGCATTAGCAAAGTTTCAATCCCTGGATAAGAGGCTCTTTGTTTTGAAATTTTTAAGGAAATAATAGAATTTCTAGAAGTTCGGACTTATAAAAAGCTATTGGCAGTTATAAATATGAGTGCTATGCTGGGAGCATGCTTAAGTAGACCAAATAAATTTGGCCAGTTTGCTTGGGGTATTTTTTTAAAGGAATGAACCCATATCCCATCTCCTTCCCATGAATACTTAATAAGCTGCTATGACTTATTAAGCTGGTGCTATGACACTGACAGATTGATCAAACTCCGGATTAAATTTTGATCCATAAGATTTAGAATTAATCCAGCCGATTTAAAAATAAAGCTTGATGATACCGTCAATTTACATTATGTTATTACCCCGAGTGACACAAAGGCTTTATTAGGAATCTACAAGCTCCATATGAAGCCATACAGGATTCATATTATGTGTGCATTCCAGATGACTGTCATTTTTGTGTCGCTCGAAGACAATATTAAAGAATTAGAATGTTTTGACAGCAATAGGAGATTACAAGCCAGAAGTAAAGTAAAATTAGAGCTAGATTCGACTCGAGTCGACTTGGTCAAAGTTAAAAATGAAACCACGTCAAGCTGAATGAACTTGTTTAAACAGGGCCTATGTCATGCTCTAAGTAAAGTCCGAGGTACACCAGTTATTAAAAATAGAATTCATATAAAAGCAAGTATTTAAAACTGATCAATCATCTTAAATGTTATTCATGCTGGAAAATAAAATAATTTTTCTCAAAAATTGATCTTTTAGCTTTAGTTTCATGCTTCAAAAATGTTGAATTTAAAGAGAAGCTTTTAGAATTGCAATGAAGTTGTTCTGTAATTCTTACGTCTGTAATACAGTATGCTTCTTCTTGATTGACTACCAATTGCAGACATTTGATCTGAAACCCCAAAAAATATATCGAAAATGGCAACAGCCATAAAAATATAAACCCATTCATTCAAAAATGTCCATCAACCAGCAAAAATGCGCTTCTGACACCAAGGTTAATTTAACTTGTATTTCTTTACCATCTTGAACAGTTGTTATATCCTCATCTGAGTCTGTATCAATTGGTTTAGTCTCAAGAGTCGTTTCTTCTTCACTTCCCTCCTCCTCCTCTTCCTCAGAAACTTCAACTTCAACAGATGAAGTCTCTGACGAATTTTCCTCTTGAGAAATTTGAATTAAATTTTCCTCGCTTCCAATTTCTATCGTCGTTTCCTCAAACTTGAATAATTCATTCGGTGTTGTTATTGGTTGTGTTAAATTTTCATTTATTAGTGACTGTGTTGATGATTCTACGTTTTTACGTTCAGTAGTCATTGTATCAATAATTGATGGTGAATTTGAGTCGTTAGGTGTGACACTCGTTAATAATATCCATGCATCATCTTGATGATTATTATGTAAGTAAGTGTGTAATTAGTTAGACAAAAAAAATTATTATTAGGCACACAAAGTTAGATGCAATGTTAAGGGATTGGAAATAATCGTGAAGCACGTGATTGAGATCAGCGGGTGATTGATGGGCAAGATGTGAGTAACAATAATTATAATAATAATTTGCACATGCCTATTTTCATGAAAGAATGTGCATTTTCTCATTGATGAGACATGACATGCAGCTTGATGAATATTTTAGATTGTTTATTATTTTGTTGTTAAACAAAATCAGTTAAATATATTTTTGAAAAATTTCCGTTAGAACAAAATTTTGAAAAATTTCGTGTAAAAATTCAAATTCAAAAATACCGTTACAAAAATAAAATCCGTTACTCTACAACTTTCACGCTGATTCATCTCAATTAAAAGATTTAATCCGTTTAAAGCGACAACAGACAACATCTGAAACCGTTAATCGTTAACAAATCCCTTAACATGAATAATATCGACTTTCACAGTTATAATTCATATCACAGTTGTCTGCAAAAACCTTAATCATCACACGTTATTCATGCACAAAAGTCATCTGTGATTCATTCGCACATAAATATTGAGAATAAATTAGTTACAATAATCCCACAGGCAGCGTGCATTAAATGATTCACATTCACACAAATATCATGCAATATTTTCATGCTCTTTTATTTACCTTTCGTAGCGTTATCTGTAACTTCATTCCCAAGCGTCCATGTTACTAATCCCGTATTCGATAAAGTGCTACTCTGCTGCATTAATGTTGAACTTGGCGTTGTCTGATGTATTTCCTCTACAATTCTCTCCGTTGTCATATTTAATGGCTTTTGTGTTACTTCAATTTTAATCGTTGATGCAGCAGTGCTTACTGCATGTGTTGTTATAATTGATGATGACGATCCAGTCATTGATGTTTCGGAATCCGTTATTGGTCTTTTACTTGTACTCTGACTAGTGCTGAAACTACTCGTTGGTTTAGTTGCTGGTCGTCGCGTGACTGACGTAGATTTAACGGTTGATGTGCTGCTTGTTGTTGCTGGCTTCTGCTCTGGTGTTGTTTCTTTCTTGTCATCGCCAGCAGATACAACTGAAAATGTTGTCGTGAATGCATCTTCGTCATAAAGTATCGTCGTGGGTTCAACTTTGACAACAGAACTCGTTGGCTTTGGTCGCGGTCTCGGTGCTTTTGTCGTTTCAACATATGAAATTGTGGTCAACAAATGTCCATCAGTTGGTTTTGATGAAGTCACTGGCGGTGGTTTTCTTGTTGTTGTTGAATTTCTCCGCGATGTTAATGTCGTTCGTCGATTTACAGCTACAGTCGTTACAACTGGTTTTCTTGTTCCTGCTGTTGTTGTTTTTGTTGGAGGCAATTTTATCACAGTTGTTGAATTTTTCGTTGGTTTTGATGCCGGTGATCCTGTTGGACGCCTTGTTGGTCTCATTGATGTCGTTGACGCATCTGATGTTCGATTCAAAACTGGTTTCTTGGTTCCAATTGTCGGCTTTGTTTTTGACGTAACTTTCATTGTTGTGCTCTTTGTGACATTCTTAATTGAGTCTTGGATCGTTTGGAATGTCGTCAATTTTATGCTCTCCGTCGTACTTTGTGCTGTCTCATCATTCAAGTTGATTTTATTTGTTACATTACGTTCGATAATATTACCAAGTGTCGTTGAGAACCCACCAACATTTACGGCATATTTTTCCGTTGTTGACTTCTTTGTTGTAATTGGCCTCTTCGATGATGATGATGATGATGATGCTACTGTTGTCGTTGGAATTAGTTCGAATGTTTTATTATTGTAATTAATTGTTGGCTTCGATGACGTTTTGTAATTACTTGATGAAAAATGCGCAGTTGGTGGTGATTGTGAGGTCGTTGGAACTGGTCGTCGGTTATTCAATGATGATGATTGTTGTGATGATGGTGAAGGAAAACTTGAATCTATTCTATTATCATCTAAGTCTATGTTATATAATGAATCTACATCCTATGTAGCGATGATTGGATTAAAAGAAATTGCAATTAATTAATTAACTAATTGATTAAGTAACTGTAGATGTCATATAAATTAATTTTAAATAGGTTACGTAAAGCATATGATATCTGATATTTTAAAAAGAAATGGTTGTAGTTGAACGGGAAGTAACAATAATCGTAAAGATTTGCTTAATGCCTTTATTTTAAATGTTTAGAATCCGTTAAGGTTTATTTTAAAAAATTCATATAGTAAGCTTTGAATTTTTTTTCCGTTAATGAAAGTCAATAAAAATTTTATTTCAAAAAATTACAGCTGCGCAAATTTTAATGGAATTGAGTATCTGACTTTACATTTTATAAGATGACGATATGAAGATTTGAAGAATTATTGAGTATATAAATGATTTCAGAAGAAACTGAAGAATGCTTTTATTCAATACTATATAAGAATTAGAGTCGTAAAATTGGTGTGATTGTGACATGGCAGTTAGTGACAGCACCTAGTGACAATTTGGGGAACGCTACAGATCAAAACTTGTTTTGGATAATATGCCTGAGGAAAGATGCTTCATAAATAGGTGAGAAAATTCGTTTTTGGACCTGTTTTGGACACCAGCCACCCTTTTTAAAAATCATTAGGATTCCAACAAAATTTCTGAATTTTTCCTTGTTCTACCTTTGTTTTGGAGGAATTTGGGGCAAATCAAGCTCGATTAACACAAATTAGATAAAGGCAGCAACATGGAATCCACTACACACGGATTATTGCTAGGAATCCGAACATCCCATGTATTTCCAATGAAGCATTGTGTCACTAGAGAAGCTTTACAGAGAAAAGTTGACAGTTCATGAGGCTGGAGTCTGGTGCCAATTTTCTTTACCTTTTTTACTCATGTGACATTCAGACATTACAACAATTTTCTCTAAAACTCACCTTGATTTGGCAACACGAGCCAAAATAAAATTTATCAATACATGTTCCTAAATGTGTTCCATTTGATTTGATGCAGTCAATTGCAAACATACAAACTCCTTTCAATCCACTCCTTCTCACCACACAGGGTAAATTTCTTAGATTTCTAGCTGATTGAACTGAAATAAGAGAAAAAAACCAGAGAAACATAAGAAATAAAGAAGACGAGCATTAAAAAAACAGATATGTGAAGGAATCGAGAATGAAAGAAGACGACTAAATAATGTGAGGAGAATAAACTATAATCTGATTGCAATAATTCTTGTAATGAAGCATAAATAAACTTGATCTTGGATGTATGAATGCATCCTTGACCTCTTTATAAGGTTCTTTTCTTTCCTTCTTTCTCTCTCACTCCCGTTTCTTTTGTTGTACATGTTTGTCTATTCTTCACGAGAATGAATCTCGTTTCTTATTGCTTTTACATTGTTCAGTTTAAACATAGAAGTGGAGAGGTATAATAAAATAGTTTATAAGGCTGGGTAGAAGTTAAGATGTAAGTTGTCGTGTTATTTGTTAAGGAAGAGGAGGATTATCGCGCATTTTGGTAGTTTTTGAAGATATTCGTTAGAGTTGATGGATAATCTTTAATTAAAGTTGCCTGCGGAGTCAAAACCCTTTAGTTCTTGTCTGTTTACTTGATAAAAACTACAGAATAGAGCAAATTTTGAGTTTTGAGACAAATTAGCACCAATTTCAAAGTTTGTAAACAAAAGTTAAATTTAAAACTTAATTTTCATACAAGATTTGAGCTAATTATGCATACTGATAGGTAAATTTCACCCCAAACATAGCAGCTGGTGTGAAATATGTGATTTTGGAGTGTTAAATGTATGAATTACTAGTTTTTTTGCAACAAGTATTTATTTAAAATTTATTGTTTTGATTTTTTTCTAAAAAATATTTGAATTTCGAAAATTTGAACTAGAAACAATCAATTTCGAAAAATTCGAACTAGAAATAATCAATTTCGAAAAATTCGAACTAGAAACAATCAATTTCGAAAAGTTCGAACTAGGAACAATTGATTTTCGAAAAAATTCGAACACAGAACAATAGAACTTCGAAAGTCAAATCCAAAAAGAAATAAATTCACAACTGAAATATCAAAACACAATTCATTCAAAAATCAATGACTTAACACCCTAAAGCATGAGTCAATGCTCCACATTTCATTAATAAACCACTCTAATTCCCCAAACAGTAACAAAAGCCTGACAAATTGAATGCATTACCACCTTCTCTTGTTCAAAATCATCCAACAAATTTTCTTCCCATTGTGTGTCGATAAAATATTTCAATTGCCACATATTCAGTCTTTGGTGTTCACTTGACTCATTCCATTCTTGAAAAACTATATTTACTTATTGTCTGACCCACGCACATATATCCATTGTTAAATGCAAAATAACTAAAGAAATTGGAACATTCTTGTCGGTGCGTTCAACTTTTGTTTTTCGATAACAAATCGAAGCTTGCTAGATTAAAATTCTCAAAGATTATACATTTTTTTATCTATTGAAATTATGTAAGCTACGATTCAGTTTCAATATATTGAAAGACAATTGACCCAAATTCTTAAAATAGAGGAGAGAAAGAAAAGTAAGACACAAATACACTAATTGAATTAAACTCTCATTTCATTCCACATTCTCAATTTCTTTTCTGTTTTTTTTTTCTTCCTCTTTTCATTTCTCTTCTATGGCACAGTGTACAGAGTAGAATAATGTGATAATAAATTCTACAAGCATATTCAAATTACCTCAGCAAACAGTATAAATGTTAGTTGGTTTTAAGATTAAGGACAAGAAGTAGGTTAGATTCCAAGAATGCTGACGGTGAGTTTTCTTTGGGGTCGTTCATAAATGACGTCTGTTAAAAATTGAATATTGTCATCTATCGTTCTATCATAATTGCGTGGAGTGTTACTTAGGGGGGGGGGGGAGGGGGATTGTTGAACAGGGAAGGAACTACGAAGACTAAGAGCGGTCATTCACTTATGACGTCCACCATTTAAGGGGTCGGGGAGCTGAGATTATTTTTAATGACAGTGTCTTAAAATCTAATTTTTGATGGATGTCATAAATGAATGACCCCAAAGTGGTCGTTCATAAATGACGTCATACAATTTTGTATGGAAGTCTTATACATCATCAGAAACTACCTCTCTCCTAAAGATTAGACGTCATTTATGAACCCTATGACATTGACGTCATTTATGAATGACCCACTTACAAATTAATTTTTTGGTGTCTAACAATAAGATACAGCTGAGTGAGATAATGATCATTAAAGATGCGAAAGTGTAAGTCGACATCTCATCATGCAGATGATGATGAATCATGCTTAGAAAACCAAAAAAGGTACGGAAAAAATAACAACAATGTGACACAATTTCGCTTTAATATTTTATTTCATATTTTACTTTCTATTTGTTCGCTTATATATGCAAAACGAAAAGCTTTTGGCGAGAGAATCCGTTTGGTCGTGTACACAACAAATACAGTGACAATAAGAGAAAGAATTTCGCTGTGCTTTGCAAGAGAAGAATTAATGTCATGGCATTGGGGAGATGTTGTGGGAGCAAGCGGACATTAAAAATATTTTAGTAAATTCGTAATTGTTTGAATCCGCATGGCGAATATCACATGATTCAGAAAATTTTTTAGGTAAAAGACTTTCACTGTGCACAGCTGTAGTAAAATCTGCATATTTGTTTGTGATGCTGCACTATGTTGTAAGGGAATTACCGCATTACTCATGATAATATTAATATTATACGTCTAATGCAATGAGTGTGTACTTAAGTATATCCTCTTGTGGTGATGATATTTCACTCGAGTTTCAAGCTCTATCTGCATTGTTACACATCTGTTTGCTTTAAAGACTTTATGTTAAGGTAATATAAATGATTTAATTTTGTCATGGGATGAAAGGTGCAGTATTCATGGATATTCTGCTTGAATCACAAAAGTTATGTAACTGAATTAGTTGTGGATACAATTTGTCATTCAGATGAATGGAAATGTAGTCATGAATGATATCTGTTAAGGAATTTGTGTGTTGTTCATGTTACTGACCTATGGATAAAATTTTTTTGCAATTCTTTAAATTTGGAATATGTGCCTGTCTAATGTGGTTCGTAATTTCTTCTACTTGGTAGCTAAGGAATGGCACAAGAAAAGTTTCCGGCATGGTGTCTGTGTTGTGCCAGTTGGGTGCTGTATTCGAGTGAAAATCTGGTTTTTTGTGCCGTTTGGGTTAGTTTTATAGACTTTTACAAATTAAGTAAATAGTTTTTGTATCAATTCCCTACTCTGGCATGTCCTGTTAAGAAATTACTTTCTTAGCTATATTTGCAAAGGGTCAGGGGCGTGTCTAGGAAAATGATAATCACACCCTTTGATTTTTTTTGCTATGCTCCTGCAAAGGTTATTTATTTGTAGCTGAGTGACTCTTCAAACAGAGTGACAATAGGGGAGGGGGGAAGGTTCTTAAAGTTCTAATTGTTGTTCATAAGTGAAACACCCCAAAGACCATACGTGAAAAATTGACGAATTCTATAAATTTTGTTGATAATCTTGTATTATATTCTATTTTTAATGAGAATTCTTTATACAGACGTAGTTAGCGGAGGGATTTTGAGGGGTTCTTATTTGAAATTCGAAATTTGTGCAACATATTCCGTCTTAATGAATAAAGTCAAGAAGGCTAGCTCATGAAAGAAATTTTTAAAGCAGGAAAATTTCAAGTTCATTTTGACAACAAGAGGAACCGATTCCTTTGATTGTTTTATAGAACTTTATTATATTAATTCAATTTACAATCCGATTAAAAGATCATAAAACTAAAAGGCGTGAAAAATTCAGAATTTGCATAAAAGTAAAATAACAATTAAAAATTCATAATTAAAAGTCCCGCATAGATTATCATGACAAGACAAGACTCAAAAATCTACAATCTCAAAAAAATAAATTTATCGGTCTGAAGATCACGCTTTGATTCGTCTTTAAAACATGAAATATAATAACAAGAATTATCATCAGAATAGAATTTAAAAAAAAATATCGAAGACGATCAAACAATGAAACATAAACAACATGCAATGTAATTTCCTTTAGCCTTAAGAACGACTACATGACATTGGCATTAAACTCAATTTTTTCCTTCCATCTTGGCGCTTTGCAATTTTTTTTCTTTCTTTCTTATTTACATCTCCGCAAATACTGTTGAGATTTTTTTATGCAAAACTGATTATTATATAATTATATTACATTATACACATTTTTTGTACACGAACGATATTCAAGTTCGCTTGAGTAAGGTGAAATTTAGTTAGAAGTAAGAATGTTGCCGCGTGGTGGATGGTTGTGAAGATTCTTGTTAGCAACAAGTGTTAGCTATCAAGTGAATATGTTTTATGGTGTTTAAAGAGTAATTGATGAGCTGATTGTGGTTAAGAACTGGATTTCTTGACTTTTGTCAGTATTTGTGCTAAGATTTGCTCAATTTTGTTTCATTTTCAAATCAAATTTGCTCAACTTTAGGAAATTTTGCTCAAATTCACTAAATTTTACTCAGTTTCAGGTATTTGTGCTCAAATTTATTCTATCTTCGTAAAATTGCTTAGTTTTTCTTTAAAAATTTGCTCAGTTTTGATAAGTTTTGTTTAAATTGCTCAGTTGCTGAGTTTTACTAAAATTTGCTTCTTTTTGCTCAAACTTGCTCAGTTTTGATATATTTTGGTCAAATTGCTCAGCTTTTGTCTTTTCTTATCAAATTTGCTCAACTTTGATCCATTTTGTTTAAAAGTTGCTCAGTTCTACTAAAATTTGCTTCTTTTTGCTCAGTTGTTCTATAAAGATTGCTCTATTTTGATGTATTTTGCTGAAATTGCTCAATTTTTTAGTCTTTTCTGATCAAATTTGCTCAGTTCTAATTAGATTTTCAAAAAAGTTGCTCAATTTTGGTCTGTTTTGTTAAAAAGTTGCTCAGTTAACTAAATTTTGCTCATTTTTGCTCAAATTTGCTCGGTTTTTGTTAGTTTTTTACTCAAATGTGGTCAGTTTTGGTCAGACTTACTATCAAGTTGCTCAGTTTTTGTTCGCTCTGTTTAAATTTATTCAGTGTAGCTAAAAATTTGACCAAAATTACAAAATTTTAATTTTTAATTTTTTTCTTCTAAAAATAATTTATTTAGGATTTTATCTTTCTATTAATTATTTTAAAAGATACTGTTTAGTAAGTAATAATACTTTTTCAAAAAATTTTTCAATAAAAATATTTTTAGTATGAGCTTTAGATTTCTGGAGGGGGGTATAACCCCTTAAGAGCCTCCCTGGTAATCCTTTTGACCTAAAGTTGCTTAAATTTTGTACATTTCGATCAAAATTATCTCAGTTTACAGCTACGTGTCTTCAGTAATATCACAAAATTTTTTAAAAATCACCCAACTTACTCAATACCTCACTTTAATCCCAGTTGTGTAATCTAATAAAAAAAGATTTCTCCACATCATGCACAACCAGAACGAACGCGAAATATAAAGTCCCATAAACGTGTAATAAGATTATCTCTCGTTTTTTTCTGTATATAATACTCACACTGTGAAAATTGTGATGATAATATTGGACTACTTATCGAATATTTAACAAAATGACATGACACTAGAAACAGTAATACTTGATTCCATTTTCTCCGCGTCCGACTATTTGCGTACATCTGTAAAAAAAAGTAGAATAAAGAAGAAGAGATGAGAAAAAATTAAAATAAGATCTTGTCAATGGGGAGAAGAAAAAAATCGTGTTAATGGACATTGTGGATGTTTTCTTGAATATTTTAAAATTTTCTGCGGATTTTTATTTCATTTTCATTTCCATCGATGCGTTGACTTTATTTTTTACTCGATATAAATAAATTTTAGTATATTTTTGGACACTCGACGTTAATGACAATTTTATGTCTTTTGTCAAAGCATTTTTATTAAGAAATTTGTTATTCCCACTGCCGTTTTAGTCTTTGAGAATTTCTTTATAACAATTTTATTTTCTCAAGTTCAAAGAACTTCCATTGAACGAGGAATGAAAAAGGCAATAAGAAAGATATAATTGTGGATGGAAATGGTATTTGATTGATTGGTTGTTGAACTAATGAGAATGATTCTGTTTTTATTGAAAATTGAGCATGCGACGTTTAGTGCTGCTATTTAGCAATCTTGTTTACTCATTGTTCAAATTAAATTAATTTTGTATGGGATACATTTCTTTCTCAATTATTCCGCCTCGTTTGAATTTTTAAATTCTAGCTCGGTTGGGGAGGCAAAATTGCATGTGAATGAGGAATGAGTCAAGTGTGAGTTATTTATTAGTTCAAGTTGATACTCTTGCGATTCTCTTGGGGTTTTTGAAGGAGGAGTTGATTTTTGTTGCAACTTTGTAAAAAGTGAGATCCAGGGGAAATACAACCTCTACAGCCTGGACAAAAATTTTGTTAGTTTTTCCGTTTTCATACACATTTTTGGAAAAACGGATAAAATTTGAGTCCTGGCTAGTTAGTTGTCTTCCCCCTGAGGCTGGTTTCGCGGGTATACCCTAGAGTATATGCTAAGGTACCCGAGAGGATAGGTTTTAGGTTCCATGTGAAAGAGTATAGCCAGAAATTTACCCAGTGAGTTCTTAGATTTCGAAGTATTCATTTTGCTAATTTTCCATCAAGAGGGGGGTTAAACCCCAGTACCTGACTACTCTAATGCTAGAAAGGGCCTGAACTCCCAATCCGAAAATCTGAAATTGATACAAAATGTAACTTATAGATCTAAAATCTAGAATTCACTACTCTTTTTTGATAATTCAAAAAGAAGTAAGAGTAAGAAATGTAACACCGTTGATCAAAAGCCATACGTGACACTTTTTATGGTATATTGTTAAACAAAAGTCGAAAATCCCATTGAAAAGAAGTGGTTTTTCTGGATATGTTGACAATTAGAGTCGTAATGCCTTCCTGATAACTTTTATTATTAATATTTTTTTATGATGCAATTTGCATCAATCTGAATGAATTTGTTTGACAGAATGAAAAGTGATCAAACATACAACTTTAGTAGGGGTCGTTCGCAAATTACGTCACGCTTTAGGGGTAGGAGAATTTGTGACAGTCCAAATACAAAATTTTTCTTTCTTTGGAAAATTTGTGACAAGGGGGGGGGTTTCGAAAAAGTCGTTTTTTTGCGTGACGTAATTTGCGAACGACCCCAGTACAGTAGCACGTCTCTTTTTCTATCAGAATAATATGCTAAAAGTTTCATTGACACCTTAGAATGCAAATTAACCACCATTTAATCTAATTCATCAAAACTACATCCCAAGAATTCACACAGAAAAAGGTTCTCATTAGAATTGTAATTCTATTAAATTTATCTTCACATCCAGATACCCGCATTAGCATGTTTCTCTTTCAACAAACAAAAAACAAAAATAATAATCAGTCCATCATGTGCGAATGACTTAAAAAGCTCAAACAATACATGAATGCTAATTAATTTCTGAACTAGTTCTTTTCTAACACGAGAAAGAATAAAGAGCACAAGAAACACGACCCAGAATGAGACAAAGCAAAATTCTTGTTAGCACTTTTTCTTTCTTTCCATTTCTTCATTCCCATTGCCATCATTGACGGTCGTTAAACGTCAATCAGTGTCTACAAAATTATAATTTTTTCTTCTTCATTATTTACATTTCCAAAATCAAATTGAGACGAGAATCGTTGAACTGTGAGATAAATAGAAGAAATACGACACGAATAAAAAGCATGGCAAGTCAAGTTGAACTTAATAATTCATGCTTCTTATCTACCACAGACATTTTCTATGTGGTTGTATTTATTTATTTATTTTATTTATTTATTTACCCTTAGGGTCTTTAATTCATTGATTTTATATAATTTATAGCATTTTTGTGAAAAGTTAATTCATTATTATAGTTGTTTAGTAATGCATTGTACATTTCTACTCCGTTGTAAAATAACGATTTTCTAGATTTCATAAGTCTCCAGTTCGGTAACGCATATTCATGATCATTTCTTAACGGTCTTTGACGATTTGAACCTCGCATCTCGAATTTTGAACTAAGAGAAAGTGGCTGGCCCCTTGTTATTGTTCTGTGAATAAATTTCAAGCAGTTTAATTTAATTCTATTATTAAGTGATAAAATTTTAATTGAATCGAGCATAAATTGGATACTAGTGTCATATGGAGCTGATAGAACGATGCGCATTGCCTTATTCACCGATTTTTGCAGTGTTGACAGTCGACTGTTGTCCAGCATTAATAATACTGTTGAGCAGTAATCATAGCACGGTAATATAATAGATTTTAAGTATATTTCTTTAGTCCTCGGTGTTAATTTGCAGCTTAATCTCCTTAATATTCCAACTCTCTTATTAATTTTTGCTTTGAGCTTCTCAAAGTGGCATTCGAAGTTAAGTTTGTCGTCTATAAAAACACCTAAGTATTTTACGACACTTACAGTTTCAATTTTCTCATCATTCATGCAAATGTCCGGTAATGTACTTCCATTATCGCCAATGATCATCGCATTGCTTTTTTTGATGTTTATTGCCAAGGAATTGAATTTTAGCCAATCATTAATCGTCTCAAGTGCATTGTTCAAATTTAAATTCATCTCCAGGACATTGTTTCCAGTAACAAAAATCAATGAGTCATCAGCAAATAGATTAACATCAACATTAGGAACATTATAAGACATATCGTCGATGAATAGAATAAACAAAAGATTTGATAGTTTGCTGCCTTGAGGAAGTCCATTTATGACGTCTATTACTCCCGACATTTTTCCATTGACTTTTGTCATTTGCTTACGGTCACTTAGATAACTTCTGAACCACTTTAATGCCATATCGTCGAATCCATATTTCTTCATTTTATCAATTAATACATTTCTATTCACTGTCTCAAAAGCTCTACGAAAATCCAGAAATACAGCCATAATAATTTTCTTTTCATCTCTACATTTTAGCCATTCATATAAAACTGTTTGAATTGATGTCTCTGTTGAGTGGAATTTCCGGAATCCAGATTGATTCGGTGACAAGACTTGATTTTCATCCAAATAGTCAACTAGCTGCTCGTGAACTACTGCTTCAATAACTTTTTCAATTACTTCTAAATTATTTATTGGTCGGAAATCTTCAGGTTTTACTGGATTAGTGATTTTTGGAATTGGTGTGACAGTAGATATTTTTAAATACTTAGGTACATTTCCTTCTTCAATTGACTTGTTGATTATTTCCAATAATTCATTCATAAAATGACTATTTTGACTTAGATCAATTATCGTACGTCCATTAATGTTGCTCACACATGATTTTAGTTTTAAAGAGTTAATTATTCTCATCAAGTCACTCATATCAATCATTTTAATTGAGAATGTAGAATTTATTTCTCTTATCTTATCATTGTAGTCATTTTGATTTGACTTTGGAATATTGCTGACTATTTCATTCACACTGTTAATAATGCTTTGATTTAGCAATTCTGCCATTTCAATCGGATCGTCATAATATTTATCATTGACATTGATGTATTTAATATTATTATTTTTGTCACTATACAATCCTTTTAATATTTTCCACATCTTTTTTTGATCATGCTGGCTCTCAATTATGCTATTTTGTACATAGTTACATTTCGCCTTTCTTATTTCTTCTCTATATTCACGATTTAATTGTCGTATTCTCAAATGACATTCATATCCACTTTCATAGTCAGCTCTCTTCTTTTCATAATTTATTTTCTTTTTTATTTCAAATGTCTTTTCATTAAACCATGAACTTTTTCTATCTCTTGATTTCCTTTTTGTCACCATTGAGTCAATTTCATTTTTTATTTTCTCACACATAAATGTGACTCTTTCATTCAAATTTGTGCTTTTGCACCATTGTATTGCGTTTATCTTTTCACTTAATTTAGATTTAGAATAATTTTTCCACGAATTTACTGACTTAATGTTTATTTCATGAATCATAATTTCATTGATTGATCGAATCTCAATCATGAAATGGTCAGAGACACTGTCTTTATTTATTTGCCATTGGATTGTTTCGATATTGGTAATTAGATGATCAATTATTGTTTGTGTGCTGTCAGTTACTCTAGTTGGCTCATTTATAATTTGCTTAAGATTATGTTGACTAAGAATATCAATGTATTTTTTGGCATTCTTATTCTTTCTGCGAACGTCTATATTTATATCTCCTAGAATGATATTTTTATGTTCACTATCGTTTAATATTTCTAATTTTTTATCTAAGAACTCTAAGAATGTATTTATCTTCTCTTTTGGTGATTTATATAACACAGTAAATCTGCCACCATAATCCACATCATCAACTGCTATTGTCAATATCCACGTTTTACTGAAGGTTTCATTTAATAAAACTTTCCATTTTAATTTATTATCAACATACATTACGACACCTCCGGTATGTCTTGAGTTTGAGTTGCATCGTATTAGATCATAATTCGCAATATTAATTTCAGAGCTTAAAATGTCATCAGTCACGTGGGTCTCTGCGAGCATTAATATTTTTGGTTTACGTTTCATACACATATCTTCATAAAATTCTATATTTGCAACAAGACTTTGACAATTTGCGTAAACTATTAAGCAATTTTTTAATTGCTATTTCATATAACTAAGTGCTTTTTTACTTTTTTCAAGTTTTTGGATGTAAACTTTGCATTCTTTTGACCATGCGTTATGATTTGTATCCAGTTCCAAGTTTAGCTTCTTATTCGCCATAATACAATTAATACATCTTACGTCTTTATCTTTACATTCATTTCCTTTGTGTGGACCAGCACACTTTGAGCATGCCATTTCATTTTTGCAATCTTTTGCCTTATGATGAAATCCATAACAATTATAGCACCTCATAATATTAATATTATCAACCACCTTGTATATTTCAAATTGATGTCTCATTTTTCCGTCATTCATTATTTTTTTGTAAACTTCACTTTTGTCAAGTTCAATTATTATGTTTTCGACACCTTCTTTTATTTTTCCTTTATTGAACACGGCCTCTCTTTTAACAATTTTAGCATTTTCCATACCATATTCACTATTTTGTTTACACAATTGACTCATCAACTCATTATCTTCTTTTTCAGGATCGCAGACTCTTAATATTTTTATCCTCGGGACGTACAATTTTGGCTTTTCAGCAGTTACATTTTCGATGTTAGTTGATATATCATTAATTAATTTTTCTTGTGTTTCAGTATCATGACATCTTATTACTACGCTGTTGTTTGACGCTTTTTTTGTTCCATTGACATTGTATTTTGATGCATCAATAGATTGACTTATCGTCTTTCTTATATCATCGCGCTTCATGTTTGATTTCGATGGACGAACAATTACGACTGGATCAATCGTTTTGGTTGGTACTTTTTGTTTAACTATTTCATTCCATTTCATTTTATCTTTTTCACTGTTTATTTCAGACATTTCCTTCATCGTGACTTTGACATCTTGAATTATTTGTTGATTTAGCTCAACAAATTTTTTATCGATCTTTTCTGAAATTTGACCATTAAGCTGGTCAAATTTTTTATTGAGTATTTCAATTGCATCGAACATTTTCATGTTAGATTCTTTAATATAATGATCAATATCAACGCATTCTTCACACTTAAACACTACAGATTTGTATTTCTTTATTGCTTCAATTGTATTTTTTGATTTTTGGAACTCACAACATTTCACATGATATTTATTACCACAAAACCCATCACATGTCATAAAATCTTCTTCCTGTTTGATTTCATTGCCACATTGGCCTGCACATTTCGACATTTCAATTTATTTTAACGGTCGTTCCCACAATCACGTGGATGATATTCGACCAATTTATAACCGTCACTTTTTAAATGACTACTTGTTGTTTATGTCAGTTACAGTGGTATCACGAAAAAAAAAAAAATATTTTTACGACGGCAAAAGTTCTTACAATTTTCACTTTTTTTTGGCTTTTCCCTTTTTTTTCTGTTGTAAAAATAAGAGAGAAAAGAACTGTGGAACTCCACAAAGAAGTTGTATAATGCAATGAATTTTGTATGAATGAATAACTAGATGTAAACAGGTGGTCAATGTCAGTAACCTTACGAATTTTATTTTCGGAAGAAAGAAAGAAATCACAGAAATATTTTTTATTTCGTGGAATTTCCAAACATGAAAAGTTCTCAACAGTTTTTCTGGTTGTTTATGGCTGTAATGAGAGTAAATTGGTTTCTTCGTGCTGATGAACTTAACATTGCGTCAGGTATTGAGTGCAATTTTAGTTCTGGATCATAAAGTTTGTTGGTGTTTTGGATTTTTATTGTCAATTCTTATGGAAATAGAGACTTTATGAGATCATACATACAGAGTCGGTTTCTTGGGTATACCCTAAGGTATGCCCCTGCTATACTAAAGACAATAGCTGGACTATATCCACCGGGGGATAACCCAGCTATTATCTTTAGTATGACAGGGGTATACTTTAGGGTATACCCCAGAAATTAGCCCTAGGAGTATATAATTTTGTAAGTGAGTTCCAAATCCCTTTTCAACCTCCTAGCTACACATTTGTGTGAACAAATGGCGTCAAATACAGCTCAAGAGGTGCATGTGGAGAACAGAATTGGGAAACCGACCCCAAAAAATCTATTATGAGAGGATGTAACTTTAAAGTTGTGTCATGAGTGCTAAAATTTAACTCCAGACACGAAATACTCTTGCTACGTCACTATAAAGAGAAGATCCAAGGGCTAGGTATTCCTGAAAAAGTAGACTATAGTAGAGTTCTTAGCACACGGGAAGACCCTCCTGACCCCTTCGACCCCCTCTTTAGTTAAAAAATAAAATATAATGTTTGGACGTCATTTATAAATGATCCTTAATCTCATAATAATATTTATATATGTAAACTATTGAAGTTAGTAGATTTGGGTAAGAAATGCAGGAATTTTCTAAAAAAAATTTAAATTTCCGAATTTTTCATGAAAAAGTTAAGTGTACGTATTGGTACATGTATAAATATTGACTCATAATACAAGCATCAAGCACTTTAGCCATTAAATATTCTACTTCCAACTTTTCCTATCCTCAAAGATAAGCAAAATCAACTCCATTAGTAGAACAACAATGTTGTTAGGCGATAAAGGTCATGTTATACATTCACAAAAGGATTCCAAGAAAAAATTAAGTCATACTTTCTCATTCTGTTGATAGACAGTCGAGCATTTCAGTGAATGTGGGATTTTAGGACTAAGATATTTAAATAAGAATTTATTTTTGACGAATTCTTATGAATTGATTAAGGCAGAGATTGTTTATTCCCGAAAGGTATATGGATGTGTTTTTGTTGAAAACGAACGGTTTGGGTTGTTGTTTTGAATTTTTTATTTGTTTGTTTAGTAGTTGGAGAGATCTATGGGGCAAAGTTTGCAATTCAGGAAATTTTGGCTTGATTGGGATTCATTGTGAGATTATTCAAAGAATTTCCTATTCCTGATTGGAAATTGTGAGAAACTAAAACAAACTACACAATTTTGTAAATTTTCGCATCAAGAATTTCTAATTCTGATCCATCCTTAATAATTTTTATTTGGAACAGCTCACAAAACACAACCAAACTTTCCAAACTCATTCCTTATGCACGCACACCTCTTCCAAAAAGAATCTAAAATTAGAACCTTTGAATATTTTTAGTTGCAAATCACATACACAGAATTTGACAGTTTTTTTACCAACTTACTATTCAGAAGCCATAAGCAGATTGATAGCGGTGATTTTCTTTTTATTCGAAGAAAGTATTGCATGCAAAATTGATTTTTTTTGCTTTGATTGTGTGATGGACTATAGTACAATTAGCAGATTTTTAATTCGAAATTTCGTCACTAGATTTAGTCAATTGGGGTCAGTTGAAGAAAACAGAGAAATGAAATTCATTACAGACTCATTTTTTTAAATTAAAATATTTTTTTGAATAAGTTTGAGGTTCAGACGCTATATTTAAATTTATCAAATTAATTTAAGTGACTAGAACAGGGGTTCTCAATATTTTTGGGAGTTCGATACCCTCAGGGATCCCAAACCCATCACACTTGATGGAAAATTTTCATTTAATTAGAATCTCAGAGGGTTACCTGTTCTTCTGAAATAGAAGCAATGCTCAGTTAGTAATCCAGACGTCTAAAATTATAAAATGATTATTTTAAGGAGTACCAAATTTGGGTACTGTCTTTTGACTTCATAGGTCATAAAACAAGAACATATCATTTTTTAAAAGGTTTCGTTCTATTAATATCGCGTCTACAGATTTTAACCACATAGAAGTGTATTAAAGAATGCATTGATTCTTAATGATGCATTCGTGACTTTGCAATTGACTGAAATGCTATAGTGCGAACATCATTTGTTAGAATATATCAAAGTGCGTCCCTGAGTACATTATTTCCAAGATGATGCACAGTGCAAAATTTAAAAAAATTATCAGTATCCAAACCTTACCTACCCATAAATAATAAAAGGGCATTTAACTGTAAAAACTATTGAAAATTTTACTATCAATTACTAATTTGTCATGGACACAATAACCAAAAAGAAATAAATATTGCTGAAGTTATAGACAGTTAGATGAGAAAATTAATGGCATCTTTACAGCATAAATAGCCATTTACTTGCACAGATGAATTCAATAAGAATGTAATGTTGATTACGTATGGAATTACTGTTAAAAATTGATGAGATTTTTTTGGTAATTTAATTTTTTGAGGTTATGTTGATGCTGTAATGAATTTTGAGTAGGCTGCTATCTGCTCACTTTTTTGGGGGACAGTACCAATGTTTAGACAAATGTCACGCATCCCGCTTTGTACCCAAATGCTTCACTTTGACCTTTTTAAAGTAAAATTTCAGCCATTCCAGCTTGTTAAAGGTTGAAATCACGAGATGTGCCACGTTTCTGTCAAAAGTCGATGGTCAGCCTATTTTTGAGGGGACTAGATGTCTTTTCATTGATATTTCTTATAAGATTCTATAAAATTTAATGGATATGACTCAAAAATTCAACTCAACAGACATCTCAAATATTGAATTAAATTTTTTAAAGAAAAACATGCAAAATTTAACTTTTCAAAACTCAGTTTTGTAGGTTTAACAAATGCTGCTTAAAACTTCCATCCTAGACACAATCAAAATATCCAAAAAGAAGCTCAATGCTGAATAATTTATGCAACCCAAAAAAGTTTCAATTTCTTTTGTAAAAAAACTTCTACCAGCATAGCAAAATTGTAAATCATCAATTTCTTACACAAAAGTTTCATTCACTTTTTTTGGAAGTGAACTAAAAAGAAGTTTTTATCGTTTTATAATTTTTTTCTTCTCTTTTTTCTGTCTTAAAATTTTCATTTTCTAAACCAAATCTTTGGAGAGCAAAAAAAAAAAACAATGAGGAAGAAGTTCACATAAACATGTGTTAACCGCAGCAATTAAAATTTCTCTTCTTTTTTACTATTAACCTCGATTATTGTCACGGAAAAACAATTGTTTCATTTCATTTCATACTTTTCTTCACTATTCGCGATAGAGGCAATGCTCGCTTAAAGTGTTTGTTCTTACAGCATAGATTAGGGGGCTTGTAATGGCGGGAAAATAAAAAATTTGATGGATCTGTCTAGATGTTTGAAGGTCGTCATTTTACGAGAGTCATTATTAATAGGATGCGAGGAGTTGAGCAAATAGCCATCAATTTTTTGTAAATAATTGTCTTAAGACTATGCGCAATAAGCTGGAATCTTGTGCCTTTTACATTAAGCACCCAGGTCAGCTTCTGATCTATATAACTGTAATGTCATGAGCATTGTACGAATCCTTGTCATATCGACAACATTCTGTGTAATGATTGAAAGCTCAGTCTCTGAGAGGAATCGAACCTAGGTCTTCACAAATGAGGGGATTACATATATCAGGTTACTCTTGTATTGGCATATTTGCCTATGTGTGGTTCGTTACCTCAGATTCCACTCTGCTTAGACACCAAAGTAGCAAAAGAAGCGATTGATTTGTGATCTAGATCCAGACAGGGGTGCAGCCAAAAATTTTTTTAGAGGAGCGTCTGTAATGAGTTTAATTTTTAGTTAGGGGACCAAAGCTTCCAAAAGCTCATCACCGTAGCTATCCCTCTGGATCCAGGCATCAAAAATTCTTGTTGTACCACTGAATCCCACCTGGCATCAAATCATTCAGGTCTATAATCTACAAACTACAGCCACGACTCATATTTCCAGTAAACACGATTCAAGTCAGTGACAAGTTGCCCCTACCGCGTCTCGAACCTGTGATCACTCTCTCATAGTACAGCAGTTTGGTACCAAATCACAAAAGCATAGCATCAAAGTGCTACTCTGACATCATAATCTTCAAACCCCCTACAAAAGCTACAAATATCACATGCTAATGTCAATGATATTCTAAAAAGTTTCATCATTTGTTCCTCTCATTGTTGCTATAAATTTCAGCATAATTTATCTGTTTTGTCTTTACGATTGTTGTTTTTGTTGTCTTCTTTAAATAACAAGCGAAATAAACATGCTTATTCACTTCACCTCATTTACTTTCTTTTAAATGTAATGTGCATCTATCATAAATGTGCACATTCCCACGTTACACACATCACCAAAGTGCTTGACCTAATTTTTGCTGATATTTTATTTGAGTTTCGTGTTAAACAACAGAACGGAGTGAGAAGAAATAAAAAAGAAAGGAGGAAGGGAGTAAGTAAATAATCGGACAGGTTTTAAAAGAAACAAGAAACGAAATTAAATTCAGGAATGAAATGCAATTTTTTACGGTTGTTGCTGTTTTTTTTGCTGCAAAACTCTTCAATTTATTACATCGTAACAAGTTTTCATGCTTGTTCTTCTTACGGCCAATCTTGACCTCTATTAACGTTACTCTCAGTTGGTACCAATATGCCAATCTTCATCGTGAAATACTTTTTTTTTGACGTGACTTGTCATGCAATTTGTCGTGTGTGTGACGTTGGCCAGAACAGGTTCTCCAATCGAATTGAAACTTTGTCAGAATTACGTCCATATTACGTCCATTTACGTCCCACATTTAAATATTTTCGTCCTATCCACTGGAACTGGATATAGCGCATGCAAGATTTGGGTATTTTTCCCGCGTACTTCACTTTTTTAGCTGGAATAGATAGCGGAACTGAACTTTTATGAACAAATTATATATTAAAAATGATCTACTATTTACGTCCAATTTCGTCCCAAAAAAATTTTTGGAATCGGAAGTAACCACTCAGAGTTATGGACTTCCAAAGTTTACGCCTCTGCCGCTTGTGGACCAAAAAATTATTTTTTACTAAAACTAAATTATTACATCATGTTATATATCAAAACACATCTACTTTTTTCCAGTAATTCAAATTTGGAAAAATAATTCGTGTCTGACCTTATGTCTTAGACTTATGTCAGTTCCAATACATCCACTTCGTACCTGACCATGACAAAAGTTTCAAAGTTTCGTTATCATCATGTTATATATCAAAAAACATCTATTTTTCCTTACCAATTCAAATCTGGAAAAATAATTCATTTCTGACCTTATGTCTTAGACTTATGGCAGTTCCAATACATCCACTTCGTACCTGACCATGACAAAAGTTTTAAAGTTTCGTCATCTGAGATTGTTGTGATTTCTAGTATTCTTGAGATTCTATTACATTTGTTTATTAAACACATTTAACTAATTTAAAAATATAGTGAAAATTCCATGGGGTTTATTAAAAGACAATTATAAGTAATATTTATGACATTTTTTTTTTTTTTTTTTTTTTTTTTTTTAAATAATAATATTTTATTTCTGTATATTAAGTATGTACAAAAAAAAAATTTAAAATACATGTTCTTGAGGTTGGTTTTTAAGGAACCAGACTTGAAGTCTTTTCGTCACTTAGTTTTGGTTTTAGATTTGAACTGTTTTTGCTTTAATCAGAATTTTGAGCTGCAAGACGAATGTTGAAATTCTCTTGCAATTTTCTGACGTACTCCTCGATGGTGGGTACTTTTGCTTCTGTGTGTAGATCTTTGATCTTTTCATATCTTGATTTGTTGAGAACGATTCTCAGGAATTTGTTTTGTAAAACTTGAAGTTTTTGAAGATGAGTTTTTGCCATGCTTTCAAAAGCTGGACAACCGTACGTGAAGATCGGTCTGATGGCTAGCTTGTAGATGAGAAGTTTGTTACGAACGTCGAGTTGTGAATTTCTGCTGATTAGCGGATACAGCAATCTGAGTGCAGTGTGAGATCTGTTACACACGTACTCCACATGCTGCTTTAGAGTCACTCTCTTGTCGATGACCATTCCCAAATATTTTGCTTCATTTTCCCACTTGATGTTTTCGTTGAGAAATTTGATGTTGTTTCTTGGAAGTTGCCTGGAGTATCTGTTTGTGATAAATAAGGCTTGAGTCTTCTGTTTGTTTAGATTTATCTTCCATTTGTCCATGTATTGTTGGACTCTTCTTCCTGTGTGTTGAAGGTGTGTCACTACATCTGCTGAATTTTCTGAAGAATGATGCAACGCTGTATCATCTGCGAAGAGCGCGATGTTTTCTGTTGTCTCTCTTACAATATCTTGTGTGAAGATGTTGTAGAGAGTTGGTGAGAGCACTGCTCCTTGAGGCACACCGAATTTGATTTTCTTGGTTTCTGACAACTGACCTTTTATAAAAACTGAGAAAGATCTTTCACTGAGGAAAGAACTAACAGTTTTTATGAGAGGCAGCGGAAACCTGAGCTTGAGCATTTTATACAACAGTCCGTTGTGCCAGACTCTGTCAAATGCTTTTTCTACATCTAGGAATATCATTCCTGTTGATTTCTTCATTTTGATGTTTTCTTTTGCTGTTTTGATGACTTTGATGAGTTGGTGAGATGTTGATCTTCCTGTGCGGAAGCCACATTGCTGATTAGGGATGATGTTGTTGTCTTCTATATGTTCTATCTTAAAACATTTTTTGTGAATATATTTAAGCCTTTTAATGTCTTAAATAATTTATGAATGCGTGATTCTCTAACAATTAATTACTGGAAAATCTAATTAATAATTTTTGCTTAGTGTTGTCATAAATATTACTTATAATTGTCTTTTAATAAACCCCATGGAATTTTCACTATATTTTTAAATTAGTTAAATGTGTTTAATAAACAAATGTAATAGAATCTCAAGAATACTAGAAATCACAACAATCTCAGATGACGAAACTTTGAAACTTTTGTCATGGCCAGGTACGAAGTGGATGTATTGGAACTGCCATAAGTCTAAGACATAAGGTCAGAAATGAATTATTTTTCCAGATTTGAATTGCTAAGGAAAAATAGATGTTTTTTGATATATAACATGATAGATATGAAATTTCGAAACTTTTGTCATGGTCAGATAGTGGACGTACTGGAACTGACATAAGTCTAAGACATAAGGTCAGACACGAATTATTTTTCCAAATTTGAATTACTGGAAAAAAGTAGATGTGTTTTGATATATAACATGATGTAATAATTTAGTTTTAGTAAAAAATAATTTTTTGGTCCACAAGCGGCAGAGGCGTAAACTTTGGAAGTCCATAACTCTGAGTGGTTACTTCCGATTCCAAAAATTTTTTTGGGACGAAATTGGACGTAAATAGTAGATCATTTTTAATATATAATTTGTTCATAAAAGTTCAGTTCCGCTATCTATTCCAGCTAAAAAAGTGAAGTACGCGGGAAAAATACCCAAATCTTGCATGCGCTATATCCAGTTCCAGTGGATAGGACGAAAATATTTAAATGTGGGACGTAAATGGACGTAATATGGACGTAATTCTGACAAAGTTTCAATTCGATTGGAGAACCTGTTCTGGCCAACGTCACACACACAATTTGTCGAATCGGAAAGATTTAATTTACATAAAAATAAAATGTCGTTAACTAGAAATTTATTATATTGAGATTTAATAAAATATGAGGGAGGAAATTAGCAAGGTTGATACTATTGTAATTACCGGTGATGATATATAAATTATTTCAGTCTTTATTGTTTGTTTAATTTTGAAGACTAGACAGTTGTAGTTTTACAAGTGTATTTTGTAAGTATTTCAGGTTTGTAAGTTTGGGAAGTTTTATGAATGAAATTGAAATTGGAATTAAGGGGATCGTACATTAATGATGTCAAACCAGGGGTGTATCCATCAATTTTCAATCGATGCAGAGGTTTTGACCCCAAACTGGCTATGCACTGTGTCTAGCTAACCCACTTTTATCAAAATAAGGAGAAGATGATAGTTTTTAGAAACTGCACGGCAAATGTAGATGTGAGTCTAAAAGTATCATATTGATGGACATCATTTGACATCAAAACGGAACAGAATTGTTGCTAGAATATTTGAAAAAAAGCGGCAGAAGCATTTTTGAATTAAAGAATCGTAAAAATTAAATTGTAAATTTTTTACAAGACATTCTTACTTATTAATAGAAACTAGAGTACCTTGAAGCCCATCGCGAGCCTCCCAAGTACACACAAAAAAAAATTCAAAAATAACATTTAAATTTTAAGTTAATAAAAAAATGATACAATCATAATATCATATGTTCCAATAAGCAATATTTTTCAACAATTCCTAATTTGGGATTTGAACCCGTAAAACTTTGATTTCTCAACCCGAATGTACTAAACATTACGCTAACAATTACCTTGACGACAGTTGGCAAAATGCTTATTTAAACTTGGAATGTTCAGTAAAAACTTACAACATGCTATGGACATGGCAAATCAACCGTTATTTTTTTTTGTTTGAATTTCAAAGAACCGTTACAATTAAAGAAACTAAATAATTTATCCAATTTCAATTTTGAAGAACATGTCAACTTTTTTGACACTTTAATGTCCGTAGCATGATTTAAAATTAATATATTCACGGATCTTTAGATAATTTGAAGAAATTCGATTCGTATAAATGGTAAACTATAGTTAGGGTCAGAAACTATCGTAAAAATAGCAAAATTGTAATTTTTAAGATAATGTCTGACCCTCGAATTCAGCATTTTCAGTCCTTACTCTTCTAACTTTGAAGCGTACAACTTCCACTTTATTTTTATGGCTGATTTTTTTATATTTCCTTTCAACTATTTACACCTTCTAAGAATTTCTAACTCGAATAATTCCCACGATTTTTTCTTGCAACATTTCCATTTCCTGGAGATAGCTTTACAATCCATAAAACAATCCACAATGTCATTAATTTATTTGCGATAAATAATATAATCTCAACCGGCTAGAGCAACGGATAATGATTGCAATACGTACCTTTAAATTTATTAGACTATTTATTTACTATAATATGGATATTCCGACAGAAATCTTCGTTCTGTGCACTAATGAATCCTCCTTTTTTCCGTGTAACGACGCACTTCCTTCAGTGATGCAGGAGCAAATTTCTTTAATTGCACTTCTCGTCGTTATTCAGAATGTTGTAACTTTATTTCCTTTCCTTTCTATCTTTTTATGGACATTTCCTTTCAATTCCTTTTTTAAGCTACTCAATTGATTATTTTCACTTTCAAATATTTTGCACAATTGACTTTTTTTTTCAGCTTGTTTTGGAAATTTAATTTTGCTTTGTTTTCACTTCACATTCAACTTTATGTCATCATCAAAGGCTTGAATTGATGGATTCTTTGTTTAATTGTTTAAACTAAAATAAATTGATATTTTTAAGCACTTTTTGGGAAATTTAGATTAAGAAAGTGAAACGAAATTTTTTGAGGATTTATTTTGATGAATTTTGAGAAATTTTGTTGAAAATAATTTAATATTTGATAGAATTTTATCAAATTTAATGAAATTTTTACTCTTAACCCCAAAAATTACTTGCTATTGTCCACAAATACGCCTCTCTGGCTTGAATATGGACGTACTTATGAATTTTAAGACTAAATTTTGAATTTCATTTCCAATTTCGAACCTCCAAGGGCCCTGTCCCCTCTGGCTACATCCCTACCCAAGGCCGTATATAGCCTCTAAAAATATGCTACGTTGAGCCATAACTTTCATATTCTATGATGCAATTTGAACATTTTATACACTTCGTTTAGGTGCTAACACTCAACATGACCACTGCGTGTAAACTAATCGTGGTGTGAATTCTCATAAAATCTGCATGAAGTTTTTAATCATGTTAAGCTCTTAAATATTATTAAGACCTTATGGATGGGAATTAGTGAGCAAGACTAAGACATTGCGGATGTTTTTGTTTTAAAAAATAATAATAATAACTTGATGACATAGACAAAGTCGTAAATAATTGTGACATTCCCGAGAAGTACACGGTGTAGAAAGGGTGAAAATAGTGTTCCTAGGTAGGCGTTAATCCGGCCACACGCCAGCCTTACACCGGCTGGGGACACTATTTTCCACTTTTTCTACGCAGTGTGCCTTTCGAGATTGACATTCACTAAGAATTAAAATGTATAGTCCATACATTTAACTCAAAAAATATTTATTATTATTATTATTATTTGGCTTGAATATCGTTATTTTTATATAAATTTAGCCCAGTGGTAGTTTAAAGGGGGCTGCCGTGGGTGTCATTACAAAAAATCATAAAACCCCATTTAAGGGGATACAGAATTTTAAAGAGGCCCCAAATTCTAATCAAAGGTATGCAAAATTTTGATTTTGCCCCGAGCGATGAAAAATCTTATTCCACCTATCGATTAGCCTCATCTATGGTTCATTGAGTTATTAATAATGTAGCTAGAAGAGATGGTTGACTGATAAAGCAAACCAAATCTTGAGTAACGCTTCTGTTCTCGAAAATTTATCAGAAAATTAAATCTTCGAGTCAAATTCTGAATTTTTAACACCATAGAAATTTTTGAAATAAATTTGAATATTTTTTTGTATTAACGGTTTACAAAAATGTGAATTTTGTAAAATAAGTTGACACAAAAAATATTTTTTTTTCAAAGACCCACTTAAATTTTTCTGGTACGATTCTCACTTTTAATTTCACAATATTCACACTTTTTTCTCACAAATTTCTATCAACAAAAAAAAATTCCCCATTAAAATTAAATAATCGCAATTCTAATGAAATGAAATTGTCCACAGCTCAGTGATAAGACAAACATTATCATCTAGAATTTCTCGTTTTCACAATTACACACATTTCTTATTCTTACTTCCATCGATCTTCTTTTCATTCTTTCCTCTGTGCTGCGTTCAATGAAATGAAGCTACTAAATTTTTTTATTTCATTTTTTTATTTTTTTTCTCTTCCTTCTCCTCTCTCTCTTTTATAATTATTTCACATAAACTGTTATTCAATGTTAACGGTATTTATTATAAAAAAAGTAATACACAAGAACCACCATAGAGCATGTATATGTAATAAAAATTGAAACACGAAAAAAAATATATCCGAGCGTCCGAAAGAGGCAAGAATGAGAAGCACACTAACACCGAAATGAAGAAATTTCAGAAAGAAAGGTCTTTCTTCGATGACTCTGACTCTCTTCTATCTTATGTATATATGAATTATAGGTATCGAGTTTGACTGCTGCCGCTGTTGCTCTTCTTTATCTATCTATTCATTATTTGCTGCTGCTTTTTTTATCATTCTTGTTGCTAGTGTAAAAAAATATACAAGAAAATTGCGCGATGTCTTTGTCGTGAATTCAGGCAGAGAAAATTGTTGGTAATCAGTAAATGGAATGAAATTAAAGATCTTTTTTGTAGCACTTCACACTTTACACTGTGAGAAAAATATTTCTTATTTAATATAGATTTTATTGTGAATTTTATTGAGTAGCTATCTGCTTTTTTAAGGAAATTTGGCACTTTTGTCAATAAAATCGAGGCTTTGAATTCCATTTTCAAAATCTTTACGTTATTATCATGAAGTTATCATGAAAGATTTGTAAATAAAATTCATAGTTTTAAAGTTAGCTCAAATGAAAGGGTTCGATTCCCAAAATAATTGGCGGAAAAAAATTTTCGTAATCAAATTCTTGTTTCGGTCTTTTTTTGTCAATTTTGACAAAATTATTATTAGAAAAATCACTCATTTTAAACTTTTTTTGATTTTTTATATTCACATCATTTTTCGTATTAATTGTGTTTAATACGAGCAATATTTGATTTTTTTTGACTATTTAAAAAAATTAAATTTTAGTGTACCACAAGAAAAATGTTTATTTTTTTACAGAAAAATGTTGTTGAATTATCATAAAATCTTCGACCCCCTTCCCCTTAGAGTGTGACGTTATTTACAAACGACCCATTAGAGTCAATAAATTTTTCATTACAAGATTTATTTTATATAAGACAACTTGCAGAACTTTTTTAAAAACTGAATAAATTTCAAATAAATTTGTTGTTCAAAACGAACATTTCAGGGTTCAAATCCCATTAATATTGAAATTTCCAATTTTTGTTTGTTGCCATATTTTTTTTAAAGAAACATTTACCAAACTTTTTTTCAACAAAAATAATAATATTTTTTCTTCCAGTGCTCCATTCCATTTCATTAGTTACCACAAATATCTTTTAATTCGGCTTAATTTCTTTTCAATATTATTTTTCTTTAAGATTCCGAAACAGTCATTAGTTTCTTTATGCTCAATTGCACAGATCTCAAATTGTTTTCATCTTCTCATAATCTCTTTAAATATTGCCATCACTTTTGAGTCGTTCGTCCCAGTCAGTGATGATTATTGTTGCTAAGGGAATCTTTTGATTGCTTGAATTAGCTGGTAATTGGTGGTACTGCTATGGCTATTGTTAAGTAATGAATAGTTTGGAAGTAAATTAAATGATTTTTGGGTATTTAGGGCATGATATTTTGTGTTTGAGGAATTGATGGTCAATTTTGGTTGATTGTTGGAATAGAGACAATGTCAGGGTTGTATTGTCTTATGACGTGCCATATTTAGTGTCGAAAAGGGGGATATGGAAATTTTGTGGGCTTGTCGGGGTCCTGGTTAATCAGTAATGAACTTGACACCAATCTTTGCCATAAATATGTCATCACTGCCTGAAAAACCCAACACCAATCTCAATCCCTTTCCAAAAAACATCTCAAACTCCAACCAACAATCATCTCCACTGGGTCACAGAACGATCATCAATTTAATCAAGCCCAACCAGCAAGAAGAAGCCAACTTTTTAGTCTCAAAATGAAGAGTTTCAAAGTTATAGATATAAAAAAATAAGGCAAATTAACACAAAACAATTTGAATTTCAGGTCAATTCTCTTCTTTTCTCTTTCTCTCTGACTTTAATTTGTCTCACATTCTTTTGTATATGTTTTGCCTTATTTTTTGCACAAAAGAGACGACTTTTTTTTCAATTTCGATTTGAGATTGTTTTGAATTCAATGAGGAGCATATCGATATGTTCAACAGAAAGTCTGTTTTTTCGTATAAAGTCGAGCAAGCGACTCTTTCTTCGAAATAAAATTGAAAAAGTTTTTGTGATATTGATTGAGTAACTTAAGCGCATTTTTGGTGGCAGCAAGTATGAAATAATAGTCAAGTATGGAGTTTTTGTATATTAACAGATTTCTTTAAGTAACGGTCATTTAAAATTCAAATAATAACGGTTTTTAAAAATTGAAATATTTAACGATTTTTGAAAATTCAAATTTTTAACGGTTTTTTGAAATTCAAATTTTAACGATTTTTAAAAATTCAAATTTTTAACGGTTTTTGAAAATTTAGATTGATTGATTGATTGAGAATCAGTATAGTCAGAGTGAAATTAGGGGTAATGAGCCTTCTTCAAGTCAATCTGATAGTGCAAGAGCAAGGTCTCTGTCAGTAGTAGAATAGTTAAGTATGTCGTAACTTGTAAGTTCGATTCCCAACAGATATGAATTAGGGTTAGCACAACACTCACTACATTACAGCCAGGAACTTGTCACTGTCTTCAGGCTCATCCAATTAACCAGCCACTAAGCTGATCAGCCACCCAAACTAAATGCATCTTTAAGCTATCCATTTTTCCTTCAAAAATGCGCTAAAAAAAGAAAAGATTGTAGAGAACGAGAGATGAAGCGAAATGGGAACATTTTGAAGAACTTTTTTTTTTGCGCTTGAGAAAAAGACTTAAACTCGTTCTTGGTAAGAACGTTGCTTAGCACCGTAAGGCAATCTTTCTTACATGTTCTTATTCTTGCTTACGTTTTTTTTATTGTTCATAATGTTGTTGTTATTATTCAGTTCTTGCACCTCATCATACATTTATGCTGCGACGATTACACACGACTTTCTTATGAGAGTTCATGAGAATGGTATTTTTTCCTATGTTCGTGCACAATCTATGCAGTGGATTTGTGTATGTGGTGTAGAAAATGATTTTGAGCTACAATCATGCCTGAATCCATTAAAATTCTTACAAGAATTTGATGCTTCTTTTGTAGATCATGAGATGAGTATTATGAGTCATGTAAGTTTCTGGTTGGAGAATTCTTTCATTATGAGCGGATTGTCTTGTCTTGCACAGTTGTGCAAGGTATGCAGATGATTAATCATTCATAATTTTTTAAGTATAAAATTTCACATTCGTGTTAATCTTCAAAATTAATCATTGTAATCTCATTTCCATTCGTAAGAAGTGTGACTTGAACTTGTTGATTCATAAAGAAAGTTAATGTACAAGTAATATCAGCTGCAAGTAAAATAAAGAGAACTTCCGGTGTGTTACATATTTATCCACATTGAAACTGATATGTTTAATGGGTTGAAGTATGTTTTTTTGTCATTTGAAAGGAATTTGAAATAAGTGTGATTGTCATTTATGGATGAGTCAAAGCAATGGGTCTGGTGATAAGTCATTTGATAATGATTAGGTTCTATTGATCCACTGTGAATAATAGCAGATTCTAAATTGCGCTGAGGAGCTTAAATTCTGATGTTTAGCTAGCTTGGACGTCAATTAAGACCCTCCAAACTCTTTTGATATGGACGTAACCAGCGAGGAAGGGGGTCCGATGGGGTCCTAACGGACGGATGACTCTTGAGAAGTAAACATTAAATGTACCTAAATTTATAGCTATTTTGCTAATTCTTTACACGTCTTTGAAGCTATTCGTCTAATTATACATGGATCTTGAGAAATTTTGTATGAAAACTGTTTGTATGTGTATAGTGGATAGCTGGAATAAGATATGCTGATCGATGGCTCAGTAGCAGGGAATTTAGACCATTTTTAGCTACTTTTTATCACTTTTTATAGGGGCATAAGTTCGATTCTCATGAATTTCGTCTAAAAGACCGAGATTTAAGTCAGTTAGTTGAAATCGACTCAACTCGACTTGTAGGGTAAGCCGATCACTTAAATCACCAAAAATAATGATATTTTAACCACCAGTACTTCCTGTACGTCAAAAATGGATGACCCCATGGGTATCATTGAGTTGTTTTAGATCTCAGCTGAATCTTCAATAAAACATAATTTTATTCCCAAAGATTAAATAATTTACTTTTATCAGTGAATCACTTGCCCAAAATCAATTTTTTTAAAGGATGAGTAAAATTAAAAAAAAAATCCGGGGTCATAAAAAATATTTTCACATTCACGTTACATAAAATTTGAATCATCTAAATGATTCAACAAATTTCTTCAAAAAATTCAACATGAATTCGTAATATTCAAAGCTGTAATTCCTTAATTCGCAGTCATATAATCTCCAATAATTCTATCGATTTTTTAATGTTCTCCCAAGAATATCGAAGAAATGAGTCAACGAGCTCATAATTCATACAAGAAAATAATTAAATCACCAGTCTTTGAACTTTCTATTCTGCGAATTTTTCTCCTTTTTCTCTCATCTGAATCACGTCCAAAACATTTTTATTCCCTGTTACAGCCAAAATTTTGTGGTCTCATAATTTACGAGTCATAAATCAGCCAGCAATTTTCTTGTTCTTAAATTTATCTCTTAATTTTTCTTTCTTGTCGGCTTTGTCAAGGTTGAAATTTATCAATTTCATTGTTAAATGCAGCAGAATGCTTGTTTTGCGGAGATGATGGTGCGATATTTTTTTGTTGTGTGGAGATTCTTGTTGAGGGAAGTTGATTTGATTGGAATTTTGACTTTGCTGTTGAGATTATTTTTAGAAATTCATGATTAGATGTAAGAAGTATTTGTTGCCATTCTTGTGGACCGGGATTTGTGGATTTTTGTTTCAAGCAGTGTTGATTAGATTTCGGAGTGAATAAGTCAGTTCATGGTGCAATAGATGGCATCTAAGTGCCCTTATGCTATTCTTTATGCTGGAATTCTATAATTATTACTATGAAGTCAAATGAGGGCACTTAAAGGGCACCATTGAAGATGGGTGAAATTTTTCTGTAATTTTTTCGGATTCTAATGACAAAATGTCTTTAATGCCAATGAAATATCCACAATTGAAGGACATTAGGGCTCCGAAGGCCAAGATTTCCAAGAATTCAATCCCAAAAATCTCTCGAAGCCAACAAATCAAGAATCCATAGCTTCTGGTCTTATGGACAGTAAAATAAGCTACTAAATAAATTTAATCGACAAAGAAGTCATTCTTGTGTGATTTCTTCGTAACTTCTCAACATACAAAAGATAAATTTCACATTGTTCTGTCGAGAAATTTCGTGAGAATTTATTTTTTTTTATTCGGATAAAGAAATTCAGCCAGACAAAAAATTGTTTAATCAACAAATTTTATGCTTCGCGGATTTAAGTATGCATTTCAAGAATTTTTTACGTCAAATTATACTTCTAAATTATGGCTTTTTAAAGGATTATTTACCTTTAACAGACATTGAGCATGCTTATTAGATACCGTTAGATGATGTGAAGAGAAACTGAGAGAATTGGTTCCTTTTTAATGTCTTTAAGCATATAGAAAATTTATTTTTTATAGATTTGCAGGTGGAAAATGAGTTTTTGGTCATTGAATGATAATTTGGATGTTTCTGGGAATATTCCTGATTTTTTGTGGTATTGAAGAAATTTGTCATAGCTTTAAGGTGGTTGGTTAGAGTTGTTAAAATGTAGCATAATTAATTTTTTGATCAATTTTTCTTCCAAAAATCAACAAAATTCAAAATTAAAATTCACGATGGAAAATATTGAAACTTAAGATACGAGTGACGTGAGTCATCATTGGATAGGATTTCTCTCGATACTAAATTTTGCACATGTTTAGCAACAAAATTTTAAAAAAATGTTAGATTAGTTTTTTAAAACAAATTTCAAATTGTTAAATAAATTTTGAATTTTAAAACAAGTTTTGAATTTTAAAACTAATTTAAAATTTTAGAAACAATATTTAAAAAATTTTAAATTTAAAAAATTCAAATTGATAAACAAACTTTGAATTTTAAAACAACTTTCAAATTATTATACAAATTTCAAATTATTAAACAAATTTCAAATTGTTAAGCAAATTTTGAATTTTAAAAGAAATTTCAAAGTATTAAACTAATTTCGAATTTTAAAACTAGTTTTGAATTTTAAAACAAGTTTTGAATTTTAAAACAAATTTCAAATTTGAAAATAAATTTCAAATTGGTAAACTAATTTTGAAATTTAAAACAAATTTTAAATATTAAAACAAATTTTGAATTTTAAATTGATAAACAAACTTTGAATTTTAAAACAAATTTTAAATATTAAAACAAATTTTGAATTTTAAAACAAATTTCAAATTTGAAAAAAAAGTTCAAAAATTGTTAAACTAATTTTGAATTTTAAAACAAATTTAAAATTGTTGAAAAAAATAGTTTTCAAATGAAAGTCTAAATTTTTTATTTTTTTTCAAGAAATTGCAGGAAACCCTTAAAAACTGCTTAGTCAGAACATTACAGTAACACTGAGCATGCTCTTTGTCTGTTAAGAAAATTTGTAAAAATTAAAATCCACTTTTTGACCAGATTAGATTGAACTGAGTATTTTTAGGATCAATTTAACAAAAATTTCACCTCATTTTGCATCAAAAAGTTATTGACTTACAGCGATATTTTTTTGTAGAATTTTAGCAGCAATAGTCTTTTTTTCGTAGCTATAGAAAGTTTCACAAGAATCGAAAAATAGTTTTTTCCTTTCTAAATAAATATTAACATTGACCAAGTCGCAAATTATGCAAATTTGCCCTCAAAAAATAGAACAAATTTTATATTTCACCAGAATGATCAAAAGAAAAAATAATTTTTTATCGTACAGTTCAGTTATGTCTTCAAAAAATTCCCAATCTAAATCCTATCTTATTTCTTTGTGTCAATTTCATCCGAAGCGAAAAAAAAGTTGAATTTTTCTTGATTTATCGCATTAAAAAATTTCTCACAAAAAATGCTATTTTTAAATCCACAAAATTTTCGTTTCACAATTCTTGCTTCACAATTTTTTTTTATTTTTTCTTTATTCTCTTTTTTTGTACCTTTTTTAATTTTTTTTTATTTTACTTCTTACAATTCCAAGACCTTGACACTGAAGACGTTGAAAACACACTGAACTTGTTACTTTTCTCTGTTCGTCAGTTTGTATAAACTCCATCCATGCTTTAATGTTTCTATCGTTGCTGCATGTTGATGTTTAACTGCTTGATCGCTTTGTGCAGTTTGAAGATCGTGATAAGCTGGAAATCATGAATGAAAGTTGCATGCTGATTTATTGTAAATTTGACTGATTTGAAATAATTTTTATGAGTCATGGGATGGACGACGGGAATCGCTGCTGGATTTTATAGTCAGTTCCTGCGATCACTCGACTGCATTTCTTGTTATTGTTTTGTGCTGACTGCTTCAATGTTTTAATGACAATTGCACAATGCAAAACATTCAATCTGTAATAAGAATCTTCCTAGTTCTATCGAGTTAGGCATGCCAGGCAGCATCAATGATTAATCATATTTATGAGTGTATAATTCAGCCATTAACCGATTCCGTTTATGCAATTTCTCATTGTAACAGTTAATTGGAATAAAAAGGGAAGCTGCCATTCCTGAGCTTCTAAGCCTACCTTTATTGCCATCTCATTTTTATTATATTTTTTTCTTGACTGTCATTAATTAATATCAATCAACGTCCAACATTTCGCATCATTATTACGTCTCATCATTTTTAATCTTCGTTCCATTCTTCAAGTCAAGTCAATAATTTCCTTTGTGACCCAAATTTTTTTGTAGCTTCTGATCGCTGGCGTTACTCAATATTTATTATCAAAAAAATAATGATTTTTCCTCTTTTTTTTTGTGGATGATCATCTTGGTGGACGGAAAAGAGCACACGAAAAAATGGTGATGAGTAAATTTATTCTCATCAGTTGAATGACCTAGAATTAATCTTTTTTTAAGTTTCATTTCTTTTTTCATGTGAACTTTCTTATTCGCGAAATCATCATAAATGATTCTTTTGTTTTAACAGCGATATTTTTATTGAATTGAGGTGTGCTAAGTGTTCTTTTGTCTGGATGATTGTGGAGTATGAAGAACTAGAAATTGAACAAATTTGAAGAAAAATTTTGAAAAAATATTTCCAATTTAAAAAATGCAAATTTGCACTTATTTCTGCAAGTTCTTTGACCCAATGTCCAAAAACCTACCACAAAGAATTAAAAAGCTATAAATTCAAATTATCATTTATTTTTGGAATTTTCTCCTGTTTATTTACATTATTATAGCCTTGTTTGTTGGGAATATTTGATGATATTTAAATTCGATGATGACCTTGCGTTTTGAGTACAGAATTGAATGACTGTGACGACATGTTAATTCCTTAATAAATTAAAAATTATTATACTATTATATAAAATAAAAATTCTAGAATGTTGTTGAATATTTTAAACAAAATTAGGATATTTAACAAAAAGAATAAATTTTTTTTAAAATTTATTTTTGAATTTTTTTTAAAAATTGGATTCTTGTTTTTTTTTTAAAAAAATCCTATTTTTTAATTTTTTGAAATTTTTTATTGCTATTTATTAGTTTTTTAATTTATTAAAGAAAAAATTGTTTATATTTAAAATTTTATGAAATTTTAACTTTTTCAATATTTTATAATTTGAAACTTTTAAATTTTTTTTGAATTTTAAATTAAAAATTTTTCAATTTTTTATTTTTTTAAAATTTTGATTTTTTAGATCTAAACTTTTTTGAAATTTCAAAATTAATATTTTTTGAAGTTTTAAATTGTTTTGGCATTTCAAGTGTTTTAAACAAAATTGCACAATTTTGATTTTATTTCCGAACTCTGGTTTTAAATTTTCAAATTGTGCAAAACTATGAGCTTGTTTAGAAATTTTTGAATTATATCAAAAATTTTAAAAAAATTCATGTTTTAAATTGCTTTTTTTCAAAAATTTCAATTTATTAAAATAATTACTTTCTTAAATCAAAATTTTTTTTAAATTTTCATTCAATTTGAAATTATTAAAAAAAATTCTATAAAATAAAATGCGCTCATAAACCATTCATCCATATCTCAACACTAGCAGTTCCACTCGTAAACTGTGATGAGTAAATAGATACAAATGAAGGAAAGGAAGAGAAAATTGAAGAAAAAAATATTCTCAGTAGAAACATCTCAGCGGGAATTAAAAATTTTTGCAGTCTTTATTAACTTTTCAATTCGCGCATTGAAATCTTTTGAATGATCTTTAAAGTAAAAGGGGCAAGGGTATGCAACCTGTACTACATGATATAAGAAAATGTTTGATGCTGTTTTTGATGAAGCTTTTATTTATGATACTTGTGATAGATGTTGTAAATGTGTCTTATATATTTGATTTTAATTTTATATCTGAGAGGTTTTGACTTGATCAAGTTGAATGTTGAGGTTAATGGTTAGACTTTATTGCTCTGTAGACTAATTCCTAGAAACTCTGTAAACCAAAGTTGTCAGATAGGTACCTAGCTTAGTCATGGTAGCTTATAATTTTGCCGGGACATTATCTGAACCTAGGACATACATACCTACATAAAGGCATTCCTAGTTGTAGGCATTGTACTTTTCTAGAAACAGTCATGAATATCATTAACTTTATATAGACATACTTAGCGATAGTTCCTGTAAATTTAAAAACGAAAACAATTTTCTTTTTAGAAATTAACTTATAAAAGTAAAGTTAAAATTTATTTTAAAAAATATTTCTTGTTTCTAATATTTACAGTCAAAAAATGCTTGTTGTTTTGATCTTTTTATCGTTTTGGTTTCGTCAAATCCTTTTTATGTTTTTTTACCACATAAATTTATTATTTTTCGAGAGGAAATCATTTTTAAAATTTAATCTATTTTTATATATTTTAAATATTTCATATATTTTTGGATAAAAATCAATAGTGAGTTAAAAAGGTGAGCTAGATTTTGCCCAGTTGGTGTTACAAAAAAATGAGCTCAACTATTCTTAAAAATCGCAATTTTTAAATTTAAAATTAAAAATCGTAACAATTTAGTTTTTTAACTTTTAAACTAAAAATGGAATAAATTTCTTTTTTGATTTTTAAATTAATTGCAATTTTTATGATTTTTCAGAAATTTTAGAAAAAATGTTAAAATTGCAAGTTATACTATTTTTAATTTCAAAAAATCAAAAAAAAAAATTATAAAAATTGTAAAATATACAATTCTTATTTTTATAATTTAAAAAAAGATAAATTCTTTAAAAATTGCAATTCTTAATGACTTTTGGTAAAACATATTAAATTTTAAAAATGTCAACCTCTCGAATTTCTATTTAAAACCAAGTGTTATGTAGCCCCAAAGATATTATAAAATAAAAATAGATAGATATTAAGTGTAAAAATACTTGAATGCGCATCTATACTTTCCATATAAATTGGAACTTAAGATGTCAATAAATGAAGATAAGAATAATAATATGAGATGTTTTGCTTAAAAAATACGTAAGGTTCATCTTCAAAACTTCATAGCACTCAGTTTTTGGACTCTAGTGCTGCATCATTACAAAATTGCATTTAAGATTAGTTAAATTTAGTTTTGCAATAATTCAGCACTTAGAAGACTCAAAAGGTTATGAGTATCGTCATCATTCTCAAGATACATGCATCAAGTTTGTTCATAACTCAAACTTGACATCATTTACTTCAAAAATTCTGGATACACACACTGTTACCTTAAGAGACCCTTTCACAACAAAAAACCTTTAATTCTAATTTTTTAAAATTAATTATAAATTATTTAAATTAAAACAATAGAAATTTCTTCATAAATTAATAAAAAAATCCTGCAGGAAGTGTATAGCACGATACAAAATTTCAAAAATTTCAGAAATCCTTTCCCATCACTTTCTCAATCCATGGAACGAACTTTTGAATGTTTGTATAGACTCCAGGCAGATGTTCTCGTCCACATCCAATGCCCCATGATACTAAGCCAATCAGTGTCTTTCGACCTTCCATAGTTATTGTTAATGGTCCACCACTGAAAAAACATTGGGGGTAAATTAGGATTTTTGTAGATATTAAAATAGAAAGAAATGAGAAATGGAATTTTCTTACGAATCTCCTTGACATGAATCGTATATTCCTTCCTTATAACCAGCACATAAAAATACATCGTGGATGATTTCACGACGTCCTGCAGTTCTGAACCATCTGAGTGGAAAATAAGGAAAAATTTAAGCATTTTTGAAAATTTTGGAGAAATTTGAAGCTCACCTTTGGCATCGATCATTTGGAATGACCTCAACATCGACCTCATGTAGAATATTTGGCACAGTAGAAGCTCCATGTCTTATTCTTCCCCAACCTAAAGGAATATTGAAATGTCAGTGAAATTTAAGAGCGTAAGACTAAGCTAAGGGGGTAAAATTTCAAGAACACCCCCAATAAGCCCCCAACATCCTCAACAATAATCCACAAAAATCATCCTCACCTGCAACAGTCGCCTTCTTTCCAATAACCTTTGCAACTGGATTTGGTAAACAAACAGGCAAAATATGTTGCTTAAATTTCACATTTCTATTCAACTTCACTAATGCAATATCATTTTGGAAATCAGTTGGTGAATAACTTGGATGCACTTCTTTCCTTTCAATCAGATATTCTTCATGTGGTAATCGCTCGTTTTGATCTTTCACGTTATGCTCGCCAAGTCGAACCTTTAGATTTGTGTTTGGTGTTGTTGCCACGCAGTGAGCTGTGCATTGAGAGAAAGGATTGAGAAATTTTTTAGAAGGTGGTTAGAGGAAAGTTTGAAATTGATGGTCTTACCTGCAGTTACTACCCATCTGGATGGAAGGAAAGAAGAAAGTTAGGTTAGAATTTTTTTAGTTAATTTATAATGTTTTTGGAAGAGATACAGGTGCTTGATAAAAGTTATCTGTTGCTAATTAAATTTCTACACAGATAGAACTCTCTATGTCTTAACCAGGGGCGGGTTTCTAGGGCTACCCGGTTTCTAGGGGGTTACTAGGGTATACCTTAGAGTACCCCTTCCTACCCTACGCCCTTCCTTTAACCTTTGGTATCCAGGGTACCCCTAGAAACCAGCCCATGGTCCAGTTATTATAAATTTCAGTACCAGTCGAAATCTTAGCCACCCAATTACTGTCATTTAGCCAACAACTCTGCCTAACAACCTACAAACCTTTTATTCAGCAATGCTCCACCACAACTCAGCTTCTTCGTCAGAAATCCCGTCTTAATCAACGCCACCTGCCATGGATGTGATGCAAAATTTGTCGGATGTCCACCTACAATTCTATTCGACCTTGTGTAAAGTTCTCCACATGCTGAAAAATAAAGAAAATTTTAAAATTAGAGATTTTCGAATTTAAAGCCATTTTTAATCCCCAAAAATAAAAGAAACAACATCCTTAAAAAATAAATGATATCCAACGCAAAATGAGTAAAAAAATAAAAAGTTGCAATAAATGTGAGAATTAATAAATTTCGATGATTTTTTTGTGAATTTTCATGAGATTTTTTGTGTGGTGTTTTTCTAGTTGAAGTGCTTTAATTTGTGCATCACAATTTGTTGTTGCTTTACCCTGGTAGCTGCCGTAGCTATATCCATTTCCTTGATCATCATTCTGATAATCATTGTAATTCGTATTCGGTCTCAATGGCGTCGAATGTGGTCGATTGTAGTCATTATTATTGATGACTGGACTTGGGGTTATTGAATATCCTGAGTCGTCGAGAAATCCGCCATTATTATTATGATTATGATTATGATTACTTCCATAATTCTGATTATTATTATTGTTATAGTTGTATACGCTACTGGACGATGGTGATGACATCGATGGCTTTATATATGATGGATAGCTTGATCCAGGAATGTTATTTGTCTCAAAGCTGTTGTATGTCGTCCAGTCATTCTGATTATGTGGAGGATAATAGTAGTAAGGCTTATTTGGATTATGGTATGGCGGTAAAGTTGTTGTTGTTGTCGTCGAATGTGGACGATTGGATGCATAACTGATTAAATGAATTATGTCGCCTATAAAAATGAGGAATTGATGACTTTCAATATATATTTTAAGAAATTAGTTTATTGCATTTATTCTTCATGCTTTGAAAGTCTTTACAAAATGCAAATCAATTAGCTATTATACAACAAAATAAAATAAGATCTCATCAAAAAATGTTTTATTTTTTTGGAAGTAATGTAAAGCGATTTCAACGTTGTATGCTCTAGCGCCAAAACAAGTGACTTTTACATAAAAGATGGGTTTGGGAAATTCAGTGTTAGTAAAATAATGGAAATTGATCGCATGCTCTAGTAATTTTTTATCACTTCTTTATAGACGTGTACTTTTTATCGTTTAGGGGAGTTAAGAGTGAATATTGAGGAAATGAAATACGATTGCAGACCTTAAGAATTAGGTAATGGCCTAGAGTCTTACATATTCAAAATAAATCTACAACATCAACCAATAAGATCTATCATGTTGAACATCCAACAGATAGAGAAACTTTGCATTTATTTTTGATTGTCAAATGTTGACATTGAATCGAAAGTAATTTTTGTGAAAATTTCATTGTTTTATTTTGATAACTAAGTTTTCATTATTTATATCTCATGAGCATGTAATGTTAATAAATAATGATGTGTTATGCGTGAAAATAAAAGTTTTTAAAATTTCATCACTATGTGGTGCTCGCTTTTTCGTGACATCATGGATGTGAAATTTTTGGGGTGTTTTAAAATTGATGTTAGTTTTTTGAAAATGGTCATATCTTTTTTTTTATAAAAACTGGTAAAAATATCTAAACTGTAACTATAGTGGGACTCAAGTGCATTTTCTTGAACTACTGTACACAAAATACTGACCCAAATAATTAGTCAAAAATATATAAATAATAAACACCAATGTTCTAAAAAGAATAACGGTAAAATATTGTTTGAAAAAATAACGGTTACGAAATATTTGAAAATAAGGGTGCAAAAATATTTGAAAAATAACGGTCAAAATATATTTGAAAATAAGGGTGCAAAAATATTTGAAAAATAACGGTCAAAATATATTTGAAAATAAGGGTGTAAAAATATTTGAAAAATAACGGTCAAAATATATTTGAAAATAACGGTAAAAAATATTTGAAAAATATTTGTAAAATAAATGTTAGATTTTGAAGTCAATTTTGGACATAAGGAACAACAAACTATATCAAACTTTCTTAATTAATCTTTCTATCCATTATCATAGTGATTAGAAGTTAAAAATTATTAAAAATACTGAAAAAAATTTGCTTATTCAATTTTGATCCATTTTTGCATTAACATATTTAAAAAAATTAATTAATTCCTCCCAAACCTTCCAGTCTATCAAATTATCACCAAAAATTTCATAACTTTCTATTATAAAATAACATTTTGTCTTATTAAGCAATAATGAAATCATCACTAAAAAGTGAAAGAGACACGAAAATGCGACAAACATATTAAACCTAATTTTCCAGTTATAAAATAAAGCTTAACGTGTAAATGTCTAGCTACATAAAGAACATCATTATTACACTGTCATACACACCTCAAGTCACACACACTCAACAAATTCGCTTAACACTTTTACTTTCAAAATAAAAACGAAATTGAAGACGAGACTAACGAAAAACATTCACAAGCCCGTGAATCCAGAAAGTGTACGAGTCAAGCTCACATGAAAAGCGAAAGTGAAATCTTTAGTTTGTTGCCGTATTCTAAAAATTAATAATGTATAACAAAATGTAATAAAAAGCAGCTGTTAAATAATTTTCACCTTCAACTGAATCCAAAAATTTCTTTTTTAACACGATTGTGTAACATGGCAATAGTAAGATGAGGCATTAATTGACATAAAACTTAATTCGTTGATTTAATTTTGTTTTCAGCCCTTTTTTGTTGACTTCAAAAATATTTCCAAAAGCATTTCTGAAGACGAGATGAGCACTTTTGCGTGATTTTGTCAAGAATTCTCGTCGAATTGCTGTTGTGTAACTTTTGATGTCTGACAATTGTCATTCAAGATATTCCTCAGTTTCATCACAAAGGGCTTTTTTGTCGAATTAATGGCAGGTGAATCAGAAGACGTTGCGCAATGTTTTGATTCATTCGAGAAGAGAAGATCAAAAGATCCAACTTTAATTGCAATGGATTGATTGTTTTGAGTGACTAATGGTGAAATGTGGGACACAGTTTGATACAGGGGTGTATTCAGGGAGGGGTTTTTGGGGTCAAAACCCCTTTGGGAAATTTTTTTCAATTTGCTAGGGTCTTTTAAGAAAAAAATCCCAAATCCCTCTCTTAAGGTGCCCCCTTCATACAAAATAATTTCAAACCCCCTCTCTTGAAAAATTTCTGGATACGCCTCTGGTTTGATGGCAGGGGTTTGAAGATGGTTGAATTCATTTTTTTAAAAAGGAACATTCTTTTATTACGTTACTAGAACAAGAATTTTTTTGAAGTATAAAAAATGGTTTAGACTGTCTCAGGCCCCCTTCTCTCTAAAATTCGATCCTAATAGATAATTATTTATAAAAATTATGTTCTCAAAGGTTTCTTAATTTTTTTATTGAACTGTAATATAAGGCTCTATTTAAGATTTTCAAGGAGAGGAGAATGAGGACCACAAACCCAAAATGGCGGTCCTCGATTTGAATATATTTGGTTTGAATCGGATTTTTCTAGAACAACATAACTATTCAAATCGAGAACTATTCCATTATAATTGTTAGTAAAATTCGAACACCCCATTTGGACCATCTGCTTGGTTTTTCAGAATACTGTCCTCTATTTTTGAAATTTGAGAAGTTCCTTCCTCTAAAAGCTTCAATTTGTTCTCTATCTGTCTTGGAAAAAATCTGGACACCCTAGTCAGAGCTCGAAGTTTACTTAGATTTTTTATGGAGTCGTGTCAACTTTTTCATACAAAATCTGAGTTGACTACGAGCTTTGCTGTCAAGATCAGATATAGAAAAACTATGAGCTGCATTTCTAGTACATATGATTCGAAAAAGGATTAAGTTTCTCTAATGAGTCTCGAACCCATTGATCGCTGTGTTAGAAGGCACTAGACCACTACACTACTGTGCCATTCTAGGTCATAAACCCAAATTTAGTTAATTCAAAACAATATCTATGGTTGTAGCTTCCTGACACAAAAATGACATCAATTTTCTCTCAATTATCAAGTTCAAGACTTTCATCTTACAACTTTGTAATCCATCAAAATACAATAAACAAGTTCAATGTTCAATTGAGGTGTGAAAATACAAGCACTGCATATATAAATCCACTTATAACCTCACCTTTTACTTTTCACACCATACCAGCAACAATGCTGCATTTGTGTCGTACTCAGAAAATAAGATACAAGAGATCAACGTCAGATAATCTCTAGAGTCACGAGAAAATGAGACTTACTTCTTCTTATTAAATGATAATGTCATGTCTCTTTATATTGACACAGAGAAAGTGAAACTGAGAAGTGCATCCATCATTTCCTGATCTTGATTATTGTGTCGCAAAAATTGAAAGATTAAGGTTGCTGTAGGAGAAGTTTCTGTGTAATTATGAGACATTTAATGTCTGTAAAATTGCAGACGAAGAAGTCACAGAAGCGAAGTTCCTGAAGAAATTTTTTTTCAGACATTCTTTTTGGTTTCGTAATATTTTTTAATGATAATTAACTTTCACTTTTTGGGCTTGAACAATTCGAGGAAAAAGTTCTTGCTGGGAATTGTTCCCATGTATGCACATTCAAAAAGATCCAGGCTAATGAACTAGCTGATCTGTAAAAATGCGGAAATTCCTCAATTCTTGGCAAAATCAAGTTTCACATTTGTGCCAAACTGTTTAATTTTACATACATGCATTTTACATAAATATAATTTTATTACTGACATGAATGAGTCGAGTATGGTGCTTATTGCACCTCAGTTCTAATGATCCATTGAATCATTATTGCACTCAAATGAGCATTAGAATGGACTTTCTTGATGGTAATTTTAATGAGATCTTGTTAGTAAATTTTAACAAGACATATTGGATATGGATTTTTGTTACACACTTATTATAACGGTGATTTAATGATGATGAGATTATGGTGGGTCAGTTATGGAGATTTTTTTTAATGATTTGGATTCTTTGGTGGAATTAAATATTCAGAAGCCATTCGCAAATTACGTCAAGCTTTAGGGGTGAGGGGATTTGAAGAATTTGTGGCAACTCAAACCCAATAAACTTTTATTCTATGGAAAATTTGTGACATGAAGGGGTCAAAAAGTCATTTTTAATGACGTAATTTACGAATGACCCCATTTAATGAATATGGATTTTTGGTAAGTGTTTCTCAAACTTTTTTGGCTATAGACACAAGAACAAGCTAATAGAACACTCTTAGATTTGGTATCATGACCAGATGGTAAAAGGGTGTAGTATTGAAGTCTTTTGCTTAAAATATAGCTCATTTGCTAGTTAATAGTAATTAAGGACTAGCATCTGGATCGACTGCATCATGTGTACACGACAATTAAGATTAGGTATGTTGCAGGATTCGTCAGGTCTCAATGCCATACTAGTATCTTTAAAATGCTCAGAGCTTACAAATGGTTCTGATTTTACTATATTCCCCATCAGGATTCATCAGAAATTTTCAGAAATCTTGCTTTCTTGCTTAGAATTTTTTTTTTTGAATTTTTGGGATTACTTGGGATTAATCCTGAGTTTCCCTGAGAAATAATTTTCTAAATTCTCTGAAAATATGTCCTTCAATCAAGAACAATCGATTTGGAAAATATCCACAACACAATCAAATAAAAAAAAGCTTAAAATTCCCATTCAGAAATCCAATCCATAAACATTTCATATTAATGCATATTGATTCCATTCTCCAAGCCATACAATCAATAAATTCAAGCATATCAATGTCAAGATCAATTTCTTTTTCCTCTCATTTAATTGCATTTTCTCCTCGTTTTGCCTCAATGTTTGTTTTTATTATGATCATATATTACCAATAACTTATAAACAGCTGTTTATTGTACAAATGAATTTTTTATGCTCTACGATAAAGAAAGTTTTTATATTTTGCATGCAAAAACCTACAATAGAGCCAAACACATTCATTTCTTTTATCGCACATTTATCAAAAAAAGAAGAAGAAGGAAAAAATATGAAAATGAAAGAAAAATTAATTGTTGCTGCTTTTGATACAGTAACCTGAATTCAAAATAGCTCTTTTGTTCTCTCTCTTTCTCTTTATCGCTTTATGCTTTGTATAAAGCTATACATGTGATGATAATTATGATAAGTGTATGAAAATTGTTATATGAATTTTTATGAATGCATACTTAAAGTTATGTGGACATTTATGAATGTGATATTGGCAATTTTTTGGTGGCAAATTGAAACAATTGGAGTATTATGGACTGAAATTGGGGTGGTTCTGTGGAAATGTCTCATTCTTTTTATGATACGAGTTTTTTGACTGAATTTTTCGATACTTTAGATACAAGAGAATTCAAAGTGAAATTCAAGATTTTTTAGGGATCATTCATTAATGACGTCCGAAAATAACGGTCAATTTTTCAAAAAAGAACATTCATGGAATTTGCGTTGTTCATTCATCATACCCCCCACGTCCGTTCATAGATTATGGCATATTTCGAGCTCCATTAGGCCTGACATTTGTACCCTTTTATAAGACATTTTAAGCCAGTTTTCACAAGATGCTTGGATCTTTGATCCGAGCCACCTCCTACCCCCTTCCTCTCCATTTCTTAGCCATGTCTGTGGGGGTATTTACACGTTTTGGATACTAACAATCCTCCTCCCACCAATAAACTTCTTGATCCTATCTTTAACCCCCCAATAAATGTAAAATTCCCATCCACACGCACTCCCTTCTCATTCATACAAAGCATTAATCACATCATCCAGTCATCTCAACAAATTCCATTCCAAAATTGCTACTTACTTGCATTGTTCAATGATCCAGTTTGCGGTGATGACTCACTGTCATGATCTTGTGATGGCGACGCTTTATCGACACAGCATGACCAAATCATTCCACCGGAACATAAATCCATTGGCTGACCGCCACTCAGCACGCAACTTATCGATAATCCACATTCATATTTTTTACTTTTATATCGACATGTCTGTGGAATGACTGAAAACATAACAAGTGAAACAAAAAGTTGAGTATTAAGTATGCAAAAATAAAAAAAGAAGAAGCATAATTGTACATAATAGGAAGTAGGTAATATGATATGATATAGACAGGCCAAGTGACTTTGATTACATTGGAGATTATGCAATAAAAGAAACTGCGAAATGCGTAATCATGAAAGTAGACTTTTCGATTCAATCGTGCATAAAATTACAATTTCGTTGCACATGCTGTTATGAATTGACAATATGTCAAGTTGACACTGTGAACTAATTTTTATTTTTATTTTGTTGTTATTTCATTAGAAAAAGAAGAAGGAAATTGAAAATTGGAAGTGAATAGAAATTTTTAAGCTTTGGTGATGACTTTGATATCCTTTGGGTCTGAGATGGAGTGAAGTTTCCATTAAAATTAATGGATATTGAGAAAAATTTTCTTTTGAATGACAATATCGAGTTTAAATGACTTCCAGACTTTGAAATTAACAATATCAGAGGATATGACAGTCAAAGGTACTGAATCTAATCGACAGATTAAAGATGAACGCTTCTCTTAGATGTTAAGCATCTTGAAATTGAGAATATCCAAAATTTCCATCATTTTGAGACATGAGTAAATTGTGATAGACAGAATCTGGCTTACTTCCCCAATTATAAGATGGAACGTTCATAAATTACGTCCATTTATAATTCCAAAATCCCTCCAACCCTAAAAGTGTGACTACACTTATGACCCAGAGAATATTTAGTATTTTCGATCGACACAAAATATTTGGGGGTCGAGTTGCGACCAAGTGACGATCAATTTACAAAAGTCAGCAACTTTGCAGTCATGAAAAAAGATCTGCCGATCAGAATTTTTACTTCAGCTTCTAAAATGTCTGCAATTTCAGTTCTAAGCTTTAGTTGTAAGCAACTGGGATGGATATCTTTAGAATTAGTACTGATCAATCATTAGAATTGAAAATAATCAATCATAGTAATTTAGATAAAAATGAAAAATAAAATGTTCAGTTGAAAATTAAGAATTATTAGAAAAAGTTGTGTTTTCTTGTTATCGTTTAAAAATTGAAAATTCGACATGGCACAGCTGAAAGAATTTTGAGCTTTTCGAATTTTCACCTTAGCTACGCCCCTGGTACTGAGAACCCAAAGAAATACCAATTTATTCTACATCATTAGATCAAGTAGAAATCAAAATATCTCAAATACATCTTAATTTCCCAGTACATCACAGCAAGCAATTAATCATCTCAAAATTTATTCAAAATACAAAAAGAAACAAAACTCAACGTGAGTAAATTAAATCAAAATAAAAACCAACACTTTAAGTTGCTTCAAGTGCGAAAAAAGCACTTAATTATTTCAGCTTAAACTTTATTTAATTACACTTCTCTGTTTCTGTTTTTTTGTGAGTAAATTATATCAAGTTTTAATTAGGGTGATGTTTTACAAGTTCTGTAGAAATTATTGAAAAACTGTTCTTCAACTTTTACTCGGATGGATAGGACAGTTGGATAGTTGATAAAGCTAATTGAAGCAAGTAAGGAAATTGAGAATGAAATATTAATTTGTTCAACAGAATTCAAGTCAGATGTAGCTTTAGATTCTACAGGTAGGCCAATTTTTAATGAATTTGTACATATTGAGCACCAGCGTTGTAGCCAGAAATTTTTCGAGGATGGGACTTTCAAATTTTTTGCATGAAACAAATTTAGGGTGAATCATCAGGTTCTTTTCTCAAAACCCTATAAAATTGAAGATTTTTTATGAGAAAGTGATTAACAAATACTTAATTACGTGCCTGTTGAGCACATAACATAGAATTTTTGGATTTATGAGAGATTTAATTCAGATTCTTAAATATTGAAGCAATCTTATATTATCTCCTATAAACACCTATGCTCTAGGTTCTAAACAGTGGCTAAATAAGAGTTTTTAGCACTTTTGGTAAGAATTGAGCATCTGGGAGCTGCTAGAGTATTTGAACTGAAAAAAAAATATTTTCAGACCTCCCCCCCTTCAAAAAGTTCTGGCTATGCCACTGTCTTAGCTAATATTTATTTATGTACTAATACGTATACGTTTGAGCTCACGATGAGCCCATGCATAAAAATACGTAAAGTCAAGTTTTTCATGGAAAATTCAGAAATTTGAAAATTTATTTGGAAAATTCGAGCATTGCTTGCCCAAATAACTTTATTAGTTTACAAAAATGTTAGTTAAGCTTTAAACCTATTTTAAGAGAATGCATTTTTTGAAATTTAACGGTTTTTTGAACGTATTGGTACATATATAAATATTGGTCTTAGCTATAACTTTATTATTAAGATACTAGACCGAAGCAGAATCTTGGCCAGTATTTGTGTCTGGTAGTCAAAACATTTAAATTTTTCTAGATTGGTCTAAATTCAGTTTATTTGTTCAGGGGTCTGAATTTAGCAATTATTTTTAGACATCTGAGACATATAACGTCTGGATTGCCGCTGTATTGCCTTGTAAAGATGTGAGATTATTAAGTTGAACATTCGACATAAACAACTTTATAAAAATTATAAAATTAACATCAAAAACCCCCTCAGTAAATTACCCAAAGACTAAGTCTAGATAAGAATCAATCTTCACAATGAGCAATGTTCATTCATTTACCAACTCACACCTTCTTGCAAATAAGAAGAAGCAAGAAATAGTTGAAAAATGTGCAAAGTTTTTTCTGCAACATAGGAAAAAGTAAAACACAAAAGACTTCTCTCTTTTTTTCCACGTGGATGGTCGCAAAAGGTGCAGATTTTTTGCTTTTTTTCCACTTTGTTGAAGATTTCTTAGGTGAATAAGTGGAATACTTTTTGGCAATTTAAAATTGAAAATGAAAACGTAATCACGTCATGAGGGAGTTACGAACATGACAAGTAGTAAGAAGAATTGGCTGTGTGATGTATGTACAGACATAAAAGTCACCGCATAAATTTAACGATTAACGAAAGTAATTTAAAAGAAAATAATAAAAAGAAGAATTTTTTTCAATTGTTTTTGATGGTCAGCATTGCTATGCGGTAATGTGGATATACAAATATATTTTTTAATTCCTCAGTGGGAACGGATATAACTGACTGACCGCTAAACTCTTACATTATTTGTAAAGTCATTAAGAGAAAGCGAAAGTGGAAAATTCTTATTCTTTCATTTTTTGCTGTTTTAATGACACAGTAATTGAAATAAGAAATAAGAGCAGTTGTCGGTTAGTTCCCCCCTTGTGAATAGTGTCATGCAAGAGTTATGGAATGTCTTAATTTGTTATGAAATTTAAAGGTGGAAACTTGTTGGAATTGAATATTAAATTTTGTGGCTGTGTTTTATCGATGGAACGTGATTTGTAGCTAAGTGCTTTTTGGAAGGTTTTGAAATGTTTGGAAGTTTCCCTTTTACACATAAAAAATAAGCATAGAAAGCCTACAAATCTGCTTGACAAGTTGATTCCAAATTTGATGGCATTAGTTGATAAGATTCTTGCTGAGACTCGGATTACGTAGCTTTAGACTTTTTGTATGGACATTATACTATTCTTGTGGATGAAGATTCTGATAAAACTTTTTTTTTACCAACTTGTCTGAATATTTTCTGATAAGCTAAAAGCCAGACAGAGAGAAGATTAGAGTTTGCTGACATGTCTGAATCTCAATTTCAGTAACAAATTCTTTCACAATCATGAAAAAAATGGTGCTTAGTTCTTTAGTAAGCATTACTTCATTCTTAGTATTTGTAGCAATGTAGCTTTGAATTTATTAAGTAATTGCCAAATACCAAATTTAATTTTTCTGGCGTATCCAGAAATTTTTTGAGTCAGGGGGTTTGAAATATTTTTGTATGGAAGGGAAAATTTAGGGGGGAGGGGGTTGGTATTTTTTATTAAAACCCCCTAGGAGTCATTCAAATATGACGTCCATGATTTAGGGGGGAGGGGGGTCTAAGATTTTGTGACACTTTAAATTAAATAAATTTTTTTGAATTAAAATTTTGTGACAAGGGGGCAGGGGGTTCCCATTTTTTGATGGACGTCATAACGACGACCCCCTAGCAAATCGTAAAAATTTCCCAAAAAGAGTAGGAGTTTTTACCACCAATACCTCTCCCTGAATACGCCCCTGTTAAGCACCAACTGATAAGACTGCTAATATTGATTGCTTTCTACATAAATGCTTGTGCTCCTTTAAATGTGACTTAAACTATTTCTTTGGGTTTATTAGCTTTGTTTAGACAAGGCTGTTGATAGAGACAGAATTGCACTTGCTATTGGAAATTGGCAGACGGTAGCCAGTCAACAACTAAGGGAGTAAGTTAAGTTATTATATAAAATGTGCCCAGATCTACGCTAAATATAATTTCAAACCCAATGATAAACATCATATGTGAAAAAGCTAAAATAATATTTTTCCAATTATCACAAAGATCTCGACTTCCTTGATATGATAGAATTTAAAAATTTGCAGACGCAGAGGCTGAGCTCAGGCTCATTATATTATTTTATTGCTGATTATTGATAATAAATTCTAAACTCTTCTTTCCACTCTATTTTTATCAGCGGCTGAATTTTCTGAATAATGATACAACGCTTCTATTTTTATCAGTAAAAACTTTAAATTGGCTTCAGTTTATTCAAAAAATGAAAATAATATTGTACTAAACAAGTTGACGTCAGAACTGAGCTATTTTCAGTCTTACTTTAGGCACATTACCAGGTGGAGATAATATTTTCTTATTTAAATCTCGTTGTTGTACATAAATACTTCCTACAAGCTGTGTAGGATTGAGTTGATTTGAGTTGTTCCATCACTTAAAGGGATTTATTTGATTTGATGCAGTCACAGTGTCAACACTTTTTGAAAAGATGCTTAATCATGTGGATGGAATTTAATGGGAGTTTTTTTGGCAATTTATTGGAAGATTATGTGAAAAATGCAGCAATCTTGTTACATGGGTGCATCTAGGATTGTCAAGTGCATCCAGAATTTTTATCAAAGGATGGAAATAACTCCGTGCAGAACCAGAGGACCCCAAGTAGAGGGTTTTGAATTATTTAAATGTATTTAGATTTTTCTTCCAATTAGATAGGGGTTTGGACCTCAAAAATACCCCCCTGGATACACCCTATGTCCATGTACTCAGGTACTAACGCATCCATGGAGTCTGGATCAATTTTAAATTTTGTTCTGACTATGTCTCTGGATGTGATAGGTGCGTTTATAGAATATAAATTTCAAATATCAACCAACATCTCCAATAATCAATAAAAGTCACCACAAGGGGCATTAATCATATATCATACAAAATTGACATTGACAGTACGATAACCAACATGTGTTTTACAAGATTAAATTGCAATATAAAGGAAAAAGAAAAGCAAAGAGAGTCATTGTAAGTAATTACATACTTCTTCCCAACATATCCATTATTGCGTTCGTCTCATAATTATTATTTGAAATTGCATTAAGATTGCTATTAAGCGGCTGCTTTCGACTGAGTGCATCGAGTAGTAAAAGCTCGTGCTCTTGTTGGGCAGATGGTCCGCAATGAATGTGAAAATTAGAAACTATAAACACTAATAAAACTATAATGACATTGTAATTGCTATAATAATGAGGTTGAGAATGTCGACGACGGCGATGACTTGAAGTCTTGTTCTGTATTCTGTCAACCATCTTCGTTATATTTTTTTGTGAAATTTTTTTTCTATGCTACACTAAATTGACATAAACACATGCGATGTGTAATTAAAAAAAACTGTAACTATGACACTGCCTGATAACTTTTTTATTTTTGAGTATCTAGTTCAAATTTTTCTCGCTTCACTTTTTTAAATCATTTTGATTTGTCGTTTGTTTTTTCAACTTCTTGATTTATTATAGCTGCAGATGATGCATTTTATGAAGAAATTTCTAACAAAAAATAACAATTTTCACTTTTCTTTCTCATGAATACACATTGATGCACATACACACGGACGAGCGCGCTTTTAATTCGATTATTTTTTATGCAGATCACAATCAACGCACCGAAAAAATTAACATTATGAAATTTTTTTTATTTATATTCACAAAAAATATACTCGAAAAATTTCTTTTTGTTTTCTATTGCGACAATTCAGGCTGTTACACGACTCGTTGTTGTCGCATGTGTAAAAGAATCGAGAAAGAAATGAAAAAATAATGTTTTTACGCTGATGAATTAAACTAAAACTTTTATTGTCAGCGTCTGAATGTAAACTGAAAATAAATGATATGAGCATAGAGGAAAGAAATCGAAGCAGCTAACAATAAGGCAGAAAAAAAGCTCTCTCAGAAGAAGTGAAGTAAAATAAAATGAAATAATAATAAGAGTGTGGATTTATGTATGTGACGGTGAAACTCTTCTTTTACAGCTTGCTGCAATTTTAGCATGTGTTTAAGGGAGAAGGGACTGGCAGTTTGGGGAGCTATAGCTGCGATCTACAATGTAGATGTGACTCATCGAAATTTTTGGGGTCAAAAACCCCCCTTATTTTCAAAGACCAATACTATCCTTGATTTGAACCCCCTCCCCATAAAAAATCTGAACACGCCTCTGGATTATTGTTTCTTGTGATTAAATCCAGACCCAAACTCTAACCAAGGGTGAAATCTGGATTTTTGAAAGAAGGATGCTCATTTTTTATTTTTGAAAAAAAAATTATAATTTCTGTTTAGATATTAATATTGATTCTGCGGGTATTCTTCAAGACTTTTAGTAAAAAAATTAATTTTTTGGTTTAATAATAAAAAAATTTAAAGAAAGTCCTCGTGTTATATATCGAGGGACTTCAGCGCATTTTTGTGTTAGCGATCAGTATTTGATTAGCAAAGTACTGCGTATTAAATAAGTCAATCATGAATATTTTGTGACTTAAATAAATTCGACGGCTCGATAACGGTTTTTTGGCATTCAAATTTTCTAACGATCAAAATATATTTGAAAATTTCCCGCGTAAATGCACTTGAAAATCATTAATTATAGTATAATTAACAATTTTGAGGTGAATTTTCATATTTTAAAATGGTTTGTCATTTAACGGTTTTTTGAAATTCAAATTTTCTAACGGTCAAAATATATTTGAAAATTTCCCGCGTAAATGCACTTGAAAATCATTAATTATAGTATAATTAATAATTTGCACGGTGAATTTTCATATAATAAAATGTTTTGTCATTTAACGGTTTTTTGAAATTCAAATTTTCTAACGGTCAAAATATATTTGAAATTATCCCACTTGAAGTTGGCTCTATTGTATTGAAATCAAAAATTCATTAATTATAGTATTTAGAGATGGTTTTGAGCTTTCAAACTAATCGATACGCCAATAACTCGATGGCACTGAGCTAATGCAAAAAACTAGAGCTCTCTACGATGTCTGGTTGCTTCTATCTCGATTAACAGCCGAACAGCCGAACAGCCGAACAGCCGAACAAAGTGCATTATTAAGCTACCTTTTTAAAACAAGTTTCAAAAATGCGCTAAAAAGTTTAAAAATTTGTATGGAATTTTAATTTTGAGAGGGTAGCCAGGACACACCTCCCTGACTACGCCCATGCCTCTAACTTAGTTCTAATCAAACTATGTGGACACTAATGTATTACAACGCCATCACATTTTGGTGTCACCTTTAAATTTACACTTCACTTTTAGTTTAAGGAGTTTTTCTCCTTAAAAAAGAAGGCAATACTGTCGATAGAGCAAATTATTTGATATTTTTTTATCTAAGAATAATCTAAAAAAAATGCAAAAAAGTGTAAAGGATTCTGTGGATGAGTAATTTAATTGACTTTAAATTAGGATTCGAACCTTCGCTCGTTTTGTGAAATTTTATTTTTTCAATACTTTAACAATTTTAAACTTGTTTACAAAATGGCAGAACGTCATTTTCACACACCTTTTACTTAGAATTCCTGGTTATTTATGAAGGTAGACCTGCCATATCGTATTGTGGTTCTATCAAATTTTGATCATTTCTAGTCACAATCTTGAAATCAAATTTAGTTTTTGTATTGTAAAATAATTAAGAGCATAGTTTAGAATATTTGAAAATTGTGACTTCGTCACTGTCACCAGCTCATAAAGTATGCGTTCATGCCATAAAATCACTGCAAATCTTTCCCTACTTTCTCTTTTAATTTTATTTTCTTTTATTTTGATATTTTTGTTTCATATTCACTTTGTTACTTTTTCTTTCTCAATTTCTTTATTTTATTCCCAACACTACGTTGCATGTGTATGAGTTAGATGAGCATAGATTACAACATGAAATAAGCATGCTTATGTATTTTAAACGATCTTGCAAAGTTTCTTTTTCTCTTGTTTCTATGATACAGAAATTGAAGTGCTTTGCTCTCATGATTGACAGATAATGATCAATAGATGTTGGATCTTTACTCTCTCGGTTCATTGTTAGTGTGCATTTAATCAAATTTAAATTAGCTAATTAGTCATGCTAATTGGATTTGTTACATCGAATTCGATTTGCTTTTTTTGTTTAGTGTGAGGTAATTTAGTGGAATTTACAAATTGTTATCATGTTACGTGTGCACTATTTAGTGCTGTAAATTAGGAATTGAACAATGGAATTTAAGACTTTATTGGAAATCGTAATTTCTGGTTTAGATAATGTTATTGGGAATTAATTTGATTTGTGAAAATGTAATATAAATTAGAGTTGAGTATTGGAATTAGAACTTCCAGGAAAAAAGAATGTAATTTATGCATGACCTTTGGTCATATAGTTAAATAACACCCAATAGTTCAGTGGTAGGAGCATGTAAGTGGAAATTTTAGAACGTGGGTTCAAGTCCCACTTCTTTTCTATTAGAAATGTCAACTAGAACTCTGTTTCCTTCACTTCTTTTTTTTTTCACTTGTAATATATTCATTTTTTTTTTATCATTTATTCGACGAATAGTCGAGTTTATTAGACATACTGTCAGGCTTCTAGCTGTAACATTGAGTTTAGCAAAATATTAGTGTAACACTTAATAATGGAAGGGGTCAAACTCCGAAAAGATTTATTATTCAAAATTTTTATGAAGAATAACTAAAATTCAATTTTGTTTTCAGAACTTCAGGAGGCAGTGGCGTAGCCAAAAACTTTTCGAGAGGGAGATTTCAAAAAAAAATTAGTGGGGGGATGGAGGTACGTGATTTTCTCTTAACCCTAGCAAAATAGGAAAATAGGAATGTAAGGAGAACAATAAGGCGGTCCAGAAACCAGAAAAGCACATTGGGCTGGTTTCTTTTATTGCTTTTAAATTAGTAAATTTCATTCGTTTTAAGCACTAAAGTAAACAGCAGATTAAGTACAGGAGAAGTAATGCAACTAGACGTTGAAAAGAAATGAAAGTTTCTCGATAAATTCTTAAAATTTCCACTTTGGGGTCGTTCGCAAATTACGTCACGCTTTTAAGGGGGAGGGGGGTCAAAGAATTTGTGACAGTCCATACAAAAGATTTTTCTTTGGAAAATTTGTGACAAGGGGGGAGGGGAGGGGGTCGAAAAAGTCGTTTTTTAGCGTGACGTAATTTACGAACGACCCCTTGCTACTTTCCACAGAAATTTAAATAATATTTCTTCCCTTCTTTCTGGTTGATTAACATCTGACAATCAATTAATATTCAAAAAAAAAACATTACACTGTGCACCGGAAATTATATTCATCCATCTTCCCACTTTAACTGCGGGCTTTAATGCAGTTAATTAAATTTTTATTGGCAGCAATCAAAAGCTTCAATTAATATTCTGATTGGAAAAGTTGCAGTTGACAGTCGTTAATTGAAATTTATTGAAGTTTAATGACTTTCTTTGCCTTTGATGTTTTATGGTGGAAATTTCTATACAGAAAGGATTTAAGTGGATGGTTAATTGGATCCCGTTGGATCGACTTCTGAATTTAAATTTTGGGGCTATGTGGATTTAGATTTGAGCTTTAAACACTAGAAATCATAAAATTAGTAAAAAAATTCTTTACAGACTCGTATGCCCTTTTTTGCTGTCGAGTATCACGATGCTTCAAACATTTTCTTCCCATCCTTATTTGATGGATGTCATAAAAGAATGACTAAATTTTAGATTAAATCCGATCAAATTCCAATAACACGATGAGCAACCTTAATCTTAATCTTCAATAAATTATAAAATATGACAGATGACAAAATTAAAAGTCAATTATAATCCGTTTTTTGGCAATCCATTTATCAAATGCTTTAAGACACACAACATGAACACATATTTTGTAGATGTGTGATAAGCAGCATACTTCATATTTAAGCAATTGTACATGTGTCACTCATAATACTGTGAATTTTATGAATGGAAGTGTATATGCTCAATTTTGATTGATTTATGAGCGTTGTCACGCAAACGTGTGGCCTGATATACAAAAATTTCGTAACGGTAGAAATTCCACTGTGACGTGTCTGTCAGAAGGCATTTCCTTGCATTTTCTCTCAATGGATTTTTCAAATTCACGAAAATATTGCAAATCGATACGATATGTAAATTAGCTAAGTGTTATTTCCACTTTTTTCTTGCAGACATCGCGGCTGGTTGCGAAATTGTAGGTGTAATATTTACCGATGCGAAACATCGTCGCAGAGGTTTTCTTTATTTTTGGGATTAACACTCAATTTACTTTAGAAATTAGCGGAATAAAAGAAATAATAGAAAGTGAAAGGAAAAATTTGGAAAATTTTAGATTTTGATTTTTAATTGAAAATAAATTAATTTCATTCAAAAATGATGTTCATAAAAAAATTTAAATTTAGATTTTTTTTCTTAAAAAACCCTAGCAAATTAAAAAAATTTTGACCCCCAAAACTCCTCCCTGAATACGCCTCTGTGTGTTTATATCTTTGATATTTTTAGGCACTATTTTATGCTATGTATATCAAATAATAGAACAAAAACCATCTGGAACACAGTCAGTCTCATAAAATGTCAATTCACTATCCCCACATTTAAAAAAGGTAGATATTATCAGCGAGGTAAGGAATCAGAAATTTAGGGAGAGGGGGGGGGGGGGGGGGGGTGTTGGATTTTTTTCTTAAAGAACTTTTGAAAATTGAAGTGCATTGAGGTATCAATACATTATTATGGTATCAATATGGATGAATCATGTGTATTTGAGTAAAATGTGAATGACATTTACGGAATATCCCCTCATCTGTCACATGTACCACCAAAACTTAATTAATCATCAATTGATAAATAATATCAAGGATGCAATGGAAAAAAACACTTTTTAATACTCTTTCAATTTTTTCTTATGAAATCATTGGGTTTATTCCAAGATTTGTTAGCCAAAGATCCGCATTCACCAGAAAATTAATAAATGAGAATATTTATGAAAATTAAGATGACAGATATTTGCAATGTAGGAGTTGCCATTTTATTCCGGATCCCTACTGCAATCTGTGTGGATTTTATATGGCTACCTGAGCATTAATCGAGGATACTACTTCAAAATTGTCATTCTACTCTAACTGATAACTGCAACTCTTCAACTTAAAAGTCTACCTGATTACCAACAGAGCAAGCTTAAAGCCGTGTAACAATTCAAGTAAATTCATGCTGGCAAAGAGAAGCTTAAAACCTTCAAAGCTTTTTCAATTATTTCAAGTTCAAGCTTTTTTTAAAAAAAAAGCTCGAATAATCAGCTGACGTTTCATAATCTCTTTCATCTCTTTAACTACTATTTCTTCTTTTTACATTTTTTTCCATCTGACTTGAATTGAATCAAATGGAATTAATTTCAATTTTCTTCTTTAATTCCTTTCACAAAAAAAAAGAGTTTCAATATTTTCATATTTCCCCATTTCTTGCTTGCTCCACAAAGTTTTTGTTTAATTGACACACAAAAAAGAGTTGTACATCAAGTCTGAGATACTTACAATCAAAGTCATTCATGTCAAAAAATTTTGACTCTTTTGGCAATTCATTGTCGATGACTCTCTTTAAGCTACCGCTACCACTATTGACTAATTGATTATATCTATCATTAAAACTATTATCACACAGATAGCATGTAAGGCAGCATGCGATAATTATTATCGTTTTATGTAGCATTCTTCTCATGTCTGTTTCTTCTTTTCACTTTTTTTTCACTGCAAAAATAAAAATTGGCAGTGCCACAAAATTATATTTATGTATCACACAATTTCGTCTCAATTGCTACGTTTATGATGAATAGACGATAATGATAGTAAAAAGAGCAATTTATCAATTATTGAGCTCATAGGAACTAAAATTTCACTTTCACTTGAGGCGCCGATGCTCACAATTTCATGTGCTGTGCAAAAAGTTTTGCAACATCTCCAACTGACATTCCTCACTGACAATTCAACAAAGTCATTTTTGTGTCTTAATTTTATTATTTCACTAACTCGATCTTTATTTTTTTGTGCTTCTCTCGTTGTCTGTCGAGTCAATGAAGCAAAAGTTTGTTGATTATTAAACTTCTTGTTCACAACTGAGACTCAAACTCGACCACAAAAATAAAATATCATCATGTGAATTCACAAGCAAAACTTTTTCTTATATATTTGTATAATTTTTTTTGTGTAGTTTTTTTTATTATTTTTGCCTGCCCGTCTCTCCCGCTCGCCTGCTCTCTGTGTATATTTTATTATCTTTATTCACCCGGTTTGCAAGACGACAAAAAAAAAAAATAAACGATTCGAAAGTAAAAATTTCTTTGGTATGGTGAAGAAATAAAGAGTTATGGTTAAGGTAAAATGTCTCGTGCTCACTCATACTGTTATGGAAATTTATGGAAAGCAGAAAAATGCAAAAGTGTAGGTGGGTGAATAAGACGCATTGTGAATTAAGTGATAATTGGGTGAAAAATAATGCTTGTGAATTGTTTTATGATTTATTTATGGAATGAAGTATTTTTGGGAAGTTGGTAATGCATTCTTCTCAAATAGCTATGAATTTATAATTTAATGTCTGGCAGTATGGATGCCCTTACATATTTATTATCATAAATTATGATGCGGATGCTGCTTTATTTATGAATTTTATTAAATGAGCATTAAAAAGAAGCATTTTCATTTTAAATAAAAATAATTTTTAGCTCAGACCTTAAGATCCATAGCTGCGAGTTTTTCATGCACTTCGTGGATAGTTGTAGATTACCGAGTGTAGGATTCCGTTAAGTGCTACTGCTCATTATTAGATCTAGAGCTAATATTGTACATTATCCAATAATTTAATGTTGTTGCTGGCTATTGTCTATAACGAATGGCAATGAGTTCCGTTTCTAGTTAGCTTTTCTGAAGCCGTTAACGAAAAAATGAAAAAACAGCTGTTAATGGATCGAAGAATTGAAAACAGAAAACGACTGTTTCTCAGAGACACCCTATTTCTAGTAAAAATGATTCGAGGAGACGAAAAAAATTCATTGTCGAGTCTTGAATCTACAAACTCTGGATCTGTCTCGCAGTAATTAGATGCCGAAACACAAAACTTCTAAACTATCAATCCACTTTAACCTCATCGGAAGGTCACCATAAATAGCTGAGATCAGTTGGGACATGCCAAGTTGAGGTTAAATTTGCATTCGAACCCAGCACAAAGCTGACACCACAACTGCCCCATATCGGAATACTATTTTGTGTCTTTCGAGAATGTGGATGCGGTGATCTGATGAATTCATAAGTAATTAGGCTGACTTTTGACTGAAAAGCTAAACTATTCTACCAAAAAGTGCGCACATCGGCTCTAAATTTTACTACTTGTTCCACAATGACAGCCTTATTGTAGTAACAAAGCAAGATCATACGATTTCGATGAGGGTTAGACATTTGTCCACGACAATAATAAATCACAAAAATTGGTCATTCTATCTAATTGAACTAGCTTTTTTGAAGTTAAAGGTGTAACTTCATTAATGCCCAGCCAAGACAACACACATCCATCAAACCACTTTCTCATCAAAAAATCAGCTAAAAATAATAATGAAATGAAAATGTTGTGTTGATGTCTGTAGCTGCTGTAGTTTTGATGCGGAAAAATAAAACTCATTTCTTTCTTACAATTTACTTCCGAAATGATTCAATTAGCAACAGCATCATGCCATAAAAAATAGCAGTGTAGCAACAAGAGGCAGGGATAGGTAAATAGTGGAAGCAAATTGCTTCAAATCATAGGAAAGAAAAACAAAAGTTGTGAGTGGCAGGTGAAGAAAGTTTGTGGCAAGCATCACGAGAGATAAAGAGAGGAATAACTAAGTTGATATTGAACTTGACACTCGATTGAGAGATACATAATGATGATTGGATGGATGTATATGCATATTTTAGTTTGTATGTTACATGTGGGATGTTTATGGCATGCTGATCATTATTATGATTGATTTCTGCATTGCTAATTTGTTTGAGTAATCGCTGAAAATGAGGAAATGAATAAAGCAGGAAAAAGTTTTGATTGGAATAGTTTGTGATACATATGAAGTCGCAATCAGCTTTTGTGTAGGATGCACATGTACTGTATGAAAAAAATAAATAACAAAAATTTGTTTTTTACGATTTTAATACTTCAACATGCATATGCTCATAAAACATCAATTTTATTTATTTTATGTACCCAACAAAGGTGCCAATCAACGATCATTTGAAAATTTATGATACCATACAATAATAGATAGATAGATAGATAGATCTCAGCATTAGAGTAGATGCTCGATATGGAATCACATTGATCTCATCTGACATGTAGCCATCTTGCATTGTCCAATGAATAGTCTCATTATCATCATCAACTGTCTGATTATACAGATTATTTGTTAGATTTAAGGATTTCGCAATTTTCTTTCGTCTGTAAAAGTCAAAATCATCACTTAATGCTCCTTTATTGAATATTGTGTTGTAGCCTTGCATGTTAAATGAGTAGCACAATCCTTTGTATGTTGGAACAATGTTGAACATTTTTCACAATCATAAGAAAATGTTCTCAGTCCACAGTATCCATACAGAGCTTTTCTTACACTTAATGTTATATTTATTATTTGAAGTATAAAAGGTTCCGTTTTTAATTTTATCATGTTTTGTTCATTAGCTTGTGGACAAACTTCCATCATCACACTCAACAAACGCTGTTGATCATCTGAGTATTGCGGTAAGTCACTATGTCCTTTGATTCTCATAAGAAAATCAGTAAAGTTCACATACTCATCGGATATCACGTAAAGTGAGCAGAGAGTGATTGCAGGAAACGGAATTTCATGTCCTGATGCTGTTTTAATATTAACTGATATATCCGGATCAATTTGCCATTTAACATAAACACCGACTACATAGTATGATGAGCATGCGATTGATATGATGTAAATCAACATCCAGAAAATACGAATGCAAATATTTTCATCCGATATATTTTTAAGAATTTTTAATTTAATTTCTTTATTAATATTTTTTAATAAGTTTCGAAGTGACTGTGCCATTTTGTGTGAGTTAATGCTTCGAAATTCCAAACAGTATTAATATAAGCATTTGAAATTCTAAACTGATGGTGTTGAAATGATAAAAATTTCATTTTACTAATTTAAGCAGCATAAAGTTCAAATTTATCAACGTTCAAAATCAAAAGCTTTCATAAAAGCTATAATTTATTGTGAATCAAGCTTGATGAGTTTATATCAAACGGTAACACACATGTGTTTCATGACTATAAGTGCTTTTCAAAATGTTTATGACTATTAATTAAGAAAAAAATCCTGGGCTAGTCGAAGTACCTGCCCCGCCCCTACCCTACCACGGGTAGCCCTAGAAACTGGCTCTTGACCCCCAAAACCCCCAAATGTGGCTCTCACAAAACATGCCTTGTACATTTAAAATAATAATGATCCGTCAAAGTTATTCCTAGTTTACAAATTTTAAACAATATTTCTGGGTGCTACTGTTTGAATTGCGACAACATTGCGACGAACAGGTTTATTGTCTCGAAAATATTTGATGCAGTTCTGAATAAATTCAGCTATAGACAAAAATGAATATCCCATAAATAATCCAATTAATCCTCCAGTGTCTGCAATAAAGTTCTGAAGGCTGTATGCTACAAAATGCTCTTGTTCCTCAAATTCTGTACTGTCTATTCCCACTTCTATGATTGTGGGTTCTGAATAGCTGTAACAATGGAATGATGCAATGAAAAGAGAATAGACTGTCAAATCATATCTTACTTATGTTTCCTTATAATTGCGACTAAAGGATTTGATTCAGGAATAGGCTTAGAAATGGTGTTTTTAATTATATACTTGATCTCATTGCAGGGTGGTAGGCAATTGCAAGGGATGTCATATTTATCCACCTTTATCTTATAGACATTTATGTTTCTGAAAGCATTAGTTGTGCATGTTAAGTCAAAAAGCTCACAAACTCGTATTTCATGGGATCTGGGCATGTAGAATAAAGCACATCCACACTTCTTGACTGTATAATTCGCAAGGCATTCAATGCTACAATGAGACTCAGTGTATGATTTGAAGAATTTTAGCTGTTTTTCGCCATCAAAAAAGCACTGACGAATTTCTGGTGGATACTTCTTCATATTCATGTTACGCTTAATTGACTTCACTTCATATTTGATGTAGGTCATTGCAGATAAATTAGCCTGTGCCATGTTTTTAGACAAAATCGGAACTTCATTCGGCAAATGCAGTCTAACCTGGATCAAATTTGCAAAACACTTGAAAAAGTTCAAATTCTTGAAGCCCAAACCCAAACTCATGATACTCTTTGATGCCCGATAAGGAATGGAATTAATGGTTTTTGATAAGTATCCATCTTGCAATGTCCAATGTACAGTCTCATTGTCGTCACTCACTGTCTGATTGTAGAGTTTACTATTAGTATACAAAACTTTTGCGATTGTTTTTCGTCTATAAAAGTCGAAATCGTCACTTAGTACGCCTTTGTTGAAGATTGTGTTGTAGCCTTGCATGTTGAATGAGTAACAAAGTCCTTTATCTGTTGGTACGAGGTTAAACATTCGGTCGCAAGAGTAAACGAATGTTTCCAGTCCACAGTATCCACCCAAAAGGTCAAATGAGCACGCAGTTTTATTAATTAATTTTATTATGCTTGGTTCTGTTCGGTTCTTAAGCATTTTGGCTCCTTTTTGCAAGTTTGGTGAGCAAATCTCCAGCATCGTCGATAGTAAATTTTGTTCCTTATCAGAATATTCCGGTAACATCTCATCCATATAGACTTTCATCCAAAAGTCTGTATAATTAGCAGCTTCATCGGATACGATATATGGTGAGCAAAAAGTGACGGCTGGAAATGGAACGTCATGAAACGATATTGTTCTAATGTTAATAGATATGTCGGGATCTAGTTTCCACTTTACGTAAATGCCATGAACGTAATAAGAAAAGCATGATATGGATATGATGTAAGTTGATATCCATATAATTCGAATGATCAAATTTTCGTTTGTAAAATGCCTAAGAATATTAAAAGGACCATTTGTGATGAACTCCTTAATACGATGTCTAAGTGGTTGAACCATTTTACACAGTTAAAGATTTTTTCAAAGGATTTAAAAGTAACACGTCTGCTTTTGTCCAAGTTTATTGAAGCTTTCATTTACAAAAGCTTTGAAAATTTATGTTCACATTAAAATTGTAGCTTATAGTCATATCAGTTGAGAAAAAAACTTTAATTTAAAATCAAATCAAAGGGAAAAAACGAACTTGAAATGTTCAACATGATTGCGCATGTTTTTACGCGACATAGTCAAAAAATGTTGAAAAAAAAAGTAATTCACTCAATGGTTCATCCCGAGTGGGAATCGAACCGAATTGAGAAATTGCCATATGTTTCCACATGCTTCGGTGGGCTATTGGTTAGAGTGCTGTTTTAATATTATATATGATATAATGTAAATGAATATCCATATCTTCCGATATTTTTAAGAATTTTTGCTTTAATTTCTATATTAATATTTTTTAATAAGCTTCGAAGTGACTGTGCCATTTTGTGTGAGTTAATGCTTCGAAATTACAAACAGAATTAATATAAGCATTTAATATTCTGAACTGATGGCGTTAAAATGATAAAAATTTCATTTTACTAATTTAAGCAGCATAAAGTTCAAATTTATCAACGTTCAAAATCTCATAAAAACTATAATTTACATATTGTGAATTTTGATCATAACATCGTGACAATACATATGAATATTTATCATACATTGAAGTTCTTGAATCATTCACAAATGACGTCTATAAAAAAATATATTTTAAATCCTACGGTATTGGGCGATTCTTTTATTACGTAATGCAAACAAATGAGTTTTTAGACCCCCAAATATCACAAAGGGAGAAAAAAATTGGTTTGAACTGTCGCAAAATCTCAGACTTCCTTCCTCTGTAATGCGTTACGTAATAAGTGAACACCCAAATTGGTATAAAAATTTCACAAAGTGTCACACTGTGTTGCCTGTAGGTGAATAAATAATACGACAGTAAGGCATCTGTAGGGTGAGTGGCAGCAGACTGACGCACTGTGAACCCTCTTTTTGTGAGGACTTGTGTTCGATACCTTCCAAAAGTTCATTTCACAATTATTATATTATTAGATTGTTATCGATTTGACATGGTTTTGCACAATGCTCATATGTTATATACATTTGGACCCCTTATAATTTTCACTTCCTTATAAGGATGAGCGTACACATAAGGGGAGGAATTTTTCAGTTTATGCTATATTTCTAGGAGCTACTTGAACCACATTGTCACGAACACGTCTATTCTCTTGAAAATATTTGATGCAGTTCTGAATAAATTCAGCTATAGACAAAAATGAATATCCCATAAATAGGCCAAGAAGTCCGCCAGCATCAGCAATAAAATTTTGCAGATCATACGCAACAAAATGCTCTTGTTCCTCAAATTCCATGTTGTCTATTCCCAGTTCTATGAGTGTGGGTTCTGAATAGCTGTAACAAAGGATGTAATGATAAGAGTGAATAAATTGTCAAATCATATCTTACTTATGTTTCCTTATAATTGCGACTATAGGATTTGATTTAGGAATAGGCTTAGAGATGGTGTCTTTTATTATATACTTGATCTCATTGCAGGGTGGCAGGCAATTGCAAGGGATGTCATATTTATCCACCTTTATCTTATAGACATTAATGTATCTGAAAGCATTAGTTGTGCATTCTAAATCATATAGCTCACAAACTCGTGTTCCAGGAGATCTGGGCATGTAGAATAAAGCACATCCACACCTCTTGACTGTATAATTCGTAAGACATTCAATGCTGCAATGAGCCTCAGTGTATGATTTGAAGAATTTTAGCTGCTTTTCGCCATCAAAAAAGCACTGACGAATTTCTGGTGGATACTTCCTCATATTTATGTTACGCTTAATTGACTTCACTTCATATTTGATGTAGGTCATTGTTGATAAATTAGCAAGGGCTGTGTTTTTACCTAATATAGGAACTTCATTCGGCAAATGCAGCCTAACGTGGATCAAATTTGCAAAACACTTGAAAAAGTTCAAATTCTTGAAGCCCAAATACAAACTCATGATTCTCTTTGATGACCGATAAGGAATGGAATTAACGGTATTTGATAAATATCCATCTTGCAATGTCCAATGTATAGCCTCATTGTCGTCATTAACTGTCTGATTGTAGAGTTTACTATTAGTATACAAAACTTGCGTATTAGTATACAAAGCGATTGTTTTCCGTTTGTAAAAGTCAAAATCATCACTTAGTACGCCTTTGTTGAAGATTGTGTTGTAGCCTTGCATGTTAAATGAGTAACAAAGTCCTTTATCTGTTGGTACGCGGTTAAACATTCGGTCGCAAGAGCAAACGAATGTTTCCAGTCCACAGTATCCACCCAAAAGGTCAAATGAGCTGCGGGTTTTATTAATTAATTTTATTATGCTTGGTTCTGTTCGGTTCTTAAGCATTTTGACTCCTTTTTGCAAGTTTGGTGAGCAAATTTCCAGCATCGTCGATAGTAAATTTTGTTCCTCATCAGTATATTCCGGTAGCATCTCATCCATATAGACTTTCATCCAAAAGTCTGTAAAATTAGCAGCTTCATCGGATACGACATATGGTGAGCAAAAAGTGACGGCTGGAAATGGAACCTCATGAAACGATATTGTTCTAATGTTAATAGATATGTCGGGATCAAGTTTCCACTTTACGTATATGCCATGAACGTAATAAGAAAAGCATGATATGGATATGATGTAAGTTGATATCCATATAATACGAATGATCAAATTTTCGTTTGTAAAATGCCTAAGAATATTAAAAGGACCATTTGAGATGAACTCCTTAATACGATGTCTAAGTGGTTGAACCATTTTACACAGTTAAAGATTTTTTCAAAGGATTTAAAAGTAACACGTCTGCTTTTGTTAAAGTTTATTACAGTTTTCATTTACAAAAGCTTTGAAAATTTAAATTTTAATCATAAAATGACATTAATTGTAGCTTATAGTCTGGCTAGTTGAAAATTAAAAATTGAATTTTTAAAAATTCAGGAACTGCTTTCATATTAAATCCAGAACAGGGTATTTTTGACTACAGCCCTGATCTCAGTAAAATTAATTCCAGCAGCAGTCATTCCTTGTTACAATGATTTAATTATTTTTGTGTTTTTTAGATCCAATACTCCATAAAGAAGTATAAAAATTTCTTCGTGTGACAAGAACCCTTGCCATTCCACTGTTCACCCTACGCCTTTGGAAATGTTTGCTAAAATAATCAGATTTTTGTATAAGGGGCCATTCATAAATGTCGACATGCAAAAAACGAGATTTTTAGACCCCCTCCCCCATCTGTCATAAATTTTTTCTTTTATATAGAAGTGTCACACAGCGTCAGACCCCCTCCCGCCAAAAATTGGACATCATTTATAAACGACCCCTAACTTAATTTCCAAATGACTACTCTTTAGTACTCCAGTCGAAATCTGAATGGTTCCTTAAATTCATTTATTAAGAAAGTTAAGACGTGAAGTTTATCATTAAATTCTATCATGCAAATTAAGCATTTAGAAACTTTTAGGTTAAATTTGATGCTTCATTTAATAGTAAGCAACTCATAAGAAATTGAAACAGAAAGAAGTGAGAAGAAGCAGAAAAGAAAACTTTCGCGCTCTGATAATCAAAATGAAATATCAACAAATTTAAATAAACAAAGGCAAAAAGTGAGGAAGTGAGTACGAAGATAAATGCAAATGAAAGTCAACAGAAACAATTTCTTTCTTTCAATTATCGCAATTGAAGTGATTTCATAATAATTTCATATCCATTCATGCACTCCTATGTTGTTGGTTTTTTTTCAAAGTCAAACATCAAACATGGCTATTTAATAAATTGCTCAAAATGAACAGTCACACACATGTATATAGGAACGGGTTAACAATAGTGGAGGGAAATTTAAATACATTTAAAATGGTAATGAAAACTTGCTCGAATGAATTCGAAAAGAAAGTGAAACTCAATTTTTTCTCTCTCCTCCGCTCAACGTCTATTTGCATGATGAGTCGACTTAGTAGCCATTTGACCGTAAATGTTATTAAGTCAAATAAACATTATAATTTTCAATAGCTATAGTGTAAATCCGATTCACATGACAACTTAATTTTAATTACTTCCATACAACTCATGTGAATTACATATGACGAATGTTGGATTGTGGATAGACCGCAAAGAGAAATGTGAGATTTTACTTCATTGCAATTGTCATGTTGGAGAGATGTAAAGTAATCACATGGAATTAGCAAAAAAATAAAGAAATCCACACACTTAGCAATTATGTGATTATGATGGAGTGATTTTATGGTTTGGTTGGAATTGAAGTGTGTGCATGGTTGCTTGGTGCTTTGTTGTTAGGATAAATTTATATAAGTGCAAATGTTTTGATATTTTGGTGGTAAATTTGTGACGCTCAATGAGAATAATTTGAAATTCTGGATCCATGGTTTGGTTGCTCGGTATACCCTAGGGTACCGAGGGATAGTTTACAACCTTAAAGTTTATAAACCTAGGCTAGGGTATGGCCTAGGGTAATCCCAGGATTGTGGACTAAGGTAACCCTAGTGTATACTCTAGTGTACTCCGAGGTTCTACCTATAAGGTATACCGAGCGGATTCCTATAATTCTGGCTCCGCCATTTAAGAAACCTGAAATCAGACTAATCTAACAGATATTTTATATCGTGAGCTTTGTATTAATCCTTGCCATATCGCTAACCCTCTGTGTGATGATTGAGAGACCAGCTTCTAATAGGAATCGAACTCACGTTCTCAAGAAAAGGGGAGCTTATTGTATGTCAGTCTGTTACCACTCATGCTTCTAGATACCTCACTCTCGCACTTACAGATTCGCGTACATACGACTCAATACCATCGATTCCACTTTTCTCAGGTACCACAATGATTCATCTTTGCATTTCTCACTAACAATATTCAAATGACTTGTGAATCATACAATTTGTCCATTAAAAATCTTTTCTCTCATAAACATGCTAACAGTAATTTGCAAGTGAAAATCTATTTCAATAGTGAAAGGTCGTGACATGTAAACAGTAATAAAATGAACAGTTAATATTTGTTCTTCTCCTCGATGCTCATCAAAAAATTTTTACAACTATGATTAAAAAACTTTTTCCATCGAAAACTTAATAATGATCAATGCTATTCAATCCGTAAATCAATAAATGCTCATAATTATGGTTTAATAGTAAGTGATGAAAGTTTATTTGATTATTGAACCGTGTTAATTATTATTCTTATAAATTATGTTTTGTATCCATTTATAGGTTTTTTGTACATTGTGATAGATGCCGGGTTGGAGGGGTCTTGCACAGTCGAAACCAGCGCTGTAAAATAGATTTATTAAAATTTATTGATTAAGCACAAAGTAGAATAATATTTTACTATACCTAGTGATTCCTAGTAAGTAATATCGTCCATTCTGCACAATTGTTAGAGGACCACCACTGAAAATGAATTATATAATGTTAATGCACGGTAACTAAGTTTGAAATCATTTTTTTCTAGCAGCAGACTAGACAGACAGACAGACAGACACTGAGAAATACTTTGAGAAACACTGAAATGGAGCCTTGTGCTACTTTTGAAAAATTTACTCAGAAATCAGCATAAGGGGATGTTCATAAATGACGTCATGCAAAAAACTAAGATTTTTAGACCCCCTCACCTCTTCTGTCACAAAATTTTCATAAAAGCATTTTCATTTTGTGTGGAAGTGTCACACAGCATCATCCTTCTCCTAAAAATTGGACGTCATTTATGAGTGACCCCTGTCAGGATGAGGTATCGACAACTATTAGTGAAACCATTCGTTCATGACTCAGAATCTGCCGGATTTTGTATGGAAAAGTCAAGACAAGTCAACTCGAGCAACCACATATGTAACAAAATTCATGTCCAATTTGAGCTCTACCTTTACTATGCCAAGATCTGTTTCTCCTAATAAAGTAAGTCATTAAATGTAAGAAATTAAGTTAACAACATTGTCGAGAAAGACAGAAAGCCTTGTTCTCCACAAAATTGCATCTTTACAGTTCATGTTAACTACTGTACAGCTTATATGAGGTCACATTGCGATCTATATTCAGCAAGAAGTTAATTTTTTATTTCAAACCGTTTTGAAATAAGCCGGAAAAAAAGTATTTCCTTTAAAAAAAAATTCAGTGCTAATAAATTTAAATTAATGTCTAAAGATTCTCAAACAGTAAAAAGATTCTGTGAATTCCGGTAATTCATGTCAAAAAAAAAATAGAAAGGCAAGTTAATTAAACTAGAACAATTCTCATTATGCTGCAATAAATTTTCTTTACAATTATTCATCCAGTTACTTCATTCTTTGATTTCCTTAGACTTATTCAAAGTCACAAACTGTTTAACATGATTCAACCGACACACAATTAAAAGTAAATTCCGTTAAAATAAAAAGAGATTTCCAATTAAAAATGAAAAGTAGAATTTCAACTCTCATACTCCCATGCAGAAAAAAAAAATTCTTTCTGTCGTTTTTTGAGTCCACACAGAAGTTACTGGATGTAAGAGAATAATTCTCAAAGCCATTATACTCTCATTTCATTCATCAATTATTTAATTTTTTTTCTTAATTATTTCAACTTTTTTTCTTCTTCTACCTCATTTCTATGTCTATTAACCTACCTATCCCCAAGACACGCATCAATCGTCTTATTCTTATAACCAGCACAGAATTGTTCATCAAATAATTCAACAACAATATTCTTCTTTTGATGCCATTTGATGCATTCACTTTTTGCTGTAAGAACAGGCATGTGAACGAAAAAAAAATAAAACAACAGAAGATATAAAAAATGGAATTAAGTTGCATACGGTACTTTAAGAATATAATACAATAATCATTGGATCACATGACTTACATATAATTGGAACTGAAGCGGTTCTTAAAATATTGGTGCCTGTGTGTCCGTGTTCTTGTGATATCTTTCCCCATCCGCTTATGTTTCCCCACTTGCCTGTGATGTCGATTGGCACTGTTGGTAGGCAGATTGGAAGAATGTGGGTTCTAAAAAGGAAATTTTAAAGATTTAGTTAGTTTAAATCAGAGTTGACAGGATTCTAGGAGTCCTGACTCCAGTTGACTCCACTGGAGGCACCTCCAAAGTGGGGTCCAGCCAACTCTGGTTTCCTTTTACTTTTTGGGATATAAGATGAATGGAACATCGAGTTGGTAAGAGTCCACTAGGTGCTGATGACCTTGTATAATTAACCCAGTGTAGCTCAGATGCCCATAAGTACCAAATTACCTCAATTTAGCAGAACAATATTAAGATATTGCTACCGGCGCACACTAAGCCCCGACATGCATGTGATTTTCAGACTAATAATAGCTGAGAGTCATTCATTGTCAAACATTCAAGTAAATCACATTTCTGAAGCATTTAACTTTCAAAACCCAACAAAATTGAACTTTCTTTCAAATGAAAGTCGTCAAACTTCAAAATCATCTACCAAAAAAATTCTGTCAACAGTCAGCAACAACACTATAATGTATCGTCTGCTTAGTTTTCTTATTACTCACTAACATCAACTTTTTCTCGTGTACTTACTTGTACCCCGCAGTCTTCTTTAATTTCATGACAGCAACATCAAATCTATCAGGTTGCGTAAGACGAAATCTGAACTTTGGGTGAATGAACTTTTGTATAACTGTGTGCTTCTCTGCTGGCAGTGGTTCAAAGACAAATCCTGAATCTTGAGTATCAAGTTCACCAAGATATACGACAATATCTCGCAGTTTTGCTCTCGAGATACAATGTCCTGCGGTTACGATAAATCTTCTTGACACGAGTGCTCCTCCGCACTGAAATTCTATTAAAATTTAATTAGTTAATTTTTGTTGGTTGAACTTTTTGTGACGAAAATGAGATTCAGTCAATTATTCAATGAATATCATATATCATAGCTGATGTATACACCTACCTTTGATCCTGATGTGCGTCTGCCATGGAAATTCTGTATGTTAATGGAATGAGAAGAAGACTTTATGATGATTGAAATTTAATGCATTGCTAAATGTACTTGTGGGATGTTATTTTTCATAACTGAATGTTCTGATGTATTAAATGAACTTTTAGAGCTTTTTATGTTCTATATTTCTAGGTATGACGTTTGGATATTCAAATTTATGTGCATTTTTATTAATTTTTAAGCAATTTGATATATTTTGGATAGTATTTCATGGACACTGATGTGAAAATTTAAATTCTTGTGACATGATATTTTTCTTCACAACGCAAAATTTTGATAACATGCTTACTGAGATGAAATTTTTCAAGTACTCCAGCTTGTTTTGCAAAAAAATTGTTGAAAATTGAAAGTTTTGGTTAATTTCTTTTCTATGCAGTTTCAGTTTAAAAAAATTAATGGAAGTGATTAGGAATGTTAAGTACTTCATGTTTTCAATCCAAAATTTAAGCTTGGTTGGATAAATTCCAAGAAAATTGAAAAAATTTAATTTTACTTGGTGTACTTGTAAAAATTTGCATCTCAGTTAACATGATTCGAAAATTTGACCGTTATAATTTGTGTTGTCCTTCCCCTGGTAGAACCTCATTAAAATGAAGTCTAGATTGTGGAAAAAAAACCCTTAGCAGTTGTATTTTTGTACTTAAAAATTTCAAAAGGTTGTATACTTTTAACCCTGCTCAATTGCACAATCTCAGGCATCTATCCACCTAGAATCTGTTGAGAGATTTAATCAATAACGTCAAAAATACAGATTTTTGCTTGCTCGTTTGTCGAGATTTGGTTTGTGAAAAAACCAGAATTTTACTAGACTTTCGTGAATGAGGACGAAGGTAGCTATCACTCTACAGTAACCAGAACATATACAAAACCTACTAGCTTTTTAACGGCTTTGGTTACTGGGGACTGATATATATATTGGAGGCTGATAATTTGACTTTTGAGCTAATGTTGCATTTTTATTAAAATCCCCAAAAATTCTAAAAATGTCAGCTCGAGTAATTACACACCAGTGTAATGTCAGTGTCATATGGATGACATTAAAAATTGCCTTGCTATATTCATATTAATGATAAGACAGTGATGAAGCTGTCAAATGACTGCCTATGTCATAATGTGTCAGACAGGAAATCAGTGATTCTGTTTTTTTGTAGTAGTTTTTTTGTAATCATGTCCAACTTGAACCAGAAAGTCAATATTCCAGAATTAGACAATTTGAATTTTTTCCCTTGGTACATCACGTACCCTCAGCAAAAAGTACTCAACACGACACTTCCACAATGTCACGCGAATACAACATAAATCACTTAATTTATAAACCACATTTTCTCACCTGCAAAATACGCCGGACGTCCACCAATAATTCTCTTCTGTAAAGTATTACTTGGCGTTCTCGGAATCCCACAATTCGGTTGCGTTACTAAGTGTGCTTCTGACGTATCATAACGCCGTTTTGATAATTTTTTCTGTACATTTCGTTCGTCATCATGTCGCTTGCGTTTTGATAATTGTGAAAATTTTGTTGATGGCTGCTGTGGAGCACTTCCTTTCATGCAGCATGAATATAACCATGAATTATAGCCACATCCTTGAACCGCATTACCTCCTTCGAGCCAGCACATAAATGCTAACCTACATTGTCGTTGTGGACACTCTATCGACGGCTCTGTGTACGGATTAGTCGAGACAATAGGAAGAATTTTAATTCATTGATTGGAACTTAATGAATGGGGAGATATTTACGTGAATATGTGAATTTGTGTAGACTAAAAATAATAAAAAGACTATAGAAATGCCATAAAAGCATCTTTGTTGTGAATCCAATACACCACAGAGCATTTCTCTTCGTTAATTCCAAATTAATATTTTTTGTGACTCTTTTTTCTGTGTTTTTTTTCGTCGTCTCTTCTCTTAGATCGACGTCTTGAATACGCTTAAATAGTCATTTGTCGCCTTTCCATTTTTTTCATAATCTGATAAATTTTTATGAAGCACACAGCAAAAAAAAAATGTCTATGGATGGAAAAACAAGCACCGACTGATCCACTTCTCTATTTCTCCTTTTCTTTTCTAAGTAAAAATAATATCGTAAAAATTGAATAATGAACGATGATGATGATAATAATGTGAAGTAGCGTAAGTAATGCGCGCGTATGATTTTGAGTTTTTTTTTTGTGTTGAGAAATGAAAATAAATAAAAATATGAATTGAAAGCTAAGCTGTGCGCTTTCCAAACTAAGCAATGAAATAAAAATTGCTCGCTGGAACTAAGACACTTCACAACCGAACAAGTTGACTAACAAAACGATACTGAAATGAAGAACATTTTCATTTTTGCTGAATCTTTCTTGTGGTTTTTTGTAGCGGATTTTTTGAGGTTAGTTGGAGATGTTGAGGTGATCGGTTTGTACTGCATTTTATATATTTATTGATTTTTTTACATCTTATTTGACAATTGTGATTTTTTTTGGAAATTAATAAGTGATCAAAAGTTTAATTGCTTGAAAAGTAAAAATTTATAGGTTCAAATCCTAAAAAAATTATATAAGTTCTATTTAAGTCGTTGGTTATTAAATCATTTTTTTTTAAATTTTTTAATTTTTCTATTTTTTAGAACCTTGCTAAACTGAAATAATTTTTACTTCTATTTTTCCTACCAGTCAATTTTGATTTAAATCAAATTTTTAAATTACCATAATTTAATTCAAAATAGACATAAAAAACGTTTTAATCTATACCAAAGAATTTAGTATCAGACTTTTGAACTAGGCTTTTTAGGACCAGGATAAGTGGAAAAAGGTTGAACACCACTGGTTTAAAAATATAAAAAATCGTAAACATTGCAATTTTTACCATTTTTAGAAAATAAAAATCGATGGTTCAGACACTATCCAACTCGTTCTCCTGGCTATTACACTGCAGTACAACCAGAAAAACGTTAGAACAGGTTTAAACTTTTTGTATAGGTTTGATTTATTAAATAAAATCAAAATTTCTATCGAAGAATGGATATTGAGGTCTAACATTCTTCCTGAATAAGTCTCTGTAAATTATACTTAAGAATGCCATTTGTAAATAATGAAAAATACTTTATCAGTAGCATAATGCATTGACAAGTAGGGTATAAAAAGCGTGTAAAATAATTCCAAGCTTGGTCAAGGTTCAAATCCTAAATAAATTTTAAAAAATATCAAGTTTTGATTTTTCTTCCTTTTTTACATTTTTTTCTTTTTTACTCTAAAATCCACAATTCCTGTAAAAATTTAATTTTAAGACTGCACTCATAGAAATAATCTAAATACACTTTAACTATTTGTATGAGAAAATATAAAACCATTTTTTGAATTTTACTCTTAATACAAATTTTTTGATTCTAAAAACGTTTTTTTAAAAAATAAATATTTTGAAAAAAATTTGCTCGGAGTGAGAATCGAACCTATGATCTCAAGATTAGTACTAAAGTGCTTTAACAACTACTCTATCAAAACATGTTAAAAGATATGGCAATTTTTCAATTAATATGAAAATAAATTAAAAATCAGTTTCTTAAATTTTAAAAACAAAATTTTAGATTTTAAAAATAATTTTTAGAATGGATTTAAAAAAACAGATTTATATAATTATTTTTATGAGTGTACAAACTTCCAGTAAATTTAAATACTTGTTTATGTAAAAGCTTAAAACTATCCAAAAAATGCTTCTTAAAACCCATCCAAACCTGCTTTTCGTACCAATTTTTTAATGGAGTGTGCCGTGCTTTGTTGAATGCTTTCATACAAGACACGGAGAGAAAACAAGACGCAAAGCAGATGTGTGCTAGATCACAAATGGTAACCAGCGTGTGAGTAGAAGCGCATATAAGGAACGGTACACTGATCTGTCTAGCTACCCGTTCTTGCATGATGTCCGACCTGTAGAAGTAGCAAAAAGAAATAAACAACGACGAGAGATAACAAATCAAAAGGAGAAGAACAGGCAACGTGTTTGTGTGGCTTGTGAAAGAGAGAATTATAACTGTTAATCATCATCATTAGCATGCGCTATACATACACTTACTTAATGCTAATATTCATCAAAAAAATAGTTTATTTTTCTACGAATTGAGTGAATCATCTACGCTTAATGACACTTTTTTCTTCATGTCTGAGAATTTCTTTTGTTTCTTGATATGAAACTTGGCATGAAGAATTGAAAGGTATCAATCAACATCAACGATGAAGATCTTTCTAACGAATTTTCATGCTATGCATAATAATCAGAATTCTGAATGTGATGATTGAATAATTATTAAGCATTTATAAATTAGTTTTATGATTATTATGATGATGATGATTGTTATTATGTGATGATAATGCTAATTATGGACGCTCAAGGTGCATTAAGAATGATTAGGATTAATTGGATGTAGTACAGTGATTTTGTCACAGATAATGTCTTTATTAGATGTCATTGCTTTATGAGTTGTTTTAGTTGGATTATAAGATGTGTCTGGTATCAGGCATTGTCGAATTAATTCTGATTTTGAATTATTGTAGCTCATATTCCCAGAAACAGAACAAATTATGAGCAATCACATAGGTGACCGAAGAAATCTTCCGAAGAAATTATCGTAATTTTCTAGCCTTTCTAATATTGCATGATTATGACTTAAATGAAAAATTCATTCTTAATTTGACAATTTTACATTTCTATGCAGTAGGTAAGAAAACAAAGCATTTTTGCTACAGTTATGGAGAACGTATGCTTATGTCGTTCTTAAATTACGTCTATTCATGAATTTACTCTAAGAACCCTGCCCAGTGACGTATCAAGGGGAAACCAGGGGTCGGTTTCTAGGGGGTACCATACCCCTCCTACTAGGGTACTCTAGGATATCCCACCTACCCTACCTCTACACTCCAATTATGATGCCCTATGGTAGGGTAGGTGGGATATCCTAGAGCACCTTAGTAGGAGGGGTACCCCTAGAAAACGGTCCCTGGTTTCCCCTTGATACGTAACTGGGCAGGGTTCTTAAAGTAAATTCATTAATAGACGTCATTTATGAACGAATCCTTATCGTGTTCTGTAATCTTCATACCAAATGCAATTGTCTAGAAAATTAGCTGCACAAAATCACAAAAGAATTACTTCAGTGACTCAATTTTCTTCAAAAGTTCTGATTTACCTAGAAAAAATAATTCATTTCACGATGTTGCTTCAAATTTTTCTATTTCATGCTTAATTTTATTATTTAAAAAATTCTTACACAGAAGTTCTTGCAGAATTTTTTACAGTAATTATTCGTCTTATGTCTGATACCAAGGCACGATCTTATGACTAAATTAAATATTCAAATCAGCACAGCGTTGTTTTTTGTATGCTACCATGTGCAATGCCTGTCGTCACACCTTTTGAATAATTTCATATTTTTTTGCTGCTTCGTTTGCTGATGGCGATGTTTAAGCGATAATGATGAGTGCTGAATTTACCCGAAAAAATCTTCATATGAATCGATACGTTGAATGGATTATTATGAATTTTTAACTCATTGTAATGATTGGATATAAATTGAATAGATTTTGTTGTTGTTGCTTGAAGTGAATATGAAAATTATTGGATAATTTGACTAGTTATCGATTAGAGACAATTGTTTTGAAAATTTCTTTATTTCTTGAGATTTGAATGAAATAATTCGATGGATTAAAAATATTATGGATTAGCCAGGCTTATCTCAAGAGATTGAAAGTGAAAATATTTTTTTGATTTGCAAATACTTTTTAAGTTTAAAATTTTTGAATTTTAATAAGTTTTTAAACAATTCGACAAAATTTTGTATGTATTGAATTAAAACTTCAAACTTAAATTTTTTAAATTTAATCAAAGTATAAATTTGGAATTTTTAAATTTAATCAAATTATAAATTTGAAATTTTTAAATTCAATTAAAATTTGAAAATTTTGAAAAATTTTAATTTTAATTGAATTTAAAAATTCCAAATTTATATTTTGATTAAAAATAAAAATTTGAAATTTCAAATGATTGAATTTAAGAAATTTAAACTCGAAGTTTTAAATTTTTTTAAATTCAAATTTTTAAATCCAATTTCCTAAAACTAAGTTTTGAAATTTCTAAATTTAATTGTTTTTTTTATTTAAAAAATATTACTTTAAGTTAAAAAGTCATTACGTTTTAAATAATATGTGTTTTAAAAATTTTTAAATTTTATTTCTTCATATAAAATTTTCATTTTTCTATTTAAAATATTGATTAGGAAAAAATGCGCTTTATAACCTCACAAAACCTCACAAAACCCAAAAAAAACTTACTCATTAGAAGAAAAAGTTTCGTGAGAAAACAGCATATAAACACGTAAGTATCTAAAGTAGATAAGTAGGTACAATCATTGCGAGATATCTTACAGAAGAAAATAAGGTAATTGAGCTAAAAACAGTAGAAAGAAGAATTAATGGAATTATTGCACCAGCATGCGATTATGAGCCATTATATAAACTTTTTATGGGATGATCAAAATGAAAAGATTTTTATTGTAATTATTTTCGATTATGGAAGATAAGGAGGCAACGAAAGTGAGTTTTATTGGAAGGTTAATGAATGTACTTGATTAAGGTAAATGGGAAGAAAGTTTTCAGTTTTTAATTGCAGTGTGTGATTTTACAGCTGATGCTTTGTTCCTGATGGAATTTTATTTTGTTTTTAGTTTTTCTTAGTTTTTGGTTATTGATTTATTGTTTTCAACATTTTTCTACCTGTATCGCAGTGATGTCCAACCTGTATGCCGCGGCACATTGGTGTGCCGTAGAAATTTTTTAAAAATACCACGAACCGCATGCTGTGTGCGGTTTTGGTTATGGTTTACCAACAAGGTGTGCCGTGGCTCAAAAAAGGTTGGACAACACTGCTGTATTGGGTTCCTCGGGGAGGGTTCTTTAGTATATACCTAAGGTTTACATTAAAATAGGTTGAAAAACCCCAAAACAGAATAAAACATTACAATAAAAAATTATTAAACTTACTTTTATATATCTTAAAAATCACAGCTGATTTTTTTAAATAGACCATTCCCTATGCTGCAAAACCAAGCACTAGAAAATATTAAATGCATCTAAAAAATTAAACACAATATAATTTTCAGTAAACAATCTAAAATTGAACTTTTATTTTTTTTTCATATTTCGATTTCATAAAATTAGACAATAAAAAATTAAGAAAAGTTTTTTTTATACAAAAAGACCTTTGGAAGTGAATGACTACTTTGACCAATCAAAAGCTTTTTACAGTTAGTAACCAGCAAAAGTAATCATTTAACTTCCAAGGAGAAAATTTCATGAACTTTTTTAAAAAGCTCACAAATATGTTTTTTCTTATTTTCTGTTTTTACTCAGTAAGAAAATTTTTATCACAAATCTCCTAATATTTTTTTTAAATTCAAGGAATGGACGTTCTTACAGCTGGGGATATTTTTATGTAAACTCAGATGAAAGAATGTCCAAGCCTTGATATGTTTCCTATCTAATTATTTTATCAAAAATTCGTGAATTGAAAACTTATCAAATTCTTTGATGGAAGTGCTACATATTGTCCTAATCATCGACAATAAGCTGCTCAGAATTCGAACAAAATTTAGTTTCTTATTTTCAATTCACGACTATCTTAAATCTGATAATTTCTTTGTCACTATCGGTAATTCCTGCTAGAAAACTTAAACCAAGTAAGTCTTGATTAGAATATTCAAGGATATTAATATTGAACACACTTTTTTGTCTATTAGGAAATGTTTTTTTTTAAATTTTGGTTAATAATTTAGGTAACAATTATTGATTTTTCATTTATAAATCTTACAACTAAAGTGAAGATATTTTTCTTGGTAAAAATTGAAAAAAAAAGAAATTTTTTTGATGATTTTTTTTAAAATTGCATAACTTGTAGGGTTATTTTGGTTAAAGAGATATAAAGACGTTTACTTGATTATCTCATCTCAGAATTTACAGAGCCCAGCTGTTTTTATAGCTGCTCATAATAAAAGATATAATTATATTTTATGGATCTATAAAAATATTAGATTTCTATGTTAATCTCTTACTTATGCTTTATTCACAGTTTTAAGAAGCTTAACAAAAAAAGTTGGGGTCTTTGAACAACCCGACTCGACCTGACTCATAACGACTCTAAATTAAAACTTTAGGCAAAATTGGAACGACATTTAAATTGTATGAAAAATATTCTGTGAATATTGATACATAATAAAAAATTTTGATGGTTTTTATGGATACCAATGTGGGGTATGGCATTAGTTATGGTAGGTTTGAGGCATAAAATTTTTATTAACTGCAATTGAAAAGTTTTGATAAAAAATTGAAGCTTGAATACTAGAAAAATTAAATTTAAATTTTAGAAAATTTAAATTTGAATTTTAAAATATTTAAATTTGAAATTTAAAAAACTGAAATTTGAATTTTAAAAAAATTAAATTTGAATTTTAAAAAAATTGAATTTAATTTCAAAAAATATCAAATTTAAATTTAAAAAAAATTAAATTTGAATTTTAAAAAAATTAAATTTGAATTTTAAGAAATTTAAATTTGATTTTTAAAAAACTTAAATTTGAATTTTAAAAAATTAAATTTGAACTTTAAAAAATTTGAATTTAATTTTAAAAATATCAAATTTGAATTTTAAAAAAATTAAATTTGAATTTTAACAAATTTCAAATTTGAATTTTAAAAAAATTAAATTTGAATTTTAACAAATTTCAAATTTGAATTTTAAAAAATTTAAATTTGAATTTTAAAAAATTCAAATTTGAATTTTAAATATTTAAATTTGAGGATCCACAAAAATATCTTAAAGATTGTTAAATTGAAAAAATAAAACTTCATCACAAAACTTATTTTTGTCACTAAAATTAACCTTCACGCTTTCAACAGCAAATTTCCATTTTTTATAATCATACAAAAAAATTTCTTTTTCAATTACAATGTGCACATTACCTACACATTTGGATGTAAAGAAGCAGCATCAGAGAAAATTATTCAAAATTTATGTAAATTTCTTTTACTTTTCTCAGTTCTTTTTTTGACACATCCATTTAATCTTAATCATCATTTTGTGTGTTTCTTTCTTTGCTTTTTGTCTTCTCGTCTTTTGTGAATTTTTAAAAAAACGATATTTATTTATGAGGCAATGTATCATGTTGAGACAAAAATCCATAATACAATAAGCGATATGTCATTATTAATTCATATTTCATTCACATCATGTAAAAGTAATTTTTGAATTATGACGATTTTATTTAAATTTATTCTTTTCATTTCTGGAAATTATTATTTTTTGTTCTCTTCTTATTTTTTTTTGAGGATTTTATGACTTGATTAAGGTTTATGTACGTCTTTTTAGGGGTTATATTGGGTGTTTATCTCTCTATACTGCAAAATTTAATATTTTTTGGGATTTTTTTTTTGTATCCTTAAAAAAGGGATACATCTATACCAAATTGATTGTCTTCTGCTTTCACTTATTACGTTACACAAAAGACCGACTTTTTAGACCCTCTTTTCCATGAAGAAAATTTTCTTTTGTTTGAATTGTCACAAAATCTCAGACCCCCTTTAAAAGTGTTACGTAATAAGTGAACGGCCCCTTAATTAAAGGCTGATTTTAATATAATAAACTGAAATGTTAAATAATGTTAAAAAGTGGAATTTTAAATTTAATCGGTCCTAAAATTAGCGTTTCCAGAGGAGGAATATGATTGTATGCAAAATTACTCTAAGAGGCCATTCATAAATGACGTCCAATTTTTTGGGAGGAGGGTTCTGAAAATTTTGTATCAGAAGTGGGGAGGGGGGTCTAAAAGTCTCGGTTTTGCAAGACGTCAATTATGGTCCCTAACCCCTTTCAATTTAATATGATTCATATCCAGCCCCCCAAATATTCTGTCTTAACATTCGCAAAATTAAATTCAACTACAATTTAATCAAATTTTGCCTTAAATAACTGTTATTATGTGGAACATGAAGCTTACATTGGGGGTTGAATATTGGGGATCTATTATTTGCTTCAGCATCTGTTCGACTATTAAAAACTTTTTATACATAACCTCAAATTCAGTTTCTTTACAAATATTACAGTATATTCCATTAAAACTTACACCAAAAGTTTCATGCAAAGAAAGTTCTATCAAGATCATAAACTAGCTATAAAAATTTCCAGATTACAGTTGGATATAAAAAAACTTTGTCCAACTTCTGCATCTGTTAGTTTTCTGTATCAAGATAACTAAACATAACTTTTTAATGCCTCAAAAAATCCATTTAAAAATTTGCAGCATAGAAGGAGAAACTTGTCACATTTTTGCACCATTTTATGGATTAAAACTTTTTAATTTACAAAAATTCAGGTAGTTATCGTCTTCATTTGGGTTTTTTTATGTAATTTTCTTCACATTCTATTCAACTAATTTTTTTTCTGTCTTTGTTTGCAACTTTTTCATTTTTGGAAAACTTTCATTCAACAAAAAAATAATTAATAAATATTAAATAAGGTATTAAGATAAGTCATCTTTACAAAACAAAAATATTGTTGGAGCTTACACAACGTCTTTGAAGAAGTGTTGAAATTCATATTAACAACAAAAAAAAATAATAAAAAAAAGTTAAGGTAATAAAAAATGAAAAATAATTAACGAAACCATCAGCAACTCTCAAATTTGTCTTTTTGTGTTGTGTCAGGCATCCTCTACTGGAAATAAGAAAAATAATCGAAAGTTGAGGAAGATGAAGGCGGAAAGATTGCTGGCTATTTATTATGTTGCTGATTTAATGATGTGTGATATCCAGTCAACAGTATGCGGCACTCGATGATAAATACCCGGTTGACCTTTCGATGCACACGAGTATCCAGCTGACACGATACCTTAAATTATATGACAATAAATTTTTATTAGTTGACAGTTTTGCTTTCTTCTCTCCTTTCACATTATCGTCGTCGTTATCATTGTCATGATTTCGTGACGTGATGACAATATGTCAATCTTGGGTATTTTTTGTGCTGTATGTTAAAATCGTGGTATAAATAGAAGTAGGATGTTTTGGGAATGAATGAGCATCTTTTTTTGGGTGGGTGTTAGAATAAATTTAGAAAATTGTAATTTTTTTTTTCAATTTGGCAACATTGAAATGCCATCCAGTACAGGGGCTTAGCCAGAAGAAAAGTTAAAAAGGATTCAAATTTTTTAAATCATTTTAACTGCTGGTTTTGTATTTTCTGTCAATTTTAAAGGTTCAAGAATATTTTTGATTTAAAATTGATTAAAAATAAGTTGATTTGTATCTTCTTGGAACCTCTTATCCCTAGCTAATCTAATCATCCCGAATGGCACAAAGTAAATAAAGCAAAAATAGCGGCCCTAGTTTGGCGTGAATTTTGCTTGCGGTTGAATTCATGATTCAAGGGCGTTGCCAGGATTTTTTTAAAAGGGGTGCCTTTTTTTATTTAATCCTTGAAATTTAACTATTTATTTTAATTTTCATTTTTAGAAATTAAGCATGATTCTGTGTGTAAACTTTTATATTTTTTTTTGAAAACAATATATATTTTCTGGATAAGACATTTGAAGATTGTATTGAAAGTTCATCTCTAGAGATGGGTGCCCTGGTATCTAAGGACCACCCCCTGACTACGCCCCTGCATAAAATCCAAGTTAACAACCATATAAGTATTCCTAACTCTTAACAAAAATTCTATGAAAATTGATATTTCCATCCATCCTACAGGCTTTCCTCTTGGAAATAAGATTCAGAAGTTATTTATCATTTTTCAAGTTGAATATTTCAACTCCTACATCAATTTTCTCCTGAAAATTCAAAATTATACAGAATAAATAAATTATTGTATCCTAAAAGATGCTCATCATTCATGCTCTTGAAAAGATGTTAACAAATTTTTGAAGGTTGCCTTATAGGGATTCTCATCTTTTTGATTTTTATGAGGATATACTTATACTTCCTACATCTTTTATTGAACAATAGACGTTATTTCTTGAATTGATTAGAATTAAGCCAGTTTAGACATATATCGATGACGCCTATCAAGAATTTAATTTCAAATTTTCATTGCCAATTTCTCCATAAAAAAGGTTGTCGATATCTGAATTGGAACTTCAAGACCCAAATACATCAGTTTTCCAAATAAAATAAGCACCCTATTCATCTTTGTAATCATAGCTGTGCATTCTCACGAAGTTATTAATGAGATGCTTTTCATCATTTTTCCTTACCTATAAGATACCATCTTCCGCTCTTTTCGTGCATCAGCGGTCCGCTGTGGTTTAATAATTTACAATGAAAAATGAAAAGAACAAAATGTTAATTTTTAAAAGCCTTAAAAAGAAAATTTTAAAGCTCAATGAAGAGCTTTTCTGCTTTTTATGAGTAGAAGTAATCAATTATTGATGAAAATTAGGTAACTGACCCGCTATCGCCTAAAAATACAAAGATTAATGTTATTTTTATGCATAAGAGATAGGAATTTTAATTTTATTACCTTGACATGAATCCTTCCGACCTAAAATAATTAAAAAAAATGAAAATTATTATTTTTACTTCAGAAAGTTCATACAAGATTAATAAATTACCATTTCTGTGTCCAGCGCACAGCATCTGCATCAAATATTAAATTAATCATTAATTAGTCAATAATATTCACAACTAATTCTCATTTACCTCTGGATAAATCACCTAAAATTGCAAAAATATTAAATAAATTAAATTTAAGTCCGCAATAAGCTAAAAAAAGCATTTAACATACAACATTGATTCCGTTGGATCGATGCCATCTCTCACAAACACGATTGTCTAATACTGGCACATCAACAGCTTGCAATGTCTTTGGTCTCAGTCTTGAGCCTGGACTAAGTGCTCCCCATCCAGCAGCCCATCCATATTTGCCCAAAAATTCCTCGTTCTTGTCAGGCAGGCAAATTGGTGCTAAAATAAAAATTTAATGTTAATGAAATCCAAAAAATTGTCATAAATTCTTACCTATATGCGGCATGTAATGAACAGGCCGTTCAAGAGTCAGCACCGCAACATCAAAACGATCAGCTTGCGGTGTAAATTTGAAATATGGATGCACATTTATTTGACGCACGCCAAATGTGTAAGCAGGCAGTGGCTCGACCGCAGAATTTATTACGTAATCGCCTGTATGTGAACGAAATTATTTTAAGTAATGACAATTTATTTCCAACTTTTTATAGCGCAGTGGAAATGGTACTCACCCAATGTCACATGAACTTGACGTGGAATCGCACGAGCTACACAATGACCGGCTGATTATGGTCATTTGAGAGTGAAAGTTTTTGGATTTGTAATTTTTTTTCGGATTTAATTTGTTGGAAAATTTTCGTGAGATTTTTTGGGAGACGATTTTTGGAATTTTAAGGAAGGCATTCGAGTTTTTCTTCATGCTGGTCATTTTCATTCTTTTTGGGATACTGATCTTGTATTTTTGGAATTAGATGATTGTTGAAAGTTTGGATTTTAGCTTTAAATAGGTTAAGATCTCAAATCAGCTATGATCTAGCACAGGGGTATATTTTGGGGATCAGACCCAATCCTTGACTTAAAATGTCTTTATTTATAGAATTCTTAGAGCATAAAACCTCAAAACCACAGAAAATAATTTGAAAATTGCCCTCAAAAAATTCTAGTCCCTTATTCTCCCTAATTCTATATTTCTAATCCAAAAACTGACATCCCAAAATTTCTCACAAAACTTTCCTCATTTTCAAGGCAGGAAATTGCCGTAATTCAATATCCACAACCTCAAACTACGCCAATTCCCAACCCATTATTTCAAAATTTGCTAATAATTTTCTAGATCCATTAAAAATACCTGTCACAACATGTCGTCGACTGACTAAAGATCCTCCGCACCTGGAAAGCATCGATCTAAGTGCATGAGATACAAAGAGACAGGTTTGGGGGGAAGGTAGTGATGGTAAGCGTGGTGATGATAATGACGACGTGGTAGTTAGGATGATGGATTTAGTTTTTTGTGTTAATAAGGATGAGGATGACGGGAAGCACATGAGGATGAAATTTTTTGTTTGAAATTATTATTCGATTAGTTTTGTTATTTTTTATAAATTAATTGATTAATAATTATGATGAGGATTTATGTTGAGGATGATGGGATTTGCGTACCACAGATGAGATAATAAAATAATATGGTAGTAATGAGATAAATATAAGTGTTAATGAGTAAATTATGTAAACAGTATCAGAATTTGCCCACAAATTAAAGATTTTTTTGTCCATAAAGTTTAAGAGAAGAAGAGAAAAATTTTGTTAAAGAAAGTAAAAGAAATGAAAAAAATTAAAATTTACTGTTAGTCTGGAATAAAGTAATTAGTTATGATTAGTTTTATGTTAGGTTATTAAAATAAGGATGATTACATTCTAATTAAGCAGAACTGTAGCATTTTTAAGAGAAATTTTTAAAAAAAATAGTCTGAGCCATTTAAAACTCTGCATTAAACTCAGGCGCAAATCAATCCCAAAACTACCCCCCCCCCCTCATTTTTGAAGCTACATCCTTAAGTAACACCCTTTTGATCACAGCAGAGTAAATAAATTATGACATTTTGGCGACATTTTATGTCAAACTAACAAGTCACTTCTGGTACGTTACTATGTAACTGACCCATGATGATACTGTAAAAATATTGATCCAACTATCTGTGAAACTGAAATTTGAACAACTTAGACCTTCCCTAAGAGGAGTCTTTGCAAAAAAAAATTCCTTACTCTGTCAACTCTTTGAATGTTTCATTTTCTTTATCGAAAATAAAAAGAATCTTTCAAATGTCAAGCACGTAATTCAAAAATTTCAATCTAATTCCAACCAACGCACATTTAAAAAAATTTAAGATTTCAGGTAAAGAAACTCGGCAGTAATATCACAAATTTATATAAAATATCATCAATTCTGTACACCAGGGGAACAGCCAAAGATTCAAACTCCTCTTGACGGAAATTTTCTTCAGTCTACTAGGGTGTTTTGGAGAAAAGACCCCAAAACCCCTCTAACTGACCGTACAAAGGAAAAATCAACCTCCCCTCAAAAAATTTCTGGCTATGCTAACAAATGCCATGTTATAGTTGGCGATATTTCATAAAAATCGGTAAAATCAAGTTTCTTAGTCTGGAATGTTCCTAGTCAAATTCAGTCTACATTAATTTTCTAGTTCTGTGCCTTTAGAAATAAAAATATTCTATCTTCAAAGGAAAGGTTGCCATTAAACTTAATTAGAACATCGTAGAAAAACTTTTGTAATTTATGGATATTCTTATTCAGGATGAAAATTTGTAGATTTTTTTAATGACTTTATGAATTTATGAACATTAAACTAGAAACTTTTAAAATTGCCCAAACTTAATAAAATAATAGCCGTCATTCGTCTGCTTGTCTATCTTTCTGTATGACATGGATGTACCCAGAGAGGGGGTCCGGAGTTTTCAAATTCTTTTTTCAACAAGATTGTACCAACTTTTTTCAAAGTTTGGATTCTTTCATAGTTAATTAGGTGTATTGAATTTGAAGGAATCATTCGTTTTTCAAATGGATTCCATTTGCACTGAGTTTCAAAATTCAGACTCCTTCTGGGTACGCCCATGCTTAGGGTTACCAGACATTTCCAAGAAAAACAGAGGACATCCCCCATGTCGACTAGTTTTATTTGCTTTCTGGAAGAATTAAAACATTAGAAATCTTTTTTATTTTTGAAAAATGAAAAAAATAAAGGACTGTCCTCTGAAAAACCAAGCAGATGGTCAGCCTACCCATGCTACACGATGTATGCTTGCTCATATAAGCCCCATCCACTTTATATCCCTGCATCCCCATAACTACCAAAATAATCCTATTTTATTTTTTCCCAATCATGCTTAACGGGGGGGACTAAACTAGTTTCTTAGTAAATGTTAGCAAATTATTCACAAAAATCATGCTTGAAAGTTAGTTTAGATTAGTAATCAGAATGTATGTTTCATTGTTAGAAGAAAGTCCCTCTGGTATGCGTAAATTTGTCTCTCATATATTCATCATGTTATGTATCAAGTTGAGATTATGTAAATGTTCTTATGTACACAAAAATAATTTGATCTCATTATAATTTTATGACAATATTTACTTAATATACAAAATCGTACTTTTTTTCATAGTAACATGAAAATAATAATAATTGGAACTGTAAATATAATTCTTTGAAGAATTCAAAAATCACAAATTATTTAGAGCACATCTTTTTTTCGTGTAGAAAAAAAAATTCCATAAAATTATAATAGGAATAACTTCATACCTCGATGATCCGATTCTAATGTATGCCTGCCATGGAAAATTACCAAAGCCTGCGTCATCACCACCTACAATACGTCGTTGAGCAACTTGCTTTGCTAGTGATATACCGCAGCCTGAAAGTAGATGAGAATGTAGAAAAGAGAGAAAAAAAAATATTTAGAAAGATATTTTTTGTAAAGAGGATATGACGTAATTGATGATAAATTGAAGATGTGATATGTCAATGATATTTGAGTCCTAGAACTGAATGTTTAAGGATTTATTTTCAGTCATTGACATACTACTTCTTTGTTGAACAATTTTATTCATCAATATCGTCATTAACAAATGAGCATAAATGCTTTGAGATGTTCTAGCTATTTGCTTAATTCTAGTTCCAAAAGAAGCATTTCTTGGATGATCAAATACTTTAATTTTGCAACATAATATTTTTTTATTTTTGAATTTTAAAAATTCCTGGTACAGTGTTAATTTCTTGCTTATGACTTTATAAAAGACCAATCTTTGATTTTTTTTTGAATTTTTTTTAGAATTTTCAAATTATTAATTTAAAAATTGTTTTTTTTTCTGAAATTTCAGAACATGTTAGTTTTTGCGTAATTTAACAATTTCTAAAATAAAGGTACAAAAATAATCAATTTTTAAAATATTTCTGCAAAAACTGGGAACGTTGCCTTTGAACAAGTCAAAGTCAAATTCATATCAATTTTGCCTGGATTCAGTTTTTTAGTAAGCTGAGTTGGCTTGGTGTTCTGGAAAGCGCGTAGTCAAGTGCATTTTTTTTAATTTGCTAAGTTTAAAAAAGGTATATTTTCTAAAAAAATCCGTTCACATAAAATTCCTTCTTCAAAAAAATATGTCTACTCCCACAGGTTATAATTGTTTTCGAATCCTGATTTTTGAATAAACTATAGATTACATTAGACAATAAGTTATACCAGGGGCGTAGTCAGAAATTTTTCGAGGGTGTTTTGGAATTTTTTTTACAAAACCCTAGCAAATTAAAGAAGATTTCCAAAACAGGGGGGTTTGACACCAAAAACCCTCCCCTGAATACGCCTCGGAGCTATACCGTATATAGATATGTACGATCAGTGAAGCAGGGGCATAGCATTCACGTAACTTTAAAATTAAAAATTAGTGCAAAATTTTAAGTAAAAGAACGAAAAAAAATTTGCACCCCCTAAAAAAATTTGTGTCGATGCCCCCTACAACGAAGTAAGTCTGGAGTGTACCTAACCAATTTTTTTAATACTTATTAATCATTCCTCTGATGGAAAATATATTTAATTTTCATAAATTTTCAGTTTATTCACGACTGTCAACCAAAGCAGTCGCATACTAAGCTTAAAAGTAATTAAAAAGTGCTGAATCATGGCATTAGTAGGCGAAGTATGTCAACTAAAGAAAATAAATTAAGCACGAATAATTATTTTATAAATGTTATTAAATTTTACTCTCAATAAAGCCAAACTGGCGCTAAATTGAAAAAAAATTCAGCAATTTTTTTCCAGGATTTGTACTCAATTTTCTTCAGTAATTCGCAAAAGTAATGGAATTTAAAAATCATCAATCATATAAGAATCAGCTAGCATCTAATGGAACTCTAACTAAATCTTTCAAAGCATTTAAGCATCACAAAATCATATAAAATTTAATAAAATGTCACAAAAAACGAACACTTCATGCAATTTAGGAAGACATGGTTAAAGGGAAAAGGAAAAAAATCTGAAATGAAAATGTTTTTGCAATTCTTTTTTGCCCTCATTAGATAAAGTTCAACGTTATCAATTTTTTGACCTTTAATTCTTTTTCTCTGTTTGTAATGTCAAGCCAAACATGAAAGTATTAGTTGGTGATTTATGTAGGAGTTTCACAATGGCTGATGCTGAAAAAATTTTCATTTAAAAAAAATTGACCCCGTAGGTGCAATTTATTATTGCAAATAAATGGAATGTCAGGACATGATGACCCTCGATGACATTTTGTTTGTAATTTAGAGAAATGGAGGCGATGAAAAGAAATATCACATTTAATGACACGATGAATTTTATGAGTTAATTAAAATCCAACTGTCCAAAAAATTAACTTTTCGACTGTTTTGTGAATGCTTTTTTTTGTACAGAAATAAAATGAAATTTAATACAAATGGATTTTAATTAAAAATAAACCCGTATTTCCACTTCCTTTTTTTCCTTTTCACTTTCCATTTTTTTCCGTCTGTCCTAGCGGAATTGTATATATTAAAGAAATTTAAAACGAAGTACGAATTTTATACAAAAAAAAAGGTTTAGCAAGAGTGACTTAACAGATCTTCCATCTTCCTGAACCCTACAATTTTTAAACCTAAGGATTAATCTAAGGATATAAAAATGAGTTTAAAATTAGTTATGAACTTACAATGACTAATGATTAAAATAAATATAAATGAGTCTTAATATACAGAACATGCAACAAAAGCTGAGGGATTTAAAGAAAAGCAAATTAATAGGGAGCTTAAATATAATTTTGAGGAATACCAATTACTAATAAATTCGGTCGAATGACATATTACAGTGATTGCTAATTAGAAAAGTTTTTAATCAAAAGTTTGAAACTTTTTTTCCAGCTACTATGAACAAATACGTTACGCCTTATTTTAGAACAAAATTCAAAATAGCGACTTTTAGTAGTCCTTATTTTTCGTACAAAATGGCTGCTACCATAAATTAAAAAATCAAATTTTAGCTCCTTTCTGTCTATTTTAACTTCCTTAACCTATTGAAATAATAAACTTTAGGCCATAAACTATAGTATTATTCATAATATGATAAAGAAATCCTTGTCAATAGACCAAATTTTACGAAAAACAAAATTTGAAAAGATCATAATTTGTAAACAAAGATTAGAAAATTTGAATTTTGAACTTTTTCAAAAGCTTCTTCAACTGTCAAAATTTCTGTTCATAGTAGCTAGCTTTTTTTCAAGATTGTAATTTTTATAAGTTTAAATTTTAATCGTTGAGATTAATATGTATATAGCCTGGTTTAGCTGAAGCTAGACGGTCAGAATTTAGTATAAATATCGTAAATTAATCCCCGAATTTCGTCACCCATTCCTTGCCTAGATACAGACCTATATTTTTCGTTAAATCTACGATTAAGTCAGTGTTTCTCAAACTATTTCGGCTCGCATCACATCAACCGTCATTTTGAAGATTTGGCGGCATACTATGCCTATTTATGGAGGCATAGAGCTCCAAAAATTTATATTTGAACCTTATTTTAGTTGGAAAAGTAGTCGAGGTCTGTCTATTGAAATTTTGGAGCTCGAAAAACTTTGAAGTCATTAATAGATTAGAAAATTGGAGAAAATTTTGTGAAAAATCAAGGAAAATTTCAATTTTCACAGTTCGAGAACCACTGGTTTAATTTTAGCCGACATGACTTCTATGAATGAAATTGGTTCAGTAAGGATTTTTATGGAATTATGTATCCCTTCAGTGGTATATCCAAGGGAGTGATTGGGTTGAACATGGGATTGTGGGTAACTATTTTTGTATAACAGTGCACTTCGATGCTTAAAATTTCTTACAAGGCAACCGATAAAAAAAATCTATTCAAATTTGCATTGGGTTTCTGAAATGAGGATGTACTTCTTCAATTTGCTAGGGATTTTAAGAATCATCAGTCATTCTCAAAAAATTTCTGGCTGATCCCCTTCTTGTTATAAATTTCAAAACTCTTGAAAAATTTGAACTTAATGAACATCACGTGCTGCTATTCATTTCTAATAAAAACATCATTAATTTTGCACACGAAAAAGGCAGTTGTTATTCGCAAAAAAAACCCACTGCATAAAACACAAATTTTTGACTACAAAACAGCATAAAAGCTGAATTATAAAGCCGGTGATTAGCCAATTAGTAAAATTATTAATGTATAAAAGGAATTGTTTTCTGAGATGTAACATCACGAAAATAATTGAATATTTTTTTTCGGATACCCATCATTCAATTGAGCACGCGTTCGAGATGATGAATACAAAAAAAAATATCTGCGAAAATGAAAGTTAATTTATGGTTGAGCAATAACAGAAGAAGATGAAATGAAAGAAAATTTATTAAAATATTATTTTTTGAACATAGTTACTTCCGTATTATGTGTGCATTAATAAGAAGAGAAATAATGATTTCTTTATTGCTACTGTCTATCTTTTGATCTTTTTCTTCTGTCTGTTGTTATACAATACGAGAATTGAGTTTGTTTATTGCTGTATTTTTTGCAAAAACATTTTATTGTCTCACTTTTTTAAGGTAAAAAATTTTTCTTTTTTTCGGAGGATTTAAATTTCAAATTATGAGAAGTGATTAAAATTTATGACTGTGATGATATTATATTTCAATATTTTGTAATACTGCCACGAGTTTTGTTACTTATTAACGTCATTAAATTTAAAAGGATAAGTTTACAGAGTTTACAGGAAAAATTATTTTTAGCAAAATCATAGTCCAGAAAAACTTTAGAATAGAGTTTGATATATTACTACCAACAATCTACAAAATGACACCGAATACCATCTGCAGACCCCCATTTCCCTTAAAAGTTGGACGTCATTTTTCTCAAAATGGTTAAAAAATCATAAAATTTTGTCCTTTTTCAATTAAAACAAAACAACAGCTATTCATTATATCTCATTAAATTAAAATTCTACAGACATCCTTCCTTCCATTTCATTAAATTAATTATCAGAAAAAAATAACCATAAAGTCTATGAAACAAAATATGATGAAAATATGATAATTAATTTTACAAATTATTTCTCAGAAGGACCAAATAGAAATAATGATGACAAGTTATGGGACTTTTATTTTTGTATCATTTACAAATTAATACTGGGAAGCTCTTTCAGTGGGTTTATTATGAAAAGTGTTAGAAATAAAGAGGAAATTTCAGCTTTACAATATTTTTTTGTATGGAAAATGAATGTAGTCAAAATTGAATAAGAACATAAAGTATAATTAATATGTTTCTAATGATATTGAAGCTGAATGAAGTTTTTAAAGACACTCTTAAGAACTTGATATAATTATCTTAGACCCCAAGTCCTCTATACTAACATATAATACTTATTTTTGTACTAAAATTTGAATTTAGAACTACTTATTTGTGAACAAAAATCGTTACAAAATCATATTCATGAAAAAAATACAAAATAAATAGAATTATTTGATTTTTGTTGCTATTTTCCCTTACTTTCTCACAAAATAAAATTAAATTATGAATAAAATTGTATAAATTCTTTAATATTAATTAAAAAGAATCATAATATTGACAAGAAAAAGAGAAACCAATTTTTATTCCTAATATGACTTTGGATTAGCTGTTAAAAATTCCAATTCAAATCGTAAAAAAATAACTGATATCTTTCTATCCAGAGGACATGATTTAGACCAAGTATGTGACAATTCTTACTATTCTGCTTCTTTGAATTGTCACTTTTATCTGTAATCTTCAAAAATAAGCTATAAGTTGCATTTTCATAGCACTCGGCATAAAATAGTTGAAAAATATGGCCCAAATTGGCATGGGCAAAGCGTAAAGCTGGATTAACCCATTCAAGCATACTAGCATGTCCAAGTCAAATAAAAGAACAAAAATTTGAAGAATAATTTAATTTTTAATCTACCTCAATGCTAGAAAATTTTTAGCGATGCTACTAAGAATAGAACTGATCCTACTTAATGATTAATTAATGGTTTGCATGCGGATTTCATAGGTTTTCGAATGTTTTGAACTCTATTGCACTTGACTTAATAGTTCTTGATATATAAGTCTCAACTTATTTTATAAATTTATAAAATTCAATGTCTCAATAAAAAATCTTGAGATTGAGACCAAAATATTCTGAGATATCACAATCTTGTCATCCAAAAACCCTGAACTAGATCACTTTATTAGCAAGCATCTTCAGCTCTCAAAACAAAAGAAGTAAGCCTTTTTTAAAAAAAAAAACTTCACAACTTTTTCAGAAAATTTATGACCACCACCAGCACGTGCTCATTCAAATTCAGAAGAGAAAAGCTCATCAAAAAGAGACCGAAACAAAAGCAAATAAAAATGACAAAAGTCATTTTGGTGCTTTAAATGTTCATCTTTTGTTATCCGATTTTAACATTTTTTCTCCGCGTTTCTAGGAAAGAGATGAAATGACCATTGCAAAAGGCATAAAGATCTTTCTTATCTTCCTCGTAGATCACATTGTAACAAAGTACATCCATTTTTGCCAAAAGACTTTCATTTTTCTTTGTTATTCAGATGTAAGAAAAATTTCTATTGTCAAAAAACAATAAAGCAAGAAGATTGTGAAACAATAAATAAAAGAATAAGAAAGAAATTTTTTTCCAAAATCAATTCCTACTAAATGTTTGCGCCCCTCGAAAAATTTCTGGTTACACCCCTGGCATTTATTTTATATGATTTCGAAGAGCATATCCATAAAACTTTATTTTTGGTTAATTGTATCCTGTTAATTATTATTACAATTTCGCCATTATTAGTTCAATTGTTAGTGTTCTTTTGTTTCTTGTTTGACGCACTCATTTGACTCGTCAGCTGTAACTATGAATATGAACAATGGTGTGATGTTATACATTAATATGCACTCAAAAGTATTTTCATAATGAATGTGATTTATATCTTGCAAAATAGTTATTTTCTTTTTACAAAAAATGAGCAATTAAAATTGGGTAATAAGATTTGTTTGGGTGAGATACGGAAGAAAAAGTTTCATTATTTACAATTTTTTTCAAAAATGATTGAGACATTTAAGTCTATATCTTCAATTTATTTGTTCTAGTTGACGATAATTTAATATTGTGAAGGTTCGAGGAATGTGATCAACCAAAGACACTACGATCACATGTAGCACATGAAAAATATTATTCATCTGAAAATGACCTTAAAAATTGAAATTCTTGGTCTTTTAGAACAATTTCCGCCGCAAGCCTAGAATTTTTCATGGCTAACCAGGAAATCGAGAGAGTTTCACAGGTGTATCGTAAAATTTTTCACAAAATTTCTTTCATTTTTCAGTCCCAAAAATTTCTATTAGACACACTTGGACCCCTTTACCATCTGAAACTGAGTTCTAACATAATTTTTTCAAATTGTCGACTAGTATGCTGCAAGCTGAAATGGACTCCCTTGAGCCTGAACCATGAATCATCTTGCAAGGACATTTAGCAAATCCATGAATTCTTCAGAATTCTTAAAATAATATTCACTCAAATTAATTCATCCAATTCATCACCACAAATTTGAAAGTATAGAAACAGAAATTTTTCATTATTACAGAGTCAAAAATAAGTAAACTCGAAACCTTGAAACTTTTATTCCCCCAGACATTTATCCATTCAGATCTTCATCATCAATGTACACAAAAATGTTTCATTTGCTTTGTCACAACTTTTACTCTGCTATTGTTTCAGCTTCACATTAATTATCCAACACGTCAGCAACTCTGTGTCATACAACATTAATTTGCACACCATCAGTGCATTAAAATGTTGCTTGTTTATGTAAAATGTCGTTAAAGTTTCGTATGAATGAGAAATGAGATAAAAGTTGTAAAACATTTGGATGACCCTTTTAGCACGCAAGAACTTCCTTTACAACATTGTAAGTGAAATTCACTCAGCATTGTTTAATTTAACTTTTATTTCAAGCTAAAATCACGATGTAAATATAAAGGTAAGTAATTTGATTATCCTATGTAAATATTGAGTATCATTTCGGGCACCATGGGGATATTTGTGATGAAGATATTTTCCGACTTATTATTACGTCTTGTTAAATTCTATTTCAGGTAGATCTGAAATGCAGATGGAGAATGACTTTCAATTAATTTTCAATAAATAAAGACAGTGGCTAAGAAAGAGGAAAAGGCTCCGGGTGCCGTCTTAAGAACTCAAAAAATCTCCTTAAGAACTCCATTAATTAAAGATCTTTAATTCAATTCTTTGTATATCCGAATTTTTGCTCAAAATTATGGAGTCGCACTATGGGGCAAAATGAAAAAAAATCGGACATTAACTTGGTTTTTGGAATTGTTTCAAATAACCATTCCAAAGTGATTTTTTCTTGTAGAGGACATAAAAATAGACTTACATGGCAAATTTCAGGTCATTTGGTGCTATTTCCGCGATTCTAGGGCTGTTTGAAGTTGAAAAGGGGTAAAAATTTGAATTTTTTCATGCTATATTTGAACTGGAAAATCTCTTCAATGATAAAAGATATCAAAAAATGGTTTTCAGTTCCTAGTATTGCTATATAAGAGCTTTATTTTGAGGTACAACAAAGTCTATAACTTTGTAGTTTTGGTACCGGTGTGGTAGGAAAAGCATGAAAATCACAGGAAAAATGTCTTTGGACATGCCGCAACTACCTAAAATGGTCAGGATTTTACAAGGGATAACTATTAGCATATAGCTCCTGACTTCTAGTTTTTAAAAATGTATAAACTTTTGAAACCTCGCCTGTTCAAAAAAAAGTTATGGCAATTTTAGTGAGTCGATCTATATTTGCCTAAAAACTGATTTTTCTTAGAAAAAAATAAGAATCATAACAATATATATAGTTTTTGATGTTTTTTTGTGGTTTTGGCTATTTTAAGACAAATTGTGAAGATTTTTTTTCAAAAAGTTCAAAATTAACCAAGATATAGGGTACATGTGTTCTCTGACGACTTGACCCTTTTTTACCTCACTCAAACAGCTGTAACTTTTGCAAGTTGTAATATTTTTTAATTTTGTCTTCTGTTTTATGTAGCCTAAATTAGTACCTTTCTAGTGATGTATAATACTTGATGGCTGAGTATGGTCTTGGTCATGAACTCGGTCCTTGTTTGTGACCGACCCCAAACTAGTGAAAATCTCAAACACTCCATTTCTTAATACAGCATTTACGAACATAATTAAATATTGTATTTAGGTTTTTTATGTTTAGTTAAAATAATTATGACCATTTAAACTCAAATTTTGTGTTTTCGAATTTGGTTTTTTGTACTTTTACTAATGCTGGTTGCCGAGTAGGTGCTTTTTGAGACTACTTAGATGCTTATAACTTTTTACAGGAGCAATATTTTTTATTTCTGTTTTCTGTATTTGGTAGCTTCGTTTAATACCTTTTCAGAAATGTATAATACTTGGATATATCTTAGTCCTTGCTTCCATGATAGTGCATTGAATATGACCGACGCTAGCCAATCTCGAACGAGATAGCCAAAAATCCCAATTTTTCAGTGTATTGTACCCTAAACAGATAAATTTTTCTTTAAATATGCATAGATATATTATATCAATAGATAAAAGGCTGTAAAATAAGTTCTATTTCAAGATTTCTTGATCAAATAGAGTCTTTTAGGGTACTTCTTAGGAGGGTACCAAGAGACTGTCCACAGGTGGCAAAAAAATTCGAAAACACAAAATTTGAGTTTAAATGGTCATAATTATTTTAACTAAACATAAAAAACCTAAATACAATATTTAATTATGTTCGTAAATGCTGTATTAAGAAATGGAGTGCTTGAGATTTTCACTAGTTTGGGGTCGGTCACAAACAAGGACCGAGTTCATGACCAAGACCATACTCAGCCATCAAGTATTATACATCACTAGAAAGGTACTAATTTAGGCTACATAAAACAGAAGACAAAATTAAAAAATATTACAACTTGCAAAAGTTACAGCTGTTTGAGTGAGGTAAAAAAGGGTCAAGTCGTCAGAGAACACATGTACCCTATATCTTGGTTAATTTTGAACTTTTTGAAAAAAAATCTTCACAATTTGTCTTAAAATAGCCAAAACCACAAAAAAACATCAAAAACTATATATATTGTTATGATTCTTATTTTTTTCTAAGAAAAATCAGTTTTTAGGCAAATATAGATCGACTCACTAAAATTGCCATAACTTTTTTTTGAACAGGCGAGGTTTCAAAAGTTTATACATTTTTAAAAACTAGAAGTCAGGAGATATATGCTAATAGTTATCCCTTGTAAAATCCTGACCATTTTAGGTAGTTGCGGCATGTCCAAAGACATTTTTCCTGTGATTTTCATGCTTTTCCTACCACACCGGTACCAAAACTACAAAGTTATAGACTTTGTCGTACCTCAAAATAAAGCTCTTATATAGCAATACTAGGAACTGAAAACCATTTTTTGATATCTTTTATCATTGAAGAGATTTTCCAGTTCAAATATAGCATGAAAAAATTCAAATTTTTACCCCTTTTCAACTTCAAACAGCCCTAGAATCGCGGAAGTAGCACCAAATGACCTGAAATTTGCCATGTAAGTCTATTTTTATGTCCTCTACAAGAAAAAATCACTTTGGAATGGTTATTTGAAACAATTCCAAAAACCAAGTTAATGTCCGATTTTTTTTCATTTTGCCCCATAGTGAGTCGGTTACTTGTTGCGTAACGTAAAAATCTAAAATGCAAAAACAATAAACATGACTTAAAAATATATTTTTTTACATTACGTTACCCCAAACCTATTTCCATGACAAATTTTAGACAAATAACCCCAAGAATGATGAATGGAGGGGGTCTGGACCCATAATAATAATAATTTAAAAGGATATCAGTGACTCGGTTAATCCAGATGAGGGCATTGTGACTCTAATCGAACTGGAATCTATTGCACTGTGGGTCTGGACCCATTGTAAACTTAAAATACTGTATAATATTTACGGGGACGTCCAACAATCATTTGTGAATGACCCCAAAATTTACACAAAATTCTAAGGTAAAAATTTTAAATTAATAAATTAAAAAGATATAATTAATTAAATTTTTAATAAAATAGTTCATATTTTGCCACTGGTCTGAATAAAAATTACCTAATTCTCAAACAAGCATCAAAATAAAATCAAGTCCACCAAAAATTTTAGTTGATGAACATGTGAATATAATGAAATTAATACACAAATCCAATAAAAATAATTCCTTAATATGTCGCATGCTCCCAAAATGAGGTTATGAGGGGAATAGTTAGGAGATTTACAAAAATGATGACTAAAAATTTCCACATGTACAAGTCCAACGGATTAATACAGCTGATTAAAAAAATAAGCATTAATGATTTTGTTAAAAGCACAAACAGAAATTTACAAAAAAAAATGAATAAATTGATAATTTTTTTATACACTCACTATTGTCATTAACAACGGGTCCATAATCAGTAGATGGAAGATCTGTTAAGTCAAATGTTTTTCCTGCTTCCGGGCCTAAATTCGATGACTTTGCCGTACGATGACAACAACCTTGTAACATGCCATTACATGTACCTTGCAATAAACCTCCTGTCATCCAACATAATACAAAAAATTCACATTGCCCACCCTCATGTTGACATTCCATTTCTGAACGTGGTGTACGACCGAACGTATCGGAACCGACTTTATTTTTTTAAATAATGAATTTTTGAATACAATAATTGAGAAAATAAAAATTAATGGGTCAAATATGCGTTTGGAATTTAATTAGTGGATTTGATTTAGTTTTTTTGGACTGTTAGTGAGTTTGGTGGAAGTTTTGGACAAGTCGTATGTCAAAATTGTCAAAAATATTTCTTTTGTGTCTGTGTTTTTAAAATTTTGTTTAAAAATTATTAAATTGATATTTTTGGCAGGAAGTTTGCAATGTCTACCATATTCACTCTCTGGCACTTCCAAAAATTTGGTAAATTGCCTGTTCCTGGTTCTTTTGTCTCGTTATGTCCAAGTCTGGTCTACTTTGTGACATTTTGGTCATACTAGGTCATTTTTTGAGTAGTCATTTAATTCCTTTATAAAATCTTAAATCAAATGTCAATTTTATTTTTAAAGAAATTTTGATTCCATTTTATGAAGCAAGCAGCTTTGTTCATAAAAATTTGTCTTTTGTCAACAACGAAGTATTTGATTAAAAAACAAAATCTATCTCTTGTATCTTGACAGTTTGGACGAAATGACTATGGAAAGCTCAAAAATCGTTTGATAGCAAAACAGTACTTTGCATTGGAGTTTTGGCCACTCGACGACTTTTAGTATCATGGTTTAATAAGCAAACATTAAGTGAGATCAAAAATACCTTCATCAATCATTTTCAAAAGAGGAACTGGACCCCATCGGATTTTTTATTTTGTTGAATTCCTACACATTTGTAGTAGTGGAACAGTGACGTAATTTGACGTCCTGAAAAGAAACTTTTTGCGCCACTTTGTATGAGATTTTTTGAGTTTTTCAGATGGCGACCAAGGCGGTATTTCCCCTTGTTACGCCACTGCAGTGAAATTTTGAAAAAGGCTCAAAAGACCCTCTTTTCTTGGTTAAACATTCAGAATTGTTGTTGCCCAATTCAGAGGGAACTTTACCCCTCTGAGTACGCCCTTATTAGTAAACTAGACTGACTATCGTCTTTTGATCGTAAAGTGGGAGATGTCTTATCCTTGATCAGCAAAACCTGACTTTGATTGGAACTTAACTTTTGTTCAATATTTTTGAAAAAACTCCACCAAAAGAGCACAGTTAGATGATCAAAGCTCACAGAGGCAGTTTGTCAAACTGTAATAGTGTGTCACATGACTTAATAATTCCTATACATATCTTTAATTTTTTTAATTTTTGCATTAAATCATATCCGCATAAATTAATTCATAAAATGCTATAAAAAATTTCGCCTCAAGTTACGTCACTCGAAATCATTTTCTTAATTTCTTTCAGCCGACTTATTTTGGAAAGTAAATCATCAACGTAAAAAAATTTATTACGTAACACATATTTGATAATTTTCATTGAAAATTGATTATTTCTTCTCGTCGCCGTCTTCTTCTTCGTCCATGTCTTTTCACTTGTTATGTATTCCAAAAACATACACAACAACTCATACGTGATAATTTTCAAGCTTCTTCTTGCCTCGTCTTGTCTCAATTTCTTCATTTCTCTTTCGTATGACCGTACACACTTAAGTATGTTAAGTGTTAGAAAAAAAAGCAGGCAAGACACACAAAAAAAATCCACATTACATGAGCTGTGACTGAAGGTGAGTTAATTTCACTTTCTCTGTTATGTTATTGTTTTCTTTCTTTTTCTTTCTCTCGACTTCGGCTTTTTTTTTGCGTCCATTGTTTTGATTTTCTTTTTATTTATTTTTTTTGTCTCTCAACCGATTTTATAATCGATTTAATGAAGCTTTTTTTTGTGAAATATTAATTTACATGTGATGACAACATGCTGAAGAAATTGCAATTTATTAAGAAATTTTCGAGGGAAGTTTGTCTTTGGGACGTCTGAATTTTGTATTTTTGGAATGAGATTTTCTTTAATTTTTTTGGTATTTACTAGTTTTTATCTATTGAAGGGGGAGTTTCGAAATAATTCAATCAAATTTTTATTATTTTTATCTTCTTTTTAATGTAATGAACATTAATTAGGTGCAATGCCTAGGTAAGCTGACCATCTGCATAATTTTAGAAGAATGTCTAAATAAAAATTAGGAAATGTCTTCTATTTTTCTGAGAAGTTTCTAGTCATCCTACAGATGGGTAGTGGCGTAATAAAGTTTCTCATTCCCTGGAGCCAAATCAAAATTTTGAGTCCCCTTAAATAAAATTTTATGACTTTTTAAAACGGTTTGCTGGGACATTGCGGATGGAAGGCGTATTCAGAGGGGATTTAGGGGTCAAAAACCCTAGCTCGACCAAAAAAATCGTAAATTCGCTAGGGTCTTTAAAACCATCTCAAATCCCCCTTAAAAAATTTCTGTAAACTTGTGACTGAGCGTCTTTGACAGATTTTCCATAACTTCTAGCTAATTGCAGTTGAATTTTTTTTAAAAAAATCATAAGAAACAGTTGAAAATGGCATTTTAAAGCAGAATATTTAAGAAAATCTTTCAGTACATCAAAAAATAACAATCTTAAATTCGTACAGAAAGTCTTGATGATGCCTCTGGAGATTTACTCATTTTCTACAAACGTCCTCTTGTTTTGGTAAAATAAAAAGAAGGAATGACATTTACTGGGGAGAAAGAAGATGAACATTTTTGCGAAGTTTTCAGTCTTTGAGGCAAAATTTTATTAATGAAGAATTAAAAGGTCAGATTTTAACTGGAATTTTAATTTAAAATCTGAAAACTCGTGACTTAAAATGTTGTCATAAACATTTTAAAAAATAATTGGATACAAAAACAAAGGAATAATAACTAGCAGGGATGGAAGAACTACAAACGGAAATTTATGCTTTTCTCTTTGATAAATTGAATAACATTAAGTATGTGATGTCCATCTGTTCTCAGGAGCATAGCCAAAAATTTTGCAAGAGGGAGTTTCTAAATTTTGTTTATGATTTTTGAGGCTTTTGTATTTTTTTTTTCAATAAAGAAATGCTTTATTAAAAGTCGTTGTGGTTTTAGCTACCTTTTTGAGAAAATCAGTTGATACCTGTAATTTGGTAGGAATCAGTCCAATTCTAACTCAAAATGAATCACAGGTACATCAGAATACCCTAACAGACAAAAATAATCTACATAGTATAGTAACAGCACAAAACTGCTCTGTTTCGCATCAGCAAGCTTCAAGAAACATAAACCTTATTTCATTTCTCTACAAATTAACCCAAAGCTAGTTGTTTTCGAACATATTTTAAGGCAGTACGATCCCTTAGTAAGAAGAAAATTCAACAAGCATACGAAAACATAACTGTCAAGTACAAAAAGATGTCAGAATTGTGAGCCACAAAAAAAATACAAGAGATAAATGAGGAGGGAAGAAAGCAACATATTAAGGTCAAGGTCTGTTAAAACGGAAATAAAAAGCATTAAAAAGTAAAATGAGACAAGTTGATCGATTAATAAAAAATAAATTATGGAAATTTTTTTCACACTGTCATCATTTATAATAACAGAAACAGCAGTAAATCAAAAAATGTCAATCACAAAGAAAAAAAAGTTTCTTAATCCTACCTTTATCTTTGGCAACGGGCGTTGAATCATCAGCTTCAAATTCATTACGGACATCTTTAATGGCGACTAAATCATTAATTCCAAAATTTTGATCCCTATAAGATTATTAACAATTGATATAATATCAGTTATGTCTAGACACAGCCTTATTTCATTTCACAGAAGAGAAAGAAATAAAAAATATATATTTAAAAAAAAAACTTTCACGACGGGCGCTCACCTAAAGACAACATTGTCATTACCGACATATGTTGTTCCGGGGCCAAAATCAGGTGCTGGAAATATAACGCGAGGTTGTCGTGTCTTCCAATTATATGTTTGCGCAGCGGCGGCTGGCTGTTGATAATATTTCGAATTAATTTGTCCTGATTGCTGCTGCTGTTGCGGCAATGGATAATCTGGATATTCTGTATAGACCTTCGGTGGAAAGAAGTGAGCACGTGATGGACGTTGTTGACTGTCTGGTTCACCATAAAATTGACTCGATCCACTTGCCGTACTTTCATATTGTGTACGAGGATAAAAGACAACTTGATCCGTGTAGTCACGAACCTGTCGATTAAAAGCAGTAACAGGTCCATTAGTATCACCGAATTTCGTCACATGATCATCACGGAATGGTGTTGGTGCAACAAATGGTAAATAATATCGATTTCCATTTGCACTTCGATCATTTTCATTTTCCATTCCGCTACTTGTTGATCCACGATCGATTTCATCGCCATGATATGGTCGCTGGAGATTGGAAATTGCATCGCCAAAGTTCAATGACTCCTCGCTGTAACTGAGTGGTACGAAAGGATTAAAAAGTTGTGGTTGTGGTCGACGATGTCGATTGATTTCTCCTTCGTTCTCGGAAAAGTAAATTCCAGATCGACGGGCTGTTAGTGCTTCAGCTTGCGGTTGTTGCTCTTTTGATTCGTCTGGAAATCTGACCTTATCGGAATTTTCATCATCATTGTTGTTAATCTTTTTGCCCTTTCTCTCGTCACTATCATTTTCCGTATTATTATCATCATTATCGTTATCGTCCTCAAATTTGACTGTACTTGATGTGGCATTGTGACGTTCATGACCTTCCGTATCATTTTCATTGTCTGTTAGGTCTTTTAATATGGTATTTTCTTGCTTAAATGAAATTGGAATAATTCTATGACGAAATCTATTGTAGCTATCAGTCACGGCTAATGGTGGTAAAGCTGTTGTTGTTGTAGTTACTGGCAGGGTGACATTCTCGCCATAATCATCATCAAAATCATAATTTAAATCGTATGCGATTTGTGATGCTGGATATGTTCCTATTGTGTCATCATACTCATCAGAACGTCGGAACGGAGATGGCGATGAAGTTTTAAGACTCAAATTATTTCCATCATATCGAAATGATCCGAATGTGCCGGGAAGATTCCGACTGTTTCGTGACTTGCTGTCAATAAATTGTACCTCATCAAGACTTGAGAATTCTTGGTACGGCGGCACTAAATTACGCAACTGCCGACGTCGACTAGATAATTGTTGTTGAAGCTGATTAACACTATTAAGACTTTCTATTGTTATACCTAACTTATCATTTGTGAATGATGGAACTTCAGGATTAATGAGTGCCTTTGTCTGAGACAGTGCCACTTCTGTATGAGCTCCGATTGTGACACCAATGAATGTTATAAATGTAAAGAATTTCCATTTGTTACGACCAAACATTGCAAAACTTCTGTCTCGTCACTTAACTGAATTTTTCTTACTTCTTTTTTCGTTGTCGTCGTCTTCTTCTTCTTCTTCCGTTCCTTTATATTTTTTTGTATTTTTTTCACAGCACAAAGATTTTTTTAACATAAAAATTGAATTTTCTTTCTGCTTCTTAACATTTCTCCGTTGTTGTGTTGAGGAAGCTCAATAATGCTGAAATTCACACGAAGCCACTTATTTATTGCTTGATCTTTTCACTTGTATGTGCAATTAAAATGCCTCACAATTCTCACTAACTTGATCTTCTATTGACTTTCAATTCTTTTCAATTTTTATATTGCATCTTTTTTAAAAAAGCATTTTCTTACAATTATTGTAATAATAATAATTTTTTATGTACACACAAACTGAACTTATAGCTTTAAACTTCACTTTCTCTTCTTCTAACTCTCCGTGCCCCTTTTTTTGGATTTAACACAATTTATATATTTTTTTAATAGCGATTATTTATCTCCTTTATGTGAATCCTATAGATTTTTTTATTATTTCGTGTCCGGCTTTTTAGTTTTCTTTGTCTTGACACAATTGAAGTTTTACTTCCTTTTTTGTATTTTCTCTTCAGTCTTTTCGGTGTCCTATGGAGAAATTAAAAATAAATGGGTTAGTTTGTGGTTGTTTTGTGTGTAAATTTTTTTATGCATTCTTTGAAATTCGGTTGAAAGTTTTTTTAAATCTTTTTTGAGAAGCAAAAGCAGTGGATTTTTGTCATTAATTTTTTTAGCGATCAGTGTTGTTTTCTTGGTGAGACAAAAATATGTTTATTTGACCCCGGTCATCTCTTCTCACTTTATGACAATTTTTCATCAAGAAAGCAAATTCTATCATAGTTTGTAACAGGGGCGTAGCCAGAGGGGATTTGTCTTCCAGATCTCCCCTGGCTACGCGCCTGGTTTGTACAATAGAAATCCAAAAGAAAGGTTTTCACACTCAAGATTATTTCCAAAAAATACCAAAAAAATCTCAAGACTTCCTGTCATGGTATCTCAAAAATTCCAGGGATTTCTTGTAGGATACGATATATCATGTGAAAAAGACATAAAACAACTTTCAGCTCAAACAATTTTTTTCTAAGTATTAACGCCTTGACCAATCCCTAATACATTAGCAGTAAGTCACCACAATAAGATAAATTCATCTTCAAAGGTCAGCAAACGTTCACAATTGAGGTACATCAAAAACTGGAATTTTCAGATCTTTCCCAAAATTTTAATACAAAAAAGTTTTTTATGGAGAACCATACAGCTTTAGAGCTCCCACCATGACTTGTCCAAAGAGGTATTGGAATCAAACACCTCCCCTTCGATGTGAATTTATTTCAATTGGCTAGGGTTCATTAAGAAAGAAACATTAAAATTTTCCTTTAATACAAAATAGTTTGACACCCCCTCCCTATCGAAATATTTGTAGACAAATGAAATAAACTTTCAGTCAGTAGACTGAGAATTGATGAACTTTTACAAGAACAAATGCTTGCTAGCCTTAAAATCTGGTTTAATTTTCTTCAGATTTGAGAACATTCTCGATTCGATTAAGTCGAAAAATATTATTTCAAAATTTTATAATCCCCCGTCAAATCATAAATATACATTTTCTTTCATAACCTTTCAAAAATCTGTAGGATGATCAACGAGAATCTTCATTTTAAAAAGAACGAAGAAATAAATTTTACAAAGCGTGCCTAAATACCTTTTCTTATTTCTGTAAACTAGGTCAAAGGTTCAACATAAAATATTCAAAAAGTTCATTATTTTTGTTTACCAACCATACAGTATTTTATCAAAAACAAATCTTGTTTTGCAAAATAATTTAATAATAACAAAGTATAACAATCTGAAGCAGTGGGCCAATTTCATTTTGTTAATGTGACTTTATTTTGCATAATCTATGTCATTTTTGTGAGGGTGTGGGTCGTTTGGACATGAGAATAGAATCTATTGATTTTCCGGTCCTGATTGAATTTTGATTGAATTTCCATCCCATTCACTGTACCAAGAAAGCCTAGGTAAGGATCAAAACTATATTCCAAAATTTTATGGATTTTGTTTTGACAACGAACCCCCTCCCCTGTATACGCCCCGGAAAAGCGACCTCATATTCATGTCGTGCAAGGTTCACACACTCATCAGAAAATTATTCAATTTTTACAACTTTTTGACGAGTGTCTAAGCCATGATGTCATGCTGACGTAAATTTTTTGATATAAATAATTCGCATCTTTTATTCAATAATAATCTTTTTATCTCTACACGCCAAAGGATGTTATTTATCATTTTAAAAATTCTTTTTTGGAAAAAATGTAGGTGACATATTGAATTCTCAAACGTTGTTATCAAAACAGATGCAAGAAGACTTCAGAAGTTAAGAAGATTGTGAATAATAAATTAGAAAAATTTAAATGTCAATTAATTTAATACGTGCATAAGTGCTTCGTTGTAGGAAGATTACAATCCTTAGAATAAATCTTTACTTTTTGAACTTTACGATAAATTTCCCTCAATTTTTGGAGCTTAATTAACATAATTTTAGTTCTAGCGAGCTAAAGTGGCTCGGTGGCATAGTGAATTTCTACTTTGGTACTTAATAACTACTGCACTGACTCAGCGATTATGAACTTAAGACTCGACAGAGGATTTTTTTACTTAAGTGTTTTCTTCGAATTATATGAACCAGGCACATAGTCAGGGGGGCAAATCCCCCCTTGACAAAAATTCTTTAATTTGCTAGGTAAAATTACGAAAAGTAACCTACGCTACTGATATGTACTGGAAACAAAGCTCACAGTCACCATTCTATAAGCAGAAATGTCATTAAAGGAATGATTACAGTACAGTATTTAAGTAGATTTAAGTGTGATATCCTTAGTAAGCCATCAGAAATGCCCCAGCGTAGCTTTGGATCATATTTATTGACTGTTTCTTAATCCTGGTAACCTCAAACTAGATATTTTCGTTCCAGAAGTCATAAAACAAAGACATACATCAAAATGATGATATTTATATCAAATTTAGTGGTCTAAAAGTTTATCATACAGGTTACTTGAACATATCAGCTTCAACTTTCACAAGAACACCCAAAATTTCCTAGAAATTCACCAAAATGTCAATATTTATTTGCCATCGGTACGACAACCTTCATAACAAAAATTCGATACTTTTCCCCTGCAAAAATTTCAATAAATGTTCCTTCCACGAATAAATGCCACAAAAAGAAAACAGTGACTCACAAAAGCCCCAACAACAACATACAAGCCAAAAGCCCCAAAAATACACGGATCATCATTTCATAATTAATCTTAATTGGAATATCATGAAAAGTAAAATGTCTCAGTTGAGTAACAGCAATAAACTGAATTATCACCGCTATATGAGATGCATATACTTCCGTCACTATTACATAAATAGCACCATCTCTGATTTGATTATCAACAGTTTGGATTATTAGTGATAGTCTTTTGATCCGCACTTCCATTTTTAAGCTATGACTTATCAATTTATTCCTGCTTATAAAAATTATCATTAACAATTAAGTTGAGCCTTTTCTTTTCAGCTACTTCCAATTTTTTATATCCATTGAATAATTTTTTTTCGCACTAATGGATTTCATTGAACTTCGCATATTGCACACAGCAATTTATGCTTACTCATACACAATAAAAAATAATTTTTTTATCGGAACCGCTACTCGTTGTGCTAACAAGCCGTAAGACCAATTTCACTTTCAATATTTTCCTTTGTATTGGTTAATGTATGCATTTATTTAATGTGAATGCATAACTTTTTTATGTTGTTGGATATTTTATATTTGTTTAGAGGTTTGCTGGTGGTTAAGGCTTTGAACTTGAATTTATAAATGAAAATTGCTAATTATAATGAAAGGTGTTTGAAGTATGATAGCACATCGTTTTGATTTGCATCGCTTTTGCCCTGGCTTTTGCTAATTATATGATGTGAAACTTTTTCATAGATTTGAAGAAATTTGATGGAAAATTTAAATTATTGGATGCGCTGAAGTGTTAATAATATATTTAATTTAAAAAATGGAAGGATTTTTAAGGACATCGAATGATCAGAGATTGCTTTCACCTGAGCAACAGACACTGAAGTTCTATGTTCTGATGCTCATTGAAATTTTGTTACAGACTAAAATGGTGGTAGGCAAAGTAGCATTGGATGAATGGCAACGGTTTTATATTAAGTGCCACACATTTTCAATTTTATCGTGGATGCCAAAAATCTTTACTATACCACTGAACCAAAGATAGTTACGAAATTGACTTCAAATATTCAAAAGTAGCATTAAGGGGGGGTGGGGGTGTATGTGAAAAACATTTCAGTTCAAAAAGCCTAGAAATTTTAAATAGTTTTTTTGTTGGGGTCAATTTTTTTCGAAAGGGGGATGGGAAGGAGGGGTTGAACAATGCCTTTATTATTTGATATTTTGAATATCGATCTTTTAGACAAGCGATTGACAATCTGTGTGAATGTGGGAAATTTTTTAAGAATTTTTAAAAAAGTTAGTTTTTCAAAATAATTAATGTTTTCCATCAAATATTATTAGGGGTCGTTTGTAAATTACGTCACGCTAAAAATCGACTTTTTCAACTTCGTTTTTGTCAATTTTATCCTTTTTCGATTTTTAACAACGTTTCCAGTTCCACAAATATTTTTAACTACTTAAAACATCACTAAACATTTTCCAGCACATTAAATTTTCTACTTCACCAAAAACAAATCACTTAATGAATATTTTTTTCACATTTTTTCAAAGTTAACTACGATATATTTTTTTAAATATTATTTACTCACAAAAACAATTCATGTTTTTATGATTTATTTATTTAACAAAACTTTACACAGTTTTTATTTGTGAGAGAATAAACAGCCAAAGTAACTAAAAAAAGTTTCACTTTTCAAACAATACAAGCAGAGAGCGAGAGACGTAAAATTTGCAATATTTATGTTTATGTTTACTTAACACATCGCTTATGCATTAACAAGTGCTGGCTGCTGTTGAAAGATTCAAGTTGACGTAGAAAAATTACAGGTTTAATGAAAAAAAAGCAGAAAGTTGGCTGGAAATGACGAGATTTAAATGGGAAAAAATTTTCCATAAAAATGGCATCAAACCACTTTTTTACACAACTTTTAACTCAAATTGCTGAAGATTTTACAAATGTGAAATGTAGACTGAATTGTAACCAGCATCGGTCAGTTCGTAAATATCAAAATTCAGTCATAAAATACATTTTTGTGCAATGCTCACTTATGACACTTTTTGAGCTTTTGTTTCATGAACACACGACTGCGGTTTTGGGTACGTAAATAAATAAATGTTAAAAATGAGATTTTCACAATTGCCTGCTAGGCTCATCAAGGCACTTGTCATAATGATGATTGTGATAATAAAAATAAAATCATTTTGAAATTCATTTCACCTTGAAAACAAATCATTGTTGGTGACGGAGGAGAAAATTGATGGAATCTTTAGTGCTTTAGTTGATGGCATGCAATGCAGAAATTTGTGTTTTATGTGCCACTGAAATGCAACTGATGTGCATGATTTATGGATGCTTTGTTTTACTTTTTGTGGTTTTTTGACTTACAAAATTAAGTAATTTTGAGGTTTTGTCACTTTTGATGAAATTTACTTAAAATCTTCAAAAATTAACAGTGCTTCTTAAAATATGCTCCGCGATACATTAGTTTGTCGCCAGAATCTTCAAGTGTATTACAAAAAATACTAATTTTGCACTAGATGCACTTTTTGGTTTAGTATGTCGCACTCCAAAAACACTGAGTTAGAGTCTAGTGAGAGGCATAGCCAGAACGGTTGGGTATAGTATTCAGTATGTATATCAATAAAGACCTAGAAATATAGATGCACCCTTTTTCAATAATAGAGACAAAGTCAAGTATAGCCACAACAATAATGACACCAAAAATATTATTCAGAGCCAGCCTTAAAGTCATTTTTGGGGGGGGGGGGGGGAGGGTAAATTTTTTTCAGTTGAATGAATTTTAAATAATATTTTTGAGCCATTTTTCAAGAGAAGGAGGGTGAATTTCCACTCAATCACTCCCCCCTGACTACGCCACTGTTCACAGCAGATAAATAGTTAAGTTTACATTTTGCCAAGTTTCTTAGCCAACACCTGATGACTTAGATGTAAGAGAATTGACCAGAAATCTTAAAACTGCCGGGTTCGAATCCCATTCTTCAAGTTTACTTCTTTATACTTAATATTCAAATTAAAGTTCCTTAGCTATCAAAATTAAGCTCTAACAATGGAAGAAGGTTCATTTTTCGTATTTTAAATGATTTTGAATCCCCAATCCCTTAGTTTACTCTACCCTCTCACCTAATTTCTGTTCAGCAGCATCAAACAACCTATCAATATTAATAAACAGCAAAAAAAGTCGTCTGCATGAAATGTAATACTCTTAACTTATGTAGCACACTGGGCATCCATGGCATGAGAAACTTTAGAAAGTGTTAATCAGTATTCTTTGAACAATATTGATATTGGACTTTTAGTTTAAAAAATATTTAATGATCCTAAGAAACGATAATATGAATAAAAAATGCAACTTTTATTAAACTTTTACTTTAAAATGTTGTCGTAAATTTGCCTTTCGTGATATTTTCTAGTTCCCTTTTTTGTTTTGGCAAACTTTTGCTAGAATCAAGGCCCGGACACTATCGTAAAAATCGTAAAAATTGTGATTTTTTTACGATTTTTACAATTTTTTAGATACCCAAAATCGTAAAAATCACGATTTTTACAATTTTTTGTATGAAAAAATCATAGAAATCACGATTTTTACGATTTTTGGTTTCTAAAAAATTGTAAAAATCGTAAAAAAATCACAATTTTTACGATTTTTACGATAGTGTCCATGCCTTGGCTAGAATTGAAAACTTTTGTCCACTTAAAAATTCTGTCTGAATAATGCCAATAAAAGTTTTGAAATTGGAGTAATCGGTCAATAAAATTGATGGGTTTATGAATTAAATTAAAGTTATCCAAAAATAATGATTGTGAAGTGGAACCCGAACTAAATTAAATTATATTTATTTGAAAAATCAGAGAAATTGTTTCAAGATGGTCTCAGTCTTTTTTCTGTTTAAACAATGCCAAAGCTCTTCTAAAAAAACGCTTGAAGAAAATTTTCCGTCATGGAGTTTTGACTCCCTTGGCTGTGTCTATTTCCTTAGGAACAGTTCTGACAATTCCATTTCTTTGAATAAGTCAAAAAATGCTAAATATCCACAACAGCATCTTAACTTAATTCATAGTATTAAATTAAATATTCACTAAAATAATCACCTCATTTCTTTTTGAGACACATTTACACAGAAATTAAAATATATTAAGCAGGATCTTTCATCTTAAAATTCAAATTTCATGAAATCTTCTTGTGAAATTAAAACTTTTCTGAATTTTCATAATTGCAATATTTTGTTCAAAAATTCGCACAGACAAAAAAAAAGCTTTAAGTTAATGACTAAATTAACTTCCCAAAAAAGAAGAAGCAACAAAGACAATTGAGAGAGTCGTAATGAGAATATTTAAATATTGAAATATCGACGATGATGCTTATAAAACGAACAATTATAAAACAAAACGACACACTTTCTACGAGCAAAGAAAATTATTTTATTTTTGTTAAAATTGGTGTTGGGAAAAATTTCGACGCTTTCCTTTACAGCCCGAAACAATTTCTTCTGTTTCTGTTTTGATTTTAAAAGCAAAATTGAAAAATAATGTAAAATGAATACAAGGTCGCCTAACCACAAGTAAAGAAATTGAATCGATTGTGCTTTACCTTTTCGACCACAAAAATACATTCCGTTTTCTGATTCATTGCATGCAAAATGAAATGGATGGAAATGCTGCTTTTTTTCTCAATACCGCATTTGTATTAAATGATGAATATTTTTTCGAGATCATGCTTTTTTTCTAGTGAGGTTTAGAGAAATGTTTCTGAAGTTTTGTAAATTGGGTTTTGAGGTAGTTTTTTTATGAATATTCCTATAGAAGATTTATTGAGATGAAGTTTTTATGGTCACAGTATAAAATCAGTTATGTATTGGCTCAGCCAGTGGTGAATCTAGAAATTTTTCGAAATTTAAAATATTTTTGTATGAATGGCAAAATTTAGGGTGGTGCTTAAGGATTTTTTCTTCGAGAAACTCTAGAAAATTGACGAAAACGACCCCCAGGCTACGCCATTGACCCCTGACCCCAGCCACTGTTTATGGCATGGCAAGGATATATCCGAGAAACCTTGCTCTGTTCCTTGGAATTTTAAATCGACACTTAAGTCTATAGGTTGTTCACAAATGAAGTCAAGCTTTAGGAAAAGAAGGTTCTGAGGCTGTATGTTGCTGCAATAAAAATGCATTCAGGATTGTGTTACATTTGGCTCATATCATTATTGGAATATTCTCACATCACTATTACGTGACACTTTAAACAAAATAATATTTTGGATGGTAATTTTGTGCTAAAATTTAGCAGCAATTAGTGTTTCGCCCAGGGGGAAGATAACACGGCGTAAAAAAGTGATTTTACGCCAAAAATTTTTTGACCAGTAGCTGCTAATCATTTGATAATATCTGGGGGGAAAAGGTTCCAAAGTTCTTATATTTATGTGTTTAACAAGATGTAACTAAAAGTTCTATTCGAAAATGCCTAAGAAAATTTTACGCCACGTTATCTTCCCCCTGGTTTCGCCTATCTTGTCGCGACAAACCTTAGATTATGCTAAGATGCTTGATTGTTTGAAAAATCATGGAATATTTTTATTCCTTTAAAATATCACAAAAGGTTTATGGATACCAAATAGCATTCAAATTAATTTTTGAATTTGAGAATCCTGAATCTCATCGGACCCCTCCAATCAGCTTTATACCCTAAATACATCCCAAGACACAATTCTATATTGAAATTCAAATTAAAATTCTCATCACAAACTAAACATGATTCCAAACATACCAAAACAAACATGATTACATCCGAAACAATACCACATCAATCAGAACATCTAAATCTGTCATGTTTAATTCAAAATCTAACAAAAAGAAAAACATGAAACTGAGAAGACACATGAAAGTAGCTTAACAACAGAAAAGTAAAAGATTGAAAAGAAAATAAGCTTTTGGTGGATCAAGAGTGACATTATGACGGATTAATGAAACAATGTAACCGGAATGTAACTTTAGGGCATGTCATTGCAAACTGCTTCTCCGACAGCGAAGAGAAAAATGTTTGTGGGATAAATTAAGACTTTTACTGCGAGGCAATAGCGATACATATTTTTTTTATATTCACAGAAAGTCTTCCGAAAACGATTGTATACAAATTACATGACGAGATTTGCGGGTGAAATTTTATTTTTCTCTCTTGCCATTTTTCGCTCAACTCGTGGGAGTTATGCTTGTTAATTTGGTTACAGAAATAACTTTCTCAATCGTTACTTTTTTCCTCTACTTTAGCTCATGCTCGAAAAGTATTTCAATCTTTTTTTTGTTATCGTTTACATTGAAAAAAGTGAACAAAAAATTCTCACAAATTGAAATAAAAAATTTAAATTTCTATTAAGACTAAAAATTGAATTTAGAAAATTTTTCTTTTCAATAACTTGTTGAACATGATGAAAAAAGTTCTCATTCCAATTGTGAGGTTAAGTAGATTTTTTTCGAGGCTATATGAGGAATTTTTCAATAATTAACGAGATAATTAGAAGAAAGAAGAATAGAGTCGATGATTTAGAAAGAGAAGGTGTGAAAAGTTTCATAATTTTTTATGGTTTGGAATTTTTTAAAATATAAATGTCAATGTTAAGATGCTAAAAGCTTTGAAGGTTTTCGTTGGGATTTTCCTCGATTATGCAAGGTTTAATGAGTCGAAATGTGAAAGATCCTTAAAGAAATCAATGGGAATTTTATGGCTTTTGTAAATTTAAATATTTTTATGAATTCTTGATAAAAGTTTATGAGTAAATGTAGGAAATTTTTAACAAATTTCTATTTAACTTGATTTTTAAAAAATTTCAATAAATATTTTGATTTCAAATTAGAAAAGTCAAAATTTTAAGATTTTTAAAATTGAAAATTATAAAATTTTAAGTTTATAAAACTTCAAATTTATAAATTTTTAAGAGTAAAAAATTTCACATTCGTAAGATTCAAATTTATAAAATTTTAAATTCATATAATTTCAAATTTTTAAAATTTCAAAATTTATAAAATTTCAAGTTTGTAAAAATTCAAATTTATAAAATTTTAAGTTTATAAAATTTCAAATTTATAAAATTTTAGGTTTATAAAATTTCAAATTTATAAAATTTTAAGTTTATAAAATTTCAAATTTATAAAATTTAAAATAAATTTTTATATTTTGGAAGCAAACTTTAAATGAACATTTAATAATTTTAAAAAAACTTTTGAAAATTTCAAAAAAATCCAAACAAGTTTGTAAAAAACTCAAATAAGTTTTTTTAAAAAAAAAATTTGAAATTCTAAATTTCCCAGAAGTTTTACAGCCTATAAAATCACAAAAGAGTCATTAAGATCTTCACAGGTGTTCAAAGTTACCACAAAAGGTCTTAACTCAATTTATCTTATTAGAAAACAATTGAAAAATGAAACTCCATGTAAAAACTATTAGAAAACATTAACTCTTCTTCACCTCTATTGTCTCTTCTCAGAAGTCACACACTCTCGATTTCCTGTTGTCATAGGTCGGAAATACATGTTTCAAATGTAATAAAATGTTGTTTTTTTGGTATTTTGTGATAATTTGGTAATTTTACACGCATTGCGTTAGAATCACGAAATTTTTAAATTGCTGTAATTCAATTCATGATGATTTCTAATAGCTTAATTTTTCTTAAAATGTTTTTTACATTTTTGTAATAGAATAAGACAGGAAATTAATTCTTTTAATATTTCACCGCAATCTCAATTTTCAAGCTAAGTTAATTGAAAAAGATTTGCATGATCTGATTGCGACCATAATTAGAAAATTTATGAGAAATAGCTGTGATTCTAATTTGTTCACACCTCGTTAATTCTAATCAGATCTGTGGTTAATTAGGAAGAGAAATTGTGAGTTCAAATTGATTTGATTTTAGTGCCATCAATAAAGTTATTTTTTTGGGGGGGATTTTTTGGGGGTTAGTCACTGAACTAAGTATTGATTGTTATTCTTGCTAGACCACAGTACCAAAATTTTATGATTTTCGGTTCATATTTTGAGTTTGGAAGTCTCAATGAGATTCTGTTTTGCACTTAATAATGCTGTGAGTAGAAGTTCGAATTTGCATCCCAAAAATCCATTAAAAACAAAATTTGAGACTAACTTATAATAATTTTTTAAAAATTCACAAAACTTCCCTTTCAAGTTCACTTAAACTTCACAAAATCATTTCTTTTTCTGATTAATTTTTTTTCAACTTTATCATGCACAATTCAATCCAAAACTGCATGCAAATCGCATCAACATCCTGCTTTAAAATCACTTTAATTCACTTCCATTACTTCATATCATTACGTCTTACATAACCTCGTACACATTGAGTCGAAAAGAAATTTTATAATCTTCAGCAATTATGGTCAGTCAGTGAAAGTGAATTTTCGTAATAAATTTGACAATTCAGTATCGCAGTAGCAACACAATCGCAAAACTTAAAACTTTTTTTTTCTCAGAGAAAATTCTCATTTTTATGACTTTTTTTCAGTAATAAGATGCAGTGTGAGCATGCAATAAATTATTCTGACATTCATCTTAAATAGGATTTTTATGATTTCCAGAGCTGAAAAGATTTTTTTACTGTTTAAAACAGAAATAACTGCACAATTTATGTTTCTGGGAGTTGGAAGTGTGGTGTAATTTTTTAATTGGAGTATTTCTGGCTGTATGATCTTGATTTAATGATATTAAGAACGATTTAGTAAATTATTTATTTTCAAACAGCATAAAAGCTTTGAATTATTGAATTTTTTATCTGAACTAAATTCTTGTGTCACGGTACTTAAGATTCCAGATCGACCGGAGTTGCTGTGCCTTCAACTGGATGTGTTGTGCCGCTGTTATCTCTGTCATTATTATTAAAATCTGGTTAATAATAGAATTATTTCTGGATACCAAGTTTCAAACAAGATAAGTTACATTTGGGGTTTAAGATCTTTTTGAAGAATAATTTCAAAACCCTTAAAAATGGCTGTCAAAGAGGCATACTTAGAAAAAATGTTAGGGGGTGTCCAAAATTTTTTTCTTTCTTTTTCTCATGATTTGTACTTTTTGTGAATTCTAATGGTTAGCTATCAAATTAGAGCTTCGGAAAAAAAATTAGAGAAAAATTATTTAAAAGAGACCCATCGACCTCCCCCCCCTTTGGTACGTCCATGGGCTATCGAAACCCAGAAATTCGAAGAACAAAAATCAGTTTACGATCTTAGTCTAACATTTAATGGACTTGAAGCCATGTGACACTTTTAAGGGCAAACGTTTAAGATTTTTTCTCATTATATAGTTTAGATGTCTGTAGTCAATACCAAAAAATTGTAATTTTGATTTCTGCAAACTCGTAAAACTCATAAAAATATCCCAATTTTTACGATAGTGTCTGACTCTTGATAGTATTTAAGACATAAAGTCATCCTTTTAATTCAATATTGAGATTCCAACTTTATGGTACTTGTGGTAGCATAACAATGTGGTTTTAGATTGCAATCTGGGGTGTGGAGCCATATGTAAGCGAATCTGCCAGTACGAGAGTAAGGTTTTTGTGATTGAATGGGTAAACAACAGACCAGAATTCTGTAACCCTCTTTTGTAACGATCAAGATTTGATTTTCACTAGTAGCCAATCTCTTGATCATTCCATTGAAGCAACCTAGTGTTAGGTGATTTTAACATAATCCCACATTACACAAACTTTATCCCTTAATCCATTTTTCTTTGAGACTTAAAGTTTAAGCCAAAATCGATAAACGATTATGCATTTCTATAGATTATGATCACTAATATTCCCTTTTTGGAGGCTTAAAATTTTACAGCATCTACAAATATATCCGCAAGGCAAATGTTTACGTTAACTGACGAAAATTAATCCACTGAATCAAATTTTACTTTCTTTCTTAAAACTTCATTTTAATCACTTAATATTTTTCAAGCTTCTTAATTTTTTCTTTTTTTAAATATTTTTTTGCTTTTGCTTCTCTTTTGTTTCGTTTGATGATTTTTTTTTATTAAAAAGATTTTCTTTTTCACCTTTTTTTTGTATCAAGTCTAATTTTTTTCCTTTCAAGCTTCCGATAAAAAGTTGTTTATGATTTTCACTTTACAAAAACTTTTAACTCGAATTTCAAGACTGCAAAAATGCATCCCAAAAAAACCTTGAATTTAAAAGTGCACAAAAACTTTTTTTTACCTCAATCGAGTATAACAAAAAAAATTAAATAAAGGCAATAAAACCGACCGAGAGCCGTAAGATCGCAAAGAAGTCTGAAAAGCAACTGTTTTGTACGAAAGCGAGTAATAAAACTTTTTTTTTCTTCACTTCTTCTTTTCTTTCGGTTTCAATGCAGAGAGAGACGTACGAAAGAAATGAAAAATAAAAGTTTTGTGGAGGAATATTTCTTCCACACTTTTTTTTTCTTCACCATATCGCAGCATAACATAACAGAAATACTCAATACAAATGTTAATCATAACACAAATACATGTGCAGCACTGACTGACTGCAGAGCGTCGTTGTAAAGTAAAAGAGGAAAAAAGCACATGATTGAATTGCATTTGTGCTCATACGTAGAGTACTTCCAATGGAAATAATAATAATATTGTGCATCACATGAGATTAGGTTCTTTAGCGTCTTGTTATTGTAGATTTGAAGCTGTTTTTGGAAAATAATTTATTTTTGAGCCATTTTGAATTCGTTTTTTTCCAGGCTTGGAAACTAGGCAGTATACTGCCAAATACTGCCAATTTGTATGAAATACTGCCAAATACTGCCGAATACTGCCGAATACTGCCAAATACTGCCAATTTGTATGAAATACTGCCGAATACTGCCAATTTGTATGAAATACTGCCAAATACTGCCGAATACTGCCAAATACCGCCAATTTGTATGAACTACTGCCAATTTGTATGAAATACTGCCAAATACTGCCGAATACTGCCGAATACTGCCAAATACTGCCAATTTGTATGAAATACTGCCGAATACTGCCAATTTGTATGAAATACTGCCAAATACTGCCGAATACTGCCAAATACTGCCAATTTGTATGAAATACTGCCAATACTGCCTAGTTTCCAAGCCTGGGTTTTTTTCACGATATAGCTATAAAATTTTCGGGTCCTATTCAGTCCTATTGGTAGGCTGATTATCTGCTTGGTTTTTTAGAAGACTTAAGTGCCCAACCAAGAAATGGTCATCTATGTTTTCAAAAAATATCTGGTCACCCTTCCTATTAGTTACTAGAGTCACCCAAGTCCAGTGTATCAAAAGTTTTTTTTCTGACTATGCCACTTGATGATCGGACCTAGGGCTTGATGATCGTTTAACAAGTGATAATTTTTCTAAGGAAACTGATTAAAATGACACAAAATGATCAAAAGAAGATTAGTTCCTCATCTTTGTTCAGACCTCGATCCAATTTTTTAAAAGTCTATATCATTCAGGAGCGTATCCAGAGGAGTGATTTGGGTGTTAAAACACCACTCTGGAAATTTTGTGGAGTTTTTTGAGAGAAAGATCCCAAAACAAATCCCTAAATTTTGCCGTCCATAAAAAATTCAAAACACCACAACACTTATGCCTGTGCCTACAAATGATGGATGTGAGCTGCATTTTTAATGAATTTATGGTTCAATTTTTTAGCATTTACTGGATCACTAAGCCATTGAGTTACTTGAGCTAATTATGTAAATTCCAGTCATATAGCAAAATTATTTTTTTAATAGACCCTTTAATCTTAAATCAGAATTTTCAGCAAGCATATAGACAAAGTGTCACATCATCCAACATCCCACAGAGATAAGATGCTAAAAAAATCTCACTCATATAACTGTGTACTGCTCTCGTGTGCAACGAAAGATTCAAATGAAAGGTGTGCTTCTTTTCTTTTCCTTGATAGATTCTGCCTGCTTTACATTAAAGTATCTTTTCTTGTTGCACATTTACATTAATTTTATATTTATGTGCATTAATGCACAATTTCTTCTTCTTATTAATACCGTTCATGCTGCATTATATTGGCGGCGTTGTTCAACATAATAAAATGTTATTGAATTAAAAGTATTTCTTTCTTCTTTCAAAAACCTGAGTTCAATGCATTTAGTGCAGCAGTAAAAAACAGAGTATTAAAAATTTTCACTTTTTCTTTCGACGAGGATATTCGTTTTGAGGCATGAGGTGGAGAAAAAATAAATGAAGGATGGAAATTGAAATAATGAAATTTATTGTTGTCGTATTTCATTCATTTTAATTACACCGTGTTTTGAAGCACACAATTATTGTTTATATTGTGTGGAAGGAAATTTCCACGGAAAGACAATTTTCTTGCCAATAAAAGTGTGAATGAAAATTTTGCTGAGATTGAGGCAGGGAATGGTGACTTTTATGGATGGTTTTTTGATATAAATTTAATTTAACAATATTTTTTTAACTAAAAGATGTAAAGGAGGTAAATTAAGCATAGCTGAATTTCGAACCCATTAATACACAGATGTCTATAAACTTAACCAACTAAACCTGACCCAAAGCTCACACACTCATCTGAAATGTTTAAAAATTGTAAAAAAATTCCAATTTTCTGATGAATGTCTAAGTCTTAACCTGGAGCCAATTTCTAGAGATACCGAGGGTACCTTACCCTATGATATCCTATGGAACCCACCTACCCTGCCCTAGGGTACTCTAGGTAGAGGGTGGGGGGAGGTATGGATATCATAGTAGGAAAGGGTAGGTACGGTATCTCGGATAGCCCTAGAAACCAGCCCCTGTTGCTAGGATCGTACCCAAGACCTTTGGAACATAAGAGCAACGCTCTACTATTTAAGTCACTGATGTCATTTCTATGCTAATTTAACTTTAATTTAAGTTTGATCACTTATGATGCCCTACAAAACCAAAATTCCATCAAACAATGAATAACAAAAAAGTTACATTCCCCTGCAAATTGATCGATTTCTCACTATTTAATGAAGCGATTAAAAAATTATTTTATTTCTCTTCTTCTTCATCTCTTTTTATTTTTTCATTTCTTCCCACAAAATGCTTTGATGGAAAAATCGATAATTTGAAAAACTTTCTTAAAAAAATCCGATCGGCGCAAGACTTTAAAGACTAAAATTAGCGTTCAGTGCAAATTTACCAAATGCAAGAAAAAAAGATCATCAAATGCAATTATCACAACAGATTTAAATTACATGATCGCTCTTCATTTTGGCATCGTCAGAAAAAAAAGTTGCAAATCTGATCCCAACACAGCCGGAGATCGTGCATACATAAAGCATTCGATGCTTGCAAAATAACGGATAAATCTCATTAAACAAATGACATCATACCAAAAATCTACATAAAGTCTGTATATACATAGATATCGCCTGTTTATTTTTGCTCGATTGCGAGAGAGACGCTTTCACAAAAAAAATATATATTTCTTCAGTTTCACTTAATTTTTCTCGTGTTGTGTGCTATGGACATAAGTGGAAGTCTCTCTCTCTCGCTCGCTCGGCGCCCAACAATTGAAAATTAATAATAATCAATAAGTGCTCTCTTAATAATTTTAATTCGACCTTCTTCAAGGTAGCTGAGGTGGAGATTGGAGAAATGGCTGTGGCACTTGTAATTATGATACGCACGAATCAATTGAGATTGAGGAAATGGCCCTTCGCATGTTCACTGTCGGATTGTATAATTCATTTCTTTTCTTCATTAAATTTTTTTTGTTTCTCTTATGGATGTGCATGGAGATGAAATAAAAAGTAAAATTTTTATTTATTACTTTTGACTGATAGTCACTGAAGTGATAATTGATAGGCAATTGAGTATTTTTTTTGGAATATTAAATTGAAATTTTCAATGGGAAAAATTTTGACTCTTGTTTAGCTTGATTGTCGGTACTTAACTAAATGTTGTGGAAATTATCGTTTCTTTCTTTTGTTTTGAGGCATTTTACCGAAAGGTTAATGGAACTGCAAATTAGATTCAATGTTCCATGAATGAATGGTAGATGACCGAAAATTGCAAAATTCAAATGATAATAAATAAGAAAAGCTTGCTTTGGCATTTTAAATTTGTAATCTAAGAATTTTTTAAGGAATTAAAAGCAGCGTGTTGGTGCATGCGAGGAATGAATTTGTCTGATTTTATTTTTCTATTCTTTGAGGTGTCCTTATCCTTGAACCCCCTTGAACATAGCTCGTTTACCAGACATAAGCCATAAAATGGTACTGGCACCGAACATTTGGTTAGCTTCTATACTCAAACTTAGCCTTACCGAATTCAAACATAATAAAGTTGATCCTGACAATGGGTGATAGGGTAGTATCCACAAATTTTTCGAGTTGGTTGAAATTGTTTTAGGGAAATTTAGGGGCGGGGTTTGGGATTTTTTTTAAAAAACCCTAGAAATTTGGAAAAAATCTCAAAGAGGGGGAGTTTGACCCCCAACACCCCCCTCCCCCCTTAATAATCCCCTGATGGATGATACTTGTTATAATATAACACTTTTTATTAGTAATTGGCAGACAGTAGCTAGAGATAGAGCATGATTCAAACTTTATCAAAGAGAAGCCATGGAGAGTTTAAAAAAATTATCATTTACCAGACTTTAAAATATGTAGATCATATCCAAATACTCAAAACATCCTATCTACAAACTCCATCTAAAAACTATCAGCAAAAGCTTTCAAATCAATTTCTACTTAGCCCCAAGCATTGTCTATTCATTTGAATATTCAAATCCTCATCATCTCCAAATTTGACCAACTCTAAATCCTGCTGTCACATCCAACAAATAAATAAATCTCATAACTCCCATATCCGTTTCTGTAATCTCAAAATTGAAAACGAATCAAAACATTCATCTTCCATTCACATTTTGTTCAAATTTAATTTATTATAAAATCAGCAGCTGACTAATTGGCATATTCGCCAATCAATAATCTTCGGATGTATCATGTTCGTATTGTGCGCTTCCTGTTCCAGATACGACGACAAAAATGACACACGAAAGATGCCTTTGGAAAAAAAAAATTTAAATTGAATCGTGCTTACTGAAATTTTCACACAAAATCACGAGAGAGATGAGTGAAATTGCTTATCCAGTACACAACTTTTGTTGCCGCTTTGTTTAATTACTTACATAAATGTAGACTAATGAAAGGCCATTACATTGACTTTTTCACACTTGTCGACGGGGAGTTGATGGTAAAAATTGTAAATGTGTTTTGAATGGCGCCAATGGAAATGTATTAATGATTGAAAATTTGTGATTATTAATGGTTTTTACAGGTTTTCATTCGTGTAAGGGAATTTCCTTTTTTTAATAAATGGAGAGAAAAAAATTATTGATGGTTTTTGTTTTAGGAAATGGTGAAAAAATTAAGTGGTTTTTTGAAGATGCCATAGTCTATGGACCATAGACTAATTTTGAGTAAAAGGTAATAGATGATATGTGGATCAAAACTACAATGACTAGGCTGGCTAGATATTTTTTCGAAAAAACACACATTTCCTATTTTTTAAGCAGAAGGGATATTAAAGACATATTTATTCCTAAAAATAGAATATAGTTCTCTGAAACCCCAAGCAGACGGTTTGTCTAACAATCATCTAAATGATCTAAAAAACGAATGACTTAGTACCATGGGCCTAGCCAAGGGGGTGTTTCTTTTGAGGTCAAACCCCTCACTTTCAACTTCCCTTGGAGTTACAAACAGCATCAGACTCTTCTTATACTAGTATTTGTCAATTGCGGCACACTAACCGTCATTTTGAATATTTGGTGGCACCTGGACTCCCAAAAAGTTATATTTGAACTCAGTTTTAGTTGATAAAGTAGCTTAGGTGTATCTAGTAAAATTTTGGAAAACTTTCAAGAAAATTCTTAGACTGGAAAACTGATAGAAATTTGAAGCAAAATTTCTAATTAAAAAAATTCTAAGCACATCTGTAAATCTCTCGTGTGCCGTGTCACAAAGTTTGAGAACCGTTGCCTTATACCATATCTATAATATCAACAACAACCGTACCTATATTAAATATACCATCCAAAGGGTAAAAACATATAAATCAGAGGCGTATCCAGAAATTTTTCGAGGGGGTGTCCATTTATGCAGAGTTATGACCCTAAAAACACCCTCCTGACTATACTCTTGATGTGAAACTACAAAAATGAGCCAAAAATATGTTAACTGTATCAATCAGTGCGAAATACTTCATACTAAGAGAGTTGAATGTTCTCATGGTCCAAATCTCAGAAAAGTAAGCATCCCAATATTTTATCTAATTACAATTGCTATTCCTATCTGGATCAAACAACATTAAACTTAATCTTCGATCAATCTTAATATCTCTAGCGGATACAAAAGGGCCATAAATCTCTAAACGTCATAATCCAATTGTATAACCCAAAAAAGGTTTAATTTCCATCCATTCGATCTTAATCTTCTTTATGATTTATATCCATTACCTAATTCAAAAGAAAAAATTCAATTTAACCAAAAATGAGTTGAAATTCATTTCCTGTCTAAATGCTTAACAATTTACAAAATGGAGAAATGGGATGAAATTATTTCTTAATGAAAAGAGCAGCACCATTATGCTCAGACATAGTTTTAAGTAACTCATCATTTCAAATCAATCAATCACAATCACATCGATCTATTACATAAAAATAAACAATGGCAAAAGCTTGCCAAGTAGGTGAGCAGAAACTGAATTGGAAGAAAAAGAAGAAAATTATCTTCATTTAGCTACCGTAATTTTTTTGTTTTCGAGGAAAGTCCGCATTCGGTTCCAAAAAGCGAATGAGTAATGACTTCAACAGCATCGACGAAAACGAAATATCAAGTATGTCCATACACTGTATGTTGACGACGATGATGTCATAAGTGAAAAGAGAGACGAAAGAAGAATCGAATATTTTTTCAAGACTTAAAATGGCAATTAAGTGCCTTTAGCTCACGACACATTCACTTTACTTCAATATTTTATAATATCCGCATACATCGCATATTGACTTGGACTTTTAGCGAATGTGATACCTGATGATGTATTGTGAAATGTGTATAATCTCTTCTTCTTCTTAATTTCTCTCCATATTTCTCTTATTATTAAATGAACAAGAAACATTCGTGGATGTATGTTTATACATACGGAAGACGGAAAGAAAATGATGCAAAAAAATAAAATAAAACACGAGTCGAGTGAAATATATTCGGTAGAGTAAACCAACAGCAGCAGTGAGACATGGAAATAACTGATCATGATCTCAACTGAAATTGAAAGTTTTTATTTCTTTCTTTTCTTCTTTTTATCTTGTATTTGTTCTCTGTGGCATGCTTTGAATGCTTTTATTAAAATTTTATTGGCATCATTTCTATTTGGAACGAGGCTGTATGGTGATGGATGGTGATATGATTCTTTGGAATTTGAATGTCGTGAGTTGCTATGATATACATAGTGCGAAGAAGAGCTTTTAGATTAGGATTAGACGGAAACTTCGGAAAACCTTACTTTTAGACTGGTTTATGCTGAGATTATCACTAGAGAAAACCAGGGTACTCCAGGGTAGGGTATCTTGGGGGTAGTCTAATCTTGGGGGTAGTCTAGGGTATACCCTACCTTTCACCTAAAGTACACTAAACCAAAATTGTAGATCTATATATAGATCAGTGTTTCTCAAACTATGCTGCATGCAACTAGTGTGTCACAGTATTTTGAAACTAAAAACAAGATCCATAACTGATGAAAAATAGAACCTTGAAACCTAGTTTTTACTCCTATGTTCAAAATTTGATCCCCAGAACATAAGTGGGTAGTCAAACTAAATTGTTTTAAAAAAATTGATTGAAAAGGATATCACGAGGAAAGAAATTTTGACCATCAACAATCATGCTGTGCAGCTCAATGAGACCATAATTCTCACACAAAAGCTTTTCATTCCATAGAAATCGGAAACTTTTTATTTAGTCAGTCAAGTCTATGGAAATTCACTTAAATTGTCAAATCCAAAAATTATCTCCTTCAAAAATCTACTTGTTTGCTAAAATATCTACAAAACTTTCTTCAAACCAAAAGCCACCGGTATCGTGACCAACTTTTTGCATGCTTGAAAAGTCACCGATATAGTGACAGAGTCAACTAATTTTAGTTTGTATTTCAAGCGCATGACCACCGTCTTTCACCACTTAACAAATCGCTTTTGTATTCTAATTTAATCACAGCATTAATATACAATCATTGGTATATAATCAAGAGCCTTCCCCAAAGCACAAATTTACATAAACATTTATCAGTCTGTCGATTTGCATAAATTTTGCATCACTTTTCCTTTATTTTCACCATCCAAAACTTTTCGCACATCTGCTCATATTTCATTTGCATGTTAACATTAAGATGTCATTTAACAATTTCTATTTTGAGTTTTTTGATGTTAATTTTAATATCTGCAAGATTTAGTCAGATGTGAAGAAAGTCATAATTTTGTGCGATAATAAAAATAAAATGAATGATAACAACGCACAAATCGCATAATAATCGTTTAAAAAAATCACCGGGCGATTGTATAAGAAATTAAAGTAATAAAAAATAAAAAGAAATTTTTGCTTCTTTAAAATTCAATGATGAAAAATTTTCTTTATTACACACATTCGGGCGTATAATTTCATAACCACTAAGGTGAGTGAGCAAGCAAGTGCGAATGAGCATTAAAATTGATATGAAAAAATATGTATACACTCGTAAATAGTCCCGGCATTCGGACGCCTTTATTACAAGATAAAAAATTTATTTTTTTGATAAAAAGTTATCGAAACCTGCAGGTTGTGGCGCATTTTTCACAAAAGTTCTTAATCTAGTCAAAAGTTTAACGGTTATTTTAATTTCAAATTTTCCATTTCACATTTGACCTAAGTTGCACTCCCCTTTAGGAAATAAAAAACTTTAAACACAAATTTGATGAATTTTTGAATGATTAAGACTATTCGTGACTGAATGTTGCCATGTTTTTCTATGCAACAAACTCCATCCGTTAAAAATTCAAATTCCAAAAATCCGTTAAATTCAAATTCCACAAATCCATTAAATATTCAAATTCCAAAATACCGTTAAAAATTCAAATTCCACAAATCCATTAAAAATTCAAATTGTAAAATTCCGTTAAAAATTCAAATTCCAAAAAATCGTTAAAAATTCAAATTCCAAAAATCCATTAAAAGTTCACTACAACTCATCAATTTACCCAAAATGCTATCCAAAATCCCCTTGCAATCCCAAAAATTCTGCTAAAAATTTCTTTTACATTCACTCATCAATGCCAAAAAAAGTGGTTTTGCTGTTCATGTTCAAGGTTGTTTCCTCATACATAATCACATAAAATGATGATGATGATATTTTGTTATTTTTGGACAAACGAATAACCTGAACTTCACTCAACCGCTCTCGCTTCTCCTCTTTTTCTTTCTTTCTTTCTTTTCGCTTTTCATTTCTTTCTTTTTTTACCTCGCTTTGATTGTGAAATGGAAAGTACGCGCATCGTACACACCGAAACACAGAGACTACATTATACTATACACAAAGTCGAAAAAAATTTCTCTAAAATTACCATGATTGATAGTGCATGAATGTATCTTTCAGCGGGTGAGGTACATAAATTGCGTTATTTCATAATTGGCTTTGTTTTGCTCTGACCTTGCGGCTTTTGCTTTTTTTGCCTGTGTTTTTTTTTCGTTCGAAATTCAATTGATATATTTTCACATTTCTTCGGCATCGTAATGTGTGTATATATGCTGAATTGGTTTACTTTCTTTCTTATATAATCAATTTTTTTGTGGATTGTTTATATCCATCATGCTCTTTTTCTGTACTCCTCGTTGCTATTTCATTTTGCCAATCATGATATTTGATGAATTGGTTAGTTGGATCGATTGCAATCTATTGATTATCTATTTTTAAATGATTAATTTAATGAGGGAAAAATATCTCCAGAAAAATGTTTATATTTAATTGAATAAATATAAAATGTGATTTTGGGTAATGGCATGTAAGACGATTTGTTTTGTTTACTTAAATGGACTTAACTGTCTTTTTGGAGAATATTAGTAAAGGGGTCATTCACTTATGACGTCCATCAAAAATGGGATTTTTATAACCTCCTCCCCCCTTGTCACAAAATTTTAATTCAAAAAAATTTCTTTAATTTAAAATCTCCTCCCCCCTGTCATGGACGTCATAAGTGAATGACCCCAAAAAGTTTTATATGGTCTAATTGGATTGGATTTAAAACACATTTTGTTACGAGTATCTCTTCAGTGTGGTCTAGATCGATTTGAGTTTTGGAAGGTGGCTCTTATCAGGACAGAAGTTGATTGATGATATGACAGCTAGTAGTACCTATAGCATAGTACAATACATATAACATAGTACAATAAGAGGTAGTTTTGACCCCCAAACCCCCCTTAGATTGAATATTATCTTCAATTTGTTAAGATTTTTTGAGAAAAATCCCAAAATTCCATCAAAATTTCTACCCCTCCCCTTGCTCGTTGGGGTCGTTCGTAAATTACATCACGCTAAAGAATGACTTTTTGACCCCCCTCCCCCTTATCACAAATTTTCCAAACAAAAAAAAATTGTTTTTAGATTGTCACAAATTCCTCAACCTCACTCCCCCCTCCCCCTAAAGCGTGACGACCCCTAAAAGAATTGAGATCGAAGCCACGACCTGAAGCCACAGCAATGATAAATTATATGCTTTGGCTTCTTGATATACTACTGAAGACAAGAGTGTTACCAGAATTTTTGAGATGTCAATTTTTTAAATACTAGGATGAATATCTTACCAGAATTTGAATTATAAGAAGGGGAGGGGTGATCTGGACTCTACCCCATCATTCCTTACTTTCCATTCCTTTCTTTGCTAGGACTAACTCATACCTATAGCATACAGTCAGGTATCAAAGTGAAGTCAACAAGAATTTCAAATAAAATGCCATAGATTCCACACCGTATCAAACCATACCCAACCTATAGTAAACATTATTAACAAAACAATCATAAAAGCTCACAATCACGCAGCAACAGCAAAGTCCAATTAATTAAATATGCCATATTCAGTGCACTATCAGGCAGTTACATAAACCCACCCTTTCCTGATAGTTTCCAATTTTAAAATTCCAAACATTACAGTTTTTAGTTCCCCATTTAATAAAGGTGTGTGCTGCATTTGGCAGGAAATGTATGCCATTTGGAATTTGCAGATGGAATTTATAATCAATTTCCACATTCATTTTGTATTCCGTCAGTCCTTCCTATTATTTTACAGATTTTTTGCCGATAAATGAAATTGAAATCATCTACGAGTGACTCCGCAACTCTCTTAATTAAATTATCATCACGTACGTCAAAAGTGAGCTTACATCATTATCGCATCGATGACTTAATTACTTGCATTGTCGTGTCATTCTTCAATGAAAAGTGAAAACATTTCTGATGTTTGACATTTTTGAAATTTGTCAACTTGCATCACGAGCTCAGCAATTTGAACTTGTATTTTCCCTTTGAATCGCGGCTGACATTCATTGCATTCATTGCCGTACTTTTTCCTAAGATAAATAACAATTTACCGTATCTATCTATCGCCTACATAATTTACATCTCTTACTACATTTTTTTAAAGTTATTTTTTTTTTACAATTCATTTCATTTTATATTTTTCCTCATTTCTTTCATTTCTATGGAAAGTGAAATTATATACAATCGCTATGAGTGCTTCTATATTATTTCAAGGTTTAGTTCAAGTTTGTATTTTGTACCTGAAAAAGAAAAGAAATGGAAGAAAAAAGAGATTATATGCAATGGCAAACGCCAACAGCAGCAGCCGCAGCAATATTGCTCTTTATGTTGAGCTTAGTTAGGTATAGAAAAACATTTATTATAAGCGCATTTGGTAATTGAGATTTATTGTAAATTTAACGGTTTTTTGGAATTTGAAATCATAGTTTTGCACCCTTTGCTCCACCTAGAATTATTTTTTGCAATTTTTAAGGTGTATACTAAGAATTCCAGTCATTTTAAAGAGTTTTCTTTTCGAAAAAAGTGGCAAGCGTACTCTGCATCCATCTATAGAGAAAACTGCTATAAATAAGTAAAAAAATTCAAAAATAAACAAATTATCGACGGATAATCGATTTGTTATTGTTTCTTTTAACCGGCTTTATTTCAATCAACAAAGATTGTCCATAATCAGTCATACCGACAATCTGAAGTCACAAAACACCCCAAAACCCACATTTCAACTTTAAAAAATCATTCATTTCAATTAAATCAATTTTTATATAAATTTTTCTCAATTTCTCATTTCTATTTATTTTATTTTCTCTACTCTGCATCGTTATAATAATAATTTTCTTCCACTATTTTGTGCGATTTGTGATATAAATTATAAATTAAATAAAGAAAAAGAAATGAAACTTTTTTTTTGATATGCATTACCAAGAAAAATGAAGCTTAAGTCGCAGTGACTGGATGGAGATGCAATAATAATAATAGAAAAAAGCAACAACATCGAGAGAGGCTGGTTTGATATGAATCAGCAGCAAGATGATGGTTTTTATTCGGAAGGAGAAGGCGGCAGTAGTTGAGGAGTTTCTGCAAAGTAGTTTTCACTTTCGTTGCAAATCACGTTTATTTCTTTTCTTTCCTTTTTAGCGGTTTTCCTGAGGTGCTTGGGAAAAAGTTGTTTGTGTTGTTGTTTGGTCGGAATTTCTGGTTTCTGTTTTTGGATTGAATTTTATTTAGTTTGATTTGGATTTAAGTTTTTGATTATTTTAGTTTTTGTGATTTTCAAATATTTTTAACGGATTTTTGAAATTTGAATTTTGTAGAATTTTTTTCAAAATGGCAGATTATCAAAATATTGATCGAAACAAAAAATTGATTTAATTCACTAATTTAAGCAATCTGAAGTATTTTAAAGTTGCTGTATAGCTTCTTGCCACCTTTTAGATGAATTTAGTCGACACAGAAACTTCCAGTTCATAGCTTTTATCTTTATTTTTGCTTAAAACATTTTGAAGTGTAACAAAAATTTTCAAATTTAAAAAAATCGTTGGAAAATACTTAAAAAGCTAGACTACAGAATGCGCAACAAATTTTCATCTTTCCATCAAGCTTTCCTGCTCATTTTCTTTTGTATTTTATCGTCACAAGCCACGACCATTTACCAGCAGAGCAATCTCCAACCATAATAATACTTCCATGCATAAAGTTATGATTTCAATGTCGCTGATTACTTTTTCTGGTCATGCGACTTCTCTTTCACCGGCTATCTCCATCTCGCTTCCAATTTTTCTTAATTTCCCCCTAAAAATGAAAGAAAAAGCATGAAAAAATATGAAATGAATGGAAACAAGTTTTTCTCATGCAAAAAAAAAGTCACAATGTGAACTTACAAGATTCAGATAAACGTCATTGCTTATTTCCATCCAGCAATGGCTTGCTGCCGAGCAAGTGATTTTATTTTTGTTTTGGTCGAAGGTAGAAAAGAAAAGTTTAAGTTCAACGATCGATGCAAGTATGAAAATTATTTGAAAAATTAGGCATTAATGGTTGTTTATGAGTATAATGATAATGTGTGGGTTTTCTTCTCTCCAATGGAATTATGTAAAGAAATTGTTTGGTTTAGGAAATGTCTTACGGTGATGTGGATGGGATGTGGATTCCGTTAGTTCTAGATAGGGGTCGTTCGCAAATTACGTCACGCTAAAATACAACTTTTTCGAACCCCACTCCCCCCCCCCCTTGTCAAACATTCTTTGACCCCCCTCCCCCCTAAAAGCGTGACGTAATTTGCGAACAACCCCATACTAAAATACATTTGTTTTGAACTTTGAATAATAATATTTTATTAAATCTGATCTAAAACTATCTGAATCAATCTACAATTCAAAAAAGGCAATCTTGTTAAAGTATGAATTTTACATTATCAGGCATAATATTTTATTTTAATCAAAATAAAATTTATTATATAATATGAAGATTTTACTTCAAAATTTCATCATCAAAAAAATAAACTCCCTCAAAACTATTTCCTTGATTTTTACTAGGTATTACCCAAATAATCCTCCAATAAATTTTAGAAATTTGAAACTAGTGTCTTGTTTGGGTTCACATGAAACATCAGTATGAGTTTTAATCCAGTCACAGTGAGGTGAAATTCGTTCATACACATCTGGTTTACCAAGTGCACAGCCATCTTTAATATTCCACGAAACAACACCGACAAGCTTCTCGTTCAATGTTAATGGACCACCGGAATCACCTTGGCAAAATCCCTGTCCAAAGAAGTTGTTTTGAATCAAAGTACATATCTTTAAATTAGTTACATGATCTCTTAGTTGTCTGTCATGTTTTGCAGTACAAACATCATTTGTCAATGTGTATGTTTTAAGTTTTTGAAGTCTATAGGGTCGTATTTGACCAAATCGATCAATATAACCCCAACCTAAAATAAACCAAATAATTGAAAATTTAATGGAAGTTAAATCAATATGAAGTTACCTGATACTTGAACTTCTTGACCACCATCCACAAAAATATTGCTCAACGGAACAGCTTTAATTTTGTCCGAAAATGAAATAGAAGTTGAAGTTTGAAGAAGCGATATGTCATTAAACTTTACTGAATTCTGTATGAAAGGAAAAAGATTTATTACTTCTTGTAAGGAATTCATAATTTTCATCCATCATTTAAGGGGTCACGCAATAAAACGACTTTTTTTGACCCACCTTCCTCCCTTTTTCAAAAAATTTCCAAAGAGCAAAAGAATTTGTAATTGGAGGGGGAGGGGGGGGGGGGGGGTTAGATTTTGTAACAGTTCAAACTAAAAAAAATTTTTTGAATTAAAATTTTGTGACAAGGGGGGGAGGGGGTGTCTAAAAATTCCATTTTTTGGTGGACGTCATAAGTGAGTGACCCCTATGGAAAAGTTTTAGGGGGGGATTTTCAAGTTTTTTTATCTAAAACCCTAGCAAATTGAAGAATTTTTGGGTGAAAGGGGAGACAAATCCCCCAATCACCCCTGGCTACGCGCTTGGGAAGGGTAATCAAATTATTCCCACTTTTTTGATGGACATCATTTATGAACAGTCCTAAAGAATTTGGTGGAATATTCAAATTGGTGGAAAATATAAAATAAAATCATACATCATATGATTCATGGTTAATAACTTTTCTGATTTGATATGTAGTCCCGTCATTATATTCAGAATAAAAATCAGTCCCAACAACGACAACTAATGATGATATAGCAAGATCAATAGTACAATGAGCTGTAAAAATAAAATTTTAAATTAATTTTTAATGTTGCGAAAGAACTGATTATTTGATTTTGAAACCTGCTGAAATAATCCAATTTTGACTGATGATTGATCCACCACATAACAAAAAGAGTGATGGGTATTTACGTATTTGAACTTGCCAAGGAATTTCATCAATAACAGCATTAATTCCTCCTACTATTTGTGCAGGGACCGCTTATAAAATGAGAAAAGAATTGAAGAAAAATTTAGTATGAAATTTGAAATACTAGTGTGCCCCAGCTCACAGTTTGGACAGCACTGGGTTACACTGTACTAAAAAATCATTAATTATAATATTTAGCGACTGACCAGACAAAGTGCATTATTAAGATACTTTTTCAACAACAAACTCTAAAAAATGGAAATTTAGTAAGTTTTAAAAATATTACTGACTCGGCCCCTGTGCAATAGTTACCTGTTTCATTCCGTAGTGTTGCAGAGACTTTTTGACTTAAATAAAACACCAAACACAAAAATTGTAGAGCAAAATTAAAAATCATCATTCTTTAATTGCCAAACTTTAACGATTAAGCTGTTTACGAGAAATACAAATCTATTTTAGTCTTTGATGATTATTATTATTTTCTTAAAATTTTTGAGTAAACATGATAAGGTGTTGTGACGTGGGGACGTTAGAAGCATAGCGAGGGAGAAGTTAAGGGACAACCCTCTCTCTTGATGGAATATTTTCTTGAATTTTCAAAGGATTCTTGAAAAAAAAATCCCAAAAAAATTCTGGATTTGATGGCCTCTAATGTTTGATTGAGAAATTGATAAAAAAAATGTTTAAAGTCACATCTCCTTTATTAAATATGAACACTCAATGACATATTTATTGATAAGAATTTCACCATAAAAATGCACACTTCATAATATTTTTCAAATTTCAATCATTTAAACTCCAGTATTTGATAAGATCCAGCTACGATGAGATGAGATACGATCGTATGCGTCTGGGAATCCTCTTGCGCATGGGATATTCCATGAAACAATACCGATGAGTTGTCCGTTCAAAGTCAATGGGCCGCCAGAGTCTCCTTGGCAAATTCCTTGTCCTTCTCTTGTGAATGTGCAAATTTTGTGGTCAAAGACGAAAGCAGCATTAGCAGTTGTATGTCTGGCACGGCAATCAGCATTTGTCAATGTTGTCTTTGTGAGACGTTGAAGTTGATTTGGTGATGCTCCTCCACTTTGGGTAGTTCCACCCCATCCTGAAACAACAGTTGTTTGTCCACCTCCAATTGTATTGCCGTTCAAAGGAATAGCACGAGCATTGGTTGTGAATGTGATTGTAGTTGCTGTTTCGACGACTGAGATGTCATTTGCGATTGTGTTTGCCTGATTTTATGGAGAGATAAATCAGGGAATTAATTGACAAGCTATATGGATACTTTAAGCACCAAAATACTTACATTGTAACTTGCGTGGTTGATGATTCTGTTACTGCGATGTATAACACCGCCAGAATTCAAAAATGCAGTTCCAACAACAACATTGATTGAGTTTCCAGCTCTACCAACGGTGCAATGAGCTGAGAAAATTAATTGAATTTTTAATTAATTGTTTGTTGGGATTGCAAACTTCCATTAATTAATTTCCCTTAAGACAAAATTTTCTGGGTCACTCAGGTTTTATTTTACATACCTGCTGTAACGATCCATCTGTTGCTAATAATTGAACCACCGCAGAAATGGAAATTGGCTAGTGTTCTCAATGAAACTTGCCATGGGATGTCTGCAATGTTGGCATTAGTACCTCCAACAATTCTACTCTCAAAATCCTCACGGAGTGCTGTAAAATATTTTTTATGTTTAGTTCTTAAGTTTTATGACTTTTGCAGCTGAATAAAATATATAATTAAATTTCCCTTACGTGTTGCAAGGGCTACAGCCACTAAAGCGAACAGAACAAAAATTTGACGAATCATTTTCCAACCTCAATCACAAACTGTCTCGAATCCATTCTTAGATCGGTGGTTTTATTTCCTAATGTTATCAAAACTTATCAGATTAATGCAACTTATAAGATTTGATAGTGTGATTAGATATCGACGCAGTCCAGACGTCATTTATTGATGGTATTATGGATGATAAGAATTATCAATCTGTGTGGTTTGTTGCGGGGAATTTGTAAATCTTTCATACACATGATCTATAGATAAAAATTTAAAACAGTCTTATCAAGGTTGGACACGAACCCTCGCCTTCTAAAATGACGGGTCTCTGATTTCCGGTCGTATACCTGGTTACTTTATTCGTCATGGATTCGTAATCTAGCACAGAGTCATTCACATTCTTATTCGCACCAGTAGCATAGCTAGGAGGCGAATTGGTTAAAAATCAACCCCAACTTCTGGAGAAAAAATGCCCTAAACCAAAATTTGTAAAAATTTATTGGGTTTTTCAATTTACAAAAATCAGCCACTCCTCACACCCTCTTCCCATCGCAACTTCTGACTACGTCGCTGATCTTCACTATCTGTAAAATTCATTAAAATAAACGTTTGAATAATTTCCAAAAAAAATATGATTTAAAAATCATGAAAATAAATTTTGTGATTTTAGAGCCTGGAAACAGAGCTAGAAGTTGACTGTGATTTTATTTTTGGATTTTTCTTTCATTGACGAAGTTTCTTTCAATTTTAAGTCGTTGCTAACGATAATAAAGTTTGGCAATTTTTTATGTGTTTAATTTTTTGATTTCTTTATCTTAAGCATATTGACTTAGTAAAAATAAAACAAAGGAAAAAAAGTTGATAGTATTAAGAACTTTAATTAAAAATATGACCACGCGAATTTTTTAATTCTGTTTTACTTTCTGATAACTGACCGTGAAGGTAGAGTTCACAAATGCCATTGAATTTCCTTATCAAAAGAAACATCAACCAGACAGAATCTGGGAAATTACCTCACAAAATATTCCAAAAAAAAACCCAGTCAATATCCTAACAAATTTTCCATGACTCAAACTAATTCATTAAGCTATTAAATCAACAAACTTCCATGTTATCAAAACAAAAATCAAAAATCAAAAATTACAAGCTCAACAAATATCAATTAACGCAATCAGCAATTAAAAATAAATAAAAATAAAAGTAAGTGTGTAGGACATTGATCGTTATTGTAAAAAGGGAAATTATTTCTCTTTCATTTTCTCCATTGTTATCGTTATCACGCAAAAATTGCTTTTTTTACACCTTTCCATCTCCCTTCTCCAATTAAACTTCCCCAAAAAAATAAATTAAATACTAAAGTACTGAAAAATAAATGATAATGAGCATGAAGCAGTTTAATGTACTTAAAGCGGGTATATTTACGTAACTAATGTGAAGTTTCAAGTCGTGTGAGTGCATTCAGCATAATGCATGCATGAAAATCAGTTAAAAGTCCGACTTAAGGCTCTGACAAGTCTGTTAAGGCTCTGACGAGTCTATGAAGGATCTGAGGAGTGCATCAAAGCTCTGACGAGTCTGTCAATACATGGTTGTTCTTTCAAGACTCTGGCGAGGTTGTTGAGGCTCTGATGAGTCTGTCAAGGCTCTGGCGAGGTTGTTAAGGCTCTGATGAGTCTGTCAAGGTACTGAAGATTCTGTCAAGGCACTGGAGATTCTGTCAAAGCTATAACGTGTCTGAAAGGTTTCAAAGTGTCTGTCAAAGCTGTAAGGAGTCTGTTCTGGCTCTAAAAATTCGTCAAGACCCTAAAGTCTTCAATTCAAATTCAAATTTTTTCATTTCTAGCTCCAAATTCCACAACCTTCCAACTTGCCATTTTTATTGCAATTACGAAATTGATTAGACTTTAAATGAATTCGCGTTCAATGAATTTAAGATGTATGATTAATACCAACAATAATAGCAAAATAAAAACGAATGTTACTTAATTTTTTTTTATTTTCATTTCCATCTCTTTCTCCATTTTATTGCCTAATTGATCTTTTTCGTGCAAAGGCAAAGCAAAAAAAAAATCTACAGCACCTTAAACTTGAAAACAAAAGCGATTTAATTTATTCGTTTGTGGTTGTGGAGTTACGGTCATGCTTTCTTAATTTCACTTGTCAAAAAAACAGTACCACAAATGAAATACATTTGAATGTGCAGACATCTCAATGGTTGAATTTTCTTCTTCTTAGCTTGTTATTGTTCAGAAGTGTAACTGGCTTTAGATTTACATGGAAAGAAAATTCATGCATTTTTAATGTTTTTTTGAGAATTTCAGAAGAATGACTGTGGAGAAAAATACAATGGATTTTCTATTTTAGCCACTGCTGCAGAAATCCGTTCACAATTTTGGAGTTTTATGAAAAATTATGGCTAGATGTTTTAGAAAATTTTCTAGCAACGAAATCAGACCGGAATTAGAGTTAAAATTTCTATGAAGAAGTAAATTGAAAGTTATCATAAATTTATTTGAGAGGATTTCGGCATCGATAACGATGACTGTCAAAATTTGCATAGAGAAATTTCATGGAAAAATGTTGCTTGTGGTGCATTTTGGATATTTTGATGGTCAGGCGAGATTCTGAAACTTTTAACTACACTTTAGAGCCATTACGAACTCCTCAGAGTATTAAAAGATACCTCAGTTCCTTAACAGACTCATTAGAGCTTAGACAGACCTCTGAGTGACTAAGTAGACCTCTGAGTGACCCGTCCGAGTCATGACAGACTCCTCAAAGCCTTGACCGACTCTTTAGAGCCTTAATAGACTTGTCTTAGCATTAACAGACTTGTCAGAGACTTCAATGACTCATCAAAGCCTTGGTAGTGTCGTTAGAGCCTTGACAGACTCATTAGACCCTTAACAGACTTTTCAGAGCTTTAACGGACTTGTCAGAGTCTTAACAGACTTGTCAGAGACTTGGCTGATTCCTCAGAGCCTTAACAGACTCGTATTAGCCTTTACAGATTCTTCAGAGCCTTAACAGACTTCTTAATCTAATCTTTATTGAGCTATAGACAAAAAGATTCATTAAAAACATAGTAAACTGACCACTAAATCTGCAAACTTACAAACAACCAAAAAAATTAGCATCAACACCTTAATCCCCCAAATCAAATCCCCTTCATCTTCCGGCACTTAATCGCATTAATCAATCAAAATTAGTAAACAAGAAAAAAAGCTTCGATCAGATGATTATTTTGAATTTAATTTAACACTTTTTCTTCGCATTCGTTTAAATGAACGCTAAATGATTATTATGAGTATGCTGGCCATTACGATATTACGCAATAAATCTTCTTTTCTTCATTTAATAGCAGTAATAATAATAAAAATAATGAGTTTAAAGAAAGAAAGAAAAAAACTTTCACGATAACTCGTTAATTCCATTTCATTTGTGCAGTAATATGTGGATGTACTTGTGTGTGTGTATCGCTTTACGATTATCGGATATGAAATGTATTTTATAACATTTAATAAAATGCATGACAGTAGCGTGATTTAAAACTTTTTCTTCGGTGAGTAAGAAAAAAAAACTTGGAGACATTTTAAATTCAGGGTTGTCAGAAAAGTTACTTTTAAAAGCAACTTACTAAAATTCGGTTAGCTTTTGCTTCCATTTGGATATTTCCTTCAATCTAGAGATTCCTAAGCAATTTTTTTTTTTTTTTTTTTTTTTTAAATGTTGGTTTATTGATTCATATATAAGTTTTTCAACTGTGTTATGAATTGATTACATATTTATAAAGTTTCTTATTAGTTAATATTATTTGCATCACAATATTTTTGAAAGAAATGTTCTCGTATTCGGTTCTTTACAATACTTAGTGAATTAAATCGTTTAATTTCTTGTGGTAGAGAATTATATAGATTGAAGCCTCGTATAAAAAAGTTTTGACTACTTAGCACTGTGTTACAACTTTTTATGACAAAATCTTCACGGTAACGTGTGTGAAATTGGTGAATTTGGTTAGCAGTGACTACTTCAACATTACATTTGGTAAGGCGTTTTGATATTTTAAATACTTGAAGACATGAACTTACATCACAAAGCACTGAAACTGGCAGTATTTTGATATTGTAAAGCTCATTTCTACTACAACACCAGCTTTTCTTTAGAATTATTTTGAGGGCTTTCCTTTGTGCGACTTCTATTGAATTCATTAGATATTGAGTAATTGGAGTCCATATAAAATTCATGTAATGAAGATGTGACTGAATGTGAGCGTGACAATGATATCTGTCTAAATAAAGGGATTACGTTCAGCTTGAAATTTCTTATAATATGGAATAATCTTATCTTGGCATATCAAACGACACAAACGTAGCTAGAGCGAGGAGAGACTAAGAATGAAGAAGGCATCCACATCCAGCGGAGGGTACCATGACACCAATCGATCCGGAATCTAAAGCCTCAACCACTTCCAATCTTTCAAATCCATCGTCACTTGGCAATAATCGCTGACATGAATTACAATCATTTATAATTTAAATTGTTTTGCATCAACTTATTCTTTACTCATTGGTAATTGCGAATTGTAACAATATTGATGGTTTCATTTCTATGCATAAAATGTAACGAAAATTGTCTGTTGAATAATGGATATGAGGATGTATGTTATTGTGTTTTTGTAGCTAAAATTGGAATACAATAATCGAGTATTATCATAATCAGCATTTATGATTCAATATCTCAATGCTATACAATTATCAACAAAATTTCAGAACTGAGCTAATTCAGTGGTGTCCAACCTTTTTTGCACCGCGGCACACTTATAGACCAAATATTTTTGGCGGTACACCCAATGGTTTTTTGTGTCGACGTTTTTTTTGCTTCGGCGCGTGGGTCCATCATATCTAGTGTAAAAGGTTTAAATTTTCAAAAAACTAGGTATTTTTGAGGTTTCTGAAATTTTTTCGCGGCACACTAATTTTTTTTCGCGGCACACAGGTTGGGCATCACTGAGCTAATTATATGAATATTTAGTTTTTGCAACAATAAATGTTAGTTTTGAATAAAATAATGTCTTTCTCATTTATATTATCTGTAATTTTAATTTATAATTTTGAATAACCTGCACATTACAAAAATGGTTCTAAATTTAATATATAACTTGATAAAAAAATAGTTTTGCACAACTATGTAGTTCTAGAGCTTAGAGTGACCTTCAATATTCATTAAATATATTTTTCTCTTAAAAATTTCACGACAGCACTGGGTTCATGTTTATAATAAATAGCCGAAGAGAATCAGATACCGTAGTAGCCGATTGACAGAGATCTAAAGTTAAAAGATCAGATCAGCATGCTAATAGGAGCGCTAATTTGATTCCAATCAATTTACTCATGAAAAACGTGATTTTAGGGTCGTTTACAAATGACATTCAAAATTTAGGGGGGAGGGGTCTAGAGATGTGGGATACTCCATACAAAAAAATATGTTTGCTTGACAGAACGGAGAAGGTATCTGCAAATACTGAGGAGGTATCTGAAAATACGTAGCCAGGGTTTTTAGGTAAAAAAACCTCTACCTCTTTAAAAAAAATCTTTGGATTTTCCCTTAAAATTTTTGAAACTCCTACCATGAAATATTTCTGGCTATGCCCCTGATTAGACGTTATTTATAAACGGGCTCATATGTCAACAGACCCAGTGTCAACACATATATATAAAAAATTAATTTTTTCACAGTATGCTCCAAAAATTTCTAAATTCATCGACACTTTTGTCCAATTCTCAAAAAAACGTCCACCTTTTCTCAAAATCCTCAACAATTGCATATTAATTTTATTGTTAAATACAAAAAATAAACTCCCAAAAAGACATCACACAATTTCTTTTTAACTGACTAAATGAGATCACAGATCTTTTATAATGTACTTATCACCCGTTTTCACTTTCTCAATCAACAAAGAGAGATGAAATCACAAACAAACAATTTGCAACATCAACCCACGCAATACTGCAGCTGAATTAAAATTGCTGTAACTGAAATTTGACATTTGAATGAAAGCTTTTAAGAGTCGAAAGCTAATGCGCATGATTTGTGAGCTTAAAAGCTATTAAAAGCATTAATTTTACTTACGTTTTACGTATACATTAAAAAAGCTCATTAAAGAGCTTTAAATAAAAAGCTTTAATGGTAATGAAAATTAACGACGCAACAATTTAAAATCCATCCAATTTTGTGATAAAATCATTAAATTCGTGTCGTTCTGCCACCCAAAAAATTAAATTTCATATCCCATAAAATTCAATATCTCCAGATAATTGACAATTTCATGCTCATAACAAATTTATTTAATAACATATTAATTTTATATGGTGTGAATTCTAACGCATGACACGAATTGATAATGAGGCTTTTAGCCGCAAAAATTTATAATCAAAGTGAGTCCGAAAACTGTCAATTGAGCATAAAAGAGGCAATTTATTGGCATATTGATTACTTCTCTTTCTCCAAACACCACGAAAATTTCTATCGATTCTCAAATTTCACGTCGAGAATGGTTCAGTATCGAATTAAAGACCAAGAAGTGACAATCTGTGCTTTAAAATTTCTTGTGATTAATTTATTTGATTTAAAATTTTCACGTTCTAGTTGATTTAACATCAAATAAGTCATGAAAATATCGCAGAGAAGCATCGAAATTTTCTTATTTGTCGGTAAGCGAGACTGTCCTCATTTTCGAAGAGTTTCATCGAATTTGTGTCAATAAATAATTTATGTCATCGTACAGTTATGTGCTAATTGGTGCTAATGCATTTGTTGCATGCTAGAATAATTAATTGTGAAATTATGAGTGCTTTTAATGCTGAAAATTTATTTTTTAAACTTTTGAACATGAAAGTTTTTGAATTGACGATCAACCGTCAAAAAATATTTGAAATTTCAGCTGAAAAAAACACAAATTTTTGAATAATTTTCTAACAGTCAAAATAAATTTGGATTTTTTAAAAGGAAAAATAACGAACTTTTCCAAAATCCGCATATAAAACCTCAATAATCACATCTAAAATTAAATTCCCTTACATTCTTAATCCACTTCTAGTTCTTTATGTCAACCTTACTGCAATTTCCGGTCAAGAAAGTCCAACAACGGAAGAAACTGACGCTTTTTATATCGGACCATGTGCGTGGGTGTTGAGTAATAGGAAATGTCCAGATGCTGAAATCAAATTTTATTTGTTCACAAGATCTAATGCTGATGATAGACAATTGATTCATGTTGAAGACTGTTGGGAAAATTCTAATATTTCGACGTCATTTTATAATCCAAAATATCCTGTCAAAGTTATTATTCATGGTAAGTTTATCAGAATTAATCAAATTTTGTTTATTTTGTTGAGGATTGACTCGTGGTTTTGTGAGTAAAATTTCAACGATTTTTTTAAAAAAAAATATTTCAGGCTGTTGCAAAAAAACATCCAGCAGCTAAATTGTAAAAATGAAAAGTGAAAATCCTTTCTTTTGTTCTCATTCACTAGGATACAACTCAGACATGATGTTAGCTCCTTTAATAGACGCAAAGAATGAATATTTGCAACGAGGTGATTACAACTTGTTCTTTGTTGATTGGTCTACTCTAGCTCCAGGGCCATGTAAGTATAACAGCAAAAAATGATTAAATTCAAATGTTTACAAAAAAATTAAGTTGAAAGCAAAATAAGCTGTTGAAAGTTGTTCTAAGAACTGTAGCATATGTAATTCACGGGGGAAAACTACTTGCTGAAAACAATCTTGAACTAATGTTTCTAATGCTATCGTGTGTAAAACCTTACAGTAAAAACGAGGAGCGTATCCAGGTTTGGTGTTTGGGGTCAACCCCCTCTATTTTTTGAAAAACTAATCAGTTAATATTCTTAAGTTCTGAATTACAGTATAAAAGTGCGTTGCTGAATCTTTTTTGACGGAAAAAGTAGTTTTCCCCCCTGTACAATGTTTAGGGATCATTTACTTGTGCCGTCCATCAAAACTCAGGATTGTTGACCCTTTTCTAGTAAACGAACTGTTATAGATTCAGCAAAAAGACATCGCATGTCTTAGAATTTGGTGCCAAAATAAAAGGAGTCCTTCCTTGCTCTACATGGAAGTTGAAACTCCTAATTCTGCTCGTCTTGAGTTTTTCATCAAAAATTCACAAAGCATTTCTATAAAACCTCCTTCCTACTCATCCACTAAAATATTCATTCTGTTTATTAAGCGACATTATCTAACAAATTGCCGTAGGAAGAAGATAAATGAATATAGTAACGAGCATAAACTCCGAACTGTAATCAATCTTTGTTATTTATTAGCAATTTGTCGATTCTATAGTTCTATTGATCCACTACAATTGAGCACATTTGTTTAAACACATTCAAATTCATTTTCCTGCTTCTGCGTCTCGAATCAAACAATGCATCAGGTGCAGACTGTAAAATTATTCAGCATTTTATAAAACATTTTCAAATTGCAATTCATTCCTGCAAACAATTGCAATTTAATTGAATTTCCTATCAATTAATCATCAACTTCCCCGTAGCATGATTCTCAATGCTCAATAATTTTTCATTACATTTCAGGCTATCCATCAGCAGTTCACAATACCCGTCATGTCGGTGTTTGTGTTGCACAATTAATCTCACGAATTAGAGAGACTGGAAATGAAGATATTCATCTTGTTGGATTTTCACTCGGTGCACACGTCAGTAATTATGCGGCAGTGACACTAAGAAATGACAGTTATACGATTCCGAGAATCACTGGGCTGGGTATGAGCTTTAATATCCGGATTAATCAGGCTTATCAAATGTTTTTTTCTTCCTTCTCAGATCCTGCCATGCCATTATTCGTTACGTCTGACCTTGATAATAAACTTGACGCATCTGATGCTGAATTTGTGGGTATGTCTTACATCTGTGTGTAAATAATATTTAAAAGGGTCAAAGTTTTTGATTGATTTGTTTGTTTTTGAGCTTCTTGTGGCTTTTTGGGTTGAGTTTGGATATTTTATGGTTATTTTGTCTAATTGGTCAAGAGATGTGATGGTCAACATTGGAATCTGATGCCTATGTTTAAGGTTTTATGGAAAAGGGGTCGTTCAGTTATGACGTCCAACATTTATAGAAGGTAGGGTCCAAAATTTTGTAAAAAAAACTTATGACATGAAGGAGGTGGGTCAAGAATCTCAAAATTCGATGGATGTTAATCAGAGTGTATCCAGAAATTTTTTAAAGAAAAATTATTTTTAATGGAAATTTATTTTCGAGAGGTTCTGGACCCCATCGGACCCCCTTCATTGACGTCATATCTTAATATTCCCAAAGTGTGAAACAAAGGCACATCCAGTGAATTCTTAGGGTTAAAACTGGTTCTTTAAAATAAATTTAAAAAACGTCCATGATACAAAACACCCAATAAGCTTCCAACTCAATCTACATCACCTTCATCTCATTTCCACATTTTCAGATGTCCTTCACACAAACGCTCTAGTTCAAGGCCATATTGAGCGGTGCGGTCATGTTGATTTTTACCTTAACGGAGGTGTTCTTCAGCCTGGATGCTCAGGTTACGGTACAAATCCATTTCAATGTAGCCAGTAAGTCAATTATAGTCGGTCAAATGGAAGTAACACATTTTTATTTTATTTCTAGTCATAGAGCACCGGATTATTTTGCTGAATCGATACAATCAGTTGTGGGTAGGTACAAGGAAAAATTTATGTTAATTTAAATAAAGTATGAAGAAAGTTGTTCTATTACATAAACAACATTGCAAAAAAGGTTTCTGGGGATGGAAATGCCAAAGTTATTTTTATTATCTCCTCGGTATGTGCACACCAAAGAGTGAATCACAGACACAAGCTGGTGAAGATTGCCGTTCGTCGTCAAGAGGATTATATTTCATAAATACAAATGCAGCATCACCATTTGCCGTAGGCAGACTCTCAGAATCTGAGAAAAGTTTCAAAGCTCATCAGCAACAGCGACAGAATCCACAGCAAATTACAGTGAATCCAATTTTGCGCGCTGATCCTTTTCAAAGAGAAATTGATATTTTTGGTAAATTGGAAGGGAATTTTAATAATCTTTTATATTCTCAAGACGACGATGATGCTAATGATGCATACTTTACCAATCATGGATCTAATCTTATGACACACAACTTCATCAATAGACTTCGCCACAAAAATGTTGACGGTGAAATTTTATCAAAATTTAATGACAGAATAAATAGAAAGATTAAAAAGCAATCAAAACCGCGACCTAACTCAAGGTATGCATCATCGTCACGCAACGACGACAGCCATAATGAAATTCTTCACAGCACATCAGCGGCGAAGAAGAAAGACAGAGACATAAATTTTTAAAGTATCATTAATATTAGCATGTAAAGGTTTAATGACAGCCAGTTGAATGAACATTTTAAAACTATGAAGAATTATTAGCTTTTTTAGTGTAACTGAAAATTGCATGCTATAAATCACTGCTGTTAAATGGAGATATATATTTAATAATCGTCACTTGTGCTACAAACTTTATGTGTGCGTTTCATTTATTTACTTAATTTTTAAAACAATGTTAGCATTGATTTCTGTGACAAATGAATTTTTTATGTGTTCAGTTTGAATAAAAATTTTTTGTTGAATTTAATCGGATTTTCGTTGTGATTTTATTTGTAGGCAAATATATGCAGCTTTTATGCATTGCAATCTGGATCAAATATAGCAAAATTCCAATCATCTCATTTTTAAAGTTAGCTGAAGTGGCTCTGTGCCTTAGTTCTTCTGGATCTAATTACTGCATAGCACAGCGATCATGGGATCGGACCCACTATAAACTTTAATTTTAGGTTAAAGTGTAGAAGTCTGGTGAACCCTCACTCATTAAACTATCAATAGGCATCAAATGCATAGCTATGGATCTTAAGCTCTGAACAACTAAATTTTTTTACATTTTCTTCAAGGGGTCCGAGTGGCAGGCACATGACGTCCACTCAGATGCTATCCGGTCATTGCTATCCGTAAAATTTGAAATAAGAACTCACAGGCTTCTATGAATCAAGACAACATAATCTACCATACAAATTGCTACACATACCAAGCAGCACAACTAGTCGTTAGGGCACCATCATGTTGTCGTGTTAATGGTTAAATGTTACAGAGATCTGACGGCTCGATGACGGTTGTCAGATAGCAAATAAATGAGATTTTTCCACAGTGGCACCGCTCTACATAATCATGCTCTTTAAGTCACAAAAATGCGTTCCTATCCTCCACAACTTCAAAACTTGTCATCAAACAGTCAACAACTCCATAATTAAGCAATTATAATTCTAAGATATAGCATGTAAACGCTTAGACATTTATATGTTTATCATTTTTAATTACATTATTTATTAATTTTTCAATTTTGTCAGTTTAAGGAACTGACAGCATGTGCAAGATTGTTGTCTTTTGTGTCTGTGCAAATGAAAACTTTTTTTTAATCCATTAAGCACAAACAAAGTTCAATCAGATAAACATACAAAAAGGTTTTTAATCTTCATTAAATGATGAGCAGGCAAGCATGATGGAAAAAGTTAAAGTCAATATTTAAGCAGTTGATGTCAACGAACCTCAGGAATTGCTGTAAAATTTTGTATGAGGCATTTAGAGACTTAAATCTTAAACAAAAGTATAGAAGTCATTTTTCATGACTTCCTTATTTCAAACTTTTATGTTTAATTCTCAAACTATTTTTAAATATTTACAGATTTTTCTTAAAAAGATAATAATGAACATCAAAGCTAATTAAGCTGAAAAGAATTCGCAACAACAAGTAAGTTTTGAAATAAACATAAACAGTTCCTTTTTGCCTGAATCATCCGTTATTAATGTTTTTGAGACTTTTTAAGAAGAAAATAATTGTTATTGTTGATTAACATAATGGAAATGTAAGCAATGGATGTAAATATTTTGAGATTTACTTTGAGTCATTTGGAAAGATTACGAAAATGTCATTAGTAGGAAGTAAATTGATATTTGTCATTCACTTCAATTATTTTGTTTGCTATTTACATCTGCAAATATATTTTTGGATGTTGTTGATGGAAATGTAATATTTAGATCCATCATGCTGTTGGGTTCGTTATTTTCATTTGAAATCAAATTTTCATGCCAATAAGCTCCCATAAAATCACAAAATTGCCATAAGAAAAATTACCCTCGTTATTCACATATTTATTTATAATAAAATTACGACAATTTCTTTTTTAAAAAAACGTTTGGAAACAAAAATATCGCCAGACACAAAGTCTCGCGTGCTCAACAACAGTCACCATAATAGAAACAATGCGTTTAATTGAAATAATGAACGTAAAAATGTAAACAAACGAAAGAGGCAAGAGATAAAGGAAATTTATGTTATTGACATGAACATTGTCTATAGCTAATTTTGCAAAGTCAAATTTGTTGCTATATTTATCTTTTTCCACTGAATGAATGATTTTTAAAATTGCGTCCGTAGGCAAGGACTGCTAAAATTTAAGCAAACTTAAATGATTTGAAATTTTTATGATGGTCATGTTATGGCCTTCGGTGATCTTTTAAGGATTATATGTGATTTTTGCTACTTAAAATTTAAAATGAAAGTTTTAAATTTCATGATCATAAAATCGACTAATTAAGTTTGACCCTTAAATATCAAAGTTTTCAAAATTGGTAAATTTTAAAACTCCCAAAACTGTTAAATTTCAAAATTCATAAAATTTGTTAAATTTCAAATTTTAATTTGTTAAATTTCAAAATTTAATTTGTTAAATTTCAAATTTTAATTTGTTAAATTTCAAATTTTAATTTGTTAAATTTCAAATTTTAATTTGTTAAATTTCAAATTTTAATTTGTTAAATTTCAAATTTTAATTTGTTAAATTTCAAATTTTAATTTGTTAAATTTTAAATTTTAAATTGTTAAATTTCAAATTTTAAAAAACCATTAAATTTCAAATTTAAAAAGCCTTTAAACTTCAAATTTTAAAAACCTTTAAATTTCAAATTTTAAAAAACCGTTAAATTTTATATTTAAGAAAACCACTAAAATTAAAAATTTACAAAACCGTTAAATTTAAATTTTTAATAAATAATAAAAAACTAAAATTTTAATAAATAATGAAAAAAACTAAAATTTCAAATTCTTTGCACTTTCAGTTTCAGTAGGCATATGCAAAATTTCCTCATGCATAAAATGCGTCTAATCAGTCACTCAGTCAATGACCTTTTCGACTTACATTTTATTATAATTGTTTTAGCATTTTTTTCTAAATATTTATTAAACATGACTTACGATACGGAAATAAAATGTTATATTCCTCAACACAAAAAGAGAATTTAAAAGGTAAAAAAAATATGCTTTTAATTATTTTTACATGTTTGCTTTCTTGTGCATAGAATAAATTTTTATCGCAAATTTTTGTGATAAATGAAAAACTATTGTTCAATTTTTTTTACTCCAAGGAAAATATAAATTTTTTACTGAATGAATTTTATAAAACAGTTTAGAGTCATAAGTTAACGTAAATAGAGCAGTTATTGGAAGTTAAATAATGGATTTTTTAAACTTTAGGAGAATTTTTTTGGTACAAATTTTAATTTCTTATGGTGAGTAGTTAAGGAATTTTTTTTTAAAAAAATTAGGTGCTTATTTGATTTGTTTTGTTAGAGCTATTATGGTGTCCTAATGCCATACTTAAAAACTACGTCAAAATTATTGGTATGAAGCAGTTTATTGTGGTCAGCTTCTGAGGATACCCCTGAATCGAGATAGTAGTATGTTTAGACAACCAACCCTTGGGTACCTAATGCTTATTACAGGGAATCAAACCACTTCAATAAATACATAAAAGCCTGATCAGAGCTGCAGGTTTAATGCCTGTAATTAGGTGCTTACAATAGTTCTTACATAGACATGGCAGTGATCTAGTCTAGAGCTAAAATAGCCTCTAACACGTTGAATTCTGTATAAAAGCAACCTTTTTTACTTCAACTTAGCAAACTTTAGCAAAAAGCTCTGCATTTGAATTTCAAAAGTATGAAGATATCTTGCTGAGTTTAAAATCTTGAATTATTATATTTATGCACAGCTTTTCACGAATTTTGATATAACTAAGCCAGAGGCGTAGCCAGAAATTTTTTCGAGGGCGGGATTTTCAAATTTTTTGTATGAAAAAATTTAGACCAGAAAATTTTTTGAATTTTTTTCCTCAAAAACCCTAAGAAATTGAAGAGTTTTTTGTCGAGAGGGAGATCCCCCAACTCCCCCCCCCCTCTGGCTACGCGCCTGAACTAAGCTCTTAATTCTGTACAATAATTACAAAATATATTTCTAAATTCAGACAATTTGGATCTTTACTTCCAAAAGCCTCTCAACCTTTCCAAATTACATCACATTTTAATATCAATTTTCCAATAAATTTTATCATCATATAAAAATTTTTGCCATAAAAAATACAATGTCATATATTACAAGCACTCAACTTTAACATCTCATTCATCCTTCTTCTTCTAAAATAAATGTACTTTTTTAAAATGCGCATCAGAAACATTTCCCAGCACAGATAAGAATGAACAAAAGCGAAAAAGAGAAAACTGTCACATTCGCATGTGACAATGATAAAGTTCACGACATTGACATATATTTTTGGAACTGAACAAAAAATAAATTTTCGACCGTGAAATTTATATTTTCAAGAACTCAGATGGAAAATTATTTAATAATGGCATATATAAATAATTCCAAAAATAATGAATAGATTCAGAGAATTTTTAGAATTCTAACAGAAATGAACTCGGAAGTTGGTTTCAGTTTTTTGTGTCGGATGGCTGTGCTTGGGAAAATGCCGAAGCTTTATTGTAATTTCTTTGATAATATTAAGGAATTTTGTGACTAATTAAATTTTGATAGAATTACTAGTGACAAAAATTAAGAAATAATTCAATCAATGCTCAGAGTTGTTTACAAATAATGTCCACAAAAATGATGTTTTAAGAGTTCCTTGTTTATTCTTACATAAAATTATCATAGATAAAAACAGATGCATAATTTGGGGGTCCACCATATACCCTTCTGTGGATGTCATAAGCAGGGGCTGGTTTCTAGGGTATACCATTACAATATTAAAGACAATAGCTGGGGTATACCCTAGAATTCGGATGTGATGACACGGTTGGGCCTCAAAATAGAGGAAATTTGCCAAAATAGCTTAAAAATCATATCAACATTGTAAATATTCAGCTTAGTCATAAACGAACGATCTCATTTTTGAAAAGTCATTTTCTCGTGCACGAAATCTGCATGCATTTAAAATATAAAATCATATTTCTATATTCACGTCCATTCCATTCATATTTCCCATCCTTATCTACTTCAAGCTTACTGCTTCAACGTATCGGATATGCAATATATTGATCCAAATTATGGAAGAACGTGGATGTTCATACCTGATGAAAATGGAACTCCACACTTTGTTGATTTGAAGCAACCAAATTCAAACACTAGACAGGAAGTGATGTTTGATGATCCAGATGAGAAGATCTCGTTTTGGCTTTATAATAAGTGAGTTCTGTCCTTAAGCTTCTGATTATGGCTAAAGATTTGAAATTGTTATCTAAATCAAGCCAAAATCTGACCATCATGCATACTTAACTTCCAGAAACAATCCAACTGAGCCTCTACTCCTAAAAGTAACAGGAAATGGACACTTAGAAGATTTCACACTCCACAGAGCGTACGATGGCAGCAAGCCAACAAAATTTATCATCCATGGATGGAAAAATAAGTAGAACTTAATTTCGGTCCCAAATCGACCATAAAAATTTTATTTTTCTCTCTCATCTTATCTCCACGTAGTCTCAATAACGACATCATACAAGTCATTAAGGATGCATATTTGAAGGAGGATTTAGATTACAATATAATTGGCGTTGATTGGAGTGAAATGGCTGGTGATAATAATTATCTTAGATCAGCTTCAGCAACGAAAGACGTTGGACGAAATGTTGCTTATGTCATAAATCACATGGTGGTCAATAATGGTGCTGTGCTGAAAGACTTTCATGTTATTGGACACAGTCTTGGAGCTCATTCGTAAGAGAAGTGATAAAGTTGTTGATTTTGAAGATTAAATTTGTTGTTTTTAGTGCTGGATATGCTGGTTCATTTGTTATGTCCCTGAGGAATGGAAAAGTTGACAGAATAACTGGATTAGGTAGTTTACTGTTGCTTCTTTTTGTTTTTGGGTAGTAATTTTTATTCTTTTATTATTACAGATCCAGCTTATCCGGCTGTAAGTAAGAAATATTTTCTACAATTTATTGAAAATTAAATGGATTTCAAGCCATAAAAATTTTTGGTATGAATATTTCAGTTCCATGATGCCTCAAAAACCTCTCAAGTATTAGATCCAAGTGATGCTGAATTTGTTGGTAAGTTTCTATCCCGAGCGACACACTCATCTCTGTTTTTGTTGTCGAAATGTCCGAAAATAGTCATTAGAGTGCCTTCAAGACACCCGTCATGTCTTTCTGGATACATAACCTCAAATATATCTGTTAATATCTAAAACATTCAATACAGACGTCATCCACACATGCTCGGGGATACTCGGTCACAATTCAAATCTAGGTCATGCTGATTTCTATCCAAATGGAGGTAAAGCCATGCAGCCAGGATGTGATATTCGTTCCGATGTCTTTGGTGCTTGTTCACATGGAAGGTCATATCGATATTTTGCTGAAAGCATTACAACAAAAAATGGATTTATGTCGATGGAATGTATGTCGTGGGATGATTACAATAAGAAGAAATGTAACGAAGATCCAATTCCTATGGGCGACTCTATTCCTCGAACGGCTAATGGTACTTATTTTTTGGAAACTGCCTCCGGCCCACAGTTTGCTAAATTTACGAAAATATTTTATTAGAAAATTGTGATATTTTGTTAAAGTTGACTGGAAATAAAATTTTTTAAGGAGCAACTGAATGTTTTTATTGATTTTAGTTTCAAGTTGCGGATTATAGATTTTTCACTTTAATCTAATCAAACCTTTAAAACATTTAATCAATTCTTATCGCTTACTTCATTATAATTAAGCTATAGCATTTAAATTTCAATATCAAGGAAAAACTAAAAAAATTGGAAGCAGTCTGGAACTTAAAGGTAATTTGAGAAGAGCTGAGAAATGGTACAGCCAAGTCTATTGAAGATTTTTGCTTTGAATTTGTTCATTTATTATGGTAAGCAGAATAATTCTTCATATCAATCGCAGAGCGTTGCTTCCTTGGAACCAAGAAGTTTGAAATTCGGAGAAGACAATCTCAATAAAAGTAAATTTTTCTTCCTTATTTCCGTGTGTTTGTCTAATGCATTGATTAATTCATGGAAAGAAATTTAAAAAATAATTTTTACCAACATTTTAAAATTTAAAAAAATATTTTTAAATTTTTTAAATATTTTTAAATTTTTTGAATTATTTTAGACCGTCAAAAAATAAAAAAAATTTGAAAAAAATTGCACAGACCCTGAATTGAACCCCTGACCTTATTTATGGCTTGTGCTCTAACCACTAAGCCACCAAACCATGTGCAAAATTTTAAAAATATTTTTTTTTAAATTGCTTTTAAAAACATTTTAAAACGGGTTTTTTATGAGTGTTGGTTTAGATTAGCCTTAGTTAGTCCACCTATTCTATCCCTAGGATACCCTAGGAGGAGGAAATGGGTAGGGTTGGTAGGGAGTTAGGAACATTTTATGCTAGATAGCCCAAGAAACTGGTCCTGGCTCCTAAAAATTTACATACAAGTCCACTTTTATTATCTAAGTTTTTAAAATTTTGGTTTCGGTAATGAAGCTGAGCTATCAATTACGATCAGTCAAGTATATTTATTCCAGTTCAAACTTGTAATGTGAAAGAGATACTGGAAGCAAAGGAGGATCCAGATTATAGAAAAACATGGATGTACATTCCCGATGATAAAGGTGTTCCTCACAAAATATATTTAAATCATTCAGCTGCAAATTTATCAAAAATTAAGAAAAAACTTTATAGTTCTCCAGAAAACAAGGCAAGATTTTGGTTGTATACAAAGTAAGTGTTAGCCATAACCAAGGTTGCAAAATTGAAGGTTCTAATTTCAGAAATAGCAAGCGAAGTCCAATCAAACTAAAAACATCAGGAATAGAGAGCATGACAAGTTTTCAATTTACAAATAGATTTGATGGCAAGAAACCAACGAAAATTATCATTCATGGATGGAGAAATAAGTATCACAATTTCCTTAATATTTCCGTTAAAAATAATTTGCTCTTTCATCTTATATCCACGTAGCATCAATAGTGATTCTGTTGTGGAAGTAAGAAGTGCATACTTGGATAAAGCAGGAAAAGATTACAACGTAATCGCTGTCGATTGGGAAGAAGCAGCGTCAGACATACTTTATTTTACTTCTGCTTATGTGTCTAAATCAATTGGTGAATATGTTGCTCATGTCATCAACCACATGCATGTTAAGCATGGTGCTAATTTGACTGATATTCACATTATTGGACATAGTTTAGGGGCTCATGTGTAAGTTAAGAATAAATTGAATTTTTAGTGCATTTTCCCGAAGGAAAACGAGGGGGCTTATGGAAGGTGAGGAGTGTAATTTTGTTAAACATTTATTTTTCAAATATTTTTTGACCGTTATTTTTCAAATAATTTTTGACCGTTATTTTTTTGGGCTTTATTTTCTACTCGTCTTCTATGTGGGAAAAATGCATGTTAGTCGGTCACGTGTGACTACGTCCGTATGTTTTCATTAGAATTTGAGAATAAAAAATATATTTTTTCAGATCTGGTGTCGCTGGATCTGTATTTCAATCTTTGTCATCTGGGAATAAAATTGGCAGAATAACTGGAACTGGTAAATAAGAGATTTTTAACTAGTCTTCGAATTTAACAATGATATTTTGATTATTTCAGATCCAGCTTTGCCATTTGTAAGTTAAAATTGACTCCATTAGATGCTACATAAATAATTTCTACTTTCAAATTTTAAGTTTGAGAAAACTTCAGAAACAAAAGCAATGTTAGACTCATCTGATGCTGAATTTGTGGGCAAGATTTTTAAAATCACTAAAATTAACAATTTTCAAAACAATTTTTTTCTATCACTTTAGACGTCATTCATACATGCGCGGGCTTGCTGGGTCATGATGAAAATTTAGGTCATGCTGATTTTTATCCAAATGGTGGAGAACAAGTTCAACCTGGATGCGATTACTTCATAAATGATCTTATTGGCACATGTTCTCACGAAAAGTCATTTAAATATTTTGCTGAGACAATCACGAATCCTAACAAATTTATGGCGCAGAATTGTGGTTCATGGAACGAGTTTAAAAGTGATAAATGTCCAGGAGAAAAGATTCCAATGGGAGATGTTGCTCCTCGAAATGCTATAGGTCAATATTATTTGAGAACCGGTGGCTCGAGCAGTAATGGTAGTGAGGAAAGTGACGAGAGTGACGAGAGTGACGAGAGTGAGGAAAGTGAGGAAAGTGACGAGAGTGACGAGAGTGACGAGAGTGAGGAAAGTGACGAGAGTGACGAAAGCGATTATTATTAATTAATAAATTTCGAAACTGTCCCTAAATTATTTTCAGTACCTATTTAGATTATTATTAAGTATTTAGTCCAAAAATCCTTGCAATTTTTATCTAGGGTACACTATATGGTGTATCTGTGTTAAAGGGAAGAGGGGGTCAAACAGTTCCTTATTTATTCCCCAGCAGTGTAGCTAACAGTGTCTGGATCCCCTTGAGATTGAAATTTACATGGACATTTTTTGGACCCCTCCTAAAAATTAAAAATCTACGGAGACAAAAATAACCTTCAAGGGTTCAGAAAGCCCCGTCGGAAAATTTTTTGGATACGCCTTTGCTCAGGTGCGTATTCAGGGGAGGGTCTTTGGGGTCAAAATCACCTCCTTTTTGGAATTTTTTTTTCAGTTTGTTAGGGTTTTCAAAAAAAAATCCCAAACCCGTCCACACAAAAAATTTCAAAACCTGGATACGCCCCTGCCTCCTCATGTTAAGATTTATAAGGTTTAAGGACATAAAAAACTACTCAAAAATTTTTAATATTAACAAACAAAAAATTAAAATTTTATTATATTAAACTTTTTTGACAATACATTTCCTAACAACTAATGATTAGAAGGCACTTTCAATGTATCAATTTCATAGAAAATTTAAAATTAAAAATTATGGCAAGTTAGTTTCACTCGACAACATCACTCTTGGAGATTATTGTGTCATTGTCAGTTGTTTCCATAAGAACATCTTCTGGTTTTGGTGCTACTTCAAATGCTCTAAATCCATCAACGTCATCGATTTCCTTTGATGTAAACTTGGCGACAAGCTTTGCACTTCCAACGTATGGTGGCTTGTAGGCAAAACGGGTTTCTGTGACTGTATTTGGTAGAATGTCTGGGACCTGGAAGAATTAATTTAAAAATGGAATTTTAGATGTGAGATTATATTTGAGAACTAATTTAGGTCTAAGATTACATTTAATTCATTTGTCAACCCAGATCCACAAAGATCCATTCAATCTGTCAAACTGAATACTTCTAACTGCTCGATATTGATTTGTCCAATTAAATAGAAACAATTCACTGTTAACCTTATATTTCCTTCGTCAATTCATGATTGTAAGGACTTTAGGGGTTATGCGCATATGACGTCCAATATTTATAGTGTGGATGACAGGGTTTGACCTACATGTCTTTTCATTTTCGTACCAAAAATTTTTCGTACCTCCTGAGACCCCCTAAACGTTAAGTAATATCCAAACGACCCCAAAAACATCATTTATGGATGACCCATTTACAAAATAAATTCAATAAATCTCGAAGGGATGTTCTAGAAAGGTTAAATCTTCAAAAAATCCCAACCAAACCTTTAAGCAATCGAAATAAAATTTCGATTACCATAAATATCTTTAATGCTCCTTTTACAGCCACATAAAAGTCCTTTTATAATAAGAAAAAGAATTCCGAGTAGGAAAAAATACATACCTTTAGAATAAGAGGCTCTTTAATGCCAGATCCTTCAATTTGAAAGATACCTTTTGTAATCGGTATGGGCAGTGGATTTTCCAATCTTATGTGAATATCGTGAGCAACGTCATGCATAGGCTTTCCAGTAAATATAAACTTAATATCCGGCTTACGTACACGAAAATCATCTTGTGCAAAATATTCATAGTCTGTGTTCTCAACAGATGCCCTAAATAATGTTGTACATAAAATTCAAGATTGTCAATTTCATCAACATAAAAAGTAAGAAGCATACTTACATGCAAGCAATATTAAACGCTGATTGATCCAGAAGCTTACGGTAATAATCAGTAAAAGTGACTTCAAGTGACACTGTCTTATCGCTACTTGGTTCAATGACCTCGGAAAATTTCATCGATTTAATTTCTTTACGGTTCTTGCCAGTGTACATGATGGACTCAACAATGAGATTGCCATTTACTGTGTAATTCTTCTCGGACGATCTGTTTTTGATGTGTAATTCCTAATGGAAGCAAAGAAGTAATTGAAATTTGATTTTAATTGACATTTTAGGATTTTTTGCTATTCTGTGACATTGTCATTGTCTAGCAATCTCAATTTACGACACTTCTTAAAAGCTTCATCCATTAATGAACTTTTCACATAAAAAATGTCAATAGCACTTTCAGAAAATTTATTTACTTACAACATTGAAGTCTTCGCCAATTTTAATGTCATCTTTAAGTTCAAAGTTGAAGTGGACATCATTAAATTCCTCATTAAGATAATAGCGTGAGAATGCACTGTTTGCTTGCTTTAATGCTTTCAGCATCGTCGCTCTCTCCTCATCAGTTTTCTCTTCAAATTTATATGATCTCGTTATGTCATCTCGTTCCCATCTACCAATTGCTTTTGTGCTGATGAAATGTCCAATTCCAAATTCATCCTTCTTTATTAATTTCAAGGGATTTCCGGGACCAGCAAATCGCCAGAATACTTTATCAGCATTAACCTCTGCATATAGGAATTTATTATCGTATGGCTTGAGAACTTCACCTCGTTTAACAGCAACAACTGAGGCTGGTCCGCAACGATACATTTCATCTGACATCTCTTGTGGTGTTGCATCTATTGCTTGCCATCCATCATACATTCCATCATCATTATTGTTCAAATCCGGACGTGACATAAACACTTCATTCCATACATGATAATTCCATATTGAGTCAGATCCCATCTCTTCCATTACTATGTTTTTTCAAGTTTAAAAATTCCATTAATTTAAAATGTTAATTAAGCTTAGCTTATATTCTTCCTACCTTTTCCGTCATCATCCACAAAGTAGTCAACCGTCATACTAGCTTGAGTATCGTGTGCTGATGAATAATTTGTCACGATTCTCGATGGAATTCCAATGCATCGTGCAATCGTTGTCAAGCATCCAGCAAATACCCAACATTGTGCAAATTTAACAGGCTTTCGTTTACGATAAAAACGTTGCATAATTTCAACAGATCCACCCCATTTAGTCGGTGCAACTCCACCGGAAAAATCACTAGTCCAATTACCGAGAAGAAGGCCTTCGTCATCAGGACTGTGGAAATAGAATTTTTTTCGAAGATTAGTATGTGAAATGAGTATTTGTGCGTGCTATTTAAATCTTCTTACCTATTGACAGCAGCAGATAAAGCTCTTGATATTTTTGTTGGACTTCCACGAGACGACGGATTAACTTTTCCAACATAAGCGATTACATGCAAAGCACAGTCAAGTACATCGCGTTCATACTGTCCAAGCTTCCATGGTGATGGTCGTAAACGATTGTACGTTCCTTTCCAAATTAATGTCGTGTCCGACAATACGTATTCATTTCGTGCACGTTCATCTGATAGAGAAAATTGTATTCAAAAAATGGGATCAAAATGCAATAAAAAAAAGATAATACCTTCCATATAGACTTCATCCTCACGACACCATGGATTGAATAGAACGTAAAATGGCTGTGGGAGTGAATAACTCCTCGACATGTTATTGTTCAGAATTTTCGTGTCAATATCCATTTTCCATTGCGTAACCAATGTATTTGCTGCTGGTTTTATTAAAATTTCCAAAAGGTCACCATTGATGCTATTGACAGATGCACCCCATTCAGTCGACTTTCCTAAATCGGTCGATCGATTATTCAATGACACAGCAATCAACGTTCCATGTCCAAATGATGGCTTTTCAACATCAGCAACACTAAATATTAAGCTTATGGCATCCTTTTCCATATCGTACGGACGATTGCAGTAAAGCAGTAATTTAAAGACCTGACCACGTCGTATTACAAGTTTTGGAACTTCACGCTTCATTACGTCAAATCGATTTGTACGATGAGTCTTTCCATTTCGTGCAACACACAAGTCGACCCGCTCGATGGATAGAATGTCATTGGAAACTGAATCTGGAATGAAAAAATGCATAAGTATTGCTGAAATAAGTCATCAGTTATAGTTTCAGGTAAGGCAAATGTTTGAAAATAAAATTATGTGAATAAATTTTACTGCTTGATATTGATACAAGCATTCGAGCTTTGCAATTTGATGCTTTAATTGAGCTTATGAAATGTGTGCTTTGCAAAATGCATTTCCGTTTACATGAAATTGTAGAAAGGATAGTTTCCATCATAAATGTAACTTATAGCTTCAAAAATAACAGAAGTAACATTCGCGATGCAAAATGAAATGTTTTCCGCTTCTAAAATGCTCGAATTTTCATTTGCGTCGGTGAATCTGTACATTTTCTGCTAGTTCGATGTGGGAAATGTTTGCAATTTGTTTGAGCGTAAAATAAACTGTTTTTGCAGTTTCAATTTTCTATGAATAAATTTCCTCGTTTCCTCGTGGGTGGACGATGTAGATGTAGCAATTGAACTTCGTCTAGGAATTTGAGTTTTTATCACAAATTCCTGCATTTAAAGGGTAAAGGTTAAGCTTATTGTTGATTTTAATGTCATGGATGGATAGGTGATTGGGAAGTTTCAAATGGCAAAGTTCAATTGCAAGGTTATGATATAGACATGATTGCTAATTGCTTGTTGAGCTCTACATGACGTAGATTAGTTTGAAAACAAAGCTTTCAGTTCTAGTTCCAATAAAGATTTTTACAATTTTAAATCAGTTCATCATTGACATTGGATTCAATTTTCATTTTTCCATGGATTCTCCACCTGGAGTTTTTAACTTACAATATCTAGCTCAAAATTCAATATTTAAAAGACCTGAATGATGATTCTTAAAGAAAATTAGTGAGCATCCAACATGCAGTACTTAAAAGTCTATAAATTTCATCAAAATCAGAGAAATTTTGATTGTAAAGTTATTTTTTCTTAGCCTTCAAAACTTTTTGTGGATAATAGATTTTACAATTAAAGGGTGGAAGTGTCTCTAGCTCATAAAGCTGCAATGTGACTTCTTTCTGATTCCTTAATACCACCCGAATTACCATAAATGCTAGAACCCTTTCACTTTATTATATCAAATATTTTTGCATAAAATTAAGACCATACGACTTCAATTTTCCATATTTTATTAAATTCTCAAATTAACTCATTCACAATGACATAAATTACAATAAAATTAATAACTCACAATCAAAATAACTTACTTATAATAAGATTAGTCATAAATTCTAATAATTTCCTTTTAAAAAGTATTCAGTCTGTCAATTGTCAGGTAGCGTCTGTTTAGCAAACAATTTCAGTCTGATTTAAATAATTGTTGATGGCGTTCCATTGCTAATGACTGGAAAGAATCCATTCTGAATTTCTTTTGATGGCGTAAAGGTTTCGTACATTTGCTCAATCTTTTTAATATCAAAGTCATTTTCCTTGTCAAGTATTATGCCATACAATGGGGATGCATGAAATTCCTTCGATGATTTTTGCTTTGACGACATGTTAAGCTCTTCATATACATTATGATTGCCAGCAGGAGGTAGCATTGTTTGTCTTTGGTGAGTTTTTCTGACAGATTTATGTGTCGTCGATCTAGTGCTTCTAGTTCTTGACAAATTTCTTGTTCTCGGCTGTGATGGAAATGAGTTGGGCTTTACAGTTGCCATTGGTCGATTAAACCGAACACTTCCACGGAATGGACGCGTTGGCTGATGATGTCTTGAATGATGAGCTTCTGTTGCAGTTGTTGTAAATCGAGTTGTCATTTTAGGAGGATTTTTTCTCAACGCATTCACTCGTTGTTGGTGCTCATCAATCATTGTCCTAACAATCTTCATGTCAACTCCTGCATACATGGCCTTAAGGGTTTTATGGACCGTCTCAATCATTGACTTGTGTTCACTGTCAATTAAAGGTGACAATTTTAAAACGACTGGAACGTGAGTTGTAGTGGTTGGTTCCTCGGTCGTAGTGGACGGTGGTGGTTGAGTTTCCATGATTGCAGGTTCCAAAATTGGATTATTTTCAATGAAATGATGCTCTTCATTTTCTTCTTCATCATCATAATGACTATTAATTGGTTGAATGTGTGGCTTTTTCAAGAAATTTGTCCTGCTGCTTACGTCATAAAGCAGCTTACGTTTTGGCTTCATCGTTGTCACTATAAACGGTCTCTTTGTTGTTGCTTCTGTAATTTCGGCTATTTTGTTTTGCTGCAATTTTTTAATTATCGATTCCTCGGTTGACAAGGTCACGGCTGATGATGATGTTATACCTCTTAATGAACTTTTTGTGGTCGCAGAGGTGGTAGATTTTCGGTACTTTTTAAGCTTCTTTCTCTTCTTCTTTGTCGTCGTCTCAACATCTTCAAAAATGTCAGCTTCTGTAGTTGACAAAGTCGTTGGTGTCGTTGTTTCGAAACGACTATTAAGCATTTCTATTAATCGCTTCTTCACTTTTTCAACATCAATCGGGTGTGGTTCAACAACTGTTTTTGAAACCTGACTTTCAGCACCGTCCAAATTCTCGATTGTTCTTTCCTTCTTCCTCAGTCGTTTACGAATAACCACACGTCTTTGTGGCTTGTTTGTCGTTGTTGTGGTTACCGGCTCGGTCACTTTTTCTACTTCTAAAACTGTTTCGACATCATTGTTTGGGAAAATTATAAATAAACTCTCAATTGGCTTTTTATTGGCATCGATTGATGTATCGACATTGAGATTTGGATATACAACTTCGACATGCTCATCAATAAATTTAGACTTGCGGTCATTATCTGGCAGGTTTAAGTCTTTGTTGTAAATATTTTCTGTTGTTGTTGCGATTGGCGTTTCCGCCGTTGTTTCATCATCTTCTGATTCCAATACGGAATTCTCTGTGGTTTTTGGTTCTTCATATAAATCAGTTATTGTTGATGTCAAATAATCTTCAGTTTCAGCCTCATCAGTCATAACTAGATTCTCATCCTCATCCATTCGTCTCAATGCTGTCACTTGTAACTCATTGTCCTTACAGCACCGCACGAATCCATCATCGTTACACTTTAAAATCGTTGCAAAATATTTCGCGTCATCTTGCTTGAATTGTTGTGTATCTGGACACGTATTGAGTGGTACACAAGGACATATTTCTTTTGTTGCTTCTATCGCACTCAATATTGTTGAAATTGTAATGATTTTTAATAAATAACACTTCATTTTGTCATTATGAACTTGTCAAACGTTTAACGATAAATAAACTTATGATTTTACTTTACGACACTTTAAATATGTCGATATGGGGATGGGAAAATATTAAATGGGTCATTGTCATTGCCATTTGATTGGAAGTCTTGATTTTGTTGGAGGGAATAAACGAGTAACTAAAGAAAGCTAGAAATGCTTGTTGTGAGTTTGATTTGGAGACAATGTTGATGTGGAAACTGGACTGTTGGGAGTTATCCGAGCAGCACACTTTATATAGTTTGAAAACAACCGTCATAATGCCGTCTTGGCACCCCACAAGCAATGTGGCTGATTCCTAGAGACTGTGTTGTTGCACTAGGGTTGAATGTTAAGCTTTGGTAGCAATTAAGGTAACTAGAAGATTTTATCCGAGTGATTATGCAGACAAGTACCATGTTGCACCAATAAGTGACTAGAATCTGTTTTAACACCTAAGAACTGTAGACTCAGACATTAGTTTTTGATCTGCTTTACTTATTTCTTTGCTGTAGACTAGTATAACTCAGTTGACATTACCAAACACTCACACAACAATACTTATCATAACTTCATCATCATCATCAAAAACATCCAGACATAATAAGGTCAATAGCCATAATTTCTCTTCAAATCAAAGCTGCCACCCAGAGGCGCAGCCAGAAAATTTTTGAGGGGGAGGGGTCGATATTTTTGGGGGTTTTTGAATTTTTTTTCTCAAAAAAAGCCTAGAAAATTAAAGAAATTCTCTAAAGAGGAAAGGATTTTGACCCCAAACCCCCTGACTACGTCTTGCTACCATTGCAGACACAACAGACATAATGTTGCAAATCAATCAATTAACATGCCCATTTATGAAATAAACAGTCGTCTTCGAAGTTACAAAATTCACTCTCACTATCTATTGGAACTTGAACTTGCAAGAAACCGGTAGAAACATTGTCTTGTCTGCTTATTCACATGACATTCGCATGACGAAAGTGAAAACATCAGAAAACGAAACATATTTCATAATTCACATTTTTCAAGTTTTAAATAGAAATTTTTCATAAAAGAGAAACAAATTGCGTGACTGAATGGAAGTAGAAGATACTTTATCTGCGAGGTTTTTGAACAAATATTAAAAAAAATATTCTTTTTTTTTTGATCGTCCAAAAATATATGTATTGTATTTTTATGAATAAATTTTATGGTACGCATTATGCTGCTTTTTTATGGCAATAAACTCACGTTCGATTTTCTATTTTTGGATATTTTTATTCGAGCTAGAATTTCAATTTATTCAATTTTTTCGTGCAATTTCTGTGAAAAATTGAGGCATTTTATTTCATAAATTAGATTTCAATTGTGAATGAAATATTTCGGACGTGATGTCATTCAAATTAAATACGCAATAAAAATCATGTTTGAAGATTTAACAAGTCAGTTTGCTAATTTATATTAGAAATTAAAGTTATTGATTTAATTGCATGTAAACGCATTAATTTTTATGATAGTAGTTAAATTTCATTCAAAACTGACCGTCATCTCTGAGAAACTCATAACTGTCATAATTGCTACCTTCAGATCATTTTATCCGTCTAAATATTTTACAATTTCAATAAGTCTCCTCAATTCTAGAGAAAATTATCTCTTTTTAATTTCATCTGCGTACTTAGAAGCCATTGAAAGTACTTTAATGACACATTCTGATCAAGGCTGTCATATGATCAGTAGTAATATTTTACAACCGAATGTGATTTTATCGATGATATTTTATTAAGAAATTTATGTCGACTCACACGTTGCGAATGTCAAGTATGAAGTTTGAAGATGCGAATCTAGGAAATTGTGACGTAATTTTGTAAAAGTGCGGATATCCAGAAGTTAAGCATGAATAGACTCTCTATCTGTGCGAATTTTAGCAGGAAGGTAGGGTTAGAGAAGGTTGGGTACACCGGGTAGCCCTAGAAACCGACCCCTGATATTCAAGTAGTTTCATCATTTTACATAAAAATTAATCCAGTCAGAAATGTTCAAAACCAGTCAAGTCATAATCCACTTCTGGTTACTAAAATTAAATTTCAATTCTGCTTAGCAATATATCCAAAAATCCATAAACCATAATTGCTATAATTATCTGCTTGTAAATCTCATCTTGAGCTGATAAATGACAACATACAAGATGCTAATTGAGGAAGAGAAATATGAACAAAGGAGCATGGTCGTTAATTATCCTATTGAAAACTCATAATTTTAAAGATGCAGCTTCTACCTGCTAGTAATTAAATTTTTCCACAATCTTGATTACTTTTTTGAAAAGCTTTATCTTGATCACTTGACAGAAAAGAGTATAAAAAGAGAATAAATTGCATTAAATCTACTCACTTGATATTCCATATTTGGTAACATACACAATTTTAAACATTCTCTACTGTATTGTCTATGACTATCATTAATGGATTACGAAAATAGTAAAATTATATTTCTACGAGGGTGTCAATTGTGCAACAAAATTATAAAACATTAATCATCACGTAGCTACAAATTGAACTAAAAAAATTAATTTAAATTCTCACTCTCCCAGTTTGTCACCTCGTTCGTAGGTATGCATGGTAAACAGATGAATATGAATGTATTTTCGTGTATGAAAATAACAAGAGATATGTTCATCACTTAATGAATGTTTTTGAGATATTAAAACATATGTTTTTAAGAAGTGGTTGTTAGTTTACTGAACTTTTGTTTGAATAAAATTCATTGTTGTGCCTTTATGTCATGAAATTCTTTAGGTTGATAACAATATTGATTAAATGACGTTAAAATCAGCCAAATTATTGAAAATGTTTATGATGACTAGGATGACCATCAGCTTAGTTTTTTAGAGGACTGTTCTATTTTAAGGCTTGAAAATGTTCATATTTTGGTACTTTTTGTCAAAAAATGTCGAGAGGGTAGGCAGCAGGGGTATATTCAGGGAGGGGATTTGGGGGTCAAAACCCCTACCCTTTTTGGGAAATTTTTTCAGTTTGCTAGGTTTTTTTTATAAAAAAATCTCAAAACCCCCCCTAAATTTTCACTATCATACAAAAAATATTTCAAAACCCCTCCCTCAAAATATTTCTGGATACGCCTCTGGTAGGCAGCCTTATCATAACTAGGTATGCTTCTTACATTCAATTTTTAACCCCAAAAGAGTCAATCTGAACTGTAACTCAGGTAGGAACTCAGGTTTTTGAGTAAATAATCCTAAAGGCAATAATCTAAACTCGTTAGATTTTAACACTTCCAAAGTCATATAAACCAGAAGTTAAAGAATCTTTTGTTCAAATCGATTATTTTTTTGTATCTATTTTTAAAAAACAATTCATTTTGGAGGCCAGGTACTGAAAGAATCAGACATCAGCCCATACATCACTTGAATTCGACATTATCGTAAGTGTTACTCAGCATGTCTGATATCACATTCTCAATATAACTTATTTTCAAAAATATTTTACTGATTCATTTTCAGTATGGCACAAAAAATCCAGACACAGTGCACTTGCTTATTTTACTTTGTTGGTCATAACGATTAATTCAGATTCGTGATCTCACTTTAGATATCGCATCGAGCTGAATGAATTGCAAGCTACCGTTTGCTAATTTTATTTGTATAGAACTTGGAAACTGGTAGACGGCAGCCCAGGACATAGCAAAGGGTAGATACCAGAACTGTGCACTAGAAATCCCTTACTAAACTTTTGACAATTTATTTTCATAACCATCGTCAGGTCCATAAGAAGAAAAGGAATGCCTGGAAAAATTGTATCTTAAGTTATGAATTCCTCATAATCTACAATCTACATTAAATTACACTTCGAACTTTACTCTGAATCCATTACTAAAATATTCACATAAAAACCAATTTTATGCTCCATTTTACGCCCATCAATAATCAATATTGAGCCTTTCATCATGCCAACAATTTTTCCTTTCATCGTCATTAACATAAAACAAAAAGCGTTGCCCTTTCTGCTCATAAATTTTCCCAATATTGTTGCTGACATTAAAGGAACAAAAAGAACAACAAATAGCATCGATATCAAAAAGCCGAACATAAAAAAACCAAAAGATCACAAAATTGCTCTTGACTCAGATTTTATTACGACTCGATTCCGCCAACGCATTCTCGCATTGACGGAAAATAGAATTGAATCAAAAATGAAATATATATGCGAGTGACATGAGCAGCGTGAAACGTGATGAATTTTGATATGAGCGATGGAAAATGCTCATTCATATCTCACACTTTACGCAACGTCTTATTGACTGACAAGACATGAATGAACTGTAATTTGAGTACGGAACAAAAAAAATTCACTTTCTTCTTGGAACTCGAAAGTGAATGAATATTGTCTTCTACATGAGCCACTGCCACACTTTATGGATATCGTTCACTCCATTCACAATTTAATATCTTAATGAAAATTGTGGAGGAAGAAGATTTGAGCTGATGGTGTACGTGTGAGAATGGAGACACAAGTCGAGATTTACTTGGTTTGGAATGAAACTATTAATTAAGCTGGTATTTTATGGAGTGTTTCCAGACATGAAGATTTTGAATGAAAATCATGTACTTGGATGTAGTCAGCAGACATTCAATATCTAGCCCGGAAAGTGATAGAGTAAAATGTAAATAAAGGCTGGTTTAAATATGAAGATTGAGTCTTTCACTTGGATTTGAGAATCATATGTACTAAAAAGCGCAGCCTCAAAGCCTCACTTTGTAGACTACCAGCAGAAATTCCCTCAAATGAGCGTTTAGGTCGAGCTCTTCCTCGTTGGAATGGTTGAATGATCAGCCCTTCTAATGGGAATCGAACCCACGTCCTTCCAAACAAGGTTGAAGATATCCAGTCTGTTTCCTAATCAATCAACCATAGAGGCCTTCCGATAGCACTGGCAGATTCACCCATATATGACTTGATATCCACTCTGCTATGAAACTACTTCATTAAGCTCTCAGTGCTGCGTGTTACCAAAGCTTTGAAAACTAATTGATCCGAACAGCCAATGGTCTTTGTTAAACATGACATCAATAAAATTATTCTTGGATTGACATTCCCTGACCTTCAAACTGCATTCTCAAGTTCTTAAAACCCCTCAAAAAAAAACTCTTTAAAAAACATCTTCACAAAGCAACCTTCGATATCACAAAGTCAATTCAATAATTTTTCAATTTTACTCACTCGCAGTTGTTGCAACGTAATGCATTCGTGGTGCAGCTACTCGATACTTTCGTCGATTCCAAAAGTTTGGAACGTGTGCGGAAAAGAAGTCTGTTGAATTTGACATGCTGAATAGAACTTTAATTTATTGTTAACTGTCAACACTGGTAATTATTAATCTTGCAAACAACACTTGGCTATTAAATTTTTTTTGGCACTTAGAAAAGGATTATAATCACTTCCTACTTTTTTTTATCTAATGAGATAAGTTTGTTTATTATGAACTAGCAACAAAAAACTAACTTTTAGAACGTCTATACACGCTAGCGTCTTGTTCAATACTAAATTTGTGAACAATCTCAAGCATTCTATTAAAAAACATTCAGCAGTGATTATTAAATAATTTTGTTTTATTGAGAAGTGAAGAGAAAATGTTGAAATAAAAGAAAATCTACAAATACGCTTGATGTTCTTTTTGAATTCGCTTGGATGTACATATACTACAAAATGATATTATTGATGTATATATGAGCGGCTTAAAGTAACATGACGTCACTTTTTTGTTTGGTACTTCGTTGGATGAGAGAAATGTCTTCATTTTGTCTGACGATGGAGTTATTTTTGCGATTCTATATAAATATTAGAACGAAGTATGGAAATTTCAGGGGTCGGTTGTTCACTACCCCAATAATATACCCTTGGGTCCTGGTGCTACCCATAGGGTGGTGTATACCCTAGAGTTAACCGAGCAATCAACTCCATGATATTATAGTTAATCAGCAATTGGTTCTAGATTATGTTTCGTTTGACTCTAATACAGGGGGAAAACTACTTGATGGAAAAAAATTCAGAGTGGTCTAGGAATCAAATTTTTGGTAGTAACATGTGTTTAACCTTAATAAAACAACTTCTGACCCTTTTTCTGCCAGGAAATATGTGTAAATTTAAAATTGGAGCTCAAAAAAGCGTGACAGAAAATTATTTTTTTCCACCAAGTGGTTTCCCCCCTACCCTAACAACAAAAACTCTTTGTACTGAAATCTCGAGGATAACTCTGTATTAAGATTGCCATATTGGTTCCGTTTTGTAGTTGTAAAGGAATGTTTCACTAAAATTCACTAATTAAGCAAACATACAGCACCAATAAGCCTATCTATGACGTGAACTTAGATCTCAATTAATTCTTTTCAAAAGCATCACGATGCTGCAAAGTGGAATGTCATTTGTCCATAGTTGCAGTTGAGGTATTTTAACGATTGAGCCCAAATAATCTGAATGACACAAGGCTCCATTTGGACTTTTATTTTAATGTGAATGCGCTTCAAATAATTCAACACGATAACTTTCAAACTTGTTCTTTAAATAAATTCTCATTTTTACTACAAATACAGGAATAATGAGAAGAGAAGAAAAGGAAGATAAACAAGAAGGCATAGCATGCTGTCTAACGATAGTAACGAGGAATAATTCAGGAATGAGTCAGTCTTCACGAGAGCTTGTGCCAAAAAGTAAGATTCATAAAATTCAGTATAATTTCTCAGTCATTCACAATCCATTCCATTCCAATCAAAAGAAATTAGTAATCGTCATATCGCTGACATCATGGTTATGCGTTATGAGTTAACTGCTGATGTATGATGTCATGTATGAAGTGCCTTGATATAGAAAATTCATTTTTTGCAGTTTCAATGCCACGTGTAGACTCAGTGGATATTGAATAATAATTGACACCTCCACAAATACTTCACAAATAATCTATAATTCCCTCACATTCTCAAATGGGAAATGTATTGTCCATTTCCATGAATTGCCGTTTGATTTGTTTAACTAATAGAAAAAAAGATAATTTCTAGCTACGGATATCACAGCTCATGAATGGAAATTCCAAATGACAAGTTTACATTTTATCAGCATAAATTTTTACAGCATGATGAATATTTTGCAATAATAATCTCTCTGTAGCTTAAAATAAACAACGTTAATTTTCTCCCTGACCTAAGACAAGCTTTGAAATTTATGACAGTTTCAGTGTGTTGAGATTTGTTTGCTTGTAGATTTGCTAATGTTTTTATGGCTGAATAATTTCACAGTAAATTTTACTTATGGACCATCATGACAGCCTTTTTGTTTTGAAAACATTGAAAATTATTTTTTATTCAATTGCGACATTAGTGACATCATTGAGCTTTTACTTGATATCGCCTCTAGGAAGTATGAATTTAAAATGAGATCGAATTTACATTGTTATTAATTTATTCTAAATTTTTTTGAGGTGAGTCATGGCTCTTTTGAGCTGCTGTTTCTAAAAAATCTCGTGAGGATTAAAATCATGATGATCTGCTGTCTGTTTCAATGCGATTTAAATTTATATTTTTCGGAATGTGTATCTGTTAAGTTATTATTGACACATCCATTTTGGTTCATCAGAATTTTTGTTTTCGAATAAAAACAGAACAAAGAGCAAAAAATGCTAGAATCGCATTATTATTGTTCTATTGAAATTCTATAACTGAATTGGCTTGATTGAACAATTCATGGATTTCGGTGCATAGAGGTATGAATCTTCAAAAGTGCTCATTAAAATTGAATGTCTATTTTAGAATCGCCATCGATTCCTCATTGATGATTCTTTGGAATCAGTGAACAGTCACGTTTTTTTCAGCAGACACAGCAAACCTAAGTTGCCCCTTGCTATTGGTTCGTTTAGTATAGTGATTCATAAACTAAAACTATGATCTGCGTAAGACGTAGTAATTCAGGATTAATCCAAAAAAATCCTCAAAATTCTTAAACAATCCCCAGATAAGGAAGCATGATAGCTAAATTCATAAATGACATCACACAAAAAACGAGATTTTTAGACTCCTTCCCCCCTCTAAAATTTTCATACAAAATTTTTTCTTTTAGATAGAAGTGTCATACAGCGTCAGACCCCCTCGCTCCCTAAAAATTGGATGCCATTTATGAATGACCCCTAAGACATCCTCTTAAATCACCAAATTATTATATTTAAACATATCATTTTTAAGATTTTTTTAAGATTAATCCTGAGTTTCATGCCATGTATCTGTGTTATTTGGTGGCACACTTAACTTCCATGCTTTTTAGTCTTTTATACAAAATTGGACGGCTTTAAAAAGTTTAAGAACCAGTTTCCATAAGATTTAGTTTTATGCAGGCCAAAATCTAATAAAAAGTCCTATAAAGCTGAGCGACACCACGCAAAAAAGACAAACAAATGGAATCCAGTAGAGCATTTGTGTTACTCGGGTAAGGATGTATTTTGCCATAAACTGAATTCAGCTCGCAATTAATTTTTGGTCCATTTATTAATTATAATTAAGCAAGAACTTCGCATCAACTAAAGAATTCTCAATTAGCAATTTCATTAGTAACTTTGAAGGATTTTTAAGAATACACAAGAATTTAACAATCAAAATAGCGTGATATAGTAATTTGAGAATTATGCAACTCATTTACTGCCTTAAATCCACTGCTGTGAACTGCAAATTCCAATTTCAAATAGCCAAACTCGAGAAAAATGTCCGAGTTCTCAAGTGAAGCACTCAGTAAGTAAACTAAAAATAGTCGAGTATTTGTAAAAAAATAGGAAATCAAACAGATCATAGACGAACCTAATCGAGGACTAGAAATATGAATATTGGCAGCGTTAATTACCAAGAGCACTTTAGGTGGCATATGCTCAGTCAAAAAAATATTTGCAATTCCGTGTGATGATGCTTTTGAGGATACATATTTGCAGAAGCTTGATCTATTGATAATTTTCAAATTCCTTAAGATTTGTAGTTGATATCGTAGCTTGATTTTTAACAACTGTAAACATCTTAATTTTTATGAGGAAGATGATCATCAAGAGATCATTAAATGCAAATTTGTATACTAAATCATTAAGTCATTTGAGGTGTCTGTTGATGGATAATAATTATGTTAGCTTAGTCATCAAAATCTTAGATTTTAGATTAGACTTTAGATTGTAGTGTTGGATTAAGGCATGCATGCATGCTCCATTCTTAGGAAAAAATACACCTGAGGCTGATTTCTGCTGTACAGTGGTAGGCAGGGTGGTAGACCTAAGGCTGGTTTTTGGTAAACCTCTACACCTACCCATAACCTAGGGTGTGTAGGGATTGAGATATAAGAGAAAGTGACCTCAGATATGACAGAATAGTCAAACTTTGCCGTACCATTGGTTCACCTTTACCGTACTGTTCCTAGTACCGGAGAAATAGTCCAAGAAATTAAATTCTCAATAAAAAAATATTTTTAAAAAATATTTCATAAATTTCCCTGGAATTCCACGAACAGAGTATTTTTAGAAACTCATTACATATTTTCCAAAACTTCCTAAGCATCTACTTGACAATAATAACTACTTCGAAAAAAATATTACATTGTTCATGTTTGCAATTTTCCTTCAACCATAAAAATTGAATTATTCAATACTAAATTTTTGCATATGAAACATCTGCGAATGTTTACCTTCAAAAATACACCGAAAAGAATTTTTTGCACAAACAAATCTTTAGTGTCGATTTGAATCCGGTTGTGAACGTCATCGATTCAAATTTTGTTTAAATATTGACTCTTCAATTTAGAAGATGTTCGTTAGAGAACTGAATTTTGCAGTGGAAAAATATTTATCGTACATAGCTGTCATTGTAGCTGAGTTTTTATGACTCGACAAAGTAACCAAAGTAAATTGCCAATCAAGTGCATGAAAAAAGATTCTTTTTATGTGCAACTTGGAATTTGCGTCATTTGGAGAAATCAGCATAACATACCCGAGTTGTGCATGTATATGTTGGTTATATGGTATGTTAGTGCCAATATAATTGACAGTTTTCGGTAATTCTGGTGATCAAATCGCGAAATTGTAATAGGATATGGCATTAGGAAGGAAAACAGACCCCTTGAGTATGTCCCTAAGAACTTCGTACCCAAACCAAAGATCCAGCATTAAAATGAAATTCAGCATGAAATGTAATGATTAAAAATACCAAAATATATGTCTTTTAATACCAAAAGTATTAATTCTTGACTTCAACTCAAACACATCCTACTTGGATGCTCTACGACACCCCATCTATTCAAACTTGGGTATCCCACCTATACTGCTCTAGGGTACCCTAGGTGGAGGACAAGTGTAGGTAGGCTTATCCTATATTATACAATACCTAACCGGGGTAGGTTAAGGTAAGGTACCCCAAGTAGCTCTAGATACCAGCCCCAGGTACTAAAAAACTTAGAATTTTAAGAATTTACGGACAAAAAATCACATCAAAATTGGTGATTATTCAACAAACTATCCAAAACTCCAACTAACACCCAATTAAGTAACTGAATGCATCAATTACTCACACAACATTTTCATCTACAAGTATTTCCGATTTACATCACTCGGGCTTAAAAATGCAAACAATTTCCATATAAAATTTACTCACCAACTTCATCGATGTACGGCATGGAAACGGTCTCCAAAGTAATACTTCTTCTCTCGTTGGCTTTATTTTTAGATTTACTTCTGAAGCATCTGAAGCATTGGCAATCATCGAAACATGTTACATTCTTGCATGTTCTCGCACAGTCATTCCACCACTTTGAAATTCGATTACCCATTGTTGATGAGTATTTTTTAATAAACAATTCCTCACTATTTTTTTGCAGCTTGATTTAATTACAATTCATATTATGTTTGGGTTATGGTAGACTGAAAAAATATTTTTTATGAGATAAAATAGCAATAAAGTTTGTATTCCATGCAAATGAACTTCATTGAATTTTCAAAGACTTATGAAATGGAATCTAATGCCTGTGAACTTTATATTTGCAAACTATGGTGAGACTTTGTATTTGGGGCTTCACAAATATTCGGTCTGTATTTGCAGTAACAATAAATTCAATTAAGAATTAAGAGGGAAAATTGTGAATTGCCTTGTCTGTTTGAAGTGAGATAGTTTGGTAATGGAGGTCAGAGGTTGAAGATGCTCTTAATTTGCCACTTTTAATGGACAAAAAGCTTTCTGTTTTTATGAGATTTTAAGCAGGTCAAATAATTGTTTTGAACCTTTTGTCGAGATCTAGATTTGAGGTTTTTGTTCTGATTTTTCCGATTCAAATAATTTTTAGGTGTAGGGGTCGAACTCTTCAAAAATGTTGATATAGTGCAATCCAGTCAGTCATAGCTAGATATACTTGGGACCGATGTCTGAGTTATACTCTAAGACAGTGTCTTCTAAACTTTTAGATCGATGAAATTTTTGCGCCACACTAAAAATCTGTTTTCTAGTTTTAAAACCTTTTTTATGAGTAAGACTGAAAAGCTGGTCAATATTAGCCTTTTAGGAATACACTGTCCTAACGGATGGAGTTATTAATAGAAGATGGAATACTCTAGGGTGTGTGGTATAGGGGATACTATAGTAAACCTAACAAACCAACCCATAAGCGGTCATCAAGTAGCAATTCTCGAATTCCGGTACCAATGACCTATTTTCTCAAAATATGCTGCTATTGAAGGTCCAACCAGACAAAATGAAGACAAAAAGCTACCTTCAGTCAACAAAAATTACCTCACACAAAATTAACATCCACAAACCAATAGATATGCTGAAACTAGCGCTCAAGTGACATTAGCTTTTTTCTTAATTCAGACACGCAAAATTCCATATTTGACATGTCCAGCTCAATGGCTCTCATTCTTTTATGGAAGAGACAAGTTTCAAGTAAGCGACGATTTAACGAATGAATGGAAATCTATTTAAATTTATCAATACGCGATGTAGAAAAAAAATGTTATAGGTGTATTGGAAGTCATACATATTTATCGTCTAACATAGTTCGTCAATCAAGCTATGGGAGCTTTAGGTTAAGGTCAAAGAAGCAGAGAAATAAAAATTTCTTCAATTGATAATACGAATTGAATAAATTTTCAATTTCTATGCTTCACTCAATGTAAAGACGAGATGTTGTGCACATTCTCTGTGACCTATTGACAAATTCAATCAGATATGTCATGCAAATTCCATAATTTACATCACGTCTGTCTATAAACAAGATTGTTTGCAGATAACAAAAATGCGATGATGAATCCATTAAAATATTTTTGATGGGGGAAGCCGCCACAAGAAAAAGAATCAACAGCTGTATATAAAACCAGTTGTCGACAATGCATATTGTATGGGAAGTCATTGAATTATTATGTCATAAATATTTTTGTAACGGATGAAAAAAAAAATCAATAGAAATGCTGAGATTGATGTTTCATCACGAAATCACAATAAATCTTAGGTCTTGTTATTATAACTACCGTATAATGAACACGTTTTGTGCTAATTGAATGAGATTAGCATCAATCAATGGCTAGTTTATCAAATTCAATGAAACTATTGTTACTTAACGACTTTTTCAATTTTGAATATTTTTAAATATTTTTCGACCGTTAAATTCCAATTTTTAAAAACTTTTCTTACAATAATTTTCAACGATTTCAAATATTTTCCGATTTATTGCTTCCAGATTGCACTAGTTCTTAAACTGCAATCGCAATTACTAAATTACACTTTTTGCTAGCACACTCGGCTGAATCTCCGATGAAACTAAGTTGTTAAAGTTTTATTTTTTTTTTCATGTGTGGGAAAATATTATGGAGCAATAAAGCTTGAGTAACACACGAGACTAGCATCGAATTGAATTAAGAAAACAAAATATACATAAAAAAGATGAAAAGAGAGCTATTTTCAAAAATACAAAAAATATAATTCTTTTTTACACACAGGAAAGATGATACGAGTAAGAAAGACACGGTGGAATATGTTGATGAATATGGTCGATGGAGCGCAGAAGAGTGAATGAATGAATTTCAATGTTCGATGGATATTTCAAGAGTGAGCGTTAGTAGATTTAGAATCTGGGTTTTGGAAACAAAACGACAGAAATTTTTTAATTTTCTAAGATTTTTTGAGAAAAATATCTTAAACCCCAGAAATTATTCTTCCCCAATTCATAAAATTTCTATCTAACCCCCTTTTTAAGGTTTGATTAGGATCGTGTTTAAATTCCCTAAGGCATGCATATGTTCACTTAACATATTATAGTACCAGTTATCAAGTGTTCAGTGAGCATATGTTTGTCTGTTAGGGCTTGGGTATACTCATAAACTCTGAAAAAGAAACTACACAGAATAGGAAGAACTTTGTTAAAAATACTAAAATAGGAAAAAATCTTAGGGGTCATTCACAAAACAAGAAAATCAAAAAAAACAATAGAATTCTAAGAAACTATATTTGTTTTATATTGCTTTACCCCATACCTGTGACGTCATTTATGAATGATCCCTAGTAGAGAACGTAGCCAGGGGTCATTATTGTAGTTAAATATCTCACCTCTTTAGAAAATTTATTTAATTTAACCTAGCAAATTTTTCAGAAAAAATCTAACACCCCCTCCCGCCTAAAAATTTTGAAATCCCCTCCCTCGAAAACTACTTAAATTTTAGGTACAGTTAAGAGCAATTAAGGAATGTCTAAGTATAACTTGGTATACCAGTCTTCATGTCTAGATCAGAAACTAGATTAAAGAACTAGATTAAGTTGCAATTTTTGATAATAACTTAATAGGTTTGATCCCCTGTCATAGGTGTATAGTCTTACCAATGTATTTATTCAATACTAAAAAATTTCCTCCTTAAGATTTTAAATAATAAGTTTTGGATTCGCCTACAAAGTTAAGATATCATTGAAAATATTAAATGAAGTGAGAAACATCCTACACTTCATAGAAGATTTGCCACAAATAAACGTTAATACCGTTCAGGCGCGTAGCCAGGAGGGTGTTGTCCCCCTCCAAAAAATTTTGAGCCGTGCTCTCGCTGCGGTTTAAATTTTTTCGTAGGGGGACAAAACCCTTCTGGCTACGCCACTGATACCGTTTATTGATGAGTCAAGCGGAATAGTCATTGATGAGTAGCAATTTCAAGGCTGCACTTATTTAAAAATTCAGACAGTCCACAGACTAAGTTCCACTTCACTCATTGAAAGAATAAATTCCTTTCTTCTTCAAATTTCATAAATTCCAAAAATAATTGCAAACATAAAGTAGAAAAAAATGGAAACGTGAGTGCGTGCAATAATTTTTTGCAATTTTTCTTCCACTTCGATTTCAGCGTGCGTGGGTCTGGAATAAGAAAAATTCAATAAATTTCAAGGAATGTAGATTTTTATGGCATATTTTTTTATTACAAATGTAATCAATCTCGCGTAAATTTGTGTTTTTAAAAGAATGAATGCATAATGGCAGAGATTAAATCTATAACAATGTTTACGTATCGATAAGTTTCAAATTGTACGGATGCAAATTAAGAAGATGATGAAGTGGTTTGGTAAAAGAAATTGAGGAAAAATTGGTATCTGATGAGATTTTTCAGCTGTGGCTTATTATTTTTATAGACATCGATACTCAAGCTGTGCGAAACTGAAGGAACATCCAAAAAATCCCATCAAATGTAAACTTTAAAAATAAATAAATTTTGCCGAAGTTTCTTTACAATGTATTATCAGCTCCACTATAATTAATTCCATTGGCAGGCTGATCATTTACATATCTCGCTGTTGTCGTTGTTTCTCTTGTCGTATAATGCGTCGATCTTGGAATATAGGTCCAAGCTCCATTCGTAAAACTGAATTTATAAGTATATGTTGGCCGCTCTCCATAAGTGTACGTACGGGTTGTTGTGGACGGTCTTTCTGTTGTAACTCGAGCGATTGGAAGGTAGCTAGGTCCTCTGAATTTCGTTGTTGTATCTGGCTTTCTTGTGGTTGTTGTAATGACTGGAACTTCACAATTTGGATTGTTTGCATTGTTTGTGCAACAATATTTGCCTTTGCCTCCATTTAAGCAGCAATCTTTGTTGTTTGCTCCATTTTCACAGCAATGAGGAAGAGTTCCACCATTTGGACACTGTTGGGAATGAAAATAAGTTTAATTTTGGTATCATTTGTGTTATATTTAGTGTTTTGAAATGTATTGATAAATTATTTAAAATTTCTGGTGCTTGCTTTTGTATCTGACCCTGTATCTGACTATATTTAGAATGTTAAACCTCATTAAGATTCTTTGGTCGTTTCCAAATAACGTTTAATAAAAATTTAGTTTTTAAGACCTTTTTAATACAGCTTTATAAAGTGTCAGTGGCATAGCAACGGTTTTAGTCATCAAATTGATTCAATCAATTTGTTTTCAAACAAAGTCAGGTGCCAACCACCATCATCTTTTGTATACCACCGTAAAGTGCTCTTCATCTGCCCGAGTGACAAAAAGGCTGCAGTTAAACTCCGTTTGGAAGCCATGCGTTCATATAAATTCCGTTTGGATTCCATGTGACTGCCTTAATCTAATTTGTGTCACTCGGGCTACCACACTACTCTCGACATCATAAGTAAATGATTACAATATCTCCTACTAACTACATACTCTCATTAATCATCTTAAACTTACATCTGGTCGCCTTGTTGTCGATGTTGTTGTAGTTATTACAGGTGGCTTGGTTGTGATGATTTTCGAAACATTACAATCTGGATTATCTGCCCCATTAGTGCAACAATATTGGCCTGATTATGTACATGACAGCACATTTAATGAAGTAAAACAAAACAGAATACACAAGGATAGAAAAAATAAATTAATTAAATTAGCACTCATGTTTGTCAGCATCAATTTATAAATTTTCAATGCCAATTAAAGTCTAAAGCTGGTAATTGCTTGCGGCTTACCTTTACCGCCGTTAATACAGCAGTCAATGTTATTTGCTCCGTTAGTGCAGCAGAAAGGCCCTTTACAAATACAAAAGAGAGAAATCAACATGAGATTTTATTTTTGTTCAAATATTTGCTTTGTCCTGCCTGGAGGTTAATTAAATAAAGTGTGTACTATTGTTTTATTTTTGCGTAGCTTGGCACGTGTACATGTTTTATTAAAGAATACATAAGCTTTGTGAATGAGATCAGAAATTTTAATCAATGGCTTTTTAAAGCTGTATTTTTGGTTGGGATTCAGATATTTGTTTGAAGAAACACTCAAAGTATCTAGATCCTGGTCTCTCAGGGGTATACTTTAAGTATGCTTTATGATAACCTCATATATAAGCATTTAAGTACCTCGGTAGTGTAATTAGCAAGGTACTTGACTCAGATTTGGTTTGATAACTCGAAGGTCGGCGGTTCGAATCCTGCCATTTTCCTAATTTTTGTTTTTTCTTGACAACGTTGGACCAAGAAAACGAGTCACCAAATTGAAGAATATTTGAGAGAAAATTGTAGAAAATTGAAATAGGAGCCTGAAGAACTGAATTTTAAGGGTCTAGTAGTTCAGGATTTTTTAGGAGGTTATGGTTCACTAGCAGAACATTTGTATCCCTCATTCCTATGACTAAGCAACTTATTCTCCAAAATGTGCCTTCAAGATCAATAATAAATCAATCAAACACCAAACTAGCTTCAAAATATTCAAAATATTTAATCGAAGACAAAGAAGACAAAAATCATTTTTGAATGAATAAATAAATCATCAGAAGACATCTGTGTCAATGAATTTACTCGATAATAAATTACCTGATCCGTTATTTTCACAACAGTCTTTGTTATTGGCATTATTGAGACAGCAATATGGACCTAGAACGAGAATAAATATTCAGCATAAGTCAATTTACATTGGAAATACCAGAATACCACATACATGTCCGGACTGAAATGTCAAGGAAGGTGTAAGCATGCAAATTAATTAAATTATTAAATGTTATGTACATGAAATGATATTTTAAGCTCATAAATCGCAAAGCTGTCAAGGTTCATAGGAACAGAAAATTTATTCAGTCGGATTTAATCTCATCAAAATGAGCGTTTAGTGATTGAGAGAATAATATTTTAATTAAGGATAATTTGATTACCTTTTCCATTATTTTGACAGCAATCTTGGTTATTAGCATTATTTTTACAGCAGTAAGGACCGCTTCCGCCATTTGGACACTACAATAAATTATACATGATAGCATCATTTAAAAAAGTTATTAATTTATCTTCCGAAATGAATGACTCACTAGTACAAGAGTCGGTGTCGTCGTCAAAGGTGGCAAATATGTATTAGCTTGTGTTGATGTTCTCACGGTTACTTTTCTTGTCGTTGGTGTTGGCCTTTGTGTGGTTGAAGTTGGAAGTTCACAATTTGGTCCCTTCCCATTATTCAAGCAACAATCAACATTATTTGCACCATTTTCACAGCAATAAGGAAGTCGTCCTCCATTTGGACACTGTAAATATTCTTATTGATCATTAATATTCATATTTGGTAACGTTTAGGATGGCTTACGTCTGGTTTCTTTGTTGGGAATTCACAATTTGGATTGTTCGCTCCATTTGTACAACAGTAAGGACCTTTACCGTTATTTAGACAACAATCTTGATTATTCGCACCATTCGCGCAACAATAAGGAAGTATTCCGCCATTTGGACACTGTTAGGTATTAAAACTTAATTATTTTCTCTGATTTGCATAATTTCTGATGTTACTTACGTCAGGTTTTCTTGTTGTCGTCCTTGTGGTCGTCGGTGGTCTGGTTGTAGTTTCTCGTGTTGTTGTGGTTGGAATTCTATAATTCATTAATTAAGTAATTTATTAAGCATGTCAGAGTATTGAATGCAAAAAAATGACGTTGATGGATGGAAAGACAAGTGAATGGATATGCAGTTGGTGCAAAAAGCTATGGAAAGAGTAAATCACAGCCGCAAAAATTGACTTAAAGTTCAATGATTGTAATCCTTTGTTCCTTATGAAATCGATCAATAATCTCTATCCAAGCTTTTGGAAATAGCTACAGTGTCAATACTAGTTCATAAGTCATATCCGAAAGACACACCTTGAAATGTTGACGGTCAAGCAGACAGTATGCTTAGAACCAAGCGGTTACCGCTTAACAAATAGCAGTCAAGCGGTTCCTAAGTTGCTGCCAATTACTAGGCATCCGCTTCTTGGTTCTAAGTACACTGTCCAAGTTGTCGCCGTGTAGGATATCCAATACATCACAACTGATTAAACCGAATAAAACACCTGTACATATAATATCCAATTCCACATATTGAAGCCACAATCATGCCAAAAAACACTTCCAAAAACTAAGTTTAAAATGCCATAACTTACGGTGGTCTCCTTAGACATTTGCAATCACAATCAGCCATTCCATTTGTAGTAGCAAACGAAAACTGTGAACTATCGCCCTCCAACAGATCAAAGAATCCATTATTTTGTACGAATTTCAAAGGCTTGGCATCAAACGCATTAGTCTGTGATTCCTCAAGCACCGTCATAAATTTATTCTTATCAACTTCCATTGTGACAACACTTGAGCCACTTGTCGATTCATCGTATGTGTAAAGAATGACCGCTTTGACACCACCACGTTCTGGAAACAGAGAATTTAATTTTTTTACCTCATAAATTTTTATTTCTATTTCTATTTAAGGCTATTAAATATTGAGATTTTGTAGGATGTTCTATTGAGGCATGAGAGTATATGATTAATATTAAAGACCAAAGGCATGAAGGTCGTAGAATATTTCTCAAATAAAATTATACACTTTTGTTATAAATTATCTTTTTTCTGTGAATTTCTTCATTTATGATTCACCATTTCAGCAAAATTATAGCTGCAAATTTATTTTGTGGTAGCAGATGCTTTGTTAATTTGCAATAAAATTAGATTGTTTTGTCTTTGGTTTTTTATCTCTGATGAAATTTCATGAGAATCGTTTAAAATTTTTAATTTATACTTTAAGAACAATAAATTTTTTGAGAAATTTATTCACATAATAATTTTGACATTTTTTTTTGTATCTAGGTGGTAGGAACAATTTTGCTTAGAGTAAATAAAATTTTTTTAAACTTTAAATGAGATTTAAAAAAATATTGATGAAAAAATGTGGACGAATTTTTTCAAAATACCTAACTAAATAATTTAATTTCTGCAAAAAATTAAATATTCGAAAGTACGAGAAACTAAAAAACAATGTTAAATTCACTAATATGGAATAATAATTTTATCAGTTTGGGGGGATTCGAACCCTTTCACTATAATGAAACATATTGCCTTCTAAAGATCAATCCTGTTTCTAATCAAATCAGACATATAATCTAAATTTTCATATAAAATTAGATAGCAAAAACTCAATTTATTCAAAATCAAATTTGAATCACTTGACTATTGCCTTTTGCCCGAAAAGCAGCAAAAGCTAAAATTTCTAATTAGCAATATGTTCAATGAAAATTTAAAAGCTGTACATTTTATGGCATTTTCGTCAATAGAGCAGGACTGAAATGCATAAATTTACAGCCTAATCATGAATGATCACTAAATTATATTATTTTTTCAAAATTATATTATATTATTTTTTCAAAATTATATTATATTATTTTTTCAAAATTATATTATATTATTTTTTCAAAATTATATTATATTATTTTTTCAAAATTATATTATATTATTTTTTCAAAATTATATTATATTATTTTTTCAAAATTATATTATATTATTTTTTCAAAATTATATTATATTATTTTTTCAAAATTATATTATATTATTTTTTCAAAATTATATTATATTATTTTTTCAAAATTATATTATATTATTTTTTCAAAATAAATTATTATTATATTAGATTATTTTTTCAAAATAAATTAATTTATGAAAAAAAAAATTCAAATAAGTTATAATTATAAAGAGAAACTAAATATATTTGAGGAACAAAAAGGGTTGCTCCAAAAATGATATTGATCGATTGAATTTTGTTTATCAAAATGGGATTTGAACCACTGCTTTTATCCAATTTAAACTATTCGCTACCAACTCAGACATACATCCCAATTTCATACTTAAATCAATTTAACAAAAACTCAATTGATTCTAAAATAATTCCAATATTCAAAAGATTAGATAAAATTGGATAAATTATTATTCATTCACTGTATCAAATTTTATTTGTGATTTTTAATCCGAAATGTTAATTTTTATTTGCTATTATCATCACTAATTATCGAATTTAAAGTGACAAATTCCATATTAAGTTTCACTGAATAAAATTTATTACTAACTAGTGTTCCTTGATTCTGAATGCTCTCATACAATGTTCATTGAAATATTTTTTTTTTCTAAATAAGCATTTCAAATTAAATTCATGCAACATTTTAAATTTAGAATTTTAGGATCAATTTATCATAAATGCAGGATTCCATTCAATAAAATTCATTTTTAATAAATACAAAAATCAAATCACCATAAAAGTCCATGTCTTAAAAGCTTCCTCAAATTACTTAAATGTTAAATTCATCAATTCTATTTTGACTATATCTCATTGTCTGTTTACGATCTCCTTTCATCACTTCTTAATGATTGAATCTTAATTAGTTTATTGAACAAAGCAAATAATGAATTTATTATTCATAAATTGCCAAAACACATTCGATTGTTTGACATCTGGTGTCATCATCTTTGGAATGTCCTTTTCACACAAAAATATTCTTTTCACGAGAACACAATATGCAAATTTTACACCATTTTAAAATATTCATCGACCGTAAAATTAGTAGTTTAGTCTAATGGATGCAGACAATATTGAAGAATGGATGTTGTTAAGTCCATTGACGCTGATTCGTTCCTTTGTTTCCGTTAGAAAATCCTTGGGGATTTTTTCAACACATTATACTGACTTAAATTAGCAATATTCATGATTGCACAATTTACATATCTAATTTCATTGACATTCAGCACTAAATGACATCGTTCTACAATTAGGTCTTAATTAACTCACTTGAATTTTTAATCGCTTCTTAATTCATTGCCAATTTTAAGTCACTTAATTCTTCTTCTTCCTCAATAAAGAGGGTCGTTCACAAATGACGTCCAATATTTTTGGATGGAGGGGTCATGTGATGTATTGCACTTCAACAGAAGATCAGGAGACGTTGCCAAGGGGTCCGGACCACCCTTGACTATGAGGGTCTTAATATTCGATTTATTATTAGACGCCATTCACGAACGACCCCCAAAAAAATCTTCTCAAATTAATTTTCATACATTCGAGAAAAAAATCACTTTCGATTTTATTTAACTTCTTCTTTCTCATTGACTAGCACCATTATTGTCATTATGAGCACTTGAATGCCATTTTCTGCTGGTCATCATGTTTTATAATCGCAATAGTAAATAGGAATAATGGCTCTTAAGCGCATTTTAAGCGAATAAATTTATAAATCAGCTTTGTGTACACAAAATAGATCTTGTGGGATTTTTTTTTCTTTCTAGGCACTATGTCATCCAAACGAGACGTGATTGATTTATTATTCAAATTTTATTGCGAAACTTTTTTTTTCTTCATATTTTATGATGGTGTCGTCAATTATTGAAAATATTGTCGATAGCGGTCGATAGTTGAAAGCATTCATGGAATTTTGAACTTTTGAGATGCAGAAACATTGAAAAAATTGTATGGATATAAAAATTTCTAAAGTAGGAGTCAATGAACGTCAGTTAATGGAAAATTGTTGAGATTATTAGAAATTTAAAAATTGTCGAAGGGGATATTGAATTCCATCCTCGACATCACATCCTTGTTGTTCTTATTTTTCTATTTTTTTGACAGTTTTGCGACAAGGGGTGGGGGTCTGATTTTTTTTTGTGTAGAAAATCAATTTTCTCTCTTCATACAATAATTTTAATTTTTCTGCCACAAAATAAGGTTCTACAGGACTTCAAGTCTAGTTCCTTAAAAATCAACCTCAAGAAAATGTAAATTTTTTTTGTACTTACTTAATATACAGAAATAAAAATTAATTATAAAAAAGGTTTTACAGAAACACCTTGTTTCATGTCCTTACAATCCTCTTGTATTTCATTTTATTTAAAGTAAGCATTAAAGTATATTTTTTCGAGGTGGGTTCACTTTTTATTTTTGTCAATTTTTGTAATAATGGACAAATTTAAGATTTTTTTCTCGAAACAAAACTAGCAAGTTGAAGAAAAAATTTCATTTGGGGGAGGGAGGGTTACCCCTGCAATAAAAACCCCTGATTATGCACCTGAACAGCATGCAGTATCTAGCACATAATTGCATTTCATGAAATATATTAGTAATCACTGATTTAATCAAGATGTTTCATTTATTCTAGGAGAATTCTGAAGTTAATTGTCTTTGTTTTGTAACTTCAACAAAAGAATAAACTGTTGTAAGAAAACAGCAAGCAGCTGCATTGACCAAGCCTATTTCTGACTACTATTACACAATAATAATCCTATCATTTTTATTTGATTCTAAATAATGGCACATTTCACTTTATTAGTTTTGAAAAATTCATTTAGAAATTATTTCTTTAGTTGCTTAAGTTTGTAAATCAAGGTTTAAGTTTCTCCATAGAATATCAAATGTTTATTACAAGGCCTTGTAGTTCATATTAAGTTTTTGTCAAAATTATTAAAAATCAACTTTTCAAGTAAATAAATTTTCTGAAAGTTGGAAGGTTCGAATCCTATAAATTTAAAATTCTTTGGACAAGTAAAGTATTCCTCCTTTTTTGGACATTTTAATTTTTTTTTGAATGTTTGATTTCATATTGATTTTTTTTTCATAAATTGTTTTAAAAAAATAATTAGATTACGATCAAAAGAAAGTATTTCAATTCCTATTAAATATTATTTAATAATTTTGATTTTGAATTGTTCTTTTTTTTTGCAATAAAAAATCATTAACTCTATTTTCACTATTTATCTCTCATGTGGCTTTGCGCTGTTGTAATCCTCAATTTAACAGTTCCCTCACTTGTCAAGTGAGACTTTTTTATTATATTTTATTCATGTCCATATCTTCATTTATTTTTGATTGCACTAAAGTCATCACTTAATGATGAATAACTCACTTGCAGCATCAGCGATTATTACAGCATCACTAATTAATATTATGAACACAAGAAGTATGGATGGCAGTGTTTGCTTATTCATCATCACTGTATTTAATTTCCTTTTATTAATTACAAATTTTTCTTCTCTTTTTTAATAAATAAAAAAATTTACACAATAAATAAAATAATTCACTTAATAGATGTTTATAGCCGAAAATATCCGAAACGAGTGACCAAAAAATAAACTTTGCACAGGTTTATAATTCCAAATAAACTTAATATTTCTCTTCTTAGAGAAGAAGTGGAGTTTACGAGGTAAGAAGACGCGCGTTGAGTTGAGATTGAATGAAAGAAGAAGATATTTTTTTTCGTACTTTTATGAATGTATGCAAATCAGTTATAGCCACAACTTCTTGTTACGTTTAAGTCGTGAATCAAACGAAAAAGGAAAATTCTTTAATTTCTAATGCGCGTATAACCCCAATGGGTAGTCATCGATTGAGTCTGTAAATAATGATTCTTGTGATGCAAACAGGATTTAGACAGTCTTTTTAGCTACGAATTTGTCCAAGGCAAATGGATATTTTCTGAATTTTGTCTACGTGTCTGTCGCGTGACTGGTTCCCTCTACGTAACTGATTAGGCCTTATTGATATAGATTTGGTTTAACATATCAGTTATATGGGCAAGAAAGGAGAGTAGCTGCTGGAACTAGAATATCAAATGTTTATTATTCGTCTTGGAGTTTATAATCAATTTTTGCCAATTACTTTAAAAGTCACATATTAGAAAAAAAATTAAATTTTCTGGTAAATCAAAAGGTGGCGTAGAGATAATTTTTTTTTGCATTTTATTTATTTATTTTTTTTTTAGCCGAGGTGACTTTAATCGACGAATTCATACAAAATCTTAGTGGAATAAGTTATCTGTTATCAATACATTTAATTATTATTTTCTTTAAATTAACGCTAAAATTAAATTTAAAAATTTCTTGTTTAACCGACTTTACAAATTTGAATATTTTTTGGCCGTTAATTTTCAAAAAAAATTCTGACCGTTATTTCTAAATTAGAATATTTTACTCAATTTGAATTTTTGGCGTCCGTTATATTTAATTTAGTTTTTTTTCCAGATATATTAATTATATTTTTTGTGAAAATGCGCTTGAGTCTATCACGAGATCAATCACATCTACACAAGTTTCTCTTCTTTTTATTTTATTTTTAGAGAGAAGTAAAATGTTTAATGTGTTTTCGCCGGTGTCTTTAAATAAACTACAACTCCTTGTTTAATCGTTTACACAGTAAGCACAGCTCACTTACCATCAAATATTTTTAATGTTAAATCAATATGTTCTAATAGTTTCACGAAATATTATTATATTGGTGACTGATCTCAAGGCATTCTTGTTCTCATCAATTTACGATTTAATTAAATTTTTTTTCTATTTTATTTTATTTGTTTAGAGGTCTTCGATAATTCATGAGCTTTAAATCATAATACAAATATGCGGGAAGGCACATTAAAAAGGCGTTTGGAATTTATTTATTTTTTTCATAAGCTAAGGATGTTGTCATAGATGGCATTCTAATGGCTTTATAGTTTTTTGCGGTACCTTCACATTGGATGCGTCTTCCTAAATTTGAAGCTGATAATTATTTATTTCGATAGATTTTTTCTAAGACTTAGCAATAGGAAGAAGATGTTAAGCCTTAGTCCGATCTGCACACTTTTTTCATGGCTACTTGGTCGGATAATCATGAAAAAGTTTCAAAAGAATGTCTCCATACCATTATTAGTCATGGATTTTAGTAGTTGGGGAAAACCATGGGTGAACCCCGCACTATGGGGCAAAATGAAAAAAAATCGGACATTCACTTGGTTTTTGGCAATGTTTCAAATATCCATTTTAAAGTGATTTTTTCTTATAGAGAACATAAAAATAGACTTGTATGCCAAATTTCAGGTCATTTGGTGGTGTTTCCACGATTCTAGGGCTGTTTGTAGTTGAAAAAGGGTGAAAATTTTGATTTTTTCATGTCATACTTGAACTGAAAAATTTCTATAATGGTAAAAGATATTGAAAAACGGTTTTCGGTTCCTAGTAGTGCTATATAAGAGCCTTATTTTGAGATGCAACAAAGTTTAAATTTTTGTAGTTTTGGTACCGGTGTGGTAGGAAATGTACGAAAATCATAGGAAAAATGCCTTTGGACATGCCGCAACTACCTTAGATGATCGACATTTCGCTAGGGAAGCATATAAGCATATAGGTCCTGGTTTCTAGTTTTCAAAACTGTATAAACATTGGGCAAAAACCCCCAACCTAAAAAAGTTATGAAGGTTTTAGTGAGTCGATCTATATTTGGCCAAAAACTAACTTTTCTGAGAAAAAAATGATAAATATAAAAATAAATATAGTTTTTGATGTTTTTTAGTGATTTAGGCTATTTAGAGACAAATAGCGAAGAAATTTTTCCAAAAAGTTTAAAATATACCGAGATATAGGGTACATGTGTTCTCTGACGACTTGACCCTTTTTCACCACACTCAAACTGCTGTAACTTTTACACGGTATAATATTTTTTATTTCTGTCTTCTGTTTATTGTAGCTTAGATTAGTACCTTTTTAATGATGTATAATACTTAATAGTTAGATATGGTCTTGGTAATGTATTATGTCTTTGTTTGTGACCGACCCCAAAATAGTGAAAATCACAAAAACATAACTTCTTAATATCCTACTTAGAAACATATATAGACATTAGAATTAAGTTTTTTATATTTAGTTTTGATAATTATGAGTATTTAAACTCAAATTTTGCATTTTTAAATTTTTTTGCTAGCTGTGGACAGTCTCTTGGTACCCTCCTAGAAAGTACCCTAAAAGCCTCTAATTGATCAAGAAATCTTGCATCTTACAGACTTTTATCGATTTATTAATGACACTTATGCATATTCAAAACAAAATTTATATGTTTAAAGTACAATAGAGTGAAAAGATGGGATTTTGGCTTTATCGTTCGAGATTGGCAAGGGTCGGTCACATTCAATGCACTACCATTGAAGCAAGGACTAAGATATATCCAAGTATTATACATTTTTGTAAAGGTATTAAAAGCAGCTACCAAACAAAGAAAACAGAGATAAAAATTTTTGCTCCTGTAAAAAGTTATGAGCATTTAAGTAGTCAAAGAAAGCACCAAGTCGGCAACCAGCATAGGCAAAAATACAAAAAAGCAAATTTTGATGAAATTTTGAAAGCATTTGGTCCAAAAAACAGTTCTAAGTCATAAAGAAACTCAAAAAAGGCAAAACAAGTCTAAAATTTCATCAAAATTTGCTTTTTTGTATTTTTGCCTATGCTGGTTGCCGACTTGGTGCTTTCTTTGACTACTTAAATGCTCATAACTTTTTACAGGAGCAAAAATTTTTATCTCTGTTTTCTTTGTTTGGTAGCTGCTTTTAATACCTTTACAAAAATGTATAATACTTGGATATATCTTAGTCCTTGCTTCAATGGTAGTGCATTGAATGTGACCGACCCTTGCCAATCTCGAACGATAAAGCCAAAATCCCATCTTTTCACTCTATTGTACTTTAAACATATAAATTTTGTTTTGAATATGCATAAGTGTCATTAATAAATCGATAAAAGTCTGTAAGATGCAAGATTTCTTGATCAATTAGAGGCTTTTAGGGTACTTTCTAGGAGGGTACCAAGAGACTGTCCACAGCTAGCAAAAAAATTTAAAAATGCAAAATTTGAGTTTAAATACTCATAATTATCAAAACTAAATATAAAAAACTTAATTCTAATGTCTATATATGTTTCTAAGTAGGATATTAAGAAGTTATGTTTTTGTGATTTTCACTATTTTGGGGTCGGTCACAAACAAAGACATAATACATTACCAAGACCATATCTAACTATTAAGTATTATACATCATTAAAAAGGTACTAATCTAAGCTACAATAAACAGAAGACAGAAATAAAAAATATTATACCGTGTAAAAGTTACAGCAGTTTGAGTGTGGTGAAAAAGGGTCAAGTCGTCAGAGAACACATGTACCCTATATCTCGGTATATTTTAAACTTTTTGGAAAAATTTCTTCGCTATTTGTCTCTAAATAGCCTAAATCACTAAAAAACATCAAAAACTATATTTATTTTTATATTTATCATTTTTTTCTCAGAAAAGTTAGTTTTTGGCCAAATATAGATCGACTCACTAAAACCTTCATAACTTTTTTAGGTTGGGGGTTTTTGCCCAATGTTTATACAGTTTTGAAAACTAGAAACCAGGACCTATATGCTTATATGCTTCCCTAGCGAAATGTCGATCATCTAAGGTAGTTGCGGCATGTCCAAAGGCATTTTTCCTATGATTTTCGTACATTTCCTACCACACCGGTACCAAAACTACAAAAATTTAAACTTTGTTGCATCTCAAAATAAGGCTCTTATATAGCACTACTAGGAACCGAAAACCGTTTTTCAATATCTTTTACCATTATAGAAATTTTTCAGTTCAAGTATGACATGAAAAAATCAAAATTTTCACCCTTTTTCAACTACAAACAGCCCTAGAATCGTGGAAACACCACCAAATGACCTGAAATTTGGCATACAAGTCTATTTTTATGTTCTCTATAAGAAAAAATCACTTTAAAATGGATATTTGAAACATTGCCAAAAACCAAGTGAATGTCCGATTTTTTTTCATTTTGCCCCATAGTGCCCCGGTAAATCCAATCTGTATCTTATTAAAAGCATTTCCGGATCCAATTGACATTCTGATCAGTTCAAAATATTCCAACTAAGCCAAATTCCCATGTCCCTAGTATAGCTGTTTTAGGGATTTTATAGTTTTTTTGAAACAGCGTCCTGGTCACATACCCCAGTCACATCCCCCTTGCTACACCACTCTCTCCTACATTTAATAAGCTTCAATACTTCCAAAGTATTTGAATAAATTTTCAAAGAATTGTTGAATAGTCAAAAAGTTTCCACTTAATGCACGCTAATTTCAACAGCACTGCATGTTAAGGAACTAAAATTATAAGCCCGCATTTATTGCACGATCTTAAATTTATTCAGGCATAACGAAACATCATCAATCGATTATTGAACTTGATAACAACATTGTTTGTTGTATTTTTTTATGGTCATGCACCTATCTTAGGACACTCGGTTAAGTCATTAAGGCAGTCGTACAATTAAATTCTTAAAGTTTAATTTTGAGTTTAATGTAACCGGATATTTTTTTACACAGTAATCACCTTGCGTATTTTAACAGAGTAATCTTCTCTTAGCTGCTAATGATGCGAACTTAGCCTTGCACTTCTTGAATCATTTATACTTTTTATCAGGAGATGCGTAGATCCAATTCATTAAGGGATCATTCATGAATGATGTCTATCTTAAAATTGGGTTTCCTACCTCTCGGGATATCTACATCTAAAATTTGTCAAAACTTGGATATTTGGCATTTTTGAACTCATTATGTTTGACGTCATTAGCGTATACCCCCAAGTAGATGAACTCTTGCTAGAAATAATTGAAATTTGCATTTTAAATAAAGTCGGCGTTAATTGAAGTTAGCATTTACACCTAGAAGACAGTTTAATGAAGGCTGCCATGACTTTGTACGCAAATTGACAATAGTTTTGAGGGGCATGCATAAATGACGTCCATCAAAATATTTTGAAACAAATTTTTAACAATGTCAGACAGCTCAATAGCCCCAACCCCCCTCCCCCCTTTCATTCAGTAAGACATCATTTGTGGACAACTGCTTTGAATTTAGCCATCTTTGTTGCTTAAATCTAAATTTTTCATACAAAAAGGACAACACTTCGTTAAAAACTGCAGTTGGTCAGACAAGTGACATGTCATATCAAATAGTTTAAACAATAAAAATCCACAATAAATGGAAGTCTTTTATCCTTACCTCAAAATCAATAAGAATCCATAAGAATAAAAATTTAATTGAAAGTTATAATTTAAATGCAATTCTGATAATCGTTCAGGTCGATAAAATAAAAAATTGCACTTGTAGAATATTCATTTTATTACGCTGCTTTTATATCAGATACAGGAAAGCGTTTAAGGAGGATTAATAATTAATCGCATTAAAATAAGAAACGGCTTCATAAAAATCAGAAAATCTTTTAACAGATGTCAACTAATGAATGGCGTTTGGCAGACGAAATGGTGCCAAATTGATTGATTCAGATTCTTTGACTTGCATTATTGCAATTTAGTCTTCTGGTCGAGATATTTCAATGCAAGAGTCATCGTTTAAAGGATGCTTAATTTTCGTTTAATCTGGACATTTTAATTTGTTTCTTGGGTACTGTGGGTGTCCTCGAATCCTAGTCTAACCCCTTAGGGGTCATTCACTTATGACGTCCAACATCTAGGGGGAGGGGGTCTAAGATTTTTTGACACCTTCATACAAAAAAAATTTTTTTTCTTAAAGATTTTGTGACAATGGGGGGGGGGGGGGGAGGGGGTTCTAAAAATCCCATTTTTTGATGGACGTCATAAGTGAATGACCCCTTACCTACCCTAGTCTACTCACAGGTCTACCCACTAGCCTACCCTTCTCTGTCCTACTTGGAAATACATCTACCTTAGCTCTAGAACGTCTAATATCGTCTAATAGTTACATCATCAGGCCAGTTTCAATTCCCCTGACTACAAAACTCTTCCATAAGAACTAAGCACAATAAATTTGCTGAATCTCAAAAGTATTTCCTACCAATAGTAACAGTCAGTTAATTATCATCAAAGTGCTCTTAAATAATTGCTGATTTCATGTCTGAAAGCACTCTAGAAAAAGAATGCTTGCATAATTCGCAATAAAATCTTCTCAAAGGTCTCCCCGCAAAGAAGAATGTCATGTTCATAAATAATATTATTATTGCTGCTGATATTCTTGCTACTTAATTTTCGCAAGAACACTAGCTGAATGATGGAAACGTTAATTGCAAAAGCTAATAGATAGACATTAAGTGTAGTATGACTTATTAAGAAAACCGCAGTGTCAGTAATCATAATCATTAGTGTTGAGGCAAGCAGCTCCCAAAAAAAATGCTTACTATAAAAACAATCCATCTTGCGGACATTAAGATGGAATTTATCATCCAAATTCGTAAATTATTAATACGACTGTGTCATCGTCAACCAGTCTTTGGTATGTAAAATTACACTTTGACACTGAAATAGTGACTGAGCAGCTTTGCCATGTGCCTTCTTCTTCGATTATTACATATTTATACTAAAGGTCATCACCGTGCTCACTCTTTTACCCTATACACGATTATTAATGTGAAAAATGCTTGATGGCATATGATTTGTAGTTTTTACACCTATTTATTGTCAACGCAGAGTGCTGTTTTGTGAATAATAACTTTAGAAAACGATAAAATGTTGCCTAAGCATGTTTGCTAATGTGCATCGACTGCTTTGATGCAAAGGTTGTTGATTTTTATTATTTTGTAATTCAGAGATTTCAAAAATCATGGATTTCAAAAATTTAACCTAAAATTTTTCTCCACTTCGAAAAGTTTTTTGGAAATAAATTTTTTTTAGGCTATTCCCAATTGATCAATTCTCCTTATTAAGCTTTAAAAAAGTGGCAAGAGTAGGACAGCATTAAAACAAATCTGATTTAAGTTACTAAAGAGAAGTTATCATCAAAATAATAATTCTAACCTTAAAAATTATCCAACAACAAACTTTGTCCAACCAATTTACAATCAAATCCACAGATAGAACCGTCTAACCTTCACATTCATCATGAATTATCACAAAATACACGTATAAAATGAGCATGAAGTTTTGAAAATGTTGCAAAAAAGCAGTAAATTTTTTTATCCTCTTCTTTTTGGCAGCGCGGACTCCGTATAGTATCACGCTGATGCGAAACATTTTACATAGCCGAAGCATCCACAACAAAGCAAAGATGATTACAACGATGATCACTTGTTTTACGCGTTTATGAATAATTTTTTATGACTGTATGAATAGATTGGATTAAATAAGTCTTTTTGTATTGTGCCATAAATTAGAGTGTAATAGATTAACGACCTTCACAATATAGTCTTCAAAATTAGCTATTGACCTTTTTATAAATGATGATTAAAAATTTAAATCTCATTATTTTTGTTGTAAATTCTTTTTTTTGTATTGATGAAGAGTTCTTTCGAGAATATACAGACTATATAAGGTACGTCTCGATTCACTGCTTTAATTTGCAGGTAAGAATATCATATATGGATTGAAGTATCATGGCTATACGAGTCATGACTTGTTTAAATTTGCCAAATTCCTTTGAAGCTTAACATCAATGACGTTGGATAAATTTTGTTATTTTTTTCATGGAATATCTACATCGAGTTTTAAATACTCAAAATCTCTTATATAGCCAAGCAATTCACTGATCATTCAATAGAAAATAATACTTAAAATGTGAGCAAACAAGGAATCTAAATTTAGAACCTTACGCGATGCCTATAAATACTAGAAATATCAATTTAAAAACATTAACACATGGTAAGGGGTCGTTCGCAAATTACGTCACGCATAAAAATAACTTTTTGGAATTCCCTCTTGTCAGAAATTTCTGTCACAAAGTCTTCAACTCCCCTCGCCCTAAAAGCGTTACGTAATAAGTGAACGGCCCCTTAAGTATGATAGATTCTTAATCAGACAGATCAAGCTCAATAAAAAAGGGATAATCAGTGAAGCACAATAAATCTTTCTCATTTATATTCAATATTTCATCAAATTCTCCTCAAAATAGTCAGATAAATTAAAATTCATGAATGCGACTCGTTTATGAAATGCTTGTTGAGTGATCTTATCTATCAAATCATCGCACCTTCCGTAGCCTTATTACCTTGAGTGCTACTTGCAAAAAAATAAATTTTTATATACCGTCACTGAATATTTAAAAGAGATAAAGATGTATGATGGAAATATAATCTTGGTGAGCTTTTGAAATAGCTTATTTGTTTTTAATGCAAATTCTGTCTGAAAATATGCAGGATAATAAAATTTATGGTATTTTTTATAAACATTGAGAAATTGTTTTGAATACTATGTCATGTCTATCAGACATCTGTAAGGACAAAGAGACCAGCTCCACATAAAAACCCTCAAAATACTTGACATTTGAAATATGTTTAATTAAATTTCTTCAAAAAATCATTCAAGTCCAAACTTAAGTTACAACTGTATTTTCAATCTTTTCAGCCGGTGTTTTGTAATAATAATTACTCAAGCAATTTTCTTTAATGTACTCTCCACCCAATTCATAGTACTCTTCTTTTGTAATCGAATGAGCATTCAAATTATTTCCACTTGTTGTAAATTTCCTTGCACCGTTGTAAGCATCAAGTGAGGCGTCATTAGCAATCTTTACATTGAATGTGCTTTTAAATGGTCTTATTTCCATCAGTTCTCTTAATAATCTTTCCTTCAAGCCTGGTAGCTTGGCTATTCCTCCAGTTAGAAAAATGTTATCAACAAGTTGCTGTTGCTCTGTTGCTGTAAACAATTTTAAGACATAATCGATTGTTTCAGAAAGTCCAGCCTCGCCAATGCCCATCATGCTTGGTTGGAATAGTAATTCAGGAGCTCGAATAGATTCGACAGAAAAATGTAGCTGCAAAAAAATAAATTTGGTGTTAATAAAATTTTAGCATAGATTTAACGGAAAAATAAAATTTGAAATTTTAGCACTAATTTTTAGCATAAAGTTGTCAGAATGTTTACAAAATTAATAAATCGAAATTTAATTAAATTAAGTGGAAGGGCAAGTTATCAGGTTCCAAAAAGGACATGTATGTATAAAGGAGCCAAAACTTATGAAGGTGACGGAAAGACGTCAGTTCAAGTATTAAATAATGACATGGAAAATGGACTTTTAATTAATGGAATAAGTCAAGCTGGATTTCGATTAAATAATGACTTATTTATAGTCGGTCCAATGATCATATTCCCAAGGTATGGATTAAATTGAAGTCCTTTAGTTAAGTTAATTGAAATGTCATGTATATAATCGTTTAATTTCAGATCTGTTTTGTCATGGAATGTCGAGAGTTTTAAGGACATCAACGAAGATTCACTAAGCATATTCAGGCTAATGGAACCAAAAGTAGATTTAATTGTTCTGGGAGTTGGAGATCAACAGCCGTCACCAGATTTTCAGAGGAGGCTATTGTCATTCATGAAACAGTACAATATTAATGTAGAAGTGCTTCAAACAGAACAAGCATGCACAACATTCAATTTCCTTAATTCTGAAGGAAGGATGATAGGAGGTGCAATGATTCCGCCTGTTACGTTAAGTGTTAGTGAGGATGATTATGCGAAATATTTGTTAGAACGTCAAAATCTACTCAGTTTAGAATAAATTAATAAATAATAATTAGTTACTTACTTGATGATATTCAGCTGGTGTCATTTTCAATTTCTCTTCGTCCTCGAGCATTGGATCATGATGTCTTAAGATTTCATCGATTTCCATCAATTTTTCATTCTCAACCTCGCTGTCGCTATCTTGTTCACGACTAATTGCCTTATAAACATCCCAATCCTCATCTCGTGAGCCAAAATCATCAGTTCCCTTCTCTTTTCCAGCTAATTTCGAGATGATTCTCATTCTTTCTTGTGCTGCTGCTGTTCTTCTTTTTGCTAAATCAGAACGTCTTTGTCGTCTAATTTGCTTCTTCTCCAAAATAGCAATTTTCTTTTCACGAACTTCATTCAGCCAGTCATCTAAATTAATTCCTTGTGGTGGCATTGGAATTACTACAGGCTTTTCTTCTGTGGTCACTCCAGATTCTGCTGCTTGCATTTTCAATTTTATTTTATCGATTCTTGCTTTTGTGGCTGCAATTGTCTTCTCAAGCTCCTCGTATGTGCTCAAATTGAATTCTTTCAGACCCATTTCAAAGTCTTCGGTGTCTTCATCGTCAAATGATTCTAAAACGTCCTCTAATCTCTGCAATTGATCCTCTTCTTCGGCTAATCTTTCCTCTCTTTTTCGTGCATTTATTTCAGCAAGTCTTCTGGACATTTCCTTTTTCTTCTCGATTTTTTGTTCAGCGGTCAATTGAGTCGATGCAGCACCTTGAGAGTATGGTAGCTGGATTTTTTTGATATGATTATCATAGTATTCATGAGATGACCATTTCTTAAGATCCTCGAAGTAGTCGTAGGAAATTCTGCTGTGTTCATGGAAAAGTTCCTCAATGCGACTTAATGTAATGTTATTAACATGCATTGTATATTTTAACTGCATTAATCGATGCATATAAGTCAGCATGTGAAATCCACCAACATTGATCCTGCGGATTTTATCAGGTATATGCTTCCCATCAATAAATGGAATCACATGAGTTGTGTAATATCCAAGAGAAATAATCAATCCAGTTCCTTTAATGTTGTCATTACAATTGAAGCTGAATAATGAGTCGATTCCGTAGAACACAGATGGAATTTGATAGCATTCAAAGAGCAATTCAGACATTACTGGAAGTTAAAACCGGCAAATTACAAATATCATCAATTTAAGCAGTTAATTATACTTACATGAGCGGCAATAATTAGGATTGACCATAGCTTCAGTCATTACTATCGGATGATTAACAGATCCTTCAGTATTAATGCCTAAATGCGTAAAAATGTAATCCAGAATTTGTTCCTGAATATAAAAATGTGTGACGACGTTTCTATCAAATTGTGTCCTCAACTGGAACCTTAATGCTTCAATATTAATTATATCATTTCCAATCAATGTTGCTGGCGGTGCTTGTTGTAGAATTTCCTCTTTTGTCTCCTTCTTGTTCCTGTCTTTTCGAGGTTTGCAAATTAAATTTTTAAAAATTAATTGCGGTGCTTTACGATGAGCAAAACCGACTCGGCAATTAAAGGAACCATTGTCGATAATTAATGCACTTTTCTGATCTTTCGGCGTGTATTCATGCACGATATCTGGTGTTGTTTTCAGGTCCTTTAAAATTACAATATTATTTTCCCAAAATTCTTGATCCATCTTTCTTGTTTACAAATGAAAAACTAAATTGCTATGCTTTACAAAGCATATTCACACCGTACTTTGTGTTCTGTACATAGTCTTTAGTCTGCTTTATCGATTTATCTTGCACTGCACCTTTGAATTATACTGTCTAGTTTTTAAATGAATTAATTTCTATTTTTTCCGATTACATCTGATTTAAAAAACATTTGTACGGTTTTAAATAAAATTAAAGGATTTGTATGGTTTTGTGAGAAATTTGTATGGTTTTAATAATAATTTGTAAGGTTTTGAACAAAATTCAAATTTTACAAAACCGTTATTTGTCAATTCTATTCAAATTTTGACCGTTAAAGATAGCAACACGTGACTGCAATGGGAATTTGATCGACTTTTTATTACATCATTAAATGTTGGCAAATTACATAAAAAATATATGCATATAGTCATAAAATATTTAAAATAATCTCATAGGAATAATATTCTTGTCACAATAATAAGAAATCAATCGATAGGAATAAGCCACAGTTATGAGAGAAATTACTGTCATAGGTTTTAGAAATAAGATTCATTAATAATTAGATTATTAAGAAAAGTAGGTAGGTAAAATAGTTTTGATGATTAAAAAGTTTCACTTCGAGGCTCCATTGTGTGTAAACATTGAATGAGGGTCAATGTATCCTTTATCTTAATACCTTTTCGTCCCATTTCCTCTAATCTGTCATTGATGGGCTTTGCGTCCAAACCTTTTTGCCAGTATAGATATGACGCCGTGTTCAATAATGGTATATAAAGCACAAGAATTTCAGTATCTGAAACATGATCAAAACGTCTCAATGCAAGTTCCGTCCATTTGATCGAGGATGGATGAGAAATTGGTGATGTAGTGCATGCACAAACTAGTCGACATAATAAAAGGAGCACTTGACGGGATTTATCTAAATATACTTTGTTCAACTAAAAAAGAATACGTGTTAATTAAATTAGGAACTAGACGTCAATATTAAATGTTGACTTACAAGTTGGAAACTATTTTCCAAAATTGGGACAGCAGCCTCATTTCTTCTCTCGTCGAGTAGTCTTGATGCTTTTGTCAGATCGTCGTCTTGTAAGAAACTAAGGAAACTCGGAGAGTCACGTAAGGCAGGAATCGATACACAATAGTCCAGGAAATTCTCAAAGGCCAAAGCTCGTTCGCTGATTAGGTCGCTCGTGAAATTTCCCAAAATTTTTTTCTTTGGAAAGGCGACATTAACCATTAGTTGAGGATTTTCCTTCTTAAGGGCCTCATAAAGTTTCAAAAAATCTGTGTATCTACGTTCAATAATAGCTGGACCTTTATCAGCCTGTGTATTGGAATCCAGTGTACATATAACATCATAAACTACATATTTCTTTGTATTACTGGCTTGTTCACTGTCGGCATTTGGACATATTCTTGCAAACTGGATCTCAAATCTTGTAACTAAGTCATCAGCATTCACAGGAAGTGGCTTCCTCGTTTCTCGTTGCCAAACATCTAAAATGACGCATAAAGCACAATGAACAGCTGTTTTTTGTTTGTACTTTAATTGAATGTGAATGAGTCATGCACAGAGTATGAGAATGTGAAAAATGAATGGGAAAATGCATGATGCGACATTGGGCTGGATGTAATAAAGGAAAAACTCACCTTTTACGATTTTATCGCGAGATATTGCTAATGTTGTACGTTCAAATGCTTCCTCGACAACTGGACTATCTGCCTCATCTAAAATCTCTGATGATACATGTTCTCTGGATCCTCTAATTATAGCTTGCACTAATTGATTTAAAAAAATACCGAAACATTAAAGTTTTCTATTAAAAATACTCTAATTCTTGTTTATTCTTACTTTTCCTTATTTTATGGATGTTATTGAACCCTTAATGTTTAACTTTGGCTTGCTTAAAGCTTTGTGTCTGCTGTATTTAGTTAGTTTAATAAACAAAATTAATTTTAATTCCCTCTTATCTCTTCTTTGTCAATGATATTTGATGTTCTAAATACGTAGGAACGTTCTGTCTGAGTTTGTGAACAAAACTAAAGCGATTAGTTTTAAAAATCACAAAGGAATACAGTTTAATTAAGGAAACTTTGTTTTGATTTGTTTTCTTCAAAATGTAAACAAAAACTTAACGGTTTTTTGAGATTTAAAACTTTACTTGGTAATATTTGAATTTTTTCCAGCCGTTAAATTTCACTTATTCTTCGTAATTCCTTAATTAAAGCACGAACAGTTTACTTAATTATAAAAACAGTACAAAAAGCTATCAGTCAAAATGTTGACAATAGACAGAAAGTCAAAAGAACATCATTAAACTTGTGTCTTAAATATTTGTGCTGACTTTTTAGTACTCGGCAATTTGTAAATAAGTCATTTTAAGACATTTCACGATGAATCTATCAATTTTATGGCCAGCAATCACCAATAATCTCTTCAGACAGACTAGGATAAGTCAGCGAGTTCTGTATTGTCGATATTCTTCATCAGGTAACATGACATTAGTGAATTTCGTGACAATTTCCAATAATTTCAAATTTATTCTTCTAGAAAATCCGAGTAATCAAAAACTTCAGCAATTCAACATCAGAGATGAAGTTCCAGATGGACGGCCACTCTACTTAGATGCTCAAGCAACAACTCCTCTAGATCCAAGAGTTCTAGACACAATGATGCCATTTTTAACAAATTATTATGGAAATCCACACAGTCGTACTCATTATTATGGATGGGAATCAGAGAATGCAGTCGAAAAAGCTCGTTCTGAAGTTGCTAATCTAATTGGTGCTGATCCAAAGGAAATAATCTTTACATCTGGTGCAACAGAGTCAAATAATATTGCAGTTAAAGGTGTTGGACGGTTTTATGGTGCTAAAAAGAAGCATATCATTACAACACAGACAGAACACAAGTGTGTCTTAGATTCATGCCGAGCACTCGAAGGTGAAGGATTTAAAATCACGTATTTGCCAGTTGATAAAAGTGGACTTATCAATTTAGAGACGCTTGATAAAGCAATCACTCCAGAAACGTCATTAGTGTCAATTATGGCTGTTAATAATGAGATTGGAGTAAAGCAGCCTTTATCAGAAATCGGAAAGTTATGCAGATCAAAGAAAGTATTTTTCCACACTGATGCAGCACAAGCTGTCGGTAAAGTTCCACTTAGCGTGAACGATATGAATATTGACTTGATGTCAATAAGTGGACATAAAATTTATGGACCGAAAGGTATTGGTGCAATTTACATTCGTCGTAGACCACGCGTACGAGTTGAAGCTATCCAAAGTGGTGGTGGACAGGAGAGAGGAATTAGAAGTGGCACATTACCAGCTCCCTTAGTCGTTGGATTAGGCAGAGCATGTGAAATAGCACAAAAGGAAATGGCTTATGATCATAAGAGAATAGAGTATTTGTCAAAAAGATTAATTGATGGAATCATGGGAAATTTAGAGCATGTCGTTAGAAACGGAGATCCAGAAACTTCATATCCAGGCTGCGTAAATCTCTCATTTGCTTTCGTTGAAGGCGAGTCATTGTTGATGGCATTAAAGGACATTGCATTATCAAGTGGATCAGCATGCACTTCAGCATCATTGGAACCATCTTACGTACTACGAGCTATCGGAACTGATGAAGATTTAGCACATAGCTCTATTCGTTTTGGAATTGGACGATTCACAACGGACGATGAAGTTGATTATACAATAGACAAGACTATAAAGCATGTTAGTAGACTGAGGGAAATGTCTCCATTATGGGAGATGGTCCAAGAAGGCATCGACATTAAGACAATACAATGGTCACAGCATTAAAAATTCAAATTTCTGTAGATTCCAAAACAACACAATTTTCTTTTTCCAAGCATGTCTCTTATTATTTTTTCAGCTTTTATTTCGTACATAAACTTTCTTATTTTTTGCTGCTGCCATATTTTATTTAGTGTGTATTTAGTATCAAAATTCTGCAATCTACAAATGATTTCTATCTCATCTATTGTTTTATGTTATTACTATTTAGTGGTAAATGAAGCTCTTTAATGCAGTAATAAAAATAGAATTTAAATATTTTTAAAATTCTTTGTCAGGCTATGAAATAATGTATAGCAACAAACAAGAAATTATTCTCTCCAATTCTTTCATTTTGCACATTTTCTTTTTGCAGACATTGCATCTCTTTTGACTGAATAATAATTGGTTTTCTGGGATTTTAGGATTGATAATTTGGATTTTCATGCTTATATTTTATGATAGAAAAAACCGTTACAAAAACTTTTGAAAATAACTGGTTTTTGAAGTTTGAAATTATTATTGCCGTTAAATTTTTAAATATTTTTTGACCGTTACATTTTTGAATTTTTCTGGTCACGTGTAAATAAATTTATAAGGTTGCATGCTTTTTGAAGAATTGACAACATCCAGTAAGATCCCAGAAAAGAACACAATTTTTTTTGTTTAAAAATCCCTCATTTCTTGTACTTTAGACTATTGTACCAGACAATATTAATTTCAGCCGATGCGCTTCAGTCAAGCTGTGACAATTTTTTCAAATTCCTACTTATTTTGGCATAACATTAATTAATTAATTTTCATTCATTGTTAAAACAACTGCATAATCATAATGGAATATAGTTTAGATAAGCGATTATAAAGTTTAGTTTCAAGTGTTTTTTTGTTCACATTCTTTCACATGTTTTCTAATCTCATCCATTCATGGCAGGGACGTAGCCAGAAGTATTTTTTGAGGGGGCATTTACAAATCTTTTTGTATGAACGGAGACATGTGGATGGGTGATTTTTGTGATTATTTCTCAAAAACCCTAAAAAATTCCATCAACGGAGGTGTCTCAACTGGCTACGCGCCTGATTAAAGTAAATAAAACTTTAAAAGTTTGTAGAATATTTTACACAGAGAGTTACTTAATGAATATATAAGTATAATTTAATTAATCATGTTAAAAGTCGTTTAATTAAAATGCATGATGTGAATCTATTAGTTGGTTTACTCTATTAATGAAGACATCCATAAAAGCAAGCGCTCCTCACAACCTGGGACTTTACATTTGAATTTCTCGTTGATCTTTGCTAGAACATCTAGTTCACAGCAGTAGAATTGATGACGAGGGCATTCAAAGGTCAGATCCAGGAATAAAGATGGAAAGAGCGCTTGCCGATTGCTAACAAGAGCAATTCTCGACATTTTCTTCCGGTGGATGAACTTTAAAGCCATGATGTTCAAGTGCTTGCAGCTCCAATCTTGCACGGTTACTTTCACAAAGACTTTGAGCTATAACAGTGAACATTTCGTTAATATTTAAATTATTTTTGCATGATGTCTTGAATGTTCCTTGAATCAATCCATGACATTGCTCACAGAAGTTTTGAATATCATCGTCTGTCACTTCTGACGGCATATCCATTTTATTTCCACACAGGAAAATCCTCGCATTTTCAGCGAACATTGTAATATCAACCAGGTGCTGTGAAAGACTATGAAATGAATTGGCATTGTCCATAGCGAAGCAGAGGATTGCAGCTTCTGCGAATTTATAATATGATGAAGTAACCGAAGCAATCCTTTCCATACCTAAATTGAATCTAATTAATTTCTCAGATTAAGTAATTTTAATGATTATTACCTCCTGTATCAAACAATAATAATTTTATATTACGTCCATTGACTACAAATGTTTTCGAATAATGATCAAGACCTACAAGTAAATAAAATTAATCTTTCCGCAATTGATAAGACGATATGTCAAAATTGTCAGTAATTTGTTCACTGGATCTTTTGATTATTTAAAATAAATGATTATTATGAAGTAATTTATGGATTAAACTTTTCACATTAAGATCCAGTGAGCTAAAAATAGTTAATTACGTTTTTGAATAATAATTACCTAAAGTAGCTTTTCGATCATTAGAATTTATGAACGTGTCTGTCATATATCGCCTAAATATAGATGATTTTCCAACACCAAAGTCTCCTACGAGGATGACCTTCTGTTCAGGCGTGCTAGTTGACGCCATTTTTTGAATAAATTAATTAATTTAAACTGTTTATAATTTTCAATGTTTCCTTTATTTTTTGAAAAAAAAATCTTTGTTCAGTAATCCAGGTTCATTTCATTTCAGTTCATTTTCAGACAGAAATTAATTTTATAAATTATGAACGAATCTGATGGTGATTTATGCTTGATTTATTTTATTCTTAATGATTATTATGTAGTATTATTAATTTCTTAATATTATGGTCGAAATCCTAACAGAAACAAGATATATAATTTCGAATTTATCACCCCCGCATTACTTTTAGTACAACCGTTTTTAGCATTATTTTTAAGTATAGTGACTTTTTAATTACAGTCACCTTGACCTTATGATGTCTGAAATTAGTTAATTATAGTATGTTATAAAGTTCATGTTATTCAAGTTCAAAATTGAAAAAATTACAGAATCATAATTGACAGCGGATTATACCAAAACTGTTCAGTAATCGAAGTTCATTTTATTCCAGTTTATTTACAAAATAATCACCATTTCGAATAATTTTAAAAATTTCATAAACAAAAACTTAATTTTATTAATTTCGCAATAAAAACGGTTAAAAATGCGCTTTAGTGACTAATAACAAGAAACATTGCATCATATACATGCTCAATATTGGAAAAAAGAGAGAACCAGCTTTTTAAGTTTCATAGAGAGTGACATTCTGAAAAAGTTCGTAAAACAGCGAACATCATTTGCTTAAAAAATTACATTTTTAGTTAAAATTATTAACTTTTGTGTCGTTTAACAAACAAGACTTTATTATTCAAGTGTAAATTGAACAATTCTTCGTGTTATTTTCTTATATTTTATTGCAATTAATGAAATATTTAGAGAAATCTTAGTGAAAAACAAAAAAATTAGTGAAAAAAATTAATTATTGCAAGTTTTGCATACGAATACAGAGAAAAGATTAAGTCAATGCATCGCTAATAGTTTACGTTAATTAATAAGCTTAAAAAACGACATCAGAAAAGTGAATTGCATTTCTAATCGATAAAAACAAGTAATTTGTTAAATATTTTTTGTAGTAATTTTATTTTTCGTCGATTGCACACATAAAATAAGCATCCACACAGTGAATTAAATAAATTAGAATAGGAGAAAAGTTAAATAATTGTAAATGTGTACTAATTAAATCGATTCGTTGCCCATAACGCGGAAATTCGTAGATAAAACAGTGAAATAAAGCACTTAGTTGCATTTTTGGATATACGCAAGTGAAATAGAAGTTCAAGGATTTAATAAGGAGCATCAACATAAGAGAGGAACAAAGAAACGGAGAAAGAAATATCATTTTCATAAAAACAGGTAGGAAAAGAATAAAATAAACTGTGAAATGTCTGTTGTATTATGTGTTATGCCATATAACTAGACTTCTTGGGGGTCGCTCACAAATGACGTCCAACTTTTAGGGCTGTCTGACAATTTGTGATACTTAAAAATAATTTTATCAATTTGAAAATTTATGACAAGTGGATGAGTGGGTCTAAAAACTCATTTTTGACGTTACGCAATAAGTAAATGACCCCTAATGCACCATCAATGTCGATGGGGTCATTTTAACATGTCTATTGGAGTGCATTCGAGGAGAAAGAGACAGAGACGGAGAAAAAAGTTCAATTCATCATCTTAATTGTTGTTTCTTTTCTGGCTAGCTTTTTTATATCGACTCGACTAATTGTATTGGATTAACTCGTTTTGTCCGTTTTATTGGGATGGAATAAACTCTTAAAATCTTCAAAAACCGTTAAGATTTGAATTTTTAAAAATAACAATTAAAATTTAAATTCCAAAAAACCGTTAAATTTTGATGCATTATAAATGTTGCTCCTTACTAAAGTGCGCTCAAATTATCTACCCACTTAAACTTCTCAACCGATTCTTTTTTGTGAAAGTCACAGACAAGTTTCTCATCACTTCGTCTAACGTCTTTGTAAGCACAACGTACAACATGTCGGTTAAAAAAAATCGGGTATAATGCATAAGAAGAAGAAGAGATTGTTAGATTGTGTTAGATTATTTAAAAAACCGTTCTCGTCATTGTCTTCTTCTTTCATACAAGCGAACAGCCTTGAAATCTAATTTTACGTATTTTCATTCTTATCACTCATATGTCAATCGATGATGATAAATAATATCAAAATTGCTCCGAGGGCGTTTTTCTTCACTTACATCATCGAAGACAATTTTATTTCGCATGATAATGAATTTTTATTGGAATCCCCCCAAACCCATTTATTATTCGAAACATTGAACATTGTCAAATAGAGAATTTTTAAAGTTTTTTTTTGCTATAACATTTACATGATAACGGTTACGGCATAATTTTCTTTATTTTCTCGGTTTCTTGTTGTGTGTAAACTTCTTATTATTTCATTGTTACTTCCTCTCTCTCATCATCGAGCCATAGTAATGTCGAGTAATTTTTTTTATTCATATTTCTTTCCTTTCTTTATGTCTTAGCTCTTGATTCATTGAAGAAAATGATTATTCAGACATGATTGCAATCAAAGAGTTCAACAGTATAGTATAATGTTATAATAAAAATGAAGATTCTCTAGGCAATAAAAAATCTGCTTACTTTAAAATATGGCTAAATAAAGACAATCGGACTGTAGGGAAATATTGTGAGGTGCTAAATGGAGTTATACATAGCATTGATTGTTTTCTGGTTTTAAAGAATTAACATGTTCCCGGAAATAACGAAGGAAGTAAAACTGAGTTAGATTAAATGTGAATCAGGATAATTTAATTTACATCTTCGTATGAAGGTACTCACCACTATAATACCGAGGAATTTATATACTATAGACTGTGTAGAACTGCTTCTTTGTCTTACCATACTCGCCAATTTTTTTGATTGATCTTCTTGAGGGTCGTTCGCTTATGACGTTCACGATGGTTAGAAGGTAGATTGGAAATATTGATCAAGGTGATTTCTAAGGTGCTTGCATAGTTAGATGTAAAAACCAACTAAAATTAAAGTCACAACCACTGACTAAACAGCATAGCTGTGTACCTAACCGATTTTCAAAGCGAACAACAGTTTCCACTAAAATCAAACAATAGATCTTTCGTTTCTATGCCTGTTTTCTTATTATTTCTCGCGACTTTCTTACACGTACATTTCTCATTCCCTCTTCTTACTTTTTACACCGATTACAAAATTGCTCTCCAATCGAAATAGAAATAGATCATTTTTAAGTGCGAAAATTGTGGTGCATTGCATTGCTATAAAGTATTTATTACGCAATTCAGGTGACCACTGAAGTGTGTGTTATAGAGTTATCTATAAAGTAGACAATACAATACTGTTCTCACGTTTCACAAGATAAATTCGTTTTGTGTATTTTATTTTTCCTGTCAGAACTTTTTATTTTAAAAGTGTTTTCCACCTTTTCTGTTTTGTGCATCATAACACATGTGTGTATACGTTACGATGATAAAACACTCATGATGATTGTCTTTAATGAATATCATTTGTTGTTTTATCGTAATTACTACTTCATCACATGCTCAAGTACAATAATAACAATATGTCAAATATATTTATAAGGTAGGAAAGAGAAATAAATAACTTTCCGTTTTTATGTCTTGCTCTTCTCGTTTTATTTTATTTTTTCTATGGCATTATCAATTGCGAATTAGCTGTTATTATATGTTTACCAGTCTTTTGTCCTGAAGGTCTCTTCAATATAAGATAATTTTCAATGAGCTTATGTCGTGTAGCATTCACATGCACACACATTTACTTGTAAATTTTCATGAGAGAGAAGCACGTGGGAGATTAAAAGGTATTTACAGCGTGTGCTTGCATAAATTGCTTTCATACGTTGCACATATATGACAATATGCAATTCAATTATTAACATTTTAATTGTAATGCCCATCAATCGTGATGTAAATTTTTCATTTGTGCATTAAAATTTTAAAGCAACATTCGAGTTGATCTCTCTGACGCCGCTCCTTCTGTTTCTCATCTCAGTAATTTCGCACTAATAAACACCTGTCATTAATTTTGTAACACACAGCTTGTCATTTGAAATGGAGTAGGAAGAAATTTTTGCCCGTTTGAAGAAATAAATGTAAAAATAATTTCGACCTTTTTCTCTCCTTCTTCAAATTTTTGTTTTCGCTCTCACTCACGCTGAATGGCTCTGGCGAGTTTTCATCTATCTTCTAACAACGACTGTTGTTCCTACTGAACATATGGTAGTTAAACATACTTTTGCCATATATGGACTAATATTCAGCAACAATAATAAATAAAATTATTCAATTTTAACACAAGTAGCTTTTCAATTTTTCTGATTATCCGTAACTGTTAGCGAATTTTGCATATGCTACTGTGCATTTTTAAAGACAGTATTGTCCAAGTTGCTTACTTTTTTATTTCGTTAATCGTACAGATCGATTTTGACACATGGCATTCCTTATTTTAATGAATTGCAACTATTTCTATCATCTAACAATGTTCGATAACATCAAAATTCTATCAGCAGCCTCCTTCTATGACTGTTCTTCGGCGGCCTACATGATTTCTTGGCATATAAAAAGTCAGACTATTATTGACAGTATTGTCCAAAAATTGGCTGTTTTAATGAGACTACTAATTCATAACTTGTTGGTTTTCCAATATATTACGGCTTACCTACCTTTCTGCGGTATTCTGTGGCTAGAGTTGTACCCAAGGGGGTGCTTTGGGTGTCAACCCATCCCCTCGACGGAAATTTTCTCCAGTTTGCTAGGGTTCTTCGAGAAAATAAATCCTAAAGCCCTAAGCTTTTGCTTCCATACAAAAAATATCAACACACCTAACACCCCTCCCCCTATTCAAACAAAAATTTTTGGCTACGCCCCTGGCTATAAGGTAGTTCAATTTTAGGTGATTTCCTAGATAATGACGAGAAACTGAACCCTGTAAATCACGAAAAATTCAATAAATCTCACTGAAATCATTTTTGAACCCCGCCCCATTAAATATTAGACACAATTAGCTGAACGATCCCTTACATGCGTTCCAAAAAACATCATCAATAATTACTAGATTAAAATAATTAAATTCGCTTCAAGCTTTTTCCATTGAATATCACCATGACTTTTAAACTAGCTATTCGAAATGCACATTTAATACGCTCATTAGGAGTTTTAAGCTCTGCCACTTCATGAGCAACTAATTCACTTTATTTATTTTAATAATAGTTCTGTCAATTCACTAGGCAATATTTTTTAAAACACAAAAATTTACATTGAGTGATTTTTGTAGTATTTAATTAAATATTCACAAGTTAAACTGTTAGTCAGAGCTTGGAAAAAAGCGTTTAAAAAGAAGAAAATCTTGACTACATTTTTCAAAGAGTTTCGTCTTTCTCAGAATTGCGCAACATTTTTATTTGATTTGTCACATCGATCACCTTCATCATCGGTTTTACTTCATGTGAAATAACCTAATATAACAAAAATTTTATACTCTCACGCACGTTTGCGTCGTTGTATCTCTCATGAATATTTACTTTTAAGATTATAATGTAAACATGAAAGAGACACCATCGTACCTTATTTACTGATAAAATTTTTTTATTCGTCTTACATTTCTTTTATTATCTTTTGTATTTATTTTTCAATGTATGCAACATTTTTCACAGCAAATTTTGTCCAAGGATTGCTCCATGAACGTGTGACAGAAATCTATATTTATATGTTTATAGATTAGTGCTCGCGGTTGTGTGTTGTTTATGTATGTTGTGTGTTTTTAAGTGAAATATCAGAGTTTAGCACTATTAATTTGAATATATGTTAATGAAGCAGCACAAGTGAGCGTATGGCGGAGCAATATGTGTTATACACGTAAAAGTCATGAGAATATTATCAATTCTTTATGAATGAGACACTAGCTGCCTTTTATTTTTTACGACACAAACTAAACAATAAATGCTATACGCTGCTATCTTTAAGAGTATTATTGCTATTTTTCCGAATTTTTTTCCCCCAACGATAAGAGATAAGTCTATTTTGAGAAGGAAATATCGTCATTACTTCCAGCTAGTGAATATTTGCTCTAATTTCAGTAACCGTATTGGAAAAAAAAGTTTTCACAACAAACTATTGTGTTTGATTTCTATTGCCTTAACTACCAATCCATTGTTTCTGTAATTTCTTTTGTCTTATCGCAATACACGCGTAAAAATAATATAAAATTGATTAATTATTCTCTAAGAAAGATCAATGATTGGAAATTAATTCCATATTAAACTTATCAATTAATGATTCATATTTCATTTCCTACATCATTTTTCATGTTTTATTTTCCTATCTGTTGTTTCGCATTCGGGTCGCAGATGTAGAGGAATATTTATTGGGTTTAGTTCAGTGATGGGTGAACTGTGTGTCATGAACAGAGTTCGACTTAAATAGAGTCAAAATCAAGCTCTGGTCTGGGCTTCTCGATCTATACCTACTCCTACCCTTGGGATATACCCCTACCCCTGGTATATCTAAGTCATTACTACACAAACTATGCTCTGAGACACTCTGTGTCACCAAAACCTTCATGTGTGTTGCGATATACCAATGCTACACTACATAAGTTGTTTAGTGTGTCGCGCTCGAAAAGGCTTGAGAAACACTGAACTCAGCCATACATGAGTGACAAAATATGCAAATAGACCTATTTGTCATTGATGATGCTGAATGCAAAGTGTGACGCGGACCAAAAAGGCTTGCGCACCACTGCTTACTCATTCTTGACGTATTTGTTCTTTTTTTTATCAAGGCTTTGTTTGAAAAGTCAATAATGCAGTCGGAAAGCCCAACGCTCAATTTACGTAGAGGATTCTCTGGAATTAAAATCTTATGAATCATCAAGAAAGGCACACAAAATAACTTTTCTGTTAATCTTGTAAATGTAGAATGTCTGCAATGTCTCCGAGATTTGACAAATTATGAACAAATTTCCTCCAATTTATGAGAATGACGTTCGGAAATAAGTAAATATTTTCAGACACAATCCAATAACAAATCGTCTGTTGTAAATTGTTTAGCAACCGTTTAGAATATAAATGCGAATCATTCAAATTCTCTTATCATACATGATGTAGTACTGAAATGTACACTTAAAGTAAAGGGTCGTTCATAAATGACGTCCATCAAAAAATGGGATTTTTAGACCCCCTCCCCCCAAATTTTCATACAAAGAAATTTTTTTTGTATGAAGGTGTCACAAAATCTCAGACCCCCCATCCCCCTAAATTGTGGACGTCATATATGAATGACCCCTAAGACAACATTAAGGTTCATAGCAAGAAGATGCTAGCGATAAGGTGTATCATTTTTCAAATGTGTCAAAAATGATGTATGTTGAACAGAAATATAATGCTGAAAGTTGATGAAAGCGAAGAAGAAGTGAGAAAAAAAACGAAACAATACAGCATCATTTTTATGAAAGATTTCTTTCATGATTTCAATCTATTATGCCTTTATGATACGTTTTTGGACATCTTTTTGTAATACTTGTGCTTAATTTTCCGCCAATAAAAATCAAAATCTCTCATCTCTCATGAGGGAATTTCCTTCCATTTAAATATCCATTAGTCAAATGAGAGATGAGTGTGGTGTGAAGAAAATGTAGCGTAAATCTTGTCTTGTCGGGTAATTTCATTAAAGCGACGCGAAATGAGATTCACAATGAGAAGAAATATGCTTTTTGTCTTTTCATTTCCTTAAAACATTCATTTCATAAATATGCAAAAAAAGTGTAATATTTAAAGTACAAACAGTGGCATAGAAATTCTCATGGTAAACAATTAGTAATACAGAAAGTGAAAATAAAGTCGGTGCTAATCAAATGCAATTAACAAAAGCAGTTTTCATAAAAATAACTTTCTAACAAATAATGACAACAACACGACGATGACAACTGACGACGAAACAAAATATGTGAATAATGTTACACATAATGATGCTGATGGCATCGAGCAGATTAATTTTTATGTACACATTCTCTGAGTCTAATTTTTTATCATGTATGCTTACAACTTAATTAACGTTAAATATGACAACTTTGTGTCTATTTCTGGATGTTTGAGTGAGATTTCTTTTGAGTAGTCAAACATTTCGTAATTTCCTTTTTCTCCTCCAATCTTCACTCATTGTCGCTACCATCAGCATCGCTTTCAAACCCAACAATGAGTGCCATTCTTTTGACGATTGCGTAATTAAAACGAATATTTATTTTTTAATTTTTTTTTGGTTTCATGGCAAAATGCGTAAAATTAATTTATTTTGTACCATTTCACAAAGAAACAACGTTAAGAGCACTAATTGATAATGATTGATGTTAATGAAAATTATTATTATTATTTTTTCCACTTCCTAAAAGGTATTTCATGTATATTATTATCGCAAAGTCATGACTGATAATGAGCGATTGACTATAATTAAAATGGAAAGGCTAAATGGATTAGAGAGTCCATCTCAAGAGTTTATTAACAACTTAGATTATTTGTTTGACCACGAGTTGTGCTTGTGGTGACCACTTATCATTGAAATTCATTACCTTTGAAGTTCTTGTACAACATGACTACTTGAGCTCTCGAAAAAAGTTTGAAGACAAAGTTTTTGAGGTGAAATGGCTTGGATTTGTTTTGAGTCATACATCTAGACTCTATTTTTATGCCAGAATTACATGTTCTATCTTGTTTGTCTCATTTGAGAAGATAGGAACTGTTCTAGAGTGGTGTCTTTTAAATATTATTGGCTGCAATACTGCTCTGAGTCAAAAATAAATCACACTGATGTGTCGCGCCACACAGTTTGGAATACACTGGTCTAGAGACACAGTCAAGCAAGGGCTTAGCCAGGGGGTGGTCCTTAGGTGTCAGAGCCCCCCCCCCCCCATGAGATCAAAATTCAATACACATTTTTACAATTTTTTAAAAGACTAAATTACAAAATCAATTGTATTATCAATTTATCAATCTTAAGGTTAAGGTTCATCCACTTATGACGTCCATCAAAAAATGGGATTTTTAGAACCCCCCTTGCCAATTCCTTTACATCAGTATACACTGAATCTAGCATGTACTTCCTTTAATTATGAATTCATACGAAAAGTTCATTATTTGTATAAGCAAAAGTTTTCTATAGCATTTCGAATCATGATCCGGAATTCTTGACTTTATAAAAAGTTTTTCAGTTTGATCTTATCAAGAAACTATCTTCTCCAGCAATCCTATAATAAAAGTTAATATTTCAATTATCTCGTTATTCACAAACTTCGAGTAACGAGTAGAAGAAATAAGTTACAAGGCAAAAAAAACTAACTTTATCGTTTTATGTAATTAATTAGAGTTGTGCATGTAGAATAATATCATTTGTTGAGGGATAAAAAATTGAAGCCAAGTCATGCATTTTATGGAGGGAGCTCAAAAAAATACTGGTGAACAATTTATGAATTTCTCTCGGAATAAAAAATCAATAAATGTTGGGAGTGCTCTGCTTTGTTCAAAATCATCACACCACATACACATGTAGTGAATGACTTATAAAAAAATTATGAACTTTTTTCCTTCATCACTAAGTTATATGATATTCTGTAGATGTTGTTGAAGACGTGATAAATGGAATAATAAAATTCCCAGCGCACCTTAAGAAACAAAAAAAGCATAGCTCACTGGCTGGTGGATTCATTCCAATTACTTAGAGTAAATTTGCTAAGCAAGTATGAGGAAGGAAAACTATCATTAAAATGGAAGTCAATGAAATTTGAATTTTATATGAGCAGTTCTTCCACATTTTTTTTGCAGAAATTGCTAGCTTGTGAAATACACGATGATAGTCAAACGGTATTTCTTATTCTATCTGCTCATTTACCTTTGCATACCCAGCTTATTACTTACTTAATCTACTGTCGGCATCCGGTGTACTTCTTTCCACATTATTTTCCATTTTCTCTTCTAAAATTTCATGTTAATCGATGAAGAGCGAACAACAAAAAAGAAATTAGAAGTTGAACACACCTTAGAAGCGAAAAACGAAAAAAAATTGTTGCTTCATTTTTAGGGAGGATTTATAGTTCACCGTGCATTAAACTAAACAGAACAAAATATACTACAGCCATTAAAAAATGCCGGTAATATTCGTCTGAAATGCTACACATTTTTTTTATGATTGCAATATGTGGAAAATTACGAAACTCATGAATCAAATAGTTTTTTTTGTGCTGACCAAAGCTAGATTTTTTATGGCTATTATCATTATTTCTCGTCTGCTTATTTCAGTAGTAACATTTTGACTATGAAAATTACGAGTCATTATGTGTTTGAACTTAATAACTTCGTCTTTCTATCTGCTTTACTAGAAAACAGCGAGAATCGGATAGTTAGTGCCAGAGACGTAGTCATGAGATGGTCCTTAGGTGACCGGGCACCCACCCCCCTCGTGAGATCAAAATTCCATACAAATTTAAATAAAAAATTTCAAAAATCCTGGCTACGCCCCTGTTTAGTGCTGTACGAGGATTAAGAATATTGAATTTCTCTTCCGTAACAATCTAATTACATTAAAACTTCTTTCCAACTACACTTACTGAGTTACTTTACGTTAATCTCTTTCGGTTACAACGCAATTAATATTGGAAGATAGACAACATTGATTTAATCGATTTATGGGATCATAGAAAGTTATTTTCTTTGTCTCGTAGACATTACAAATAAAATAAATAAAATTAGCGCAGTAGATCATGTAAAGCATGCAGTGTGGTAAATAAATCGATCAAATTTGGAATGTGTGCTACCTGAAAATGGATATTTTCTCTGTTTTCACTGAATGTCTCTATAAATGCGAGTTAGGAATAAGAATTTTTCATCGATACATAATAAAATAGAAACTGGTTCTGGTGCTTTATGCTATGCTATTTTTAATTATTTGATACATTGCATTTCTCTTTCGCATTCTTTTACTTTCATTTCACTTCTTTTTATTCCAAGATTGATCTTTTTGCAATTGAAATTCTTTTGTGTCTCACAGGAACGTTCACATGATTCTCACACGAATGTCTTCGTCAGCTCACATAAAATGTGTAGCATGTACTTTATTCAACTTATGGATTTGTAAGCATTATTGCGTTAAATTGTCTTTCCGCTAGTGAAATGCAAGACAAAATATTACTTCTATGTATTACTGTATTTGTCCCGACAATGACGACAACGACGATGTCTGTTGAATGACTTAAATAGCAACAATGAAAGTTTTAAATTGCAATACGTTTTTTCGACACAAGAAAATTATTATTATTGACATTCTTATTATTCCTTATTTCTTTGACATGACAAGTATAATTTTGTTGCTATTTTTAAAAATCGATAGACGACGAAGCAGAGTTCTACTAAATAAAAATCACAGTTATTTATTAGATTTAGTTGAAGCCAAACTTTGTCATGTGCGATGTGCTTTTCAGGAAGTTAAATGGCGCGATGTTGAGTGTTTTGAAGTTTTCTTAAGCATATCAGCATTTGACATGCTTCAAGTTGTTTTTTAAGTCTTCAAAATGGTGAAAAGGTTCTTGTAGTTTCAAATTTCTAAACTCATTTCTACCAAGTTGTGTTTTGTGGTCTTGGATTGAAATCTCATGTCTGCCGTCAATAGTTTCGTAAAAACTTGAGAAATGTTCAATTTCAACCCAACAAGGCACTTCAAAACTTGTGAAGAAATATAAGATTTTCATCATAATTTTAGTCTACATATAAAAAAAATCAATCAATTAAATTAAATGCTTACTGTATTTCCAATAATTTTGTTAAATCAACTAACAAGCACGTACACGCATGTAAATTTAGTTCAAAATGTGTATTGATTAATGGATACAGCACTAAATTTAATAATCACACAAATTTCCAAGTTATACAGACTCATTATCATCTTAGCATAATTTAATTTAAACTACAAAGGAATGCAGGCATTAAGAAGTTAACGGATAGACTATATTTATTAGCACAGAAATGTGTTTAAGTAAATTTAATCTAAACAGAAGAATTTCTACATATTTGGATTAAGAAGAAACTTTTTTAAGGTCTTTCACAATTTTCATTTTATGTTTTTTCGCTGTTCTGTATCTGTTTCTATTTCTGGACTAAAATAAGGGGAAAATATTAATTTTGCTTTCTGTTACAATTTTATTGAACAATTTTCCTACTTTTTCTCGAATTTTATGCGCTAAAAAAGTTCAAGGCTTTTTTGGGAAATGAAACGAAAAAATTGAATGAAAAAAGTTTCAATTTATATTTCTTCTTCGAAGCTAGCTGCTCTCTCTGAACGAAAATGTCTCATTTTATATCTTTAGATCAGTGAAAAGCAAAAAGACATAAAATTTAGTCTCTGTGCAGAAAAAAAGTTTGCACGCTACGGAATGAATTTTCAAGTGGACATGAATAATTTAGGAAGTCGAGACTTACTTTTCTTGGAAAAAATTTGTCAGATTCTTGACAAATCGCAGTCATTGCAAATATTTAGCGATTTTGCCAGGTCATTTAGTAATTTACTGTAAGCATTTATTTCGTCATTGTTATGAAATTATGGCAGTTTAAGGAAATGACTCAATGGATTTCGTTCATCTCGCTTGCTTGTTTGGAGTGATCTTGTTGTTTATTAATTATGTCTCCAAACTGTGTGTCGTTGAGATCTGTCAGGTGCGCTGTAAGAGCTTTTAAAAAAATTGAATAAAGGAATACTTTCTCCAAATCAGACATCGAAGTTGACTTGGATTTTGTATGGAAAAGTCGACTTTCGATATCTGTTCTAAATTTGACACCAGTTGTCAGTGGCGTAGCCAGGAGGGTTTTGGAAGGGGACAAAGGGGAACGCGCCTGCCAGTTGTCATCAATTTTTCAGAGAATTGCTTTTTTCTAGGGTGCCCTAGAATGTGGGTGCCCTGAATAGCACACGGCATTAAAAATGCACTTAATTTGCTAGATTGCTGCTTTTAGTAACCAATCGTATCTTCAAGTAACAAAGTTTGAACAGCTCTGCCATATGCGATTGAAAATCTTTTAAAAAACAAGAAATCTAACCACTATAATTGCACTACCTCATTTTTGTTCCATAATGAGATTCTTTTTATCAGATTACACTTAAAAACAGTTAGTTTTAGAATTTTTAGATCAAGTTGTCTTGCTCAACAGAAAGTATATACAATTAAATACAATTTCTCAGACTTATTCATGTTACAAAACATTCTTTGTCTTGATATTTGATTAAGTCTATTTTCGACACAATAACAAGTGGAATAATTAGATCACCTCTAATTTAAGCCTCCAGAAAAATCTGTTTGTTTTGATGATAAAAATGCTACGAGTTTAAAATTTCTATTGAGTGATTTTTTATAATCAGCTTTACGGTGATGATAGCTTTGCTTCTGTCTCCTTGATGTCTGTCGACTTTCAGTGAATTTAATAGAGCATAATAGATTTCTAACAAAACTTCTGTCAGTTATGATAAATTGAGATTCCTATTTACTGAATTATTAAAAAATGTTTTGAAATTCTTCCAAGGGATATCCATAAAAGAACTTTTTACAAAGACATAAAGTCTGAGAAGTCAATGTATTGAAGGAAATCAGCGGACATGCAAACGTTCAAGTATTATTGACTGCACTGATATTAAAATTCTATCCAAGTGGATATGGAGAAATTCAATCAGCAAATAAGCTTAGTCTATAAATCCATAACCCAAGCAAATAACAATCAAAATTCATATTATGTATTTCCAACGAGCAAATTGTTTATTATTAAAAAATAAATAGAAAAAAAAGTTCTCAGTCTTATCGATTTTACTCATATTGGAATGACTGATGGACTCGATTTTCCAATTTAAAAAAAATATTTGCTCATTTTTTTTATGTTTGCGGAAAAAAGTCAGTCTGTAAATAAAACAAAACGATTCTCAATTACTCATATGTTAATACTCGACTGTACAGAAATGTGTTATTGTTAATTAATACCCTTAAATGAATTGCTTCAATTTTTCTTTCCACTTTGCTCGTAAAATGACAAGACATTGTTTTGTACGGATATAACAACAAAATGTTAGAAGGCCATGGCTTTGTGATAACAAAATTACAGTTGTGAGTGACTGCCTTGTAGTTCCTCAATATTTTTTTTTGTATAAACGAAACTATTGAACTTCGGAATCGTGGAACTGTAAATGGGTCATTCATTAATGACGTCTAAGTTGGAGCGTATCCAGGATTTATTTGGGAAGAGGGGGTTCGAATCATGACCTTTTTGTGTTTTTGGCTAGTATTGGTTTTTCAAAAAATAGGGGGCTTTGATCCACAAATCCCCCTGGATAACCCACTGTGTCCATTGGGGGGGGGGGGTTCTAGTAATGTATAATATTCCATGTAATGAATATTACCTTTGTATGAAATTTCCATGACAATGAAGACAGAAGATTGTTGGACGTCATTTACGAACGGCCTCAAAGGAAAAGACAAATAAAACAAACAGTAGAAAAAAGTTGTTGTCATCGTTATTTTTCATGTATAAATAAAAATAGTAATAAGTTTACACTATCATACTTTCTGAACTAATTGTGACTCATTCACGTATGTCAACAAAGTTCGCGGGACACCACAAATGAAATCGACACAATGCGTTGTACGCTCATGCATGCATGTTTGTGTGTTATAAAATGGGTTAGAAAATTGTGTGACCTTGTAGCTTAAAAAAAGTATTTTCTGCTTCTTCTTATTCTGTGCAGAAATTAAGCAATAATAATTTTAACGGCAAAGAAGCAGAAGTTTTTTAATTTGTTATAATTTTCGGTCAATGACTTTAATCCTCTCCGTATTCTCTTCTTATTCGATGCTCTCAACGATTTTCTATTGTTTCTATTTCATGATTCATGATGTCTCGATAGCGATTGAATAGATCTGAATTCTCATTGAATTTTTATTATTATTTTAAAATCAAGAGAAAGAAGAAGGAAAAAAATAAAACAATTGAAATAAAAAAATAAAGAATCAGAAATCGATAATTCTTTTCTGCTCCATTTGAAGCTATTTGGGTGTATCAATGAGCATTAAAAGCAGTTTCTCTCCATCAAAATTTTGATGTTTTTAGCAAAATAATGAATTCCACACAGTAATTTGGCTCGTGCATTTACTTTCCGTAACGATTGAATTGAAATCGACCTAAATATCGCAAAATGATACCATAAACAAATGTGAATATCTAATAGCGGTTGTCAGAACAACCGAGAACTTCACTTCATAAAAACAACAACTAAATTGCCCGTGCTTGTGTTTATTTAACAATACCCAACTGTTTTTCAGTTTGCAACTGTTCGACTGTATTCTGGGAATTTTTTTTTCATTTCTTTTACCTCACGAAAATAATCGTTGACTTACTTGAATGGTGAAAGAATTTTTGTTTAGAAATGACACCAATTTTATTGAGGAATGAGTGAATTTGAGGAGGAAGAAATAACTCTTTTAAATTATAATGACACAATGTTATGAAATCATGCGAGGTTCTTTTATTCCACATAAAGAATTTCTCTTTGGGGTCATTCATAAATGACGTCCAATTTTCAGGGGGGTCTGACGATGTGAAAAAATGTATGAAAATTTTATGACAGAGGGGTGAAAAAGGGTCTAGAAAATAGGGGGAAGAGGGTCTATTTTTTGCGTGACGTCATTTATAAACGGTCCCTTTTAAGGTTCCATTTAATAGCTCTATTGTACATTTTAAGTGTATCTCTGCCTCATGAAAGGTTTTTGTCATTATTTTGTAAATTTAAGAGAAATGCTTAAAATGGAAGATTTTAAAGAGAATATTCGCCGCATGAGGAAACTTGCTCAATAAAAGACATCTTCTTTGACTTTTATCATAACGACCTTCGAGGCTCTGAATTTTAATACAAATTGAGTTTTGATAATAAAATTTTCTTCTTTCCTCTGTGCTTTAACTTGCGGTTGTTACGAAATTTCTTTTTACCTATTTTTAATTTTGTTACTTTTTGCTGCTTGTTTCTGACTTTTTCCTCAGTCCCAAAGGTAAAATCTAAAACAATAGAATTTGCTAAACTTTTAAAATCTCAATTGGAGCATTGACCAATCTTCATCTTTCTCCGTTCATTCTTTCTTATTCTTATTCAATTTGCATAACACAATATGCGTTGAACATGTCAATGATCATAATATCCTACATTTCACGTGGCGTCGCACTGTTTGTCTCAGTTATCAACGAGCAGTGAACCGAGTGAGCTGCCGGATTTTACTTCTTAGGGTTCAAGGTATTCATAAAAATTTGCTTTTATTCTTTATCATCCGCTTGTCTATTTTATGAGCTAGAGCTTGAATTATGCTATTATCCAGTGTATATCAATGATTTTGTAGGATGTAACAATAATAATAATATTGTGATAGGGCTTCAGCGTGGGGATGAGCCGGAAGCACTGTTATCATGACAGTAGGATGTATATGTGCTTAGTTTTGATAGAGATGGTCTAGATTTTGATAAAATGTCACAGACAAGCCAAGTGTTGTTCAGACTATCAAACTTTCCTTTAATTTTGCATGTCATAAGTGAAAGACACATTAGTTCTAGTTATTTGAATATGAAACAAATCTCGGACTGCTATAAATTGTTGCAAAACTGATGGGCAGCCTTTCAATAACATAAAAAAAATTTTTGGAAAGGATTTGTCTCTAACAAAAATAAATTGTCAGTTCTTGTTCTATATGTGTCACGTCATGTGTATTTTTAGAAATATCTTGTGGAATTATCTGACTACTTCTGTGCCAAACATACTTCCCAATATTATGACTTAAATTAAATTCATTATATTGAGAAATAAAAGCTTCGTCCTCCACATTTAATGCATTTTTAATTTTAAAAGTTTGTCTTAACAATTAGATGTATTAAGCCAGATGTTGCGTACGATAAAGTTTAATAAGAATTATTGCCAAAAATAATATTCTTTTATTAAAAAGATCTGTAAGAATGGAAGCAAAATAAAAAAGCTTTCAATAATTCATCTAGAAAAGGAAGAATGAAAATTGAAGTTTAACGGTGCTGAAAATTGTATAAAGGTGTCAATGCTTTCAAAAACCTTTTCTTTCTCCTAACCTTTGCAATAATCATAAAATTATTCTTTATATCCAGTGAGATTTTTGCATCAATAAAAAAAGATTTGTCTGGAATTCAGTTTGTGAGCGATAAAAGTCATAATATTTTATACTCGATCAGCTATCAAAATCCATGACTTTTAAAACAAGAAAATATAGTATATTATTGCAAATCTTGGCACGAAACTTCACGCTCGATTTTTATAAATCCAATATTTCTCGAACTATTCAAGGGGTCGTTCATAAATGACGTCCAATTGTTAGAAGAGGTCTGACGCTGTGTGGCACTTCCATACAACAGCAAAGTTTTGTGACAGAGGAGGTCTGAAAATTTGTTTTTTAGGTGACGTCATTTATAAAAGGCCCCCAATCAATAAAAATGAAAAATTAACATAAATTTTAATATTTTTTTTCGCAATAGAATTTGAGAAGAAAATTTACCTGAATTTAAATAAAAGATTCAACAAATTAGAAGGTGCAATATTTTGCAATTCAAATCATGTCATTAACACACGAAATTTCTTAATCAATAAAATATTTTTTTCCGATTTATGACGGGAGCTAGTGACTACATAGATTATAAAATTAGTGTTTTTTCCATTAATTAATTTCATTACATTACAAATTTGTAATTTTTTTCCTCTCTTTTCCATTTAAGTATTAAATTATTCAATTGCATCTACATATGTGCATGTTGCTTGTTGCTGCTTGTATATTTCGTAATATTTTCTAAAAGTAAAGGTTTTTTATGCAATTTTCATCTCACTTACATGCTTGCTTGTTTGAATGAGTTAAATGGAAAAACTTGTTGGAAAAGTTTTATGTAGGAGAAAAATTATGAAGCGCATTTTCTGATGACGTTGATAAGGGTTGAGCGGCATTAATAAGATTAATATTTATTTAAATTAATGAGATTATTGTGGGAGTTATTGCTTCGATTGAATTATTATGACTTCTGTGTTGATCTTAGAATTATAATAAAATTCCATTGAATTGCTTTAACATTTAATGTAGATTATTCTAATGGAGCATTTCCTTAAAATCAATATATATAGATCGAATATTGAGCGGATTTTGATCGAATCATTTTGCTTCCTAAAGAGTTGTGGACAGTGTCAATTAATATATGAAAAACTGTAAAATGGGTTGCGAACCCAAGCCTACAAGGCTGGAATAATACATGTGGGTAGTGTTCATAGTAACTCAAGCAAGGCTTCCCAAATCGTAATCTTCATTCTCTGTGGGATTAAAGATAAGAAGCAGGCAGTGGTGTAGCAAGTCACGAGGAATGATTGAGTGGAAATTCATCAGATTCTCGGGCAAAATGACCCAAACAGAAAAAAAAATTTAAAATGTCGTTTTTAATCCAACAATACACCCAACCCCCACCCCGGTCGTATAGATCAATTGTGATCCATGAACTCTCACAGTTGTCGCCTATAACTGGTTCTATCATTGGCTGCCGTCTCCCAATTTCCAATTCCAAGTGTAATACTGTCTCTATCAGCAGTCTCTCTCCATGAATTCTTACTTATAATATCCACAAAATCCTGCTGATGTCTACCTTTTTCCATATGATTCCTTGGATCGAGTTCCTTTTTTGTGGACAATTCTGCTTTAAATAATATTATAAAGAAATATTCCGACCAAATTCCTTCAAAATTGCTACTAACTTGTCCAAACTCTTCAACAATTCCACAAATTCCTAAGCAAATAATCTCGCAGAGACAAAATGTTTAACTTCTTCAAACCCCAAATACTTGGCAAAAGTACACTATAAACTTGATACACATATTTTGTTTGCATGATTTCTAGCTCTTAAAAACTACACACAAAAAAAAACTTTCAATCTCACTTGAAGTGAAGTTGCTGCACATTTGCACATGTTGCGAAGAAGAAAGTTTTTACTTTTTTCCTTCTTCTTTCTCTTAATTTATGCTGTATGCTTCTTTCATTTTCTACTATGCTTGGCATCACATATCTTTGTACATAAGTTGTAATACAAGACCTAATATTGACCATAACAAGCTCCTAAAATGTCATACGTATTCATCAAATATATGAAAAAAAGGTAGACGTCAGCAGGATTTTGTGGATCTTATAAGCATATTGGAACTCGAAACTCACGTCTTCAAGTTTCTTCTGCAAAAAATAAATGTGAAGGAATTATAAAAATTTTAATTTTTCAAGTCGTTATCAACCTGATTTTTTCTCCAATATAAAACAGTGAGTTTTATCTTCTTTACTTTGTCCAATCAAACCTGTTTCATGAGTTAATTATCAGCTATAAAAAATAAAATTAAAATTCTGTGAATAAAAATAAGTTTAAAAAATTAAAACTTGTTAAGCTGACGACTGATACAAAATGTGGTTATTCAAGGAATGTAAATGTTAGCTAAAGGACTTTGTAATGTCAAAATAAAAGCCTGCTACGATAAATTTGCATAAAGATCCATATGATATATTTATTATCATAATTAATCAGGCTAATGAATTAAAATTCTTACGTGCGAAATAACACAGCAGTTAGGGGTCGATCACAAATGATGTCCATCAAAAATGCAATTTTTAGACCACTTCCTCAACTGAAGTAAAGATTCCACGCTAAAAAAAATATTTTGTATACAGTTCCAACGCCTTCTCTTTAAAAGTTAGTCGTCATTTATGAACGACCCCTAACTCTGTTGAGGACAAAAAAAGAAGATTATGAATAAGGATGTCAAAGTCGAATTTATAATTTATGAGCAAAACAACATAATGAGATTTAAATTTATAACAAAAACGCAAAATATTGGTTTTAACGAAGTTTTGAAGCCTCTAAGCACCACAGTCATGATGTGAAAATTTTATGAAGATTCAGAAGAGATTTTAGAGATAATATTCGAATAATTTAGGCACTGGGTACAGAAATTTGAGGAATTTGCATATTTTCAGTAATTTCTGTTGACATTTTACGGCCTGAAAGTTGTTAATGCTGTAGATAATCAAGCTTGTAATTCTAGTCTTCTTGTCCGAGCCGTATAGTGTTAATTAATGGCATCTTCAGATAACTCAGACTCAGCAAGAATTCAAATTTCAAGTGATTCAAAAGAAATTCTTGAGAATCGTTCTCAACAAAACAAAATACGAGGAACTACGTAATATAAGAAAGCATTTTATCAGATGCTGTAGTTGACAATTTCGTAATGACTGATTTTACTGCTCGGGAAATAACAGAAATTATGAAATAAATTAAATTAAAAGTTTAGATGAAATTAAATCTTGTGGCAACGACACGCAGCATTAATTATATCCATCGCATACCTCTCAGCGAGGTAAACTGTAGTCACATACAATAAATGTCATCAGAAAAATTCCACAAGTTCAAAGTTTTTCTTCTCTCTGGCGAAGACATTTGACATTCCCCACAAGTGGAATTTTTTATTTTTGTGTAAATGCCGGTTTAAAGGGGGAAAACTACTTGATGGAAAAATTATTTTCAACCAAAAATTTTTTCTGTCACGCACTTTTTGAAATATAATTCCATTCTATGGAGAAAGTGGAGCCAGGGCGTACCCAGAATTTTTTAGGGGGGGGTCCAAGATTTTATCCTTTGTTATGCTCATGGCTTTGCACTAGTTGCTAATTCTAATGGTACATGAATGATTAGCTAACTAATTAGAGCTCCAGAAAAACCTCGGTCAATTTTTCAAGAAAATCAAGAAAAGAAATTATTTTCCAAGGGGTCCAGACCCCCCCCCCCCCTTGGGTACGCCCATGAGTGGAGCATTTACCTCGAGAGCCTCTTATTAGGGGGCGCAAAATTCAATGAATCCTATCAAAAATGATAGAAAGAACCTTCGTCACGCACCTGCGCTCTGATAATTCTCCATCAAGTAGTTTTCCCCCTGTCGGTTTCATAAATTTATCATGAGATTTACTCGTTTTAATTCTCAACTTTTTCCTTTCCTTCTTCCACTTTCCTGCTAAATGAACCTCAGCTGAGATTATGAAATCTCATTTATTGTGTGAAAAAATGCTGCACTGTGAAGAAAAAAAAATGCTGTAAAAATATCCACGCAAAAAAAATGCTTTAAAGGCAGACATTATAAAATCTCATATTTATTTATGTAAGCAGAATGCTGTTGCGGAAGAAAACTTTCTGTTAATTGAATCTAAATGAATTTGTATGACAAAAAGGCGAAACTTTGTTTTATTTGAGTAGTTTCTTTAATCAACAATGTCAGCTTCACTGGATTAAAATTGAATTAAGTCAGCGTGAATTATTAAATTCTCATTTTGCGGCTGAATTAAATTATCATAAAATTTTCATTTCACATTTTCATCTTCATAACAATTAAAAATAACTCAAGTGATTTGATGCGATACAAGCTCATCATAAGTACTTCTGTTGGATTCATATATCATGAATCGAGATGGTGTTATTGTTAACAACACACATTAATTACTTAATTAAGTTTACTTTTTTTCTCACATTCATAAAACATAACGTACATAACATTCACATACTGCGAGAATGATATTAATTAATATTAATAAATTTCGAATGCAAATTGCGCGTTAAATCGTCCAATTTCACACATCATAAATATTTCATAGATCCGAAAAAAAAGATCTTCATTTAATGAAAATGATAGCATCTTGATTAAGTGGAAAAGAAGAGATGATTTATGGATGATTGCCATAAAAAAATTTGCTCACCCCTAAAAATTATTGATATTATCATTGATATGAGATGGGATCTACAAAAGGCTTTAGGGGCTGTTCATAAATGACGTCACGCAAAAAATGAGAATTTTAGAACCTCCTCCCCCCTCTGTCACAAAATTTTCATACAAAAATGTCTCTTGTATGGAAGTGCCACACAATATCAGACCCCCCTCCTCCTTACAAATTGAACGTCATCTACAAAAGGCATTATAGTTCATTGTGTCAGATAAGAATGAGATGGGATAGGAAAAATATTTTTGCAATCTTTAGGTCAATTGTGGATTATTTGATGTTGAATAGGTCAAAGCTTTGTAAATAGGACAAAGATGTTATCGTTGAGATCTTCCTTAATGGTCCTTCATGTTCAATAATTTCCTCTACCAGACATGTTTCTACGCCAAATGAAACTACTTATCCAATAAGCTTCACTGTCAATACACGTTGTATGATTTTTTTATTATCACAGAGTGCCATTGATCTTGATCAATTTTATTTTAGGCAAAAATTTTGGTATCAATAACAAATTGGATACTTTTTCTCTCCATCCATTGACTGTATATCTGTGTAGTAAATACCGTGACATCAATCAATGATGAAAAAATATATATCATTATGTTACCAACATGTCTAATGTCAATTTTTTATTTTCACGTCTCTTTACAGATAAATCGTGGCTATTGAGATAAAATCAATATTTGCGCGAATGGAAACTTCACAGATTAGATAGGACACAATCAAACAAAGACCGTTTAACGACGACGAATAAAAAAGTTAAAATTGAATAAATCAAGTTGAAAATTTTCATATAATGGATCCAGTGAATGTCATTCGAGCTCCATCGTTGAAACGTGGAAAGGCTGATGAGCGTCTCAGTGATCGAGTGAGTATTAAAAACTTTTTTTATGCATTAAGAATTACAATTAAAGCTGATGTAAATCTGCAGAACTTTATAAATATTTAAATTTCTTCGTCTTTCCTCTGTCTGAGATTGTGCAAACAATTTTTAATTGAATTTTTCCATGAGAACTGAGGGACGTAATGTTCAGTTCACTGAATTTAATGTAAATAATTGCTCATACGCACATTTGTGACTCTCTCTTATGCTTCTGTTCTCTTCTTCTGTCAATAACATAAGGGACACAATAACATAAAAACGAGTTATGAGAAATCAATAATTCTCATATCAAAAAGAATATAGCACATGATTGTGTGGTGTTTATTTGCGGAATAGGAATTGGTTTAATAAAGGAATGTCGAGCATTTATTGTGCAATCAAAATTTTCTTATCACTTTTATATTGGATGTTTTCAGGCATAACATAGGTCTTGTCAGGGACGTATCCATCTTATTTTTGAATTTTTCTCAAAAGATTCCGGTTCGATTGGAGTCACAGTACCCTCAGTTTGATTCACTGAGTCGCTGATACCCTTTTTCATTATTGACCAGATTTATATTCTGAATCCTCCCTAGGACTTGTCAGGTATTGTCCTGAAAAATGCCACTAATATGCCCTTGAACCTGACATCATGTATCACTCAAAATAATTTACTTCTATTGATACTTTTCTACATGACAAATTACAATTCGGGAATTTTGATGATATCATCTTGCAATTTCAAGCAAGTGCCGGTGTATTATCAAAGCTTTTATTGTTGTAATTGATTTTTTATAATTATTATTCGATTGATGTTCCAAACACCTCAAGCAATAAACATGGAAACCTAAGATTTTATCTGTCATTGAACGAAAATTGCTTATTAAATTATTGAAATATTACTGTGCAATCAAATGTGCTCAGTAAGCATTGAAAAACTACTCAGACTGCACTTAAGAAGGCTTTATGCTCAAATTCTCAGACGACACATTCATATTCGATTCTCAAATCCATTTAGATGATATAAATCATGCAAACTTTTTTCACCAATAAATATGAAGAATTCTCTATGAGAATAGCAACGATACCTAAAGTTTCATGAACAGACAAAGTCTATAAATATAAAGATCCCAACCGATACATAAAGCACAATTTTTTGTTGGAGATTTATAACAGTTTACTTCCGAAGCGTGAAAAGAATTAACTTTATGATAATCCAAACTTTACTTTTCTTCAATTCACATGTATTTTTCTTTTGTACCGATTGTTGTCTAAGCTCAAGGGAAAATAATAAAAATCTGAGATTGCTTTTTTTCTGCTTCGTTTCTCAGTATTGTGCAGATAAAAAGTAACATGAAGACACAAATACAGCTTTAAAAGAGAGCTACATAGAAAGAGAGGTGAGAATAAAAGCTACTTCGGTCTAAGACTTTAATTAAGATAAAGTTACGCCGCATTCTTCCAAAACTTTTTCTTTGAGGAAGACAATACCGCTTCGATCAAGAGACAAAAACTTTGTAATCTTTTGGTTATCATTTAATTGCGTACTATCTAGTCTGCTTAAAGCCCTATCGTAAATTGAGGTTCAATTGAAATTGGATTCGGAAATATCTACGAGTGTTTATTTATTGTAAAATAAATCTACTTGTAAAAGGTTGAATGAATTACTTTGCAGGGTTGTAATTTGATTATTAAGGATGTTGGAAAATTGACTTGATTTGAACGGTTCTTCAATTTATGTATCTTGTTTGGAGTCATTCATATATTACGTAACGTTTGGGGGGGAAGGGGTCTCAGGGTTTATTAAGAATCATATAATATTAAAATTTTCAAATTTTCTAATGAAATTTGTTACGAGGGGGGGGATAGGTGTCAAAAATGACCATTTCTAGCATTAATATCGACGTAATATCCGAGCGACCTCTTTGGGAGTTGTTCATTATTCCGATCTCGAACCAATGATCGCTGTGATGATTAATAAGGTACTGAACTACTAAATCATCGAGCTAATACAGCTCACTCCTTAGTATTATCCGAATAATTCCTTAGATTCCATTTGAATATCTTAAAATACGTCATAAAAAAATAAAAATGCGTCATTAATAATAACAAATAAGGACATGTACATTACGCCATGAATCATAAAAAATACCCACATCAATATCAATTCAAGCCCACCTTTTAAAATTCCTTCCTCAAGTCTACGAATAAAATTCCAAACTGACTGATTATTCACGTTTTCCCCGAAATTAAGCCCACAAATCAACCCTGAAAATTTTAGTTGTATTTGTATAAATTTTGAGCTTCATTGATAAGAGAAAATGAAATAAATTGAAATCTGTTTTTTTTCGTACATTATTTGTTTCGAGAGATATTTTCATTTCATTTATTTTTCAGTTGAAACTTGGCGATTCAAAAGAAAAGTGTTGTTTGTGTTGTTTGATATTTAGAAGTACTATTAAAAAACATTGAGTGATGAATCAAAGATAAAAATGGCAAATTTAATGCCGTACATTCGATGTGAAAAAGTGAGTTTTTGTTGATGATAAATTGTTATGAACCTTTGAAATGATATTTTGAGGGAGTTTTGAGATAATTTTAGATGCAAATTGTGAAATTTGATTAGTTTTTGAAAAAGATTTGAAAGTTTTATGTTAAAATGAAGCAAAATTCTAAAATTTCCAGAATTTAAAAAATTGTAAAATAATTCAAATTTCTAGAATTGTGAAATTTGATTAGTTTTTTAAAATGAAAGCTTTATGTTAAAATGAAGCAAGTCTAAAATATAGTGCAAATTTCTAGAATTTAAAAAGTTGTAAAAAAATTCAAATTTCCAGAATTTAAAAATTTGTAAAAAAAATCCAATTTCTAAAATTATAAAATTTGATTAGTTTTTTTAAAATGAAAGTTTTATGTTTAAATGGAGTAAATTTCCATTTGCAAATTTCCAGAATTTAAAAATTTGTAAAAAAAATCAAATTTTAGAATTTAAAAAATTGTAAAAAAATCAAATTTTTAGAATTTAAAAAATTGTAAAAAATTCAAATTTTTAGAATTTAAAAAATTGCAAAAAAATTAGTGTTTGAAATCTCACCAAAAATCTCGCGAGAAAATTTTTCTCAGTGAAAACTTGATTTGAAATCTCGCGAGTTTTCAATTCTCGTGAGAATTTTTTTCTCACATTTCGCACGAAAAAATTTCGCGCGAGAAATTTTTTTTCTCTCGTGCGAAATTTGTGACCGTCACAAAGGAAATTTTTCCAAAAATTTTGTATGAAACTTTTGAACACAAAGATTTTAAATGATATGAGAGTTTCTTCTGCGACTGATTGTGTTTATTTTCGTAAGCATATCAGTTTTCAGCTCCAAAACCACTAATGGAAGTGCGGAACTGATCATATCCAGTGCCTAAAACTTCAAAAAACTTCATTTCCTCAAATTTTGATCCTGATTCCATTTTTGAAAACTTATAAAAAATGTGCGGAACCGACCACTTCCGCTACTTCCATCATGTTTTTTAATGTTTCTATCAACTTTAGAAGGTCAATAGAACCCAATAGCCCTATAAAATATTCAAAAAGTCATCAATTCCTGTGCATAAACTGTTTATTTTCTTTAAAAGACAAATTTAAGCATTTTTCCTTTAAATTAGATATGAAACTGATGACTTTTTGAACATTTTATAGGGCTATTGGGTTCTATTGCCCTTCTAAAGTTGATAGAAATATTAAAAAACATGATGGAAGTAGCGGAAGTGGTCGGTTCCGCACATTTTTTATAAGTTTTCAAAAATGGAATCAGGATCAAAATTTGAGGAAATGAAGTTTTTTGAAGTTTTAGGCACTGGATATGATCAGTTCCGCACTTCCATTAGTGGTTTTGGAGCTGAAAACTGATATGCTTACGAAAATAAACACAATCAGTCGCAGAAGAAACTCTCATATCATTTAAAATCTTTGTGTTCAAAAGTTTCATACAAAATTTTTGGAAAAATTTCCTTTGTGACGGTCACAAATTTCGCACGAGAGAAAAAAAATTTCTCGCGCGAAATTTTTTCGTGCGAAATGTGAGAAAAAAATTCTCACGAGAATTGAAAACTCGCGAGATTTCAAATCAAGTTTTCACTGAGAAAAATTTTCTCGCGAGATTTTTGGTGAGATTTCAAACACTAAAAAAAATTCAAATTTCTAGAATTTAAAAAACTTTAAAAATATCAAATTTAGAAAATTTTAAAAATATTAAATTTTTAAAATAAAATTATTTGAAACTCTATAAAAACAATCATAAAAATCTCTCAAAGGGGATTTTTTGCAGCTCAAAAGCGAAAGTTTTATCATATTTTATTTTTACATAATTTGTCATAATTTCTAATATTAAAAGTTTGTTGTTTTAAGAGCAAATGTCATTGCATTGTGTCAGTGAACTAACTCTTGTGAATTTATAAAAATAACAACGAAACAACTTTGTCTTTTTGCTACAATTACAAACGTGATTTAGTGACGTGTGTATAATACCTTATGAGATCTTTTTCGTATGCAGATAACCAGACTTGTGCATGTTAAAAGATATTAGATTATAATTTACTTTCAAGTAAAGCACTGCAGTGAGATATATAAATATAAATTTATAGACAACATGGATAACTTGTGGTGCTTCAAATTATAATTTTGCAATTTTTTTTGTTTTCGTTTCTACCTACAAAAAAATGCATTGAAAAAGAAACTTTTCCTTCGTGTACTTTTTATTATGATTCATGAGATTAGGGTTCGTTCACAAATTATGTCACGCAAAAAACGACTTTTTCGACCACCCCCCCCCCCTCTTGTTACAAATTTTCCAGAAAAAAATTTTATATTTGGACGGTCACAAATTCTCCCCCCCCCCCCCCTAAAGCGTGACGTAATTTGCGAACGACCCCTTAAAGAATTTTTCTCGCTCGATTTCTTTCAATTTTTTCTTCTCTTTCTTTATTTTGTGTTTCATTCCAATGATATTATTATTTCTTTTTTGCTTTAACAATAGAAAAAGAAAAATTAACTACTTTCGATCCAATAAGAAAATTTATTGAATGTTACTTACATTGTTGGAGAAATAAATAAGTGTGAAGTTCATTGAAATAAATATGATCGATTTTATTTGGTGGCTAGGGGTTCCAAGGTTGGAGATTTTTATTTTTTGCAGACATTATACGATCGATATTCAATTGTTATTACCTCAATTAAGTGATTATGAAAATACTCAATGATAATTCATGGCTTTTGTCTAACAATAACTCTGTGTAACGGTAAATTGGCTTTATTTGAGAATTCTTTATAAAAGCATCGTGATAAATGAATTATTTTCGTGATTACTAGACTTGTCCCCTATTCGTAGCTTGCATAAAATAACACAGTGATAATTGAAACATTAGAAATAATCTCTCGATATTTGTGGGAACAATTAGTGAAGTTTATGAGCAGTGAAATTATTTTAATGAGTGAAAAGTTTATTTGCTAATTTTATATCCAATTTTGCCAAAAAAAAATTGTGCATTTTTTTGAGACAAATAAAGCCTTCCGAATATTTAAGTAGGAAGTGATTGTTTTGAATAAATTTATTGCTGGTTATAAGTCCAGCTGGTGCTCTTTCTCAACTTGTCAATAAATGGTCGTTCACAAATAACGTCCATCAAGGGATTTTTAGACCAACAGGGCTGGGGTTCTCGGTATACACTTACTACCTACCTATCCTACATCAGGTGTCTACCCTAGGGGTAGGTGTAGGGGTATACACTTGGTGTATGGCAGGCGCGTAGCCGGGGGGGGGGATTGGGGGACAAATCCCCCTGTCAATGGAAAAATGTCTTCATTTTGCTAGGATTTTTGAGAAAAATACCAAAATTCCTTCCTTCCTAAATTCTGGACGTCATAATTGAACGGCATTTAAATTTGTATTATTCTAGTTTGGGAGAGAGTAATCACCATGACAAAGTGCCTGGTACAAAAGTAATTCAATTTAGGACGCTAAAGAATATCTCTAAAAATTCCATAGCGCAAACTATATTAATCCCCACTGGAAGCAATCAACAATTTACAGAAACATTTATTTTCCTTCCTCGTGTATCATTATTATTTTTATTTTCTTAATCCACAAAAATATTTCTTTTATTTACAATTCATTGGAGGTGTATGAGATCAAATTTAGATTAGACTATATCGCAAAATTTTTATAGCTGATATATTCATTCATTTTGACCATGATAGTGTGAAATGTGTGTTTATAGCTTTGACAAAAAAAAAAGTTAATTCCACATTCAACATATGCCGTGAATAATGGATGCGAATATTAAATATCCTAACAATGGACTGTGTAATATGGTGATGACGAGGTGTCAACTGACCATTAGAGTGTGATTTGATTAGTGTTTTATTGCATGTTGAACTATTGTGTATCAATTTCTTATTCAGTCATTGAGTAGTTCACGTTATTACAGTTATTAAGAGTGTTAAAGATGGCTGAATGAGCTCATTCGATAAAATTATCATCATTTTTATCCACCCACAAGGTCCGAAGCAAATATAGAATTATTTTTTTCTGTTGTCGTTGTTGTAACTCGCCGCTGTCTAAATGATTGATTGAGAATCTCTTATAGAAGCTCGAAAGGAATTTAATAGCCATTTTAATGATCAGCGTATAAAAATTTGTTTATAATATGGGTGGGCTTAAAAAATACTCCTGGCTAATGATTAAACAGATTTGAATACTATCCATTTTTACACTTTTTTACCTTTTTCACTCAAATTCAAATTGCGTTACAATAAAAGATCGTTTTGTCGAATCATTTAATTATCGCACGAAAAAAGGCAAGCAAACAAATGAGACGAGTGGCGATGACTAAATTATATCCATTATCAATTTTGTGTCTTGAAGAGAGTCATTAGTTAAATCTCCATCATATGTGTGTGCAATAGTCAATTTAAAGTGTACAGAAATGGTAAAATACATTGAAATATTTTAAGTAACATCTTTCAAGGTCAGTCAAGGCTTCCTTCGTTGTCGAAATATTGAATAAAGAAACAAACAAAACGCGAGATCTGTCAATATTTACTTAAGCTTATGATTTGCTATTTTTGTGTGCAAATTTTTTCGGCAAAATGTTTTATCACTTTGGGTCTGAATAGCTCATTTCATGACATTGGCATTGATTGTTGTGTATTTAACTGTGATAGAAGGAACATTGACTGATAAAAAATAACATTATGTTACTGGTTCTAATATTGTGAGATAATTTATTTGTCATTCATATTTACTACTTCAATTTTTCACGCTCGAGTTACTCGTGTTAAATTTCTCCATAAAATTTTATATGTATTTATGATTAAACGAGGTACTAAAAATATAGTATTCTAGATTTTTTTATATCAGCTGCTTCTCGAGCTTTTATCATGCTGGGTATTGATTAATAAAATGACAATCTGCGAATAATTGGGGAGAATTTAATGTCGAACTTAAATTTTAGTGTCGCACTCAAAAAGGTTGAAAAACTCTGGTTTAGGGTGTCAACCTTCTACTCTAACGACCTGAGACCATACACCTAGGGTATATACTATTGTTACCTTAAGCCATTCACTAGAGCTACCTTAAGCTATACCCCTGATGTTTCTAACTGGATTTAAGGGTATGCGGCATTTCATTGATATGTACCCTGTATCGTACAATTGTACAGAGCTGGTAAACCAGCTGCTCTAATAGTAAAAACTTCCACAGCAAAAAAATAATAAAAAATCTTAATTTTATGCCATCGTCCTTTACACAAAACAAAATCTTGAAAAAATCCGGTTTTTTGGCAACAAGTTCGAGGCCATAGATCACCATTTCATAATATTTTTGACACACTAAGCGTCTGTACACCTCGACATACTCACAAATATTTCCACCTTATTCTTTCTTTATGAAGATTCCATTGGCAGAAACTAGCAACTTTTATTCAATGTTGATGCTTCAAGTGTTAGAGTATTAAGGTTACATATAAGGTAATATGCAAAAATGTCAGATCATAAATGGCAATAATAATCTACAAGAAGTAGAAAGGAAGAGAAAAACAAGAAATACTCTCTTACTTCCGTAATGCAAACAGATTGGAAATCAATGACTTGATTTCCTATGTAGTTGTAGCAAACACCCCAAAAAAATCTATATTTTTTCTTCTCTATCTTGTGTCGAGTCTTATATGACCTCAATGTTATAATACATCTTGTTACTATTTTTCTGGCATGAAATTAAAATAAAATTTATTTTTAAGTGAAAAAAATGGCAACAATAATCTAGTTTGGTGCAATCGTCTGTGTGTTGAACATGCAGTATTATTACGTAAACTTCTTCTTCTCTTCTCATGCCTTAAAATTAATTCCATCCAATGGAGCTGTGCATGTATATCCACCATAATCTCAATCCAGTAATGGCTTAATAATTAAAATGCTTATGATCTCTTTTTCCCTCATCTATTGCTTTATTTCACTATAATATAAAGTTTTTATGGGTATTTTGCCGCTAAATTCATTTAGATCATTAATGATGATGATGCATACATAAGAAGTAGTTGCTATACCATATACATTGCCATTTATGTCACACTTCCGCACTAATATCACCTCTAACTACTCTTCTTTCATGCATGCGAGATGTTTTTATTTGCCTCAGCCGATGAGATTAATGTATAATCACTGCTAATTTAAACGCACGAACGAGCAAATGCCAAACTGGGTCTTACTTATCTTTCCGTGTTCTTCATTTTAATTTACTTTACTTCCATAATTTTTATTATTTTGCTATTGCTGAATGGCAATTTTTCTGTTGTTTTCTCTAATTAAGGCTTTGATTTGTTCAACATCCATTTTGACATTCATGAAATGTTTTAAAGGCATTAGTGAAATTTGAATTTGGATGATAAATGAAGACAGATTTGAACTTTTTGCTTTCTCAGAAATGAAATGCGATGTTACATGATATAATTTCGCTTATTACGTCGTAGGTGCATGACTCCATGAATATGAATGTAAAATTGCTTGTTATCTAGCAGATTTAAAAAGGGATATGTGTCTATCTGAGTGTAAATATGAGGATTAAGCTTTAAAAGCAAGAGGGAATTATATTTTTACACGGATACACTTTTGGAAGGTTCATTAAAGTCAATTCTTATCCATAAGCATGGGGGTACCCAATGGGGTCCAGACCCCCCTTGAAACATATTTTACATGGAAAATTGCTTCTGAAAAATAATTTTTCTCTTAAAATGTCCGAAGCTCTAATTTATAAATAATAATTTACGTACCGTTAGAATTAGCAACAAGTACAAAACCATGAGAATAAGAAAGAAGGGTGGGTATGGTTTGGGTACACTCCCTACCTTATATCTATGCAACCAACTTCCTTAAAGTCAATTAATATTTTAAAAGCACTTGCCCCTATAATCTCTTTTTAATTTCTGCATTTCGGAAACTATAATATTTCGTAATTTATTCGCAATCAATCAAATAAACTGTTTTTTGAAAAACGTATTTCCTGGTAGTTAGTTTGTTTAAAAAAATGCATAAACTGCAAACCAATAAAGTACATCGTTATGAATTTACAATTAACTTCTGAAGTCAATGAATAACTGACTGAAACAGTAACCATGTGCTATGTAAATATAAAATTGAAAAGAAGTGACTTCTTAATTAAAAATGACGACCTAAACGATTTACATGCCATTCTCTACACCTCTCATTCGTAATAGAATAACAAAACGAGCTTAATTGCTGTAAAGCTTTTAATTGAAGCTTTATTGAAGAATTGACATTGCCTGTTGTTATTCTAACAGATAGCAAAATTTTTCTCACTTAATCACAGTCACGACTTTTTCTCGTCTCATATAACTTTCATTAAACAAAGCAACAACAACAAAAATTGATGCAGTCAAGAGAATAATTCATACTCGATGTGTTAGAAGCTTAATGGTGCTATTAAGTTATAAAATTTTTTTTCTACGGCTTTGCATACTTAAAATATCGACGAAAATGGAAGAGAAATAAAATATATTACGTATGATCTAAAATATTCATAATAAGAATCTGTTAATGAGATATAAGTTTTGTTTATTCTCATGACTTAATTCTTCTAAAAATAAGCGCCATCTGTATTGTGACTGCGTCTCAATAACAATATTGCTGCCTGTGTAGGTCATGATGCCAAAAAAAAGATAGTCGAGAGCTTTCATTGCCAATTCTATTTGTTCTATTTCTCATATATTTCCTTAAAGTACACACATTCAAGGAATATTTTAATGCCATTTCAGCAACCCTGTCTTGACACGTAAATTTTATTTTTTGCTGTTTCTTTCTCTATCTCTTTTGAATATTTCATTATTAAAAATCTTTTAAATTCATTTTCATTTAACACAACCACAATTGTGTAATATTTTTCGGTCTTTTGTTGATTCTTAAATATGTGTAATGTGCTCTATAGTAGACCATTCAACGAGTGTAATAACACAATACAGCAATAATGAATAATATGAGTGAGAGAGAATTGCTGACTTACCTGAAGAGCTTTTTTTTTATTATATACACGCATCAATACTATAAATACAAATGTAAAAGAAGTTTACAAGCAAGACTGAATACAAAAACACAAAACTAAAAGTTTTAAGAGAGCCGCAGAGCGCTAGAAGACATGAAACGAGTTTCAGTTTAACGGTTACATTAAGCGGATCAAGTTGAACTTCGATTCGAATTTGTCGCTCTCTCTTGGATGATGGAGAATTTTTTTCAATAAGTTTCGGGAATTTCGTGTTAAAAAAAACTTTCATCTCAACTTGCTAATAGAAAGGAACATTAAAAAAAATTTATGTTAACGACAAACTGCATTATTGTTATTAATGTTATCTTTCTGGTCGTTTTTTATTAATATTCAATAAATTCATCAAGCAGTGCCAAGTAAATAAATAGGTTAATGCTTGCTTAGAGTTGAAGTACTATAGAAATAAAGAATTGAGTGAAAAGGAAATAAACGAAAGTCAATAAAAAGAAATAGAAAAAAAGTGAACATTTAGTGTCGAAAATTGAGCATTGCAGTGTGTAAATATTTGCAGTTAGTTTCACAAATCTTTATTTTCTTCTTCGTTATTAATGATTTTGGATGTAACCATCATTAGTCGATGCACACAGTTGGAAAGAAGAGAAATTTTAATTTGAAAATTACAGCAGAATATTTTATAAAGAGATAAATTGATTGATAAGTTATGGGATAGTTAATTAAATACAGTTGTTGGATGTTACTTAAGATTTCACGAGTCTTGATTTAAAAATCATTTTTAATGGCTTTTAAATGATTGTAAATTTAATTTACAGACACAACGGTGATGTCATGCGAAAATGACAAAAATATTTCAAGCAACATTTTTGGATTTATTCTGACATTTCCCTTGAAATAATTCTCAGAGATTTCTCGATTAATTTAAGGTTCACGACTCGTACATGAGGTTCGTGATTTGACAAAATATTTGCCAACAGCTTATGAATGAAATTTTTTTTGTTCGGCATGTCAAAAGGCTCATTTCAAAATATGAAGTGAGTGATTAAAAGTATCATGAAAATTTTTATTGCCAATCTTCGAAATATTTTGTGGATTTGTATCAAGATTGACAGCCTGTTTTTCACAAGGTCGTGTAACTGAGACTGAAATAAGCAAATTTCTCAATTTTTTTTATGAAAAATTAGATTTTTTTAAATGAAAAAATGAGGAACGTGACAAAAATTCTTGCAGAATGACTTCATACAGAAATATCAGATGAAATGTCCATAAAAGCTTCCATCTAGAATGTTAACATGAATTTTCTATTTAAATATTTACTTAAATTTTCTTAACTTCTTCATCATCACCCAACATTCTTTCTCTATTTCGCTTGTGGAATTCTTTTTGTGAATAATTTTACTTCTTGTCTCATTTGGCATTGTCAAGGAATGCACAAATCATTTAATATAATAAGTTACAATAGTTTGAATGTTACTTAATCGATATTAATGTTACTGCTGCTGCTTGCTGCTGCCTACTTAGATATTATACATTTTTTGATATATTTGCAATACTTGCCCATTATGAATTCCATTGTTGGAATCGAGTCGGCAACATGCCATTTCAAGCATTTTTCTCTCACTCTTCACAGCAGAGTTGGAGGTTTTTGCTATCAAAAGTCGATTAGAGGCAAATCTTTGAATTGCTAACAATGTTGTTGACCATAAATGCCATCAGCATGCTATTGAGCAGCTGTCATTAAATTTCCGTAGATTGTCAACTCTGTACCGCTCCAACATTCACGCCGTAACCGCTTTATGAATCAAAAAATGTATTTTACTATTCAATAACTAACATCAACCATAAATGGTGCTTTTTTGGAATGGAATGAATGAACGATCCGCCATATCATGACAGTGATTTTCATGCATTTTTTGTAATATTAACTAAAAAAAGCGATTTTTTTGTTGTTTCTCTCATTCGACACACAAAAAAAAAGATATACTTAAAAAACCTTTTAGCACGGTCTTTCATATGCAGCAGCATGGCAATATCCATATAGAGAAATTCATCAACATTATGTTAACATGTGTCTCACATGCTTCATCGTGAAAATGATGCATGGATGGATAAAAATGTGTGAGAGAGTAACATAAAAATTAATGCTACATAAGTAAGAGAGAAATGGGAAGAAGGAGGAGAATAAAATGTATGTCGCGATCCACAAATGGCCTGTAAAGAAATCTTTTTAGCGCATTTTCCTTTTGGAAAAAAAGGCGCTTATGTCCGCACTTTGTCCGTCCGTCCGTCCGTCCGTCCGTCCGTCCGTCCGTCCGTCCGTCCGTCCGTTCGTCACAGCAACTCCTCTTTCCAGGAACAACCTAGAGACTTCGTTTTGGTGTCAAAATGTAGCTACTAATCCAGGGACCCTAAAGAAGTAAAAATTTTTGGAACTAGTCACTGCCTTTCCTGGTTATAGGCATTGAAAGTGACTGCTGTCCATACTTTTCATACATTTTTCATACAAATTTGACTTTTTTGATGAAATTTTTGCATACTTTGACCAAATGAGCTGAAATTTGGTATGTAGGTTCCTTAGCTGTGCCTAAATATGGAACCGACGCCATTTTGGATTTCGAGGGGCTAGAAGCTACGCCAAATTGATTTTTGCTTTAACTTTGACCAAATAAGCTGAAATTTGGTATGTAGGTTCCTTAGCTGTGCCTGAATATGGAACCGACGCCATTTTGGATTTCGAGGGGCTAGAAGCTACGCCAAATTGATTTTTTCTTTAATTTTGACCAAATGAGCTGAAATTTGGTATGTAGGTTCCTTAGCTGTGCCTTAATATGGAACCGACGCCATTTTGGATTTCGAGGGGCTAGAAGCTACGCCAAATTGATTTTTTCTTTAATTTTGACCAAATGAGCTGAAATTTGGTATGTAGGTTCCTTAGCTGTGCCTTAATATGGAACCGACGCCATTTTGGATTTCGAGGGGCTAGAAGCTACGCCAAATTGATTTTTGCTTTAATTTTGACCAAATAAGCTGAAATTTGGTATGTAGGTTCCTTAGCTGTGCCTGAATATGGAACCGACGCCATTTTGGATTTCGAGGGGCTAGAAGCTACGCCAAATTGATTTTTGCTTTAACTTTGACCAAATAAGCTGAAATTTGGTATGTAGGTTCCTTAGCTGTGCCTTAATATGGAACCGACGCCATTTTGGATTTCGAGGGGCTAGAAGCTACGCCAAATTGATTTTTACTTTAACTTTGACCAAATAAGCTGAAATTTGGTATGTAGGTTCCTTAGCTGTGCCTTAATATGGAACCGACGCCATTTTGGATTTAGAGGGGCTAGAAGCTACGCCAAATTGATTTTTGCTTTAACTTTGACCAAATAAGCTGAAATTTGGTATGTAGGTTCCTAAGTTGTTCCTGAATATAGAATCGACGCCATTTTGGATTTCGAGGGACAAGAAGCTACGCCAAATTGATTTTTGCTTTAATTTTGATTAAATGAGCTGAAATTTGGTATGTACGTTCCTTAGCTGTGCCTGAATATGGAACCGACGCCATATTGGATTTCGAGAGGCCAATTTCTTTGCGGATTAGTTTGCTTTGCAGGAAAATGCGCTTCCGTCCCGCGAGCCCGTGGACGTTTTTCTTGTTTTTTACATTTTCTAATTCCGGGCAATTTTCATCGCATACAATTGTGTTATTGATTAGGTATTTTTTCTTCGTATGTACAATAATATCTCTTGTATGTTTACTTTTTGGATTATTTCTATGAAAAAGCTCTGTCTGTTTTGGAATGCATGACGCATACGTATTAAGCATGTTTAGGGGATTTAATTGTTCGGTTTATGTGAAATTTCAAGCTTAATTGAAATCTTTGCATCATCAAAAGGGCTGAGCTTCATTTCATGAAGTTCGTGACACTAAATAAGCCGCAAACCTTATTGATGCCTATTTTCTAATACCTAATCCAATTTCTCATAAATTCCTCAAAATGTTTCTCGATTTAAAAATTATTGTTTGGTGCCCTAAGCATATACATGAAGGCAATAGTTCAATTGCAATATTAGAAATGTACTCAAAGTATAAAGCAACAGCAATAAGTCGATTAAATATTTCATTTTTTTCTTCATATTGTTAATTTTTTATTTTATTTCATCAAATATACTTTCTCAATTTCCAATTTCTTCGATCGCGGAGCCACAAACTTTGAAGTAAGAGTTTTTGAGTAACAATAGATCGCGAAAGCCGAATTACTGATAAATGTACTGCTTGAGATGAACAACAAGAAATAAAAATTTTTTTTGTATTATTTCTATTTTTTTGATTGCGTCGATAGTTAAATTGAATACTTTAACAATATTCATAAATTTTTTACACCATTGCTTTCCACACATAAATAAAGCTGAAAGAAAGAAACAAAAAAATCGTCGACATGATTCAATTGTTGTGTTTTTCTTCTCTATCTTTACAACTTTTCTTCATTTTTCTTTCGGTTACGGAAAATTGGATAATTTTTGCATGCTTTAAAAATTTTTATCGCATTTTTTGTTTCTTGCGCTACTGTTTATGTGTTATGTATATCTCGCTGGATTGTGCTTTTATTATAATTTTTGCTTCTTCCTCACTTTTCTTTCTCGCGATGTTTTTCTTTGAGCTTAATTTAAGGCTCTTCAAAAAAGGGTAAGCAAATTTATCTTCCTTTTGAACGAGGATGATTTGGGTCAATTAATGTCTGTATTTTCAGTAATTGAAGGCATTATTTTTTTGATTTGTGATCTTTCGACTGACAGAAACCTTTTTATCATCATTTTTGTCAAGTCAAGTGACTTTCTTGTCAGAAATGATCCCAAGCGACAGACTTCAAGTCTAGTTCCTTAAAAACCAACCTCAAGAACATGTATTTTAATATACAGAAATAAAAATTAATTATTTAATAAAAAAAAAGATCTCGAGCGACACAACGTAGTTGTTAGGGCACCACTACGTCGACGTTATAAATAGGCTGAACATCAACTTTTGACAGAAAAAAGGGATATATCCCAATTTAAACTTTAAAAAATCTCGACAGGCTGAAATTTGTACTATTTTTTACAACTTTTAGTACTGTCTAAAAAAAGGCCATGAAGTTTTTGCAAAAGTGGGACAATTGGGTCCAAAGCGGGACGTGGGACAGTTGTCTAAAAATTGGGACTATCCCGCCAAAAAGTGAGCAGATGGACAGCCTAGTTATAAAGACAGAATGTCAAAAAGACGTAGGAGTGGCCTGACGGCGTTGTGACGGCAAAAGGTACGGTTTGCCGTTCGGGAATATCAAGTCATTAAGGAAAGAATTCCAACTGGATATAGAAAGGAGACCAACTTGGAATATTATATTTTTTTACGAGATTAATGAAATTTTTTTGTGTGGATTTGTTTCATGCAAATTAAGCTTTCACAAAAATATTCTCGAATTTCTTACGGAGAATTACTTCTGAGTTTAGAAGACTTTACAGTTAAGAAGTTGTTTTTTATAAACTAATTTAGCAGAAATACAGAGCGAAATAGAAAGATTTCTTCTTCTGGTGGAGAAAAAGGCACAAAAACTTTTTTTATGATAAGCAAAAAAGAAGACAGAAAAGTCATTCGAATGAAAATAATTTTATTAAAAAAACTGAAAATGTTGATGGAACTCATCGATAGAATTAGAGTATTACGTGATCTGCATTTGCATAATAAATTTTGTCATAACTTTTATGAATGATTCTTTTTTTCGTATGATTATTGCGAAAACACAGATTTGGTTAAAAATTTGCATGATTTTCGCGTATATTTTATCAGATATTTCTGTTGAAATATTTTCTGTATGTCAAGAAAGCCTTTTAAAAATGCGAAACTGATTAAATTATTGATTTTGCTGCCAACGTCAACTCAATCAATTTAGCATTAATAATGATGATCTAGAAATATTTTTGCATTAATTGGCTGATTATCCAATAGAGTCAATGCCTCATGCTGTGCTAATGACATTATTTAGGAATCTCTAGAATTCAAGAAGACTCAAATCTTGTTTATCCAAAATCTTATGACAATTTTTGAAAGTCTAATAAACTGCATTAATTACCGCTGTCCATAAATAGTCGTTCGTCCAGTCAAAAACCTCATAAACTAGTCATCTCAATCAATAAATTTATTTTAGAATTTTTAAAATATTTTTTGACATTCCGAACAAGATTTTTCTTTATCGGATGTTTTTAATGAAGAATTTTAAACTTAATTTTTTTAATATTAATTATTCTGCTGGATATTCAAATCATTTCTTAATGATAAGCCACACGACAAATTCAAATCAATTCATTTTTTACCTCTCTTCTTATATCGTCATCGCCCGACCAACAGAAGGCAAAAAAAGAAAAGAATTAAATTCTGTTATAATCTAATAAACAAATTAAAGAAGAAAAGAACCGGATTCAAAGTGGATTCTGCTGCTATAAAATGATGTGACCTTAACTGAGAATAAAAATATCGAAAATAAAAAAAAACTTACGCAAAGAAATAAAAAAAATATTTTGAGAGACAAAAAAAAACAGAAACATTTTTTGTGCTTAACAGATTAAGTTCATTAATAAAGAAGACAACAATCTCAGTGTTGAATGCTAATTTTGTTGTGTTATTAACATTGAATTAATTAATTACATAAACAGCAGAGAAACAAGAACATTGTGTGCTATCATCAAACGAGTTAATATTTATTTGTATATTTATTTTAAATGTTAAATCAAAATGTTTGCACCGAGAAACTCTTCACCTCCGATGAGTTACTTTACACATCAACACGATGATCTTGCTGCACATCAGGTAAACAATTTACATTTATTACAAAATTCACTCACTCAGTGTCAATATTTACGGATTATAAAACTTTTCAATTGCGCAATGTTTTCATCGTTAAAGTGAAAATTAATGAACAGAACAATCGACGAAAATATGACAATGCCATAAAGCGTCTTTTGTTTTCGTTAAATAATTCAATAGATGAAATAAAAATGCTCAATGTCTTTAACGTTCACGATCAATGATGTTAGAAATTTCAATTAAATCGCCTTCATTATGATCAATTCTTGTTTAATATGCTTTAAGTCTAATGACTGTAATTGCTCAAAAAATAACTAATCATAAGCCCATTAGAATCAAGCTTTAAAACTTGATTTCTGTCCTTGATTTAATGGACGCATGTGTGTGTGCGTCTTGAATATTTATCATCTACCTCAGATTCACCTTGCATCACCTTTGGAAAGTCTAGAAGCTTTGCTTCTTAAAAAATTGAAGACGTTAATCAAATCACAGTCAATTAAGTCGTAATAAGTTTTTGATGATTTTTCGAGAGTATTAATGGAAATTTCACCCACACAAGAATCAGAAAAACATCTTCGACCCTAAGAATAATTTTATTAGAAATGTGGTGGAGTGGCTACATGCTTAAAAGTGACGTGTGTTGGAATATAAAATTGGGAATCACTTATTTTAGGACTTGACTTGCTTACTTCGCTAAACAAGCTATAATGTCGTGAGTATTAGCAGCAAAACTATGTAATGATGGGAATCGAACTACACGTCCTCACAAAAATGAGGGTTTTAGATTTAAGATCCTAAACACTTAAACCACATAGACTTTAGCATCGCAGATTCACCTACATATGGCTTGATATCGCAGATTCCACTCTGCTCCGACACAACATGCAATGATCCATCCTAGGACTGTTGCTCGATCGCTACTCGAGTATGAGTTTTTAGAATTAGAATTTCTAAGTCTTTAGAATTTATAAGTCCAAGTCCTGTCTTTATCAATCGCTTAGTTCGATTTTAAGTTATTGCCTTCAAATATTCTTCTTTGGCAACACATTACCATTTCTGAATTCCTTTAATAATTCTTCGTCATTCACAAACATATTGCAATTCCTCAACTTTAACTCTAAAGCTTATTTTGACAAACTGTCATCCATTTTTGAATGAATTTCCTGTATAACAAAAAAAACATATTTGTTCAATTTATTATGAATGAAACTGACTTCTGTATAGACACACCTTTATCCTTTCAAAAAAAAAAGTGTCAGAAGATCATAAGACTTTTTTATCTGAACAAACATCTGACAGATTATTTGATTAGATTCGAAAAAATATTTTTTGGGTCGTTCGTAAATTACATCACGCTTTAGGGGGAGAGCTGTGTTTCTATGTAAAATTTGTGACAAGGGAGTGGGGGTCTAAAAAAGTCGTTTTTAAGCGTGACGTAATTTAAGAATGACCCCTTAGTTATGCAAGAATAGAAGTCTACTGAAATGAAAAATATCTACCCTGAAATGTCAAAGTCATTTTGTTGAAAATGTGGTGATAAGCCATCATCTCATTAGACCTGATATGTTGTCTTGTGGTTTCCTTGTGGCAAAAGAACATCATCATTACTGTTGATGCTGTTCATTAAGGAACTTAATTGTGCTACAAAAAATAGATTCAAGTTCAGGTATTTAATGGATGTTGAACATAAATTAATTGACCGGTCGTTTGCTCAGTGTCGATGGAGAATAGAAAGTGGGTCTCGTTAGGCCATGATCAATAAATAACCGACTGAGACAATGACTTTCTAGAATCTCAGAATACAGCCACGAAAGCAATCTAACATGCTAACTAAGTTTTATTTCTTACAACATTTCTACAAGGAAGTCATCCAATTCTTACAATTTAAAAAGATTTTAATTACATTAGCACTTAATCCCACATAAAATAAACAAAACAATTCAACCTTCTTTCCCTCCTTCCAAAAAAAAGATTGACTTTTGTAGTAAGAATGGAGCCAGAGACTAAACAGATAGAAAAGGAAAATAATAAAACTCTAGAAACAAATGATGTAATCAATACGACGACAATAAAAAAGAGGGAGAGACACAAAAATGAGAAAACTTGCAAATAACTTTTTTTTTCTGTATTTTATAAAATAAAAGAACGTAGAAGATAAAAGAAAGACGACAATAGTGACATTTCGAAACACAAGCCACATGAGATTGCGGCAAACTACTCACGTTTTTCAATTTCGAAATTCAAGAAGTTTTCATCAATTTGCTTTTATAACCATCGTGCAATCGCATAGTGCGAAATTGATAAAGAAGGAAGATGTTAAATTAAAATAAGCTCCATTGTTCGCATCATGAAATTAAACTTCTTATTCCATCTCTTCGCATTTTCGTGTGTAAAAATGGTGCATGATTAACGTTAAATGATGGTGAAACTATTGCTATTGCCAAAAGCACATCTTTTTGATGTGTCTCATTACTCTTTGTCTGCTTCGAACTTTCTCTCATGTCCGATAAATTCATTAATATCTTGTTTGAAAATTGGCTTGTTGTGTAAGGTCAGCTAGATGAAGAAAGAATGAGATCCAAATGGGTTGATTACAGTAATTCCAATACATATTTTATTGTGTTGCATTAGACGGGTGGTGTGTCAGGAGTGGAAGCTCGTAGGGGAGATGAAAGTAAAAGGTAAATGAAAGTTTGAAATTTTAAAAGTATCTATGACATAAGATTTAAAGAGCAATTGTAGAAATTAATTGCAATTATGTTTTACTCGGCGGGCAATTATTCTTTGAATAAGTAATGTCGTTAGTGCTTTACTGACTGGTGATGTCTTAAATCAGATAATACCCAGAAAGCTCACATTAGCAAGAAGCTGGTCTGGGGCCGGTTGCTAGGCTATACCCCTGAGGTTACCCTTAGTAACACCTAAGCAAAAATTATCTTTTTTTGAATTGCTACTGCCTGTTGATCACAAAATACACAAACAACGTCAGAACTTGTGACTACCTCAGTCATCTGGATCAAAAAAACGTCTTCCAAAAGGTTATAAATGTTTACATTTTACATACAAAGATCCATAAATTGTCACACCCTAAAGCAGAATTAATTTAATTAGACATTTCATTCTTAAACTGAGCATTTTAGCTTCTACTCCTGAGCAGTTGAACTACTATTGTACAACGTTGTCCCATAATGTTAGAAATTCACATATAAACACGTAAACATAAGAAAAATAAAAGGCACACATTAGCTGAATAGAAAATATGTAAATGGAAAGGGAAACGAGAAGAGATAAAATGAGCATGAAATGCTTTACAAGACATATTTAGAACGATAGTTCATATAGCGCGTGTTGGAATCTCCCTCTCTCTTTCACTATTTTACTCCATTTCTATTTTACAATATTTTTTTATGATGCCAATTTGCTCCGTAGCTTTATGATTTATGGTCGACTGAATGGTGGTCTCTCACATGTTTTTCTCTACTTCCATCTAATGGCTTCAACGTTATAATGCATTATGCTTTGAGTTGATTGCGGTTAAATGATGTGTTTGACACTCAACTGTCCTACATAAATAACTGCATGAGTTTATCATAACGATAGCTAGCTTTTTTACCATTTTTTGTTAGTTATGATGGCGGTTTATTAAAAAAATGCTTGTAAGATGCTAATAAGCCTCAACTTTTTTCCTAATTATGAAGTTTTTTTTTGGAATTTCATTTTGGAAACAACTTGTTGTTATTTCTTGCATGTTTTGTTGAGTGGACAATAAGAGGTTAATGGGTATTAAAGACGAAATTAGCAATTCCAGCCTTACTTGAAAATTTTCAAACTCATGGTATTCATTTTTTAAATTAGTAAATTAATGGAAACAATTTTGAGTGCTTTCTTTCAATGCGAATAGCTTTTTGTCTAGTTTTGATGAATTTCACAACCCATCAAATTTATGATTGCTTTTTTAAGCTAATTTATTGTCGATCGTGAATGAAATGCAAAATTGCGAAAAATCTCTTTTATGTTTTTCAAAGACATTTTGCGATAGTTTTTACTATTTTCAATGTTTTGAGAGTTGGAATAATAGGGGCATAAAATTATTGAATTTATGACCTTAACATGCTGTCTAATGAGAATCTTTCACCACTCCTTTGAGTGTTGAATATGGAAGAAGACAGACGTACTTGGGATTTATAATATGGCAATTTGTATTCTAATCCTAACTAATTTAAAAGTATGCTGTCTATCTGCACACTTTTTTGCGGGACAGTCAATTCAATTGAATTTCAACTCAAATTTTTCAAATCTAAAAATTTTGAATTTTTGGAATCAAATTTAAAAAATTCTTAATTTTCAAATCAAATTTAAAAAATTTTGAATTTTAAATCAAATTTAAAAAATTTGAATTTTTAAATCAAATTTTTCAAATTAAAAAAATTTTTAATCTTAAAATCAAATTTTTCAAATTTACTAAACTTCAAATTTAAAAATTCTTGAATTTTAAAATCAAATTTTTCGGTCAAAAGTCGATAGTCAGCCTCTTTAAGACCATTGTAAATTTCTTTATTCTCAGTCGTGTGGCATCACAGCCTTCATTTTAAGCTAAATATTTTCGCAAGTGTTTGTTCAAATATTATAATAACTCATTTTTGAGAGAAGTTCAAGCAGGAACAAATTTGTATTATCTCATACAAAAATGACATCAAAATCAATATTTGTTCGTGATCTCTCATGCTTTTTAAACATTTTTTTCTTTTCTTCTACATTCGTCCATTAGCAACAAAATCAATTAGAAGAATTGTAAATTGTATGAGTGCGCATTATTAATGGTAATTTGTGTGCAAAGTTAATGACACAATATTTGTCCTTGACCGTTAAGTATTGTTATTATGGCATGAGATTATACACCTCGTATAACACATTCGTGAACATTAATCTACAATATAAAACTAAACTGCACCAAAAATGACAATAAAGTACATTAATATTACTATATCAAGTGTCGTGCCTCTAATAAAATTTCATATTTTATTTGTTGACATCCCAAAACGACAATTTCCTTCTACGACAAAATCTTAGGAATTTTTATTAATAAAATATTGAATTTTTATTTGAGCGGAATAAATACGCAGAAAGAAAAAACTAAAGTTGATGCTGTCATTCGTCTTTGTTGTTGTCGTCTCCCCAAATCAATATGGATGTGATTGCATCACAGTAGTGTTTGCCTGTCCACTTAACCTAGCTGCTTTTATTTATTTTTTGAGCTACAGTAAATTTTTTTAACGTATAAAATTTACGATTTAATTTGCATTTATCTTTTTTACTTTGTTTGTGAATGTCCACCCACTTATAAATCTTAATCATCCGTCGATCGAGTAAATAAAAAGCGTCAATATAAATTATGAAAATGCTTCGACAAAAACAGTTGGCAAAAATGTATCGGAATTTGTGAATAGAATGCATAAAATTGCTCATTCACGGACGCTTCAGCAATATTCATTGATTGTAATTGCTGATCTAGATTGGATTAAGGAAAAAAATCTTAATACTGCACCTTTCAGCACAGTTTATTTCCATTAATTCAGCAACACCAACGCAAATATATTGAATATTATTTTTTTAACTTCGCATCTTCGATATTTTTTTATGTTCATGCCGCAAAAGCACAATCCGACCTTGTCGGTGGATTGTTTGAAAATGCTTGGAGCAACTGTAGTATAACAATATAAATAAATGAATTATAATTCACCTGACACAGAAACACTGCGTATAATTTGTAAGGCACAAAATGCTGTGGGTAAATTGGAGTCATTAATAGACATTGTGTCGAAAAACAAAAATTGCAATGCAAAAAACATTGTTAAGTAGATAGAAAGGTGAACTGTATGTGGAGATCAATTAGGTTGTTAAATGTTGATATAAATTAAAATTAAATCGATTTGACTATGTTGTGAATATTATTATGTATGAAAAGTCATGTTATGTGGCAATTTTCTGGCAGAAATCGCTGTTTGATTAATTGAAGTTGTAGCCATAAAAGGAAATCACAGTGTGAACTTTAAAAATAATAAAAAAATATATCAAAATTCATTAAGCTGCTGGGAGGTAAATTTGTGGAATTTGAAATATTTGAATAATTAACATTGTCCTTTATTCGAGCTTTTAAATGACCTGAAATTGCAATTATATGCTGACACAGGGGCGTAACCATAAATTTGCATTTTAAATTTAAAAATTCGTCACTGTTTCAAAACTGTTTTATGTTATTTATGGGAATTTTTCGCATTAAGGCATTAAGACCTCTCTCATCCACGTTCTTCCCCTTATTCTTCTTTAACCGTCCTTCCTAATTCAAATTTCTTCATCAAATGCAGCTAATCTCAAGTTACATAATTCAAATTTTCATTTAACGGAATTCTTAAATTCAATCTGAATCTGAATCCCTCGAAAGACCCCCTGGCTACGACCCTGTTATGCTGACAATAATATATGCACAATTTCTTCTCATTATTGTAATTAGATCAATGGCAAGTGCTATTATTGATGCTGTAACAATTCAATTGTTTTTATTCTCAAATTTCTCTATTGAGCATGCATGAACATAATAAAATTAATCTACAGAATCGGTGTTGAATTACAAATTACAATTTTATTATATGTAACATAAAAGTAACACGTGAAATGATTTTAATTTACAGATCATTTAATGCTGTTCATCAAAAATTCCAAAAAAAAGAGAAATTTTCCGCTAATTTCATCGAATTTACAAATGAATTCTGTCATGTCATCATCATTTCCTCCTGCACTGTAAAAATATTTCTTTCTTTAAGAATGATTCGGCAAATTCCATTCAAATGAGATTGAAAACTCTTTTCTTTAACCTTGAAATATGTACTGACAGATTCTTATTCTCAATTATTTATGGTAATGCGGAAAACCTTTTGGTTTTGCGGTGCAAAAATAATGGATTTTGATTTGCAAATCAGTAAAGCATTTATTTAAGCGGTTTGATGAATTTTTTACCAGATTTTTCGGCATCGTGAATATCAACTTCAGAAACGTGAGTCGTCAGACTTGCTAATTCTAAGATACCAAAAAAAATCCATTTAAAATTCAAGTACGAAAGTGAAAATAAATTTCCGGATACATTTTGAGTAAAAATCAATTGGAACTTGAGATATTTGTGGACATGTCTGCATTATAAAGTTATTAATCGACGACTTTCATATCAATTTTATTATAGAGTTTTGAAAAATCATAAAAAAAAGTGATTAAGAATTTAATTAGTTTCTGCCTCCTGTTTTGTGCTGCAAGCTATGTTTTTAATCAACTCTCTTAATGAATTTAATACTGGAAATATCGATCTGCTGGAAAACGACACAGAAAGAAATCGTCGTCTTGTTAAAATTCCGAAAATACTTTGGACTTCCTTCATCCGTCCGATGCTGTATTTGTCTAGGCTTCTATTTGCTCAACATTTACGGAAGTCTTGAATGAACATCTGATGTAAATTAAATGCTTGTTTGGCGTCATGAACAGTCTGACTTGTTTTCTCATTTAATTCTACCTTAATTAATTAATGCGACTAGTGCGCAATGTTAAGCAATAAAATAAGTTGAGTGAATCAGGTTGATGAACCTGCTTGATTGAATTCTTTTTATTATTTCATTTCATCCAGCTCTTCACTTGGAATTTCTTTTCATTTTTTTCAGTGCTATGCAAAAAGAGTGCCGTGGGTTCTCTACATCGTTATTATTGTTGTCTGTCTGTGAGGCATTCTTATACACTCTTTTTTTGTTGGTGTTTATTCTCCTACTGAATACAAAGAAAGAATTAATTCTTTTTTTTTCTTTTAACTTTTAATGAAAATCGCATTTATGGAAGTTGCATAATCTCTCAGACATAAAACTATTTTTCATTTACCTTGAATAATTTGAAATTGTATTTTTTTCATTTATTTTGACTTCATCTCTTTAATTTTATTTTTCTCATTCGTCTATTTACAGATAAAGCTCAAGAAAATAATTGGACTTACAGTGTGCAGTAGCGCAGGCTTAGATGTATCCCCAACGAATGGTGTAATTGCTTATCCAGCAGGGTTAGTAATCTTTATGGATAAATATTTATTTTCATCAGTTTCAGTTTGAGAATTTTGAGTAAGATTTAGTGCTTCACATAAAAATTATAAATGTTACAGCATTATTAGTGAGGTGAATAATTTTATGGGATTTTTCTTTGATTTTAAGGTAGATAAATTTTAAATACCGAAAGTATATTTGTACAAGGTAACAACTGAATTTTCTGTAGAGTAGTTAATCATTTTTCTTCTTAAAAATTGCGATTAATTTGGAATTCTTTGGAATTCTTATTATTTTGGTAGCAAATGTCTATCTCCAGAGATCTCACTAAATAATTCAACGGTAATTGGAATTCTTAGTCTAGAATTCTTCCGGTTTAGCATGACTAATATTGTAATGATATTTTTAAGCTTTGTGTTGATAGGCTTGTTAGAACTTGATTTTGATAGTAAAGAAGCTTTAATTTGAGATTTAGCATAAAAAAGTATGATTCTCAACAACCTGTAGAGAGCTCGAGTCACGAGCTAGAACAGGTAGTCTTTTAGCTCATGATAAGTGTCCACTAGGCTAACTGGAGTTGCTAAGAAGCTTGGCATAATGCCAACTGAATTCTGTACTTTACAAAACCTTAAATGGCTCAGTTGATAACTAAATTATCACCCTTAATCAGTTAGTCACACAGCTATTGAATATTCCACTTAGTTCATTAATAAACTCATGAAACATCGAATACGATTTCCTTTATCAATTCTTAACGTCATACGATAAAACGTCAGAAATAACTCGATAAGATATCCAAAATAATTTTGCAATGTCAATGCGATTAGTCGAAAAATGCAACAGGCTTTTAATCAACTGTCGTACTTTGAACTCGACTGAATAATATGAAAAAGGCAGCAAGAATGTTCAACATCCATCGCATGTTTTTTGACTGTTCATTTAATTGATATTCCTCACATCGTTATGAATGGATGAATTACAAATGAACTGCCGGTTGTATTTAAAAGCGTAAACACGCCACTTGTTCTAACCCATTCAATTGCTTTCCATATGCTCTGCTGTGTGCTGTTAAAATAATTCTCGAATCTGGTATTAAATTATTTTTGGAGTGTTCTGTTTTTATGATTACAAACAGTACAAGTGCGAATCTACCGTAATGCTTAAATTTAATTTTGTTACCTCACACTTCTCGAATGAATTTTTTATTATTAAATTTATTTTACCCGTGTATTTGTTTGTTAAGCTACAAACCAACAAGAAGATGATGATGTATAGCCACGATGTAGACATATGAATATAAAAAATTTAGAGTGTAGGGTTCATTTATAATGCAATTTTTTATGATTAACACGTTTCTTCTCTTTACTGAACATACAATCTCCATCAATCTACCTGCCTATAAATCTCTCTTAATTGTATCAAATCAATTAAATTGAAATTTCATCTTTTTCTCTCTTTTCAAAATTTTTCTTTTACTTTCTAAATCTTCTTATTGTAATCGAACAAGAAAAAATATTTGGTGAATGATTTAGTGACTCAGACTTAGCTTTTATTTTATTATGAGATGAAATGTTGGGAGTTTGGTGGACACTTTGTCCTTTTTTATGTTAGTCGCTGGTTTATTAACTGAAATGTTGACTATTTGAACCAATAGACATGTTATTTTCAACTTAAAGTGGGATTTGTACTCCTCTACGACTATAGAGCTCTGGGGCTCTCTTACCTTAGGGATAGGGGTATACCAAGAACCCCGCCCTTGGATTTGGTATTGGAAAAGTCAAGTTGTCTCGACTTCAAAAAAAAATGGTGTCGATTTCGAGCTACGGTAAATTCAACGTCTACGACCTTCAAAATTAATAATAACTTTTTGAACAAAAACATTTTTGGCGACATTCTTGCTAAATCCACCTAATTTTTGTTCACCTTGAGTAAAGCCAAGAGATAAGACTGTAGATAATTGAGTTTTCAAGGAAAAATTGAACAAAATATTCAAAGAATTTAATACTTTTAATCTGGAATGAGAAATGAAGCTCAGAATTCAAATTAAGGAGGGTTTCTCGGTGGTTGATTGACATGGGGTTCTCCTGCTAAATCAACAGAGTTGTAGATGCTGATGCTTGAATAGGGGTCACATTCTGAGGGAATTTTTAGCCATTTTTGAAGGTCAGATCTGAAGTTTGTTAGGGTATAGCCAAGAAATCAGCCTCTAATTTACACCTTAATGACCTTCACACACCCAGTCTGCATTTTTCCTCAATAAACTCAATCTCCAGATTTCTCCACACAAAAACCTTAATAGTATTTTCTGTTAAATCTACAAAACCATAAAACTCTAATCAGCAGTTTCTTTCATTTATTGCTGCTACAATTTAATCGAATTTTCCCTAAATCAAGCTAACGAAAGTTTATTTTGAATGCTAATGAATAAAGTAGCATGAAGCAGAGAAAATAGAGATGGCTTCAAGGTCATAATTATTATTGATTTGTAGCCAACAGCATGCTGTCGAATACAAAGAAAATATTGTAATTTCATGCCTTTAATGAGCTCATAAAAAGAGAGAAAAACGATAAAGAAAAGAGAATAGATAGGAAAAGTGCCTGTGAGTGGAATGAATGGAAAATGTGTAAAAAGTAAGAGACTAAGAGACGCGTAATTAATCATCGTTCTGTATAAATCAAGATCATTCTTAAAATAGAGTTATCGGAGAGATGAGAAGCAATCCAAACATGACATCACAAAATTATAATAAAATTTATGAATGATCAGTCCAAAAATGGATTCGTGTACAAATTTTCCATAATCCATAAGAAAAATATTTGCTAGAAAAATAATAAAATTTGCATAAACTTTTGTGCGTACAAAAGAATGAAGCGACAATGTAAACGTCATTTCATTAACATCGTGTGTGGAACAGGAAAGTAGAAACATGTGGAAACACCTTGAATAAGATCACAACAATGTATGACAAAAGTAAGCTTGTAGTTTTGCGAAAAGAAATGTGATTATGTGTTCAATTGTGCTGGGTGGTTGACCTGCTTGCTTGAATGGATGAATTAGGAGGTTTTTGTGGCTTTAAATGGAGTTTGCTTAGTGTGTTGCTTATGGATAATTTTTGAGATACAGTAGTGGATGCTAAGTCTAGCTTTATTAGCTGAGTGCTCGAAAAAACTAAGATTGTCAATTTTAGTGATGATGGCGTGAATTTTTCGGAAGCACAGGACTCTATTCCCTTGAATGCTTACCCATCTGGTCTGAATATCTAAAATCTAGTCTGTCTGAGTACCTAAAATGGCACAGTCTTGAGCCAATTCATATTTTTCATTAAGACTAGACATGTCTTTATTATTCTACCGTTTATGTCAACATTTAAAAATTCCTGTTAAATCGTTTTAATAATCTGCATATAAACAGCGCTTCCTCCACCTGTTAAAGCATACAAATTGCTGCTTAATATTTAATCCATTATGCTTACAACTGTTTTGCAGAGGAGAAAAAAAAATCAATTTCAGTTAGCATACGAAATAGGAATGATTTCAATATGTGATGACGATTAGATTGAAAATTTTGAGTAACATCCAACACCATCTTGAGAATGACAACAATGTTGCTGAGATTTTCACTTGCTTGCTATTTTCGATGTAACAGACTTTTTTTCTTACAAAAAAAAATTTCATTTCTTCTTCGTGATTATTCCGCTGAAGACAAAAAGGAGGCAAAAAAATCACAGGCATTGACATTGCTCTTATCATCCTACGCGCAGACTGTGCATGACAATAATTTATTAAATGCTTGCTCAACTTCTTCAAGCTGAAACTTTTGTGACTAATCGTTTTTAAAAATAAAATTTAAATTAATAATTTCTTCCTTCTGTGCCTGTTCCGTTTAGATGCGCTGTGGTTTTATTCAATTCAAAGAAATTAAGTCAAACGTATCTGTTAAATACATCACGAAAGGCCATAACAGCTGTTGCATATTCACAATGTGGACGATATCTCGCAACGGGAGAATGTGTAAGTACAAACACTTGCTGATAAGATTGATTGCATTGTGCTTAATTTTTATTTTATTTTTCCTTTCATTCCTTCTCAATCCACAGGGCATTAATCCTACAATAAAAGTTTGGGAATTGGAACTTTCGCCAGGAAATGAAAGTAATGTTGGTGGGACCGTTATTGCTGAATTTAGCGGTCATAAATACGCCGTCAATTGTGTGGTATGATAAATTGTTTCTTATTTTTCTGTTCTTTTTACTCTCCGTGTGACATTGATATATTTTTGGAATTAAGATCATGAGATTGTGCTAATTTAATTTGTGTCTGAAATTGTTAAAGTTTTGAATTAAATTATTCATTTTTCTTGGAATTTTCCACATGACCTTCCCAATTAACCGCATTAATCCAGTGAAAATTGATAATATCCAAAGATCACCAAACTTTAATTCAGAGCACGTACAATTTTTAATCGATTCGACGCTTGAAAGTGACCGAAAAATTGATTTTAACGAAATTTAATTTAATTGAAGCTGACAATCATGTAAATAGCAAAAGCGTGTGAAAAGAAATAAAAAAAATTACATTGCATTTGTGACATTTCAATTGCTTTCTCGAACTCAACATCAAATGCTTTTCCTTAATCTCACCCAGTGTTATTTTTCCATAATAAATCGAAATTATGAAAATTATTAAATTAAGTTATTTTGAATAGTAATAATAATAATAAAAAATCAGGTCAATCTGCTTGAGTCAACATTTCCATTTAATTTATTTTCTCTTCCTTCTTTCTCTTCACAATAGGCATTCTCACCAACCGGCAAATATCTCGTATCAGTTGGATCGCAGCATGACAATATTGTGAATGTATTTGATTGGAAGAGCAATCTCAAGATTGCATCAAATAAAGTTAGTGCCAAAGTCGTTGCAGTATCATTTAGTGAAGATGGAAATTATTTTGTAACTGTTGGAAATCGCCATGTAAAATATTGGTATTTAGAGGGTGGACGAAAGTATAAAGAGCCAATTCCATTGATGGGTCGAAGTGCCATATTGGGTGAATTGCGTAATAATGATTTTTGTGCTGTCGCATGCGGTAAAGGTGAAATGATGGATAGTACATACGCAATCACAAGAAATGGCCATTTAGTGGAATTTAATTCACGACGTTTATTAGACAAATGGGTCATGTGTAGAACGACATTAGCTAATTGCATGGTGGCGTCTGCCAAACTTATTTTTGTGGGCTGTGCCGATGCAATTATTAGGTAATTATTATTGTTTAAAATTTAAATTGCTTATAAGCAGATATAACTCAATTTAATGGTCAATTGTCATGTAACAACATTAATTCTCTGTCTTTATTCACTCAATTTAGAGTATTTAATACGGAAACGCTAGAGTATGTAACCACACTGCCAAGAACACATTATTTTGGCGTAGATGTAGCGCAAGGCGTTCAAATTAGTCATATGATGTCCGCACCCCAAAATTCAAAATATCCCGATACAATTGCGATTGTTTTTGATGAAACACGATCGAAAGTTAGTTGCGTGTACAATGATCATAGTTTATATATTTGGGATTTACGGGATATAAGACGTGTCGGTAAAAGTCATTCCTTCCTCTATCATTCAGCTTGTATATGGGGCGTCGAAACAGTGCCATCTAATTTCCTCAAGAATGGAAATGTTCAATGTAAATTACCACCCGATAGCTTCCTTACATGCTCATCTGACGATACAATCCGTGTATGGGGACTGGAGCAATGTGAAGCCAATGAAGTTTATCGAAAGAATATCTACAGCAAAGAGCTCCTCAAAGTCATTTATATTGATGATGAGATGAACTTTATAAAGGACATGGATAATCCCACGCAGAGCAACGAAAAGTCATCAAGCTACGACGGTCGAAATGGAGTAAGATGTATCAAAGTAAGTGCTGATTATGGACAATTAGCATCGGGTGATCGTAGTGGAAATATTCGAATTTATAATCTCAACACTTTAAAACTCATAACGTCAATTGAAGCACACGACTCGGAGGTGTTGTGCTTAGAATATACGAATGATAAAATTGATCGTAAATTACTTGCAAGTGCAAGTCGTGACAGATTAATTCACGTGTTTGATGTTGAAAATGGATATCGAATTTTGCAGACACTTGATGATCATTCGAGTAGTATAACATCAGTTAAATTTATTGGTTCAGGTCTACAATTTCAAATGATTTCATGTGGAGCTGACAAGTCGATTATCTTTAGAAATTATCAAAATAATCAATTTACAAGGGGAAATAATTGTTCAGCCAAGAATACGCTTTATGATATGGAAGTTGATAGTACGGCAAAGCATATTTTGACAGCATGCCAAGATCGAAATATTCGTGTTTATGGGACACAAAATGCCAAACATACAAAGACATTCAAGGGATCGCATTCGGACGAAGGAACGTTAATAAAATTAAGTTTAGACTTGAGTGGAATTTATATTGCAACATCATGCACGGACAAGACTTTGAGTGTATATGATTACTACTCTGGTGAGTGCATGGCAAAGATGTATGGACATAGTGAGTTAGTAACGGGACTTAAGTTCACAAATGATTGCAAACATCTCATATCTGCGAGCGGTGATGGATGCATTTTCATTTGGCAAGTACCACACGATATGATTGTTACGATGCAGGCACGTTTGAGTCAACAAGCAATGAGATCTGGCCAACAACCATCATCTATTCCAAGGCAACTGACATCAAATCCATTCAATGATAGTCTAATAGAACAGCAAAATTATTCGGAAAAGTTTGGATCACCGCCAGGTCATTTTCTCGGCGATGAAACATCTCCGACATATAAATTATCAGAAGTTGGACAGCTACCAATGTGGGCCAAACGGAAACCTGACGAAAGTACTCCTATAATATTGGGATCAAGTCCAAATCAAAATCAGGTAAATATTTACAGTTTATTTTATTATTTGATGCACTCAATTCCAATTATCAACTTTATTGTCATTGGCACATGAACAGCCACAAATTAATCAGAAGCCGCGCGGTAAATGGGCACAACGAGGACAATTTGATGCTGAAACATTAGATTTAAGAAATATTGTTGATACACCAAATCAGACAACGACAAATATTATGATAAGTAACAATACACCGACATCAGGCTACAATAGTGGTGGCTCGAAGGATGTCTATAGCAATTATCTCAGTGAGGACAGCTCAATTGATAGTGGCATGGAGAATCGTCGTGAGAATCCATTTATGGCACCAAAAGTCGTTCTGGAACACAATAAAATGCATAGTCTCAATTCTGAATCGAATACAGAACACGACGGAGATGTCGAGGACATTTCAGATGGTGAGAGAACAAGCTCAGATCATGGAATGATCTATTATCCACCAACACATTCCAATACACCGACGTGAGTATGAATTCAATTAATGGACATGTATAAATTATATGTTGTGATTACTTATTTCATCTTGTTGCCATTAATTCCTACTTTACACACAATAAACAGTGATTTCAAAGTCAACGAGATGAAAGAAGATGAACTACGTAAATCAATAAGACGTCAAAAGTTGGAGAAGCAAGGCTTAAGTGTAAGTCAAATAATAGCAGTTACAGCATCTAATACAGGCACAAATACGTCTGATGATGAAGACGATGCATCGACACCAAGTGGCGATAATGCTGAACGAAGTCTTGCTTCAACACTCGGCGGTAGTTCTGAATCTATTCCACATCCATCGACATTCCTTCAAGTTGCTTTAGACGGTCCTGGATCGTTGTCCGATCATTCCAAGGATAAAGAGAAGAGTTAGTGATTGAATAATCCAACATTTAGACACAATTTTCCCACAACACCCACTAATTTATGTTTCTATGTCTTCTTCTCTTTCTTTCTTCATGTCTAGGCCGAAAAAGTATTAGTGCAATGCACAATATCGATAATAGTAAGACAACAAGCTTATCCAAATCATATACAAACAGTAAGAAAGAGGAGCTGCTGAAAGTGATCAATGAGGCCAAACAAAAATTAGAGAATGTAAGTTGAGATGAATGTCATTCATGGTCGTTGCTAAAGTCAATCGTAAGTGATGGATTTTTATTGTTTCTATAAATGAAATTTGATAAATGCAAACAAAAGTGTCTCTCAGTGCATATCAGATGTTCTCCTGAGTGTCTTTTGCGATTGACTTGCGACTGCCTTCGTTTTTTGTTATGTAAATATTATTTTAGTCACACATAAGACATCCAAAAATACATCATTGATGACGAAATGTTTCATTTTGTTGAGGTCTTTTCATTTTCATCATCCCACGACATGTATCTTCTGGATTGACATTCATTTGTTTATTTCTCTTCCTTTATTGATTATTATTAATGCATTTTAAAAGAATCATGAATTTATTTGATTTATCGGAAAGACAAAAAAAATATAAATACCCAAAAATCTACACAAAAAGTGATCATATTTTACCATTTATCCATCGAAATTCATTTTTTAGGAAGTAACAAACCATAATCGTGATGTTAGAAATACAAATAAAAGTCAAAAAATTAAGGTGAGGATTTGATGGTCGTTGATGGTGCTCTCTCTTATTTCTCAGCGTTCTTTGTTCCCGTTTTATAAAAAAGTTTTTTTTTTACATTTTTTTATATTATATCTTTCACCTTCGTATTTTATTATAATTTCCTACTTGCTGCAAAATTAAAACCAACAAATTGTCAATTGTTATAGTTTTTTTATACTTTTCGTAGATTCAACTAAATAATAACACTGACGAACGGGAAAAGAGTGACTTTTTTTTGGCAATTTTCGCTTCATTTATCTTATTTTTTTACTTCCTCACTAATCACATCATTATATTGTATATCTCGCCTATTATCTGTTCTCATATTATTGACATTAATCATTTATCATTTTACAAGACATGCGATTGAGGTTGACTGGAATTTTGTTGATCGAAAAAAAGAAAATCGTGAAATTGATACTGTTTTGGAACTACTCGAAGGCATTTGATTGAAAATAATTTATTTTAATATTGAACGTTCTTAGCTTCTCAATTACTTGCTGCAGGCTAATTTCATGAATATTTAAAAAAAACCTTTTTTAAGCTTCATTTAACAAATTTTTATGTAAATGTGCAATTTGAAAAACGTTTAATCTCTAGGACAGCAATCTATTGACCTGTAGCTATTGCTTTTACAAAAGATACATCATCTAAGATTAATTTCTAAACGAAGGTCTTGTTGCTGAAGTAAAATTAGTAAAAGTTTGTTGATGTAACATGGGTAACAAAGGCATTTTCTGTTGACGGAACCTGCTGTGGTTAACTTAAAGTCAGAAATAGATAAAATTGTCCATATTTTTGGGGTGTGGATGGTTCGAAATGTTGCTAAGATTCCCAGATTCTGAGGTGTTCTGGGGGAATTTTTAATTCTTTTGATTTTATGTATTTTTGTCTTAAGGGGGTTCACTTATAAATGTAACAATTTTTTAGATAGGAAAAGTGTCTTAAAACGCGTAGCCAGGGAGGATTTGGGGGATAACTCCTACCCCCCCCCCCCCCCCTTAACTAAAAAACTCTTCCATTTACTAAGGGGTCGTTCGCTTTTTAGGGGGTCCGAGATTTTTTACCAGGTCAAACAAAGAAAAAAAATTTTTCTTGGAAAATTTGTAACAAGGGGGGAGGGGGGTCTAAAATTTCGTTTTGTGGCGTAACGTAATAAGTGAAGGTTTTTGAGGGAAAAAATTCAAGAAATTTTCACCCAAACGTAAGGGGTCATTCACTTATGACGTCCATGATTTAGGGGGGGGGGGGGTCTGAGATTTTGTGACACTTTATATTAAAGAAATTTTTTGAATTTAAAATTTGTGACAAGGGGGGGAGGGGGTGTCTAAAAATCCCATTTTTTGATGGACGTCATAAGTGATATTACGTAATAATTGAACCCCAAAAAGTAGCAAATTGATAATTTTCCGTCGAGTTGAACGGATTTGTCCTCTCAATCCACCAATGGCTACTCGGCTGTCAGAGATACTAGAATGACGTATAGCTTATGACGTTCTCTTATTATGTAACGTAATCAAACGAGTTTTTAGACATCCATCTGGTCTAATAGACCATTCCTGTGATATGAATTATACGTCAGTTCTTATCTGACCAAAAGATACTTAGATAACAACACATATATCTTCATATATCTTATTTTTCAGACAAAATGATGTCTAATTTTTGGAGGGATCAGAAGGGGGGTTTCTCGTTTTTGCGTAATGTCATTTACGAACGACCCCAATTTTCATAAAAATTTCTTGATTTCAACCAAACTAAGTCCGTTTAAGGCAAAAAGTACCTAAATTTCAAACATTTTCGAGTCTGAAAATAAAAGCCATTTGCCAAAATCACCCAAAAATCTGATGACACAGGTAGACAAATAAAGAGGATAGTCTTCTGAAAGACCAAAAAGATGGTCAGCCTTAATCAAAATTCAATATTTTGTTAGAAACTGCAGCTTTACTCGAACATCAAATGAACTGAGATTGTGCAAAAAAAAATAAAGAAAAGCTCAGCCTCTGATCCAAAACATGTCGAAAGATAGCATTCGCTCAACATTTTTCCAATTAACCTCAACCGCTGATTGTAAATCAAATTTGAAAAAACTTAATTATTTTTATAGGTGTTGCGCTGTAAATTGAATTTTTTTTAATTTATTCAAAAAACCACAAAAATTTATTAGAAAAAGGCATATCTGGAAATTAATCGACAGCAAAAAAAAATTATTTTAGATCACTAATCAACATGTATAAAAAGTATCTCAACCTTATAATTTCTAACACATCAAAAAAAATGCAAATAATATGAAAATAAACATAAAACAGAATTTATGTAAACAAATTTTATGCTTTCTTCCGTAAAAATTAAGAAACACTGCAAAAAAATGGAAATTGGAATGTTTTTTGCAGTCTTTCATGTACAAAAATCATTAGAAATACCAAACATTAACTATCATAATTATCCAAATTTTACGCCACACAAAAAAAAGCTTCAATTAATTTTTTTTATTTTCTTTTAATCCACAACAAAAAAAAAATCATGCTTTAGGTTGGTTACAAATCGAGTTTACGTGCTAGTCAGAGTATCTCAGATCTAAGTCATGCGAATGCTGATGCTCGAACGCGTGTGTTACGTGGTGTTGTTGGTAAGTTAAATTTTCCTTCTGCTTCCATAAATTTGAATATTTTTTTTTGCGCTTTTTGAGTTTTTTTAACTTTTTTATTTTTAATCAGGGGGAAAACTACTTGGTGGGAAATTTTCCAGAAAATACATAGACTCAAATTTTTGGTTCTATCTTGAGCAGAATAATAATATATGATTTTCTGACAGATTCTCCACGGGGTTGTTCAGTTATTACGCTACGCAGAACAGCGACTTTTTAGACCCCCCTTCCCAGGGGCGTATCCAGAAATTTTCTTAGGGGGGTGTTTTGATATTTTTTTGTATGTACTGTAAAATTCATGGGGTATTTTGGGATTTCCTTCTCAAAAATTCCTAGAAAATTGAAGAAAATTTCCGTCAAACGTGGTGTTTTAACACCCAAATCACCCCCTGGATACGCCTCGTGCCCCTCCCCCCTCGTTACAAATTTTGAACGAAAAAAAATTTCTTTGGTATAGCTTGTTACAAAATCTTAGAACCCCTCCCCCCACCATAAGTGAACGACCCCCACCAAGAAAGGGGTCATTCACTTATAACATCAACATTTAGGGGGGGGGGGGGGTCTGAGATTTTGTGACACCTTCATATAAAAAGAATTTTTTTGTGGGGTCTAAAAATCCCATTTTTGATGAACTCATAAGTAAATGACCCAAAAAAGGATTCAAAATTATTGCACAATTGGTCGATGGAAAATGACTTTTATCCACAAAGTGGTTTCCCCCCTGTTTTTAACATTTTGTGTTTCACAACTTAAAAAAATTAATTTTTCTTCTGTTCATATAACTTTTTTTTTGTTTAACACTTTATAACTAATTAATGACATCATTCATTATGATTATTGTATTATAAGACGAAGGACTTTAAGTCATTTACACGATAATCATTAGATAGGATATAAAAATAGATGTAAGATGATAAAAAGGTATTTTTCTTGAGGTGATTCTGCACAAAATATTATGATTTTTTTTATTACGTTCACCCCTCTTTACATCCACTCAAGTACACTTGTGTAGGTAGACGGTAATTTTGTGTCAGCTGATTCTTCTTGATTGAAATTTATTTATGTCGGTTGTGTCATTGAAACAGCTCGAAATTTAGTGATAATGGCATTTTGTGTTGGGAAAATTACAGCATTAGGTAATAATATACATCATCAAGGCTTTTAACGTGTATTGATTCACATTATGTGAGGAATACGTAAATGAGCTTCTGCTTCTGATAAAATGTATGTTTTGAAATACTTGAAACATTATTCTAATTAATTGCTTCTTGTTACATGGTTCATTGAGGTGCTTATATACTGTTAACAGTTCATTCCTTTAAGCATCTTGATGCTAGATATAAATTGGTATAGTTAATCTTGATTTGGTCTTTTTTAAACAAAATTTAGAACATATTTTCTCTCAATCCTCTTTGTGATTTCGTAAAGTAAATTAAGTTGTACACTAAAGTATATCCTGCAAAAAATCTGACTGGCACGTTTCGGAAAATCTCATTTTTTGCCGTTAAATTGTATTGAAAACAGACGTTAGAGCACTCCCACGTCCTTTTTACGTCTTGTCGTCAACACAGCGATGTAGCAGTCATTTGTTGAGGATTACACATGATCAGACGTGATCAAAATGGACCAAAACAAAATCTGACTACGTCATTGCCTGTTACTAGGTGTATAGCCATGACTTAGACTAAGGAAAATTTTAAAAGCGAAATCTATTTCAACTCCCAATTCAATCAAAAATTGGACCAAGTCTTGATACCCTTCAACCAATGGGGTGTCTGAGCAGAGTGGATTCCAGGGTATCGAACCTTATTCTTATGTAGGGGAATCTGTCAGTGTGAGAGTAAGGACTCTGTGGTCGAGTGGTTAGGCAACAGATTCGAAATCTGTATCACTCTTTTTGTGAGTACGTGGGTTCCATTTCCATAAGAAGCTCTCAAATCATTACATAGAGTATTATCGATATGACAAGGATTCGCACCAACCACAGATGTTCCCAAATGTACTAGAAGCAAATTTCAATTGAGAATGAACAATTTTGAGTGTATTCCATTAAGTCATCAGTCAGATTTCGCTTTTTAAGTTCTGTCACGTTCATATTTTTAGCCATGTCAATATTTCCTTCCTATTTGCTCAACAATTTAGTGCCACAATGCAAAAATGCGACAGCCAAAATTTCTCACAGCTTAACAGAAAATTGCTAAATTAATTAACCAAAAAATTTGAGTCTGTAATTAGCACGCCAAGATAATATTTTCATTCACAGAAGAATCAGCAAGCAATAAGAAGTATCAATAGAAATAAAGTAATTTTTTTAGAAAGGAGTTGATTGTACCACAGTGAAAAAAGTCATTTTCATTCACTTAATTATTGTTTTCGTATTGTTATTCAGCCTCTCATGATTTACTAAAATTTTATTTTTATTGATTTCGAAAATCGTTTAAAACAATGAACAATTTAACCAAAGAAAAATCTTCTGTTCTTTTTTTCTCTTTCTATTTTTAATGCTGCTTATTGTATTGTTGCAAAAAAAAAACTAAAACTAAAAAAATGTATCTATTAAATCTCACTAACTATGTACCTCCATTATTGTACCTCAAAATAATTAAACACACACATAATTAAAGGAGAAACTAACATAACTAATAATAACAATAATAGCTGTAATATTGTGCCAATAACAACAGCAACGACATGCCAAACTCAAGCACCATCATACAATTATCATCAACAGCACTATAATCATAATTTCTTAAATTGTGCTGCACCTAAAGCTAAAATCGCACAAAATTGTCATTTAATTCATCAAATACAGAACAACTATCCACCATATCCAAGTCATTTGGGACATTATTATTACGGTCAATCGTCATCGGCTAATGCATCGCCACAACATCGTCCAACAAATCTGACAGTTCAGATTGATATTCCGACGATAATTCCACCACCTGATAAGCTTAAAAAACATCCAGGTATATTAAAGAATTATAAATCATGTCCCGTATCGCCAGTACATGAGGAGCTCGATTGGGCGGTCGTGTCTGATCGAGCAAATCAAATTAAATTTAATGAATCGTATAAATCAGGTGGGTCACCCGCCCGTTCTGCTAGTAGTGCTAGAAAGCGTCACACACTGTACAGTGATGATGCACAAACAATTCTTGATATGATACAGTCAGATACTGAGCGTATGATTGCTGAAATTACACAAAAGTATGGCGATTTAGATGACTTTGAGCCTAAATCGAGTCATAATGCGGTGAAAGAGAAAGAGCGGACATCGATTTTGAAGAATCATCAAGTACCAAGGGAAATTGGCAATAATGATGACAATAAAGAAGATAATTTGGACATTAAGTGTACGGCAAAGAAAGAGAAACACGAGCATGGCTTCCTATCCGATGAGGAAGATGGAAATTTTAGTTCAGATTCGCTGGAAGATTGTAGTCTCGATTTGGACATCTGCGACGAGAAAGAGAAGGCAATGTACTTAAAGAAGAAGAAAGGTGCGTGTAAGAAGCATCGTAAAAAGCATGAAGCAACACCACCAAAACGTTCAGTCTCTGAATATTTCATATATGAGGATTATTACACGCGCATTGACGTAAATCGGAAGGTTTCATTATCGGATATTCTAAATGATGATAGCGATAATAAGCATGATGAGCAGAAGTTCCTTGAAACACAGCGTCACTCGAGCGCAAGCTTCTTTCTCGGTCATTATCCGAATCGTAAAAGTCAAGAAAGTATTTTATCGGATGATTATAGCGGAGGCGCACCAGGCGAGGCAATTAGTTTCTGTAACAGCATGGAAAGCATTTTATCTGACGAATCTGAATGCAAAAGTGCTCCACTGGAGATTCTCTTTGAAAAGGGAAAATTAGGACAGAAGAATATAGGACATATTGACTCAAAGTCTTACGGTTCAAGTCCAAATTCCACTTATTTTGATTATTACATGCAGAATCAGCATCGATTTCAAGATGAAGTGAAATGTGACATTTCTAATTATGGATTTGATAGTTTGGATGGACGTAGCTTTAAAGTGTTAAGTAGCTCGTCAGCATCAAAATCTCCCACGCATTATTACCATCAACATCCGCGAGCAATTAATACATCATTCAGTGTACCACAATTTACAGATGACTCTTTAGACATCTTTGATGATGAATTCATTCCTTCATTAACATCTAAAGTTGCTCAGTACAACACAAACTTGAATAAGAGCTTATGTAAAGACTTTACGAATCAAAGAGTCAATCCAATGCATGAGAAATTTAGTGGAGAACAACATCCGAAGCCAATTATTCGATCGGATGTCTTCTCGGATGCAGCTGTCAGTTCAGTCGGTTCCGTGATTGTTATGAAGAAATCTTGTAGCTTTGAAATTGACATGGGCAATGGACAGCGAAAAATAATTAAAAATTCAAAGAAATTTGAGCAAAATCTTCAACGTTTTGAAAAAGATCGTCGTGATCAGCAAGAACAAAAGGTAAAGTTACAAAAGAGTGATTTTAATTTGGAAATGGATTATGTGGCACATAAGCCGCCAGTTGCACACCGTCGAGCATCGAGTATGAAAGGTCGAGGTAAAACGAAATCAAAGGAAAAGTCTAATACAATAAGTTGCTCACAAACGACGTCATCACTTAGTGCCAAAGCAACACCGTCCTCAAAACCATGCTTTGGTGCTTATGAGGCACGAGACTTTGTCAATAAAGATTATCTGAATAAAATGATGAAGCTTTATAGAGGCGATAATGATGAGAAGTCATTTGAAGTCTATATTGCTGAAAAAGGAATAAATGAAGACGACAATATGGACAGTTTGGACTCATTGGAGTCACGTAAAAAGAAGTATGATTTGGAGAATTCAGTGGACTCATTGGAACCATTAGAAATGACTAAAAAGTACGACAATGATGATATTGAGCCATCAACAAGTGGCCAGCTTTCGCAGCTCGTCGATACGCGATTCATAACGACAGCTGATTTGGGAAAGTTTCGTGACATTGAGAAAAAAATTGACATAATCAATAAGCTTGTTGAACTTGAGGAAAGGAAATTGGAACAAGAGCGTATAAGACGTGAAAATCGCGTCAAGCCATTATTTGATGGAAACACGAAAGAGCGAGGCTTTGTTAAACATTTGACAAAAAATTTCGATATGCTTGCAAAGTCTGGACATGAAAGTATCAATTGGTGTGATACTCGAGTCATGCATAGTGGCATGAAAAGGAACTACAGCCTTCCTGACGTCCTTGAAGGTGCGAAATTTCAAACATTTGAGATTGACGATATCGACGAGCCAACAAAATCCAGTGCTGATTATTATGATCAATCATCCAGAAACATGAAATTGTATGATTTTGATGATGATTTTGAATTCACTGCCGGTGATGGCGAAGGTGTGATTTTTCTCACCCAAACAGCAATGTTTTTTGTGTCTATTTATTTTATCGTTTAAAATTTATTATTGTTATTAGAGGAGTCGTTCATAAATGATGTCACGAGATTTTTGGACTCTGTCAATAAAAAAATTTATTTTGAATGGAAGTTTCACACAGCCACAGACCCCCTCCCCCCTAAAAAATTGGACGTCATGTATGAACTACCCCAGAAGAGTCGTTCATTTTTAATGCCCCATTTATGGGGGTAGGGGGTCCTCAGGGTAGGGTCCAGAAATTTTTCGAAGAAACATAAAGGTTTATTGACTTCTTGAAGCCATCTAGAGTATAAACTAGTGTAAATCATGTCCATTTGGGGTGCATCTTTAACAAATATCCAGTAAAATACGAAATTAGGGATATGTTACTAAAGTAATCGAAAGGAGTATAATGAACACAGTGGCGTAGCCAAAGAAGGGCTTTAAGGGGTCTGAACCCCCTTTGGAGGTTGAAACTTGTATTTAAAATTAAAATTTATTGGAAATAATTCCGGACCCCCCCTTGAAAGGTTGGACCCCCTAACCTCCAAAAATTTTCTGGCTACACCCCTGACAATAGCATGAGCATGAGCTATAATAATCCACAACATTCAAAATAACCGTCATTTATGAACGACCCCTCGACTTCCACGCCAAAAAAAGAGACCAGGAAGTTTAAAGCATGGACAAATTTACTGTCATTAATTTTATTTCTAGCGAGACAATGCAGATTGAAATCAGAAAACTTTAATGCATGAACACAACACTAACAAAAAAGAAACAATATTTCACTAACTATTTGTGTGGCTAAAAATTTATTGTGCATGAAATTATATCCATAATGCAAATGCATGCCTATATATTTTCAATTATACTTAATCGTAGAAATGCTTTCGCTTTTCACAACGCTTTTAAGCACGCAATTAAATCTTTTTTTATTATTCCAAAAAAAAAAAATCTTTAAAATTATTTTATTTACTTTTTTTTTATTTTCATGTTTCCTTCCGTTTTTTGTGTTATTTACACCATCTTCACGTGTTTTGAATATGTTATGTATAAATTTATGCAGGCAATAAAAGCTTTGTGCCTGACAATGACGATTACGGAGATGAGAAAGAATCGTCAATTAGAAGGGCTTGCTCACTTAGTGATTTAAGCATGGGAAAAGGTAACAAATTTTTTGTTTTGTTTTTCGCAAATTTTTACACCCGCCTACAAAGACTTCTTTTTTTGAATGATGAAGCAATTTCCACACTTGCCTTTTGTAAACGCATGTTATCGTTTTGTTATTGAATTGAATGTTTGTTTCATCTGTGTTTTATGACTTGACACATTTAGACATATGAATTTAATTAACATATTTTTTCACCTCTGGATTAAAGGATTTAAGAGCTCCGCGACAAGTCCAAAAGCAAAAGATCGAAATGCTAGCCGAAATTTACCAAAACGAAGTGCATCGTCTGTTGGAAAGTCATCGACGTCTGGCATGGGAATGAGAAGTATATCTGTTGGAATGCTCAATCATGCTGTAAGTCATAGTCATTGTGAAAGATTTTTCATATTTTTAACCGACAATTTAAATTTGAATCTGTAACTGTCATTTTAAATTTAAATTTCATCATCTCAGTATATTTTAAATCTCAAAAATCCGTTAAATATTAATCAAAATTATTTTCCCTAATTCAGAGCGATTCAGATCAGTCAGAACCAATAGCATCACGGGGAGGAGTTTTGAGGCCAACAATCTCATCAAACAACAAGGCGAATAGCAACATTAAGTATATAAATCCACGAAGTGCAGCTGGCATAATAAGTCGACGAAAAGGAATGCAAAATTCTTACAGTAGCGTTAATCTCACAACGACTGGACAGGATGAGTCCAGTTCTGAGGAGTCACCACCGCCAAATATTATAACTAGTCCCACAAAACCAGCCGTTCCGCCACGTCCACGAAACATTCAAACTCAGGATCAACGACGAATTACGAATATTAATACAATGCTCAATTCAAAGAAGATGGAACTAGCCGCTGGCATGATGGAGATGCCATGCAAGGATAGTGACATTGAAAATGCTGATAGTAAGTTATTACCTTTGTAATATGCTAGAATGAGTAATAATTTGTGTTTTACTTCCAGTTAATACCCAATTCTGTTCAAATGTTATTAATCAATTAATGAACACTGCAAATGCAGTGTTGCAGCTACACCAACGTTTGAGATCAGTAGATGAACCAACGAGTACGGGAAATAATAATTTAATGCTCAAAGAACTCGAAAATGCAGTCATTATGACTCAAAGTGTCCTCACGAAAATAACAGCGAGGTAAGAGACATTTTTTTGTGCCTCAATATGGCCGGGGATTAAGATTTTTATTTTCAGAAATGCCGATTCCTCACCTGAAAACTCCACAAATGGCAATGTGAATCAGGATCGATTGAACAACAACCACAATATCCAAAGCAATGGCGAATACATTCAAATGATCGACAAATGTTCCGACTTATTGAACAAAGTTCAAATACAGAAGCATGTGAATAATAACAGTAATTAAGCAAGAGAATACATAAAGTTTTTAAAAAAATTTTTGGAATGAAATTTTCTCAACATGGAATGTGGAAGAAATTCCAAATTTGGGAAGCAACAAACACAAAAGTGAATAAAATATGCATGAAAGGAATGAATGAAAAAGAAGTGGAATCGTGTGGAGAAATACTTAATTTTTTTAATAATTTAATTTTCTGTGCAGTCTGTGAAGGAACATTTAAAAAATGACAAAATCAGGAAGATATGTTAAACTCTCTGTCCAATTACTTAGTTCAAAGGTTTTAATTATCATGTGTCGGAATCAGCTGAATTTGTCAAAATGATCGAAATTAGAGAAAAACTTTTCCATTATCATAAAATTTACCTAATCCCTCCAATTTTATTAAATGAATTAATTTTTAAAATTATCTAAATGATTTATTGAGTTTTTCATGAAATGCTTTAGCACTATTCATTTCAGTTAGATAATGATGAAGATAATGTTATGTTTATTCGACTCTCAAAGACTCAGTTATTCTATTTCCTTATTCTTAACGTTAACTTAATTAAATTTTGGGATTTGAAGGTGATTTTAAGGTTGATTAGGATTTGTACGGGTTTTAGGTGAATTTTAAAGGAATTTGTAAGGTTTTCTTTTTTGAGAACCATACAAATGTTGTAGAAATCTCAACAAAACAATACAACAGCTAAAATAAAACCATACAATTCCTCGAAATTCCTCAAAACCTTACAAATGATTTTAAAAACAATACAAATTCTTTTTAAAAATTCAAATTTAAATTCTAACGGCTTTTTAATCACCTCCAATTCCTAACAACTCCCATTTTATTCTAATTTAATAATAAATTCTATTAATTAATTAATAAATTAATATTAATAATGTTACATATTGACTTAATAATGCAAGAAAGTTTACTTTATGCATGGTTAAATTATGTTTGAATCATATTGATTTTTTAGGAAATTATGTCAATGTTTTAAAAACGAAGAAATCAAGAATAGGAGATGAATTAAATATTCCACAAAGTTATCAAAAATAATATGAATTGCATAATCGCAAACATGAAAAAAATGTTGTATTTTAGCTGATAAAGCAACTCAAAATTGAATAATTTTAGAGAATTTAGAAAATTTCATTCAATATTAAAAAGTTTTAATTCAACAAGAAGAAAAAAAAGAAGTCAATAAGAGCAAAATGCCAAAAAAATTGAAGAAATTAGAATTGATACAAGATTATTAACTCAAATTTTGCTTATACATTAAACATTAATCGTAATTAATTGAAAAAAATTAACCAGAAGAAAAGGTTGACATGAGAATTGATTTTATTCATTTCGCGTAAGTTAAACAACTAATCGAATTGATGGCAGGAAATTGAGAATGAAAAATAAATTGCAGACTAATAGATTTTGATAATAAACGTACATCTAACAACAAAAATAAGAAAATCAAGTGAATTAAGATGGAATATCAAACAAATTTTAATTAATTATCTCTTCCTTTTTGAAATTAATAAAGAAAAAAAGACACATTTGGAAACAGAAATGATGTTTATCGACAAAAATTAACAAAATCGCTTTTACTCACTCATATTTTGACAAACTAATTTAATTAATCTTTTCAGGGTGTTGGACGGATGCATCGTAAAGTCATAAATTTCATGTTTAGCTTTAATTGATGCATTTTAACTTCAAAATTTCATACTTTTGTATTTAAATTATTTTTAATACAAAAAGTTTGGATAAGATTTGTATGAGGATGATTGCAGGACATGAACTGATTTCTTGTGACCACTAAAAGTGTTGTCTAAATTTAGTTTGAAAATATAACGGATAAATAAAATTTGAAAAATAATCGTCATCAGAAATTTAAAATTTCTGAGCAGACCAAATTTATTTAAATTTTGAAAAACCGTTATTTTTCAAATATTTTTTGACCGTTAGTATTTTAGAAAATTCATGTTAACTTCAACTCATACAAAAAACAGCAATATTAACGGGAACGACTATCCTCAAAGGAATTTTCAGATGTTTACCTTGTTACTTAATGATTAATCAATTAAACTGAACTCTGTATATAAATAAATATTATTATTATTTGAAATAAGAAACAAAACTTTTATTTAAACAATAAATTTCAAAGAAATCTGACGCTTATAAAGTTCATGAGATCACGAAAACAACAAAACATGCTTAATCTTCAATGACATTGATAAGATTTAATCCAGATTTTCCAAGTGATACAGTTTCGAGCATCATTCCATCAGATTTGAGCTGGAACAAGAACTGAATGATGACATAGAACAAATTATTACGATCGTGGCTGCTTCCGTGAATTTTGTCAGTAACAAAATTGAATTTTGGTGTTATTGGATTGCTGCATAAAATGGCACATTTTGATTTGTTCTTTGTAGCTTCTTTTACGTAGTGATCAACGTTTGTCTTCTTAGAATCTCCTATAATAACATAGCGATTATAGAATGGTCTTGAAATATCAGGAACTGGTTGTAATTGAGAATCCAGATAACAGCAAAATAAATGGAATAAAATTCCAGCATCATTTGGTTTGTGGTCATTCTGATTTGATGGATCAAAAGTACTCGACGTGAATTTATAATTTTTCAAGCAACTTCCTTTTGCAAGTTCTCGAATACGTTGAACAAGAAATTCTTGATTCGTTGTCAATTCCAAAAATGGAATAAGTTTTGGTAGTGTTGGAACAAATTGAATTAACTGCTGATTTGATGACGCAATCTTCTTTAATCTCTCAATACCAACATGTCCAATCTTCATGTCTGTAAATCCGCGCTGTTCAAAAGCTTTGTCAGTGTCATCAATCGCATTAACTAAAGGCTCTAAAATTGTTTTATGCATATACATTTTCAAGTTGGCAACGTAATTTGAGAGTTTATTAGCACTCATTTGTCTTATTATTTCAGCATGCTCCTCATCTTTGTTGCTAAATGATTCATCCCTCAGACTTTGCTTGTTGTGTGGCGATAATTGGTAAGTTAAATTTTTCAGCGACGATACAAAGCCATTAACATCAAAACTCCCCCAGAATGAATTGAAAGAGCTAACTGCTAAATTACTTTGTGCTTCTGCAGCACTTGCGATCCTCTTTTCTTGATCAGTGACGTCATTTAAATATTCATCCATCTTCTTGCGATCCATTATGAAATCAGATTTGTTGAATCTGGACGGTGATTGGAAGCTATAGCTTGCGTCTGAATGATGTGTTAAGGTAGAATCATAACTTCCAATAGATGAATTACTCATCCAGCTTGTTTGTTGACTCAAATTTGATGTACTTGCTGTAGAATTCAAGGAATAACAAGAAATCAGATATATGGAATGTGAGATATGTTTTAAATTCTTACGTTCTCCATAACTCTGCCAACTCAAATTTCGTATATTTCCAGCAAACATATCATTGCTTTCCTGTTTGCAAAGTTTATTTGGTGTCGGTGACTTCACGAATGAATTTGACTTGTTCAGACTTAATAATATTCTCTGTTCCTCACTCTCACAGGCAATTTCCTCGTTGAACCATGTATAATACAGGTAGGTGATGATGTTCTTAAGGAGACTTACCAAAATCAGCAATGAAGCTGCCACTTCTATCCAAAAAAATCTGTCATTTGTGTCGGTTTTGTAAATATCAAAAACTAGCACTGATAGGATGAGAAAATTGAATGAACTCCATTTCAACGAGCTCTTGCGCTTAATTTCCGCCAGATGATAGTCTAGTGTCTTATTAATTAACTGTGATTTATGCATTTTTCACAAATTTAAGAAATGCTTTTTATTTCCGCCGGTTTTTACTTTCTTTATTTTGATATAAATGAGCTTGTTTAGGTCACTTTGTCCATAGACTGAACTTGTCAGGATTTCCTTCTGTTTCTTTTACTGCTACGCTGATTGACGGTGATGCTGTTCTGTTAATTAAATCAATTTATTTTTTGGTTAAATTTAATGTTCAAGAAAGTTCAAAAAAATAACGGCTTTCAAAAATTTAAATTTATTTTTTGGTGAAATTGTTATTTTTTTGAATTTTTGAAAACCGTTAAATTTTGAATTTCAAGAAACCGTTAAATTTTTAAAATATTGTTTATAAAAAATTAACTTAAATTTAAGAAATTAAACTATTTTTATAAATGCTTTTTAGACACACAAACTTCAGTGCAATTTTACTTGCTGTACTAAAGTTTGTTATTGTTGTTGTAAATTTTGTTAACATTTTTTCAATTTCATAATTTTAACTAAAAACGATTTAATTCAGCAAAATTACAAATAAAACCAATTAAATATCAACTTGTAGTATTCTAAAATGAGAATAACAACATGAATCATTAACAAGAAGTCGAGAAAAGTAATTAAATCCTATTTTAAAACCGTATGGCATAAAAAAACTCATTGTGCAAAATAAAAAATAAAAAAATGTTCTAAAACGAGCAATGAAGGACTGGAAAAAGTTTTTATTCGCAGTACAATAATAAAATTCACTTATTTGAGTTTAAAAACTTGATAAGAGTGATACAAAGTGTCATATTTTAATAAAGAATATTGAAATGTTTGTGTATAATGTGAAGTTCTCATGAATTGACAAGAATTTAATGTGAAAAAGGTCAAAATTTAGTGCGCTGTAATGAAAATACAGAAAATTCATAATTAATCCGTTTAAAATGACAATGCATCAGTAATAAATTGATTAAATCGAGTGATTAGGATGCAAAAAACACAATTGAGATAATTCTGTCAAGAAATATCATTAATTAAATGCATTTAAGTGTATAAAATATAAAATAGTGCACACTGCAACAACAAAAACAAAAGAAGAGAAGGAAAAGAAAAATTAATATATATTATATATCATGAGTGCTGTTCATTTTCATATCAAATCACAACGTTTCGTAGTGGCATTTTTAATATATTCTGGCTTATCATATGCAAGTTATGGTTAGTATCGAGAGTGAATCAATTTATTAGGCATTCTTTAACTAGCTTAATATATCCACAATAATATTGTTGTTGCTATATTTTTTGATGACTGAGAGCGAGCGAGGAAAAAAGAGCAAAAAATAAGGTTGAAGAAGAACAAGAAAATAAACTCATGATTTTTCGAGTTCATGCTGTGCTATGTGCTATAAGCTTGCCTCCTCTCTGTACGGAAAGAATGACGTTTATTTATAGAACTTTCACTTTTATATTTGTGTACAAACAATATTAATATTGAATTTTTAATTCACTTTTCAACATTCGAAACTCCTTTTTCAACTTCTTCCATATTTGTTGTTGCTTCCATATTTATCTGTTAATCTTTAAGCAAATTCACTGCCTTTTTTTTCGTATGGATAAATCCTTTCCTGTTTGTCATATTGACTTTTGAAATATCAAGAATCTAGAGTTGTCTTGTTTGCCTACAAGTTTAAGTAAATTTGCTCTTCAACTGCTCCTGATGTGGTTGAAAATATTTGAGTATACTTCTTGTTCATGTAAATTATACCTAATGTTTTTGATTATTTTTAAAATCTAGCAAAAAGGTATGAACGGGTTTATAAATTCACGCAAAAATCTAGATTTTAAGACCCCCTCCCCCTCTGTTACAAAAATTTTCTTTAATATGAAAGTGTCACTCAGCGTCAGACCCTTCGACCTCCCTAAAAAATTGGACATCATTTATGATCCCCATGATTTAGGGGGGAGGGGGTTCTGAGATTTTGTGACACTTTAAATTAAATAAATTTTTTTGAATTTAAATTTTATGACAATGGGGGGAGAAGGGGTCTAAAAATCCCATTTTTTAATGGACGTCATAAGTGAATGATCCCTTACCAGGGGCGTAGCTAATAATTTTTCAAGGGGGGTGTTTTCAAATTTTTTGTATGAAAAAAATTTAAATATTTTTTCGAGGGGGGGGATTTGTCCCCCATATCCCCTTGGCTACACGCCTGACCTCTATGAACAAGTTTTTTTAACTTTGTCCATTTAGTATCCTTAAACTGTAGTTTAATGCAGTGATCTATGTTCAAAAATCTAATTTAGCACAGCAATAGGCTTCCATCCCGATCGGCACATATAAAATGTTGACTACACGGTCACCAAGCGCACAGTATACTTAGAACCAAGTGGTCGCCGCTTGGTTTCTAAGTATACTGTTCGCTTAGACACCAATGGTGTCACACCATGTGGTCAACATTTCAATGTGTTCCGATCGGCCATTAATCTGAACAGCTAACGGTTTTCCTCTCAGTTACAAGATTTTCTTCATCCATCCAAAATTTTGGACATCAGAAGTGAACGATCCAAACTTTATTTAAACCAGAATTCCAGAGTCTAATACAAAAGAATAAAGTCCAAAGAGATTAGCATAAATATCAAAAATAAGTTCTTATTTCACATGAAAATTGAAACATGACCTACCACAAAACACTGAAATATGAGATGTAATGAGAGCTAATCATTAGTTTCACTGAGCATTATGCTCTCCATGCAAGTCAAATTTTAAATTCAACTCTTTCTAAATTTAGGGCACGATAATCGATTGGCAGCCATTCGTATTTGTTAAGATTTATAACATTGACCCTTGAAGTTTTCAAGTTCTTTTATCCTTATCATTTTGACACGCTCCAGCTATTTCTGGCTACAATCTAAAATATTAATATTTCAAAACGTATTCAGCTTTAAGCTACGAGTAAGCAAAATTAGTCAATAAATAGATCACACAACGTGTTATCAAGAATATTCGTCTCAAAAATTTTGCATATATAAAAATAACAGACAAAACGTTAAGGCACGGCAGTTTTTGATATTTTTCTCGTCGTAACAACATGATAAAAATATTTTTGTGGTCGTAAATCTATCAATAATAACAGATAATACAAAACTCATATTTATAAATCAAATTATTGTTTATTTATAGGTAAAACTATTGAGATAAAGCACAGTAAGGATTTGCCAGAAGATAACGTCGTGAGTCAAGATTTCATTCATCCGAATGCGGCTGCCATTCACGCTACACCAGATCCTCTAAAAATGTCGCAACGATCAACGAGAAGTAATAGACAGCCTGACGCATAATTTTAATCAAAATATTTACAAAAAAATTTTTTTTAGCTATCATTAAATGCTTTTGTGATCACTGTGATACAACGAATCATATTTGTGAAACTGAAGGGTACTGCTACCTATCATGGCAACAAAATGGAAACAGCTATGACTACAGCCAAAGGTAAACTTTAAATGATCCTCTATTATTTCCATCCATTTCACACAAATCTGTTTATTCTTTTCGACTCAAATGATTTTCGTGATAATTATTTTTAAAAAAATTATTTTGGAGCTTAAAGTACAAAAATTTCAAATCTGAAAACGAAAAATCAAAAATAAAAATATTATTTTTTAATTCATTTTTATAAGAAAATATGGCTGTTTAGATCCTGCGCGATTCTTTCCACCCGAATATCCAAGTTGGTGTTACAGAAGCGATGATAACTTTTGTTGTAAAAAAAGCTTCTGTAATGACGGTAACAAAATCCAACGAAAAACGGTCGATCAGCCCGATTCGCGAGATTCTGACAGTAAAGATCAATTTTTATACTTTTTTTATAGTTTTCTCTTTAATTTTAATTTTACTACTATGTTTGTGATCGAATTAATAATCTCTGAAAATCATGAAACAAACAAAATAGCATTTTTTTCGCAAATTCATGAAATCCTTCCACGAATTGAAATGATTAACTAAAAAGATATTTTTTCTTCTACTTTGTTTTATTATTTATCTCATCTACTAATGTATTTTATTTAGTTTTTTGTGTGTTGTTAATGTAATGAATAATAAGATTACTAAAAACTCTTCTTCGGGGAGCGTTTCTCTTGTGAGCTTTACGATTTCTTTTCCTTCCATCATTACCCTACCCATAAAAATTCAGGAATTCACTTTTATCTTCTTATTTATAGGATATATTTGGGATATTAATGCTTATTGTATATCGCTTCAGATAGTGAAATTAAAAATTGTAATTCATTATATTTTTGAATTTTTTTAAAAGTTTCTGTTCTGTAATAGGCGGCAGATGTTTATGTAAAATTGAATTTAGGGATCGTTCGGATATTACGTAACGCTAAAAATAGCCCTTCTGGTTTCCGTAGTAATTTCTTGGCTCCTCTCCCTCCTAAGCGCTTGAATTTGCTCTGTACTATCCAAACCAGTGTTGTCCAAACTTTTTTGAACCACGGCACACCTTGATGGTAAACCATGACCAAAATCGCACACAGCGTGCGGTTCGTGTTATTTTCAAAAAATTTCTACGGCACACAGGTTGGACAACACTGATCCAAACTACGCAGGGGCCTATTCAGGGAGGGGTTTGGGGGGTCAAACCCCCCCTCCCCTCTTTCTGGGATTTTTTTTTCAATTTGTTATCCCCCCCTAAATTATCCCGTCCATACAAAAAAAAATTTCAAAATCCCTCCCTTGAAAAATTTTTGGCTACGGCCATGAAACTATGTGTTTGGTACAATAGGAAATTCTTTCAAAAAGATAATTTTTCGCGAATACTCAGGCAGTGAATCTCAATTTTTGAGCAAATAACATGAAATTTATGAAATAGTTCGTAAATTACGTCACGCAAAAAATGACTTTTTCAACCCCTGTCACAAATTTTCCATAGGAAAAAAATTCTTGTATTTGGACTGTCTTCAACCATCCTTTCTCCTAGATCCTTACTTAATTTGCAATCAATCCCAAGGCCTTGCAAGGATAGAAATATTTAAATATCTAATATAACAGAAAAAACTTAGATATCGTTCCTTATTGTTTAAATATCTGAGTCCAGGTACCGGTTTTTCGGTATACCTTTGCCATTACTAAAGACAATAGCTGGAGTATGCCCCAAATCAATGGTACAATAGATTTGAGTCGCAGTGCTCTCAGTTGGATGTGCCCCAGATCCCGCCTGAATCAGTCATTCTATAGTAGGCTGACCATCTGCTTGGTTTTTCAGAGGACTGTCATCTATTTTTTTCATTTTTCAAAAATAAAAAAGATTTGTAATGTTCTAATTCGTCCAGAAAACGAATAAAACTAGTCGACATGGGGGATGTCCTCTATTTTTCTTGAAAATATCTGGTTACCCTTTTCTATAGTCAATTTTTGTTGTAAAATCCAACTCAATTTTTACTAGAGAAAAAAAACCTAATCAGGCTAATTGAGATAACAACACTTAGACCCCAAACGAGTATTATCAGATAATTGGTTTTATCTAAATCTAATCAACTAAAATAAGTAAGACCACACCTGAAATTAATTGATGGTTTATTTACCCAAAAGTGCACAAGAGAAACTTTTTTGCTATCTTAAAAATCACATAAAAGTCGACCATCCAGATTGAAAAAAACTTAGTTTTCAAGTCCAACTTAAAAAACGGTTTGAAATTGCTTTGATGATTGAAATTTCGTTTTCAGATAATTTTTTGATTTTTTTAATTTTTTTTCTTTGCTCAATTCTAATAAAACTATTAACAAAATAATAATTTTTTCCTCCAAAAAAAACACTTGCAAACACAATTTGGAAATGAAACGAAAAAAAAACTCTATATTCAATTTTGATGATATCACCCAAATGCGAATTGTCGTATTTTGTCGAAATCCATTAATACACAAAATGCGAACATAATGAATATAGGTGCATAGATCGAACTCACATCCTTGAAGGTCGTTTACCTCTCCAATGTTATTCGTCAAAAGAAAAAAAGGATTTTAATTCAGATTGCTGTCAAACAGATTTTTGCAATAACGGCATTATGCCACAGCCAGGTAGAAATTTTTTTTAAAAAAATTTATTCTCTCAAAACAAAGCAAATATCAAAACTATAATTAATTTTTATTCATTTCGTTTTATTAATTGGCAAAAGGCTATATCTTTAATACTACTTTTATTATTATTATTGCTATCTTTATTATATTATTATACACTTTATCCTTCTTACTCCTCGCATATTTTACAAGATTCTTTTTCTTTATTTATTTTTGACTGACATTAGAGGTTCCACAGTTTTGTTGTTCTTTCTTGGAAATGTGATACAGACATTCTTAAAAATTAGACCTATTGCATGATTCAATGAATTCCTTGTTCAGATATATTTGAATTTGCAAAATACAATTTAATCATATTCCTTTCGACAAGCGCTACGTGAAAATTGTCAGCTGTAATTAGATTCTAATTAATGGAAAAATTTCCATTCACAATTTTTGCTGGCTTGTTTGAATAAGTTGACGATTTTGCAGTAATTTCCTTTGTTATATAACGATATTTAAAATAGTTTTTAATAAACTTAATAAATTGCAATTTGTGAGAATTTTTTTTTCAATCTTGACCTTAAAAATGGTTCTAATCACAATTTTAGAACAAATTTTGTACGTTTTTGGAATTATTTTTATGTTTATCGGTAGTTTTAATTTAAAATTGTAAAAAAGAAATATTTTTAACTGTCAAAAGTAAACTGAACAAAAAAAAATTGTGAAAAACTCTATTGTGAAAAAACAATTAATATTATTAGACTTTTTTGGGATTTGAACCCACAACCTCATTTTGAGAATTAAATATTTGACACCTAATGACAATCCACTGGGTCACAAAAACTTTTATTTTTAACTGACAGAATCGTATAGACATGGATCAGGGGCGTAGCTAGGGGGTGATCCTTAGGTGTCCGAACACCCTCCTTGAGTTTATTTTTTTCTTATAAAAAATAATGAAGAATTAATGTCTAAATAAGTACAAAGATTCTATTTTAATGATTTGTTCAAAAATAAAAAATTCCCCTCCCCCTCCTCTCAAAAATCCTGGCTACCCTCCTGACATGCATCATTAGATTCTTCGAAAATTCAGTATCATCTATCAAAACTGGAACCTCTAAGTAGAAATTACTATAAAGACTTGATTTTCATTATTTGTGAATGCATTTGTAGTTAATATGCCGCTATAAACTATTATTACTCCTTACTCTCACAAATAATTAAAGTTATTGTCATGTTTACTAAAGAAATCAGCACAAAAAGCTATTAGAATTATCATTTACAAAAAGGCTAATGAACTTGTACTGTTTTTATTAAGTAGATAGCTGTATATTCCGCTAATTTTTATTGATAAGACAATTGAACAACTGATTAGACATTGAGTATGTCATTCGTGGCATCGCAATAAGTTCTTAGTTCTAAGACGATCGACTGATTGACTCGTTAACTTCAAAACTCATGATTCCATCAATCACTTATAAAATAAAATTCTATAATAATTTTCCATGTAGGTATATTTTTGGCTGCCTCGATAGAGAACAATTCCTTCCTCCCGGCAATCCGTTACAATGCAAAACGACTGATCCTCAAGTTGAAATATCAAAGTGCTGTTATACGGACTATTGTAATGTTAAATCCCTAATTGATCTACCTGAAGGTATCAACCTTTTTTGACCAAATTTTCTAAAATTATTGAGGGATAAAAAATTCATAAAAAGGCTTTCATTGTGTAACGGCTTTTTGAGATTTGAATTATTTTTTTGAACTTCAGACTAAATTTTTGAACATCAAACTTTCAGTCTCAAGTTCAAAATTTAAATCTTTCAAAGCCGTTATAATTGTTTCACATCTTTTTATTTTACAGTTTATTTTATTTATTGTCTTGCAAAGCTCTTAGAGCAGGTATTGCATATGAAAGTTATAGTGAGGCGTCCTTTCGATGTTTTCTCATCCCAATATTAATAAGTGCATCAATTTCTTCTCAAAAACCGTTAATTTCAAATTTATTCTCATCATATTTTGTGATCGTCCTGTCGTATGAATAGTTCCTGTTGTATATATTTATGCAAGATAAAAGATAATTTCGTGGAATTGAATCTTGAAAGATGAATCAATAACTGAATGAACTTATCAAAGGAATTGACATTTCCATAGGAATCACTTACTTTACAAATAGAATTGGACATTTAACATTTAATTTTATGACATCATCACGAATCAGAGATTTTAATTTTTTGGGACCATGTCAACATAACTCAAACTCAAGAATCCACCCACTCCCTTAAAGCATTTGCTTATTAAATAGAAGTCTCAGTGTAACAATGTCCTCAAAGAATTAAAAGCTCCATGACTTATACCAACTTATACTAAGAACTTCAACATTAATTTTTAAAAATATCCTCAAAAAGTTGTGCTGTTCATTTTAGGTATTTAAAAATAATTTGTTCGTTTAATAATATTTTTTTTTTAATATATTTTGTGTGCTAGCTTTGGGCAAAATGCTTCTTTCTTACGCATGCTGTACATTATTATTTTTAAATAATTAAACATGCATTTAATCAAAATTATTCATGCACGTTTTATAAATGATTTTGGTTTAAATGCAAGCTTATAATTGGGACAGTATTTTGATAACTGTGGATGTATCCATCTTCAAAATACTGCATCAATTTTCATCCTTTCCCACTTCCGATTCATTAAATATTAATATAATTATTCATTCTCATCTAGTTCCAATGCAAAAGGATAATATTTTGGAGCCATCAATAATTTTCATTGTACTGAGTGCATTGCTGTCATGTATTATTTTGATTAGTGGCATCGCAATGTTCCTCCTTCTACGCAAGAGAAAGCAAAATAGTGGAGGACAGCCATTGATAACTGAAGAGTCGTTATGTGGACAAACACTTCATGATATCATTGAAATGACTACGTCTGGAAGTGGCTCAGCTGGTTTGCCATTGCTAGTTCAACGATCAATTGCACGACAAATTCAATTGGAGAAGATTATTGGAAATGGACGATTTGGGCAAGTTTGGGTGAGTTTTGTACTTTTATGTGCTGCTGGTGTAGAATTTTTAATGACTTATTCACATTTATAGGTCGGTCGTTGGAGAGGCGAGAAAGTTGCAGTCAAAATTTTCTCGAGCAGAGAAGAATGTTCATGGACACGAGAGGCTGAAATTTATCAAACTTCAATGTTGCGTCACGATAACATTTTAGGATTTATTGCTGCCGACAATAAAGATAATGGAACATGGACTCAGTTATGGCTTGTGACTGATTATCATGAAAATGGATCACTTTTTGATTTCCTTAATGCTCATACTGTTAGTGCAAAGACAATGGTTTTAATGGCATTGACTATTGCAACAGGATTAGCACATCTTCATATGGATATTGTTGGAACATTTGTCAAGGACTGTAAGTCTCAATGTAAAGATTGTAAGGAATGTCCAGGAAAGCCAGGAATTGCACATCGTGATTTGAAGAGTAAGAATATCCTCGTTAAAGCTAATTTGACATGTGCTATTGGAGATTTAGGTCTTGCTGTGCGTCATAATGCAAAAACAGATACAATTGATATTCCTTCAACCCATCGTGTTGGAACAAAACGTTACATGGCTCCTGAGGTATGTGTTGGATCTTCTCAGAAGGATTTAAATAATTAAATATTAATATTTTTTTAGGTTCTTGACGATACAATCAATATTAATCATTTCGATTCATTCAAACGTGCTGATATTTATGCATATGGATTGATACTATGGGAAATTGCTAGGAGATGTAACACTGGAAACATGTACGAAGATTATCAACTACCCTTTTTTGACGTTGTTCAACCTGATCCCAGTATTGAAGAAATGAGAAAGGTAAGTCATTGTTTCTATGTGCCTCTATTTTTGGACAACTTATCATTTGTAAACTTAAATTTTATTTTTCTCTCGTCTCTAGGTCATTTGCATCGATAATCAACGTCCAACAATCCCCAACAAATGGCAAGTTTCTGATGTATTACACGGAATGTCAAAGATAATGAAGGATTGTTGGTATCAGAATCCAGCAGCACGTTTAACAGCATTAAGAATAAAAAAGACGTTATCGGCACTCAGTGTCAATGAGAAACTTTAAGCATTTGAGCAAATGAACTTTAATTTTTATCAAAAAAACAATTAAGCTTAACAAATTGAATGCATTGAAAGAATGCATTGATTTTTTAAAATATATATTGAGCTCATGAATATCATTTGTTGCATGCCCAAAATGATTTATTCATAAGTTATTGACCATTGTGTTATAAGTGATTGGCACCAATATTACGTTGTTTGATGTGAACAGCAGATTCTGGAATTATTATTGATATAGTTCTTAAGCTTAAATGTTTTCTTAAGTATTAGGAATCATCAAAAAAAAAAGGTTAAGAAGGACATACATAAAAGATTAAGTACCAAATTTTAAAAAGTTATACTACCAAAATATAAAAATTAAAATTAAGATGATGATGAAATGCATTTAGGATAATCAAAAAAATTAAAAAAAAAATGTTTGTATTGGCATCTAAAAAAGTGAAAAAAAAAATCTTAAGAAAAGCAGCTTCATTTCTAGAAATATCTATCACTTGTAATTGTTATCGTTAGATGTAATATAAATGCTGATTAGTTCATAACGCAGACATAAAGTACGTCTTATTTTATTAAATATATCAAATTACTTTCATTCATTGATCTCTTGTCATTATCGATACATATATTTACAAACAAACACGCCCACAACCACAAATGCATATAAAAACGTCTGTTTTATTTTATATTTTTGTGCTTTTGTTATTTTGATCGGTTTTAATTTTTTTAAGTGATTGATTAATTTCATTTAGTTGTTGCCTTTTTTAGTTTTTAAAATGATGTTAATGAGGATGATGAGACGATGAGAAAGTTGCTGGATTTTTGAAATTACAAATTTCCGACTTTTTAGTTTTAAATTTGAGATTTTATGTTCAAAATTTGAATCTAAGTTGAAAATTTTGAGATTTTAAGTTCAATTTTTGAATTTCAAATTCAATTTTTGAATTTTAGATTTAATTTTTGAATTTAAGGTTCAAATCTAGAAGTTAAGGTTCAATTTTTGAATTTTGTGTTCGAATATTTAATTTTAAGGTTCAAATTTTGAACTTTAAGTTCAATTTTTGAATTTAGGGTTCAATTTTTGAATTTTAGGTTCAAATCTTGAATTTAAGTTTCAAATTTTAGAATTTAAGGTTTAAATCTTGAACTTTAGGTTCAATGTTTGAATTTTGTGTTCAAATATTTAATTTTAAGGTTCAAATTTTGAACTTTAAGTTCAATTTTTGAATTTAAGATTCAATTTGTGAACTTCAGGTTCAAAATTTTTAATTTAGGTTCAAATGTTTGAATTTAAGGTTCAAATCTTGAACTTTAGGTTCAATTTTTGAACTTGTCGTGATACTGCATTTTTCCTAAGATCTGAGGATCCCACAAAAAATCAATCAAACTTCACGAACCCTAAAAAATTCAGCAACCGTCGCAACATTTCACATCCTTAGAGACACATCATGAGCTGTAATTTAAGACATAAAGAAAAACTATGGTGAAAGTAAAACGTGTAGAGCATATAAATAAATTACCTGAAGACCTGAAATAATTAATTTCCATAAAACATATTATTACTATAGATACCTATGATGATGCTGAAAATAATCTACAAAACCATTGCAATAGTTACGAACTACTTCCAAAAAAAATAATAATTTCTCCCCACAATAAACAGAAATGTCCATGAAAACAATATCAGAAATGATTTAATTGTTCAATAGAAGTAAATTAAGGAAAAAACAAAAGAAATATTTTTATGTTCCTTTTTTGATGATAAAGCAAAGACACACACACACACACAATTGTGGCATTACTGCCATACCTGCCAATCTGTACAAATTTCTCTTTATCCCAGTTGAAATTCCCATTCACAATAAGACATTTCTTACATAATAAATGCAAATAGACATACATACATTCACACACACAGATCCAGACATAATTGAAATAGGAAGAAAGAATTATAAGGTAAAAGCTCAATAGATGGTAGAAATCCAGTGAAATTAATTAACTAATTTAAAGTACCATGAGATTAAGTTTAATAATATATGAAAAAACTACAATGATAAGATTGATATACGATTGATGATATAATGTCTAGTTGTAAATGCTAAGAAGATGAAATATAAGATTATTTAAGATAAAATTATTGCTTGGGTTCTGTGGGAATCATTGAGGTTTTGCTGACGATTTTAAATTAAAGTAAAATCATTTCCAAAATGCTCAAATTTCCAATCCCTTGATATAAACATTATTGCCCGTGCTTTTCATGATAAATTAATTGAAAAAAAATTAAAATGAATGAACAGTTTTTACCTTTAGAATTATTATAGAAATACATTTTACCTATCTACCATTTAAAAAAAAGAAAAGGATAAATACGATTTATATATTGATAATTAAGCATAAGTTTTATGTACATAATTATGTTTTAAGAAATATTTTTTTCCTTATTAATTTTCTTAAATCCTCAAAAACAAATGAAAAAACTTTTTTTTACCCTTTTTGATTTTATTGTTTAAGTGTTGCAAAGAAAATAATGCTGCGCGATGTATCAGATACGTATAAACTAGAGATATAGCTTTGTATTCTTATTTCCTTATATCTTTGCATTTATTCGCGGATTTGATGATTCGAAAAATTTGAATATTGAGGAAGCTTTGACAAGGTTCTAGAATTTTTTACCCAAATTTTGCTTAGAATTTTTAAAAATCCAAATTTAACTTCATTTTAAATTTCAATTTTACAAGCTCCGTCGAAATTTTTGGAAAAAATGGACTAATTTGCTGGGTAAGGACCTCATTGGACTCCTCAGGCTAAGTCGTTGGTCTTTACCACTCAATAGTAAACTGTTGATTTATCAGAAGTGTTTTCAATTACCTGGACTTATTTATACAGCTTTAATCAATCCAAAAGTCTCAATTTTAAGAATGGGCTACCAATGTTTCACAATCTAGTCGCTAGGGCACCGCTATGGCGTCAAAAAGATGAAGGGGTGCTTTGACATGATAATTTTTGGTCGAGGTGGGAAGGGGGGGGGGGGTTGATTTGTCCCCCAATCCCCTACGCACCTGGTCGATATCAAGATTCAAGTTGTAGGTATATTACTTTAGACTACGAGACTTGATATGGCTTTATGCCTAAAAAGTATCAATAATTTTTGGAATATTAAAATAATAAACTAAGTTAATCTAAAGATCAGATATTTTTATATCCAATAACCTCAAAAAATTCCATTATTCTTGTCAAACCATCTTCTCGACTCACAAACACTTTTGCACCATCAAATCCGCGATTATAAGCGACTATTGATAAATAATAACCTTCTTTCTATAGAAATAACACGTTGAAGAAAGAAAGATGACAGCAAGTAAAAAAGTAGAAAAACAAATATGCATTCAGGTTCGTTTTGATTATAATAATATTAATAATAATGAAGATATGAAGATGAAAAGATGTAAACCAAAAAAATACAAAGAAATAACAATGGATGGTAATATTATTTTTTTGGAAATGAAAATATTGAAAATGAAATGAATGTAACGAGAATAAAAAAATATTATTAAAAAACTGTTAAAATAATAGTAAGAAAAGAAGATAAAAGTAAATATCTATAAAGAGAGTTGCATTAAAAGCATTAAAAAAATTAAGGAAAAAAAATTACAAGCAGAGATCTTTGTTCAGGGAAATGTTCTTGTCACAAATCACAAAAAAATGTAATAAAAAAATAACAAATAGAGCTTTCAATAATTAATTTGAGAAGACAAAACAAAACAAAAAAAAATAATAAAATAAAAAGTTGAAGAAGAAAGCCAACTCTGAGAGACCTCGACTATTTGGTTCAAACTTACTGTAACAATTTAAAGTGAGCACTAAAAAAATTAAATAACTATGAAAATGAGAAACAAATTTTATTTTGTGATTCTAATGAGATAAAAACGACAATTTTGTGAATTTTCGTCTTTTTCTTGATTTTTTTTGGCTTAACTAATTACATGTAATGTTGATAGGTTTTTTTGTTTCATTTTATGATATTGGAGATTTTTGGGCTTTTGTGACTCGGGAATATTTGAAAAACCTGTTAAATTTTTGGAATTTTACAATTTTTGAAAATTCTGTTAAATTTTTAGAATTTTTAAATTAATTTTTTTTAAAAAATTCTGTTAACTTTCAAGAATTTTAAATTTTTTTTTTGAAAATTCTGTTAAATTTTTAGAATTTTACAAATTTTTTGAAAATTTTGTTAAATTTTTCGAATTTTTAAATTAAATTTTTTAAAAATTCTGTTAACTTTCAAAAAAATTAATTTTTTTTTGAAAATTCTGTTAAATTTTTAGAATTTTTAAATTAAATTTTTTAAAAATTCTGTTAACTTTCAAAAAATTTAAATTTTTTTTTGAAAATTCTGTTAAATTTTTCGAATTTTACAAAAAATTTTAAAATTTTGACGAGTGTTTTGAAAAAATCTGTTCAAATTTTAAAAATTTTGACAAGTTTTTTGAAAGTTCTGTTAAAATTTTGAAATTTTCGACGTTTTTTTTTGAAAATTTTGACGAGTTTTTTTTTTAAAATTCTGTTAAATTTTTGAAAACGTTGAGGATTTTTTTTGGAAAATTTTCACCAATTTTTTGAAAGTTAACAGAACTTTTACAAATTATTTTGAAAATCCTTTTTGAAATTTTCAAAAAAAATTCAAAATATTCCTGAGCATGTTAGCCACAGTTTAGATATAGAAGGAAAATGAATTACGTGAACATTGTGTTACTAATGATTACATTAAGATATGCGCTCAAATTTTATTGAAAATATCGTTTATGAAACGATTGGACTGAAAAAATACGAGAACGACTGACTTTGAAATTCGAAATTGAAATCAATAACTTTGGTTCCTTATGAAGAAAAAAAAATTTATAATGAAATTCTTTGAATGAATTTTTATGGCCTTTTTCGATAGTTTCTTAGAAATTTGATGAATCATAATGGATAAAGAATGATATTTGGATAAGAATATTTTGATAAGAAAAAAAATGAAATGCAAGAAAAATTTGATGAGCGATTATTTCTATCTATGATATACTTGATTATAATAAAGAATTTCTTTTTGTATTTTCATTCCATTAAAAATCGTAAAAAATAAAGTAAAAAAATGAATAAAATTTTTTTTAAATCTTAAAATAATTTCAGCTCAAACTAAGCTTTCCTATAAAAGCTCTACGATAATCTTTAAAGCTCCACAATGTGCTTTAAAGCTTTCAAAATTCAAATCTCCAACTTTCTTCTATCTCAACCGTCCAAGAACCTTCATTTACTTCTCAATAAATTTATAATTTAAATATTCACAGCAATCATAAAAATGCAAACAGACCAGCACAAGAAAGCAATTTTTTATTGGTAAGTCATCAATTTTTTCAGTTTAAAATGCAGAGAATCACATTATAATGTGACCATCGCTGATAATTCTATTATTCTCATTTCCATTAAATTTACAATTTAAATTCAAATCACATAAATTGCAACGTGCAAGCCTAGACTCGTCTTTAAAAGTTATGCGAGCAATTATTACGCATTCCACAGAACTAAAAGATTCTTTTTTCTAGCACATTAGACACCAAAACAAGACAATTGGGTCAATTCATTAATCGATGAGATCTACATAGAAGAATCTAGTTAAACGACATTGAATTCATCCCGTTTTAGTTGAAAATCAGGAATCTATTCAGTTCTCATTTCTTTTTGTTTCATTTTCCACTCAATATCACGTTTGAGATATGCATGAAAATGCGAATTGCGGTGGAGATAAGTTGAGTCAATGTTGAGTATTTAAAGCTAAGAGAAAATGAGTTTTAGAATTTTTGGAGTTGAAAGATGAATGGAACGCATTTGTTTTCTGTTATCTGTTTTGTAGGAAATATAGTTTTTGTTTAAGCAAAGCCATGTTTAAGCAAAGGGTTGTGTACAAATGACATCAAAAAGCTAAATTTATAAATCACTCTTTTGAGTTTCGAACCTAAGATTGCTGTCTAGGGACGTATCCAGGGAAGGGGTCAATCCCCTAATTTTATATTTTTTGAAAAACCGGAAAAACCAATGTAACTCAGAACCTTTCAAATTAAACCAGAGCTCAAAGACGATGCGAGTCGATTTAAAATACATCGATCAGGGGCGTATCCAGAAATTTCTGGATGGGGGGGTTGAAATTTTTTTGTATGGACTGGAAAATTTAGAGGGGTTTTCCCTTTAGAGGGGAAAGGGGGGTTGACCCCTTTCCTGAATACGCCCCTGACATCGACTTTAAGCTCTAAATTAAATTATATAGCTGTTTTAATTGTCTGGTCTAAATTAAGATTAGCTTTACCCAGTACCTAAAAATTCCCATCAGGTCTCGAACTTTTTCAAATTCAAAGGTTCAAACGATTGATTTTCTCACCTATATTTTTAAATGCAAAGTTTCAAATCCCTCTTGAACCCCCTCTGGCTACACCTAAACTTTTCCGATTGTCTTGTACTGAATATTTTTTTTTTGGAAAAATATAATAGGGCGGAAAATTTCCGTAAACAGCATAGAAGTCTAAAAATTAAATGGCAGACAAAATGCACATACCAAATCCACCTTCTAACAATAGCTCATCTCATCCACTTTTCATACTGTAAGTGTTTCAAGTCATTCCGCATCAAAAGAGTAAAGCCAAAGTATTTTTCATAATTTTTTTTCTCTTCTCAAATTGCGTTCAATGTGAGTCAACGGCAGCAGCATGTGAAAAGAGAGTAAAACGGCAAGAAAAGAAAATAAAAAAGCTAACTATTAGCAAAAAAGAAAAAAATTTCTTGCTGCAAGTGCTTAGCTTTAGTTTTCATCTAACCGCGATCGTTTAAAGACGCGCAGTTGCTTAGGCTGCATGAATTTCGTTGTCTAGTGTCAGAAATAAAAAAGATTCTTCAAAGAACATTGTGCAATAACAAAATAATAAGAAAGTACTGAGACTGATTTTTGTAGGCTGTTAAAGAAATGTTTTTTTTTCTCGTGGATGATTCCATAAAAAATTGATTTGTTTAATGAAGTTGAAACATTATTTGTTATAAAAGAAAGGAGAGAAATACAAAAAAACTTTATAGACACTATGAAAAATATTTTTTAACACACAAAAAAAGAGAACAAGAAAAAATTTTTTATGCACATTAAGAAACTGAAAAATAAAATAAAATAAACTGATCGTGATATTGTGGTAATTTTCATAATTTTTTTTGTGATATATTCAGCAAAAAATCGTAAAAAAATAATATTTTTTTAGAATACTTTTTGTGCTGTTTCTGTTACACATATTTAAAAAAGTTTATGGTTAATTATTTCGTCTTGACTTTCCCGAACAGATTGAAGACAAAGAAGGTGAGTAATAACATAAAAGTCGAAATGAAGTGGCAGATTCCTTGAAGGAAATGCCGTCTTGCTGCACAGTAGTTGTATGTTTGAAAAATTGGAAAGGCATAAGAGTGCTCGAAATATATTGATTATTCTATTAGAATTTTGATAAATTGCAATTTTTACGATTTTTACAATTTTTTTTTAGAAAATTTTGATTTTTCCGATTTTCAAAATTTTTTAAAAATTGTAATTTGACCCGCAAATTAACCTTTGTTTTTTAAATAATTTTTTAAAAACTTTTTTGTAACAACTTTTTTAATTTAATTTTGAAGCATTTTTTTAAACCTTAAATTTGAAAATCTTGGATTGAAGTTGAGAAATTTGAAATTTCTTGAATTTTTAAATTTCATGAAAAATTCTAATTAATTCAGTAAGGCATCACTCATTTATAACATCCATTGAAAAAATAGAATTTCCCCATTTTGTCAAAATATTTAAACTTAATTATTATTTAGCTCTAACCAGCGGCATAGGGGGGGGGGGGTTTCAAATTTTGTGTGATAAAAATTTTTTAGGAGGGATTTTCTGAATTTTTTCTCAAAAACCCTAGTAAATTGACATGCCTGGCTACAACACCCCAAAATAATAGGGCCTTCATTTCAGGCTAAAATTAATTGAATCTATTATGTTTATATAGGTTGGGTGATCATCGACTTTTTGTCATTAACCGCGACTTTAATATTAATATTTTACTAATTATTGTGTTTCTTGAAGTATTTGAAATATTTTGGTTCAAAAAGTCGACAATTAATAATTTGTGCTTAATACTGCCTTCAAATCCGAAACTATTTTATTCAGATATCCTCATGTTCATATTCATGTTCATCAAGTAGCATCTTCATCTTCACCTAAAGTTCAATATCCTCAACATTTTATTTTATTATCCTCAGCATTAACTTAAAAGATCTTTTAATTAAAAACACATTTTTGAGGACACACAAGAATATTCATTTACTTTGGATTCTTGCTGAAGATTTGCATTTATTTCATTTATCGAACAGATATTTAATATGATAATGAAATGATCTGATCTGGTTGGTGATTATAAAAATTAAGGTGGCGTAAATTTTACTTTAAAGTCTTGATCCGAACTGAGGACCAATTTCTTGGGTATAACCAAAGGTATGAATATTTTTGGAATTTTCTTAGTTATTTTTGAGACAGTAAAGGACTTGAAAAATTACTAATTTGTTACTTGATTCTCAAATTACATTATAATTCATTGATGATTCAAATATTGATAGTAATACTCTAAATCAGTGCTGTCCAACCTGTATGCCGTAGAAATTTTTTGAAAACAACACGAACCGCACGTTGTGTGCGGTTTTGGTCGTGGTTTACCATCAAGGTGTGCCGTGGCTCAAAAAAGGTTGGACAATACTGCTCTAAATAGTGGATTGAGAGTGGGAATCGAACCCATGTTCTCTTAAAATCAGGCAATTTTAAATTTCCTTTTTATTACCAAGTCACTCGGCCACAGAAGCATTAGTCTTGTACTGGCAGATTCGCTTCTATATTGCTAGATCCCCCAGACACCACACACTCAAAAATTCACCTCGAGAAAATCGCGTTAAGAACAAAATGAATCCATTATTAATTTTTACAACCCTCCTATCAAGGCAATAAAAAAGATTATTAAAAAGACCTGATTTTAGTTGATATCATTAAAATTAAATTAAGCATTGTGTGGTGTCGTTCTATCATTGAGGAATATAATAAAATATTATCAGATGAAGTGCAGTTCCAGCTTTTATGATCAGATGTTATGGTGTGCAAATTTTATGTTAAAATAAATTTTATATTTCCCCATTTTTTGGGCACAACTAATCAATTAAATGCTGTAGGAATGAACGAATTTTTAAATATCTGAATGACATAAAATTCTTGTTTTTTATCTCATGCTTGGAAATATGCTAAGATCTTCATGATTTTCTCACTGCCTTTTGTATGGAAATTAAATTTTATTGTAAGGAAAATTACATGCTTAGCAAAATGTTGTCAATTCTGATTAAAGCAGTAAGAAAAGCGTTAATTTTATTTTATTTGGTAAATTGATCTTAATTTGATGTTATTGTGTATTTAAAAGTATTTTTTCTGTGACTCAATTAAATTTAAACCAGGTCTGTTATGAATTCGAAAAAATTAGCTAGTAAAACCGAAATTCATGCTGACTTGAGCTTTATTTCTGATAGAATTTATTTAAAGGAAAAATGGGGGGAAAATTTAAAAACAGTTTTTGGTGATTTAAAAGACAAATTTTTATGTTTTCTGAGTTTTTCAGCTTGGAATTCCAACAGGCAAAGAACATGCTCTGATCTTACTTTTTTGAGTATGCTCAATTATACTAACAAAGTGTGCTCATTAAGTAGATTGTAGGTATGTAGATACCCCTTCGGGGGTAGAATCTCCAGTATTTTGGGAGGGGTCCGAGGGGTTCTGAAATAAAATTTGTATGGAAATAATTTTAAGACACAGAAAAAAATTAAAAAATGGACTAGAAAATAATTCTGAACCCGCAATTCGAAAGACCAGACCCCCTTTTAGCAGTTAACAATTCATAACCAAGGAAATTATTAGTCTTTTTAGTAAAAGCAACATTCCAAGTGTAAACTGAAGTGTCTCAGTGACTTCTTGATTCGGTACTTGATTCGAGACAGCGATCGTAGGCTTGTTGCTTCCTCTTAAAGCTATAGACAGAAATATCATCAAAAGATGATCCTATTAGATAACGAGCTCAATGATCTGAGATGTTCTCAAATAGTAAGTGTCTTAATTGAACTAGCTGAGCATGCTCTTGGGTAGACTCTGTCCTTGCTCTGCTTTCTATCATTTCTAGCAGATTTTTGACTTCTATTCCATTGATATTGCAACTCTTAATGAAATTCTAATCAATAATAAAATATTGTACAGTATTTTCAACCATTTCCATGCAAATCATTAAAATTATTTTGATTTAATCTACAAACACAAAAAAGAATCCAATTTACTTCAAAATTGCTAAATTGGTGAGTTTGCTGTGCTTTTAGAATAATTTTTAACACATCTAAAATTGAACAAAACCAGACTAATTGAATTATTTTCTAATATTCTATGTCTTCTTCAAAAAAAATTCCCGAAAGATTTTCTTCAAATAATAATCAAATGCTTTAATTTAACTCCAAAAAAGTACCGATGATCCACTTATGATGAGATAATTTGCCCCATTCTAACTAACAAGATGAAATTAAATCAGATCAATCTGTAGAAATTTCACGTATTTGAGCTATTTAATCAGTAACGGAAATTCCTCTCAACTTCCATCTTTTTTTTCTTCATTATTAACGACATTAAATTTAAATTGAATTTAAATTTTAACTGTTATCAATTTGTTGATCATAAAATTAATTTTTTGTTGAGTAATGGAAAAGAGATGTTGGTGATGAAAATGGGAGATATAAGATATTTTGATATCTCAAATAAAATTAAAGTTCTTAATTATGGCTACGTTCTGAATCATAAAGATAAAAGTAAGAATACATTGCGAGAGTTTTGGAAGGTTTTGGCAGGTGCTTCAGTGATTCGAGGGAAATTAAAATGAAGGAAGAATATTTGGAAAGTTATCACTTGCAATTTGTTTCATTGATGCTTAAAATTTTTTTGAATGAATTAAAATTAATAATTTTATTGCTTGGAAATGAAAAAAAAAGATATTTAAAAACTCACTAGAATTTATTTTTAGAAGCTTTTGGATCCTTAAATATAATAATTTTGAAAATTTGGAATTTTTAAAATTATTTTGATGTTATATTGGTTATAAAGTGACTTTGCAATCTGTTAAAATAAATAATTTGCGTGAGTTTGGGGTATTTAGTTGAAATCAAAACTTAAATCGGTTAAAATATTTAACACTTATCCATGGGTTCAAATCCCATTAAAATAAATCTATTTCTGCAAATTTTCTCTTGTTTATCTTTCTTTTTTGTATTTAAAACGTCATAAATGACGTCAACTTTTTAGGTTTTGTGACAAAAGGGGGAGTAGATCTAAAAATCTCATTTCTGGCGTAACGTCATTTATTAACAGCCCGAGCTATTTATCTTACTTTAAATTTTAAAAAAATAAGCCGGGATGGGCTGAATTTTTTTCGACTAGAGGAGTCTCAGGTCTAAGAGCTACGGTAATGCAATATCTAATGTTTGAAGTCAATTTTGAATAATTTTCCACCATAAACAATATTCTAAAATGCAATATTTAAAAATCACCTCAAAATTGACTAAAACTGACCTCAATCACTCGAAATATTTTATTAAATAATTGACAAATTCATTATTAAGTCAGCAAGTTTCAAAACATTCCACAATTATAAAAATAAACCTCCGTAGTCATTCTTACGAAAGAAACGAGAGGGAAAAAGTCTTGCAATTGGCTTAAGCTTTATCTTTTTAATTAATCTATAATGCAATCAGCTTCAATGAATTTGTGGTCATTAAAAATTTTCACAAAAAAATAACAACAATTTTTATTGCTGAAGAAGCGATCACTTCTGTGCCTCGTGGGGTATCATCAAAAGGGATCAAAAGTAGTCATCACTAGAATTATCCGTTATTATTGATCAATAACAACAATGTATGTAGGTGATAAAATATTCTATGTGCTACTGAACTTCCATTCTCATTCCATATTAATTTACTTCCATCGGCTGTAAAAGATCAGACGCAAAACTTGTTTATTCTTCTAATATTCTATAATCATTCGCTATTTTTCTTTACGATCCTCAATCAATATCGTCCAATGCATTTAATTACAAGCTCGAGGTTTCACTAATTATAAACATGCGTCTCTCTCTTTTCTTTTTATTATTATTAACTTCTTTTGCTTCTTCTTTTATTATTGTTTGATTTCTTACTGACGATTGAACAATTTAACCAATTCATGAAACTAGAGCTTCTTCAAGCAATTATTTTATTCTCTTTTCATTTCTTTTATCTCTATTTATTATGTACTTAATGGTTGAATAGCAGCTAAAGTAACAACAATGAAAATATTGTTTTTGCTTTGTGCAATTTTTAAAAGGAGAAATGTTGGCTTTTGTTGCAAAAACTTTGACATTTTTGGAGTGGCTTTCAATAGACACTCAAGTTAAGTTTCCATAGACTTGGATGATTGAAATAATTGTAACTTAATAAAGGCACTTTGGCTTGAATTGTTCTGGGTAGGATTTTCAGCACTGATACTAAAATGTATGCAGATTTGGTACTCAGCACCGGTGGTATTGATCTCAAGGGGGTGCCTGGGCAACTAAGGACCCTCTCAAGGCTACGTCCCTGACATATATTTCAGTCCCTACGCTTGAAACTGTAGAAAATTAAAGCTTAAGTTAGTTACCACAGCATATGCCCATTCATGATAGGTGCCATGACAATCTGCGCTATTAACATCCCCCACATCAATAATTCTCAAAACTTTACTTCTTTTCATCATCAAATGAATATTGTTCAATAACTATGAGCACAAAAATTATTTTTAAAAAGAAATATTTAAAGATCTCTTGTCTAAAATTTTCTGCAACAATTTTCCATTCATCTTTTCTTCAAGAAAAGAGCTTAAAAATTGTATCGCACGAGTGATAACCACAAAGATTTTTCTCAATTTCATTTCTTTTATTTGAACGTGATCGAAAGCAATTTTTGCTTGGCGTAGATTTTTGAGGATGATGTTACTAATGATGCAGGGTTGGGATGGTCGATTTTTGGGACTGATTTGAAGTAGAATTGGAATCTTTTAAGGAATTTGAGTGATTTAAACTAACATTTTAAGGATTAGTGTCCGAACAACACTAAATAAGCCATGTGGCCTTCAAGTGGATGCAAAATGGAGCCTCATGTCTCTCAGGGCAGATTTATCAGGTTCATTATCAAGGGCAAAGGGACTTGAAGACTAGTGACCACCTGAGTAGGAATCTTTTAAGGTTAAAAAAATATTTATGGACTAGTGTAGTACCCCGTCAAGCATGACGGGCATTTTTTTTCTTTTAAAACAGTAAAATTTATATTCATAAACGATTAATTTCAATTTTATTTTCAAACTTTAAGCAGTTTAGATATTAAATATTTTTTTATAAACAACATTTTGTGTGAAAATTTTATCATTTTTAAGAAGCTTTCCTTGATGTACACCTTGAGCAATGAATATTTTAATGTTATTGCGATTTCTTGATCTTAATATAACAGCATAAAGCTGATTGATTTATTGGTTTAGTATAGGGCCCCGTCACAAAGAAATTATACGTGAGTGACGCTTTGTTTTTCTTGATTTTCTCTTTACCCTTAAAAGTGATAGCAATGCAAGTTATTTTTTCTTATATAGAAAAAAATTCCCCATCTTTTGATATATAACTTGTTTTCTCAACCTTAACAGTTACTTCAAAAAGTCATTTTAAGTAAACATCACTCACGTATAATTTTTGTCAATTATGTTAAGTATTTTTTTCATGGATTTTCAAAAATGGTGGGAAAATATAGTGGGAAAGTTAAAATACCAAAATATTAAGATACAATAACATCCAGTAGGAAATATGAACATCCAGTACCAAAATAGTAAGATACAGTAACATCCAGTAGGATATAATAGGAAATTTGAACATCCAACACAGTCAAACTCAAAACAGTAAATAAGAATCTCAGTTAATGAAGAAAAAAAAATCTCAGGTAGGAAAAAGAACATAAAGTTTATGTCATAAACTGTTTTGAAATTCTCAATAACAAAATTTTTTGAAAAAAGTGGGCGTGGCTTAGAGCGGAATGACAGAAAGAAAGACAAATGAAGGCTTTTATATTAATAATTATAAATTTAATTCTTTAATATATTTCAAGTAAACCAACGCAGCTCCTACCCCAAAACACGACAAGTAAATTATTTTCTTATTTTTTATTCAACAACAAAACAAAAATATTTTGGAATTTTCTATTTCAATGTCAATAAGAGAAATCTTTTTCATCAACAGCAATTTTCGAGGTTTTTTTGTTGTAAGATCTCAATCAACCATTAGAGTCGCAATTGAATGACATAAATGTGCGTGAAAAATATTTTTTTCTTCTATTTCTTTTGTAGAGAAAAAAATTGCGCTTGTTTGAGTTTGAAAGAAAAATTGATCTTAATTTTCACCACCAATTTTTTACTTCTTCTTATCGCTTACAAGAGATCAATTAACGTAACATTTTAATTGGCAAACATTTCTTCTCCTCACTTCGTACTTGAATATTTGTTGCATTTATCTGATACTCTTCAAGTTGCTTGCAATCGAAAGAAAAATTAATCTTTTTTATCTCTGCAAGATTTTCTTTAAACAGAAAAATAAGCAGCAGCAAAAATTTTCACTTTTTTTCATCCACAATTAAATTAGAAAGAAAAAAATCTTCATTTTTTATTTAAATTGAATAATTAACTCGACTCGCATATAAGAGCAGATATAATAGAGTAATAATAACAAGTAAATAAAAACAGGTCCAAATGAGAGCAAAAATGAGACCAGCAAAAATATAAAAGAAGAAATTATCGCCATTTATTGGTAATCATCATCATAATAGTGAAATAGCTTCTAGAATTGCGTGTAAATGAAGTCTCATCGATCATCTTCCAATTATGGTAGGAGATAAGTCAAACAAAAGTGGACTAATGTTGAATGGTGAGACTTTAAGTTGTTAAAGTTATTCTGGGGAATTGCTTCTGGAAAATATTCGCATTAAGCAGCATATAAGCTTTAAAATGTGTTGTTTTCTTATTGCTGGAAGATTGGGAATTGATACTTTTGGTTTAAGAATGATTCTAATGCTTTATGGCTGTTCTTATGAGGCAAAAATCCTATTGAAACATGAACTGAGAAGTAATTTTTAGAATTACATACAATAATCTGTTTAAAACACATCTAATACCTTAAATTTTGAATTTATTGTACTTGTTAATAAACGATCTAAGCAGCTACATCATTTTTAGTTTACAATAATCAGTAAATTTAATTAAATACATACTTTAAAAAATTATTACAATTTATTCTACAAATATTGTCAATAAAAGGGGTGTAAAACTACATTCCTAAAACTTAACGAATAAAATTTAGATTTCAAATGTCCGTTAATTCAACAATTTGAATTTATTGAAAATTTGAAGGATGAACTTTTTAACTTTTTTAAAGAAACTTTTAAAATCTTACAAATTTGAATTCAAAATGGTCGTTAAATTTTGAATTTAAAATGACCGCTCCAATTTTATTCCCTCTAAACCACACAATAACCATAAGGCCCTAATATAGCCAAATAATCATCATGTGTCTAACACAACAGAACTCTATTAACATCCAGAATTAAAAGATCAGCTTCTGTCAATTACTGTGTCATTATTGACTCAAAAATTTCTCTCATTTTCAAAACAACAAACTGCTGTTCATAATTTGATCATTTATCATCAGATGATTACAGTCTGTTTACCTCTTTATATTTGGATAATAACATACAATTATGAATGGTTTAAATGTTTAGTTAATAAAGTTTTGTGTTACTGCTGAGTGCTGCCAAATTTGGAGAAACATTTAGCACACTCATAACACTTCGATTGGCAATAAAAATTGGAAAATTTTCAAACAAAAGATTGATTTAATAATTCATATTATTAAGACATAAATAGAGACGTGTTATGGATCTTGTTGATGGGGCGCTTAAAGTGAAAAATATTTTGCAAACTTTGTATTGTTGAATTATGGGTTGATGGCAGTGATAATCGATAGTGATTTTCATTATTAGAAATTTTAGATTATTTTGGCGTCATATGGCTGAGACAATGGGAATGTTAGAGAGAAGAAAATATTGGAAGTAAGAAAATGGGTTAGAAAATGTTAATCTATGCTGCTGACTAGGTTATATAAGTGATTAAGGTCCAATTCTGGGAAATAAATGAGATTCGATCAGACAACTTGTCAGAAATCTTCTATGCAGGGGCGTAGCCAGGAGGGTCTGGGCACCCCCCTAAAAGTTTTGAACCGCAGCGAGAGCACGGATCAAAATTTTTAATGGGGGTGCCCAGACTTTTCTGACTACGCCCCTGCTTCTATGGTCCACTCCAGACCTCCAAACTCACTCAAAAACACTTCATAATTAAAGCACATTAAAACAACAAACTTCTGACGTTTAAAACAACCCAAAACTACTCTTTGCGTCATAATTAAAATGAAAATCCTCTTCAGCTTTTATTGCAGTGTGCACTTTACAAAATCAGTAAGTAGCTCTTCTTCCACCGGTTCAGTTATTTACTTGCAATGAGAAGCTCCAAGAAAAGTAGCTAAAGAGGCACATTCAATGGTCAATTCTCACTTCTTATGTTTCAAATTCACTCAACAAGCACTGATTATACCGTTCAAAATGTGCTTCTTTGCTCGCTTTACTTGCTATTTACTTTTTTTCTCTTGCATATACATGCTTCTTGATGGAAGTTAAATATTCCATAAGAGAAAATTAATATTACGATTTTATTATTTTTATTTCTTACTTTATATTTTTGGTGAAATAGTTTTTGTTGTATTTAGCTTGTTTTACAAAATATTAAGTGCTCTTTTTACAGTCGAGATGAATCATATATGAGATTGTTATGATGACCTAACTTTTTAATTTGTGGTAATTATTTGTAGAAATGTTGAATTCTTACGGTAGACTTAATTTAATTGAATTATTCTTGATGAAATGTTAAGGAAGATCACTTTTTGAGTGAAATTTAACGGTTTTTAAAAATTTGAATTCATTTTGTTAATTTTCGGCATGCATAGGTTTGTTCCCTTTTATTTGTTTACATCTTGTAGCTTTAAAACGCGCTTAAAATCGAAATTAGCCAATTTTATTAAGTTTTGAAGTTAGTCTTCCATAAAAACAGGAATAAGAAGTTAAAATTTCTGCAATTAAATAAGTCAGAATTCATATAAAAGCCAAGAAGCAGTAAATTTTACGGGTTATGATTTCTTAGTAGCACAAAAAAGGGAAACCACAATAAAAAGAAATAATTCTAACATTCAATTTGCGCCTTAAGACATCTGCTATTTCTATTCATTAATACTTAACTTATTTTTTCATTTTATTTCAATTCTCAATGCAAAGATTTTTTGTTATAAATATTTTAATGAACGGATGGTTGATTATAGCTATGTATTTGAGCTTGGGGGAGAACTAAGGCGAGAGAAGAAATGTTTATAGTAAATAAATCAATAAGATTCAGAGAAATGTGGAAAACCTTAGAAAATAAAGTAAATTATTGCCCATTTCAAATTGATATTTTTCATAAATTTCATCTGTAAAAAATTGCTTCTGTAATTCTTTTGTAATATGATTTTTAATCGCTTTTTCTGTAAAATCAAAAATTTCCAACAAAAAAGATTGCGGATATAGAAATTGAAGTTGTTTCTGCCAATAAAAAGTTGGTTTATTTTAAGACTTTATATTAATCTGAATTATTTTCAAAATGACCTTTTTTTAATGACAATTTCAAGAAGATTTAGTAATTTATTCATTGAAATTTGAATATTAATTACAGAATCGACCAGAAAAGGTTCCAAAAAAGTCACGAATTATTTATAGAATTATGATTTTATTTAAATGAGGTGCAAATAATTTTTAATAAATTTAATATTATAAATTTTAAACTTTACTGTTAAATTTGCAATTTTAAAAATTGTCAAATTTTACACGCATAAATAAGGATATCTTCTGGATTTAGGGGCGTATCCAGAAATTTTTCGAAGAAGGGGTTTTGCATCCAAGCAAATTGAAAAATTTTTCTCAAAGAGGGGGGGTTTGACCCCAAAACCCCTCCCTGAATACGTCTCTGACAGGATTACATCCCTAAATATGAGTTTTTAAAAGCAGTCCAATATAAGTTGAACAATATGCCAATTCCTTTCTTAATTAAACTCTGACAGCACTATGTCACGTAAATATCCAGCTTACGTGTGAAATTACAGTTGATTCTGTTCTCATAATTTGGTAATAACCGCTACTGTTATGATAAAACTGTTACTCAATTTTTTAAATGACTTCTATTGAACTTATGCATTCAAATTAGCTTTCGTGGAGTTAATGGCATTTCTATTATCATCTTTGTGTGAACGTACTTGCTTTAGATTTTTTTTTGGGAAATTGTAATGTGTAAATTAATCGCATCTTACGTACTTGAATTGTATTATGAAGGAATTTTGAATACCCGAATGGCAATTTGGTCTAAGTTGAAGTAGTGCCAGCGTATCAGTCTGTTGCTGCTTTTATCCGCCTACATAGCTGTCTACTAAATACCAAGGTGCTTTGACAGCGATGGCTTGACAATAACAACTTCAAGGCAAAATCGATATGTCAAATAAAGTTTTTTTGGAATAGAGATGCTGAGTACTGGTGCTGCATACTGCAAACTAGGGTTAAAATAAAAACCCTAGTCTACGCTCCTGACTATCTTCTTCTTTCATGCATTATAGAGTTAACATCCACTTAGCTCATCTGTCTGTTTAGCAATTAAAAAATCATCATTTTTGTGTTGTTACTAGTTGTTACCCAAAAAAGAGAAGTAACACGAAAACTTTTCCTAATGCACAAAAATTTATGCGAAAAAAAACATTTTTTTTTTTAAAAAAATTCATTAAAAGTGAAAAGAAGAAGAAAAGAAAAGGTAAATGAGCATTGCTGGATGGTTATTAGAACGCAACCGCAGTTTACATTTGTATTTTTTTATTTTTGTTGATACAACAATTTTTCCATAGTTGTTTGTACTTTTCGTGGTTCGTAGAAGGCTGAAAGGCATAAAGAAGATTTTCAGTGACTGCACATGATCACATACATACATTTATTTGACCGAATTGTCCATTATTGCTTTAATTATTTGTTTTTTTCTGCTGAAATTCTTAAAACTTTTTAATTAAATATTTTTTTTTTCAATAAATTTGCGAATAAACTGCCGAAAAAGTTGTTGTGACAGTAATGACATAATGATATGGCACGAAAAGATGTGCAATTACTTAATGAGATGGGACGAGAAAAATATGGAGAATAAAAAATTAGCTTAACATGACACCGAACATTTATTTATTGTCATTGCTTGCTAAAAAAATTCAACACTTATCCGCTTGTTAATCCAAGAACCATAATGTCAGGTTTCTTATTAATTTATATAATTTAACAAGGTTATGACTCCGATGATGATATGACAACGACGAAATGACTTAATTTTCGATATTTTTGTAGATTCACTGACGATGAGTAAAATAAGTCGATTACGAAACATAAAATTGTTGTTTTTTTTATTTTTTAAAAAGAGATTAATTTTAATTTGGAATTTTTTTTTTCTCTTCTTATTAAGTTTTCATACAGATCACGGCAATTTAATTTCATATCGTATGTGCATAATGTTACAGTTACAGTTTGGCTTCTGATTTACCCAAATAAACATGTAGTTTTGTTGGTCGTACGATTAGGGAAGTCATAAATGTAATTTTAAAGTCACTTAATTTGCTCGTGTGAAGCAAGCAACGCTTCATGAATTTTTGGTACATTTTCGTTGAGGAAGTGAATGATAAAATTTATTTTATAAAATTGAAATAATTTAATGATTAAGTAAAAGATGTAATTTATAAATTAATTTTGACGTTACATGGCAGACAGAAACTTTCCAATCAAAATCATTCAGAAGAGAAATGTAAAGCAATTTTTTAAACCTTTTTATGCGTTTAAAGAGCAAATAAATTAATGATAATGAAGAGTTAAATTCCTAAAATTTAGTTAGCAAACAACGCACAACATGGAACTGTGTGGAATAATCTATATATGAACTTTATTTCAAAGCTGATTTCTTAGGAAGTTACTCTTGAGGTTTTTAGTCAGATTGTCTATGAGAAATTTAGTTTAAAATGGAAATTCGAAGTATTTTCCATGTTCTGGATGTTCTGAATGATGCTTGCCACTTTTTTCTATCATAATTGACTATATGAAGTAAGAATTTAAGCTGTTAACATTGATTAATTAGCAAAATACTTTTTGAAGTGAAAAAAATAAAAGGAACGAAACTACGAAGTAAAATTTTAAAATAAAAACGTTAAAAATGATTTTTTTTGCCAGGGGAAAATCAACTGTGCCAAAAATTTCATAAACTAATTTTAATGTTTAAATGAGTTTAAAAACAGAAATATCTGTGATTTAAGCAAGTTCAGAGTTTAATCGTGAGCACATTCAGTTAGAACTGCTAAGACAACAAACTATGGACAGATATTTCATATCTATTAGGGTAAAATAGATGATTTCTCTCACAAACTATAGTCGAAATTTAAAATTTGATTAAAAATCGCCTAAACCACCAACTAAGAACATTTTATAACTTACAACCTCACTCAGATCCCCATATATCAAATAGAAGTGAAGAAATGAGAGCAAATAAAGTTAAAGAAGAGCAGAAAGAAGCACGTTGAAAAGAAAAAATGCGTAAAGTTCATGAACTGTGACGTAAAAGAAAGAAAAGAAGAAGAAATTGTAGTATATGTTTTGATCTTAATGATGCTTTCTTTATATTTCTTGACGCCCATAATTGTAATTGTAATATTTAACGTGCAGGCATTTATACGGCATTGTTTCATGTTAAAGAAGAAAAAAATTAATTGTTAAACTGATATGATATTTTGGTTTCTTATAAGAAAATTACCATTGAATAGAAAGAAGATTCAATTGCGAATTGAATTAATAATTAAAAGAAGTCTTAATAATGCAAGCCTAAATTTTACTTCATTAAACTCAATTAACTGCAATCATTTTTGCGAAAAAAGAAATATTTTCTTAAATATCATCAATATTAATGAAAATCATAAATTCTCAAGCAACAAAAACAAAAAAAAATTTCTATCGGCTCAGATGAAAATAGTAATAAAAAAAATCTCAGTTAAATGCTCAATTAAATTCCTTCTTTTCTTCATAAAAAGTAGCTTTAATTATTGGAAATTACTAATTGAATTTGCTAATTTTTTGTTGATTGGGTGCACATTAATGTGTCTACGTGTGATTTTCGGTCTCTTTTCTTTGGTGATCTCCTTATGTTGCGGTTTCTTGGATGATGATCAGAGGAAAGTTTAATTCAAGGTTAAATATGGTTGTGAGGATAAAACAATAGCGTTCTAAGTAACGGAAATATCCAAATCAGCTTACAAAATTAAAAGTTCTGAGTTGTTTCTCCCCTGCTTCGTAGTTTGACACCCTTTATCACATCGAAAAGTTTTTCGCGTTTTTCTTGAGTTTTATGTTGATTTAAGATGATATTATTTCAAAAATTGGTTCAGAAAAGTAGCAAGCATGTTGCCTTCATATTTCTACCATCAAAATCTTCGAAAAAATTAGTAAAAACTCAATTTTCACCACAGCGATCAAAACAAACAGATAATTTGCATTAAAAACGTTATTAAACAACATTGACACAATTATGTTCCACATATTTAACATAAGGCTTACCATAAAGCACCTTCGTCATCATCATCATCAACATTAATAGTTCTACATCACAAAACCTTTCATATTAAAATCAAATTAGATGAATATTTCATACTTGACTGTAATGAACGGTTTTCAAGAAAAATCTCAATAGTTTAAGTCATAAAGCTCATCAGTGCGAAATGGCAAGTCGTGATCATGATACAGATTACGTATCGTATATGCATTAAACGGCAATTTTCTTCGCAATTACAATTTTTCGGGGATTTAATTCAATTAATATTCAAATTCAGTACAAAATCTTCTACTCACCTTCATTCTAAGGCCTATTAAGCACGAATAAGTTTTCGGTCTAAATTTGCATACAAAAGAATCGCTGTTATGTAAATTTTTCGTAGCGAGAAATTTTATTTATAGTCATGTGTAATCTTTTTAATCCACACACTTTAATCTCTTTTTATGCCATTTTGAGTGAAAATTTGTCGTTAATTAACAAATCATCGTACATGTTTGGAAGCGTGCTGATGTGTGCGAAAAGATTTTTATTTGATGATAATTTCCGTGAAATTTGGTTTTTTAACACAATTAATCTTGAAGGAGAAAATTTCCGTGTATTCTATTTTTTGCTTAGTTAATGTTGTGATAGATTCTTAAGTGTTCTGGAATATGGGTTAGGTTTTGTTCTCGGATGGAGTTTTTAATCAAATTTCTTGTGCTAGTTTTAAGAAAAATTGATAAATTTGACTCATCATCTGTAGGCTGATCAGAGGACAGCCCTATATTTTCATAAATTGTACTCTATATTGATGGTTGGTCAACATACCCACCAGCAGAGTTGGCAGAACTCTGGGAGACGGAACTGCAAAGTACGGACTCCAATGAAATTGGACTCAACTTTTTTTGACCGGACTAGAGTGGAGGCACCTCCAAAGTAAAGTCCTATCAACTCTACCCATTAATCAACTTTAGAGCTTTATTTTGACACCGTAAAGACAACCCAGACACCCCAGTTACACCAAAGTAATCCTGCTTATAGAAACAATCATCCGGAAGTTTTTTGCTTTAATTTTCAAATGTCACCTAACTGTCAAGCTAATAAGCTCATTTAATATGCATGCTGCTTAAATAAATCGAAGAAAGTTAATAATTTCTAAGTAAATTACGACACTGACATCATCGGTAATTGCACGGAATATTTCAATATATCCAATCATAGAAAATAAGCGAGACAAGAAGAAAATGGAAAAGGAGTCCAGACAAAAAGTAGCTCAAATAACGATTCTTTCTGTAATAGATACATTGCCCCACTTAAATGTATCACAGTTCTAGCTACTCATTTCCTGATGCTGTGACCACTTTTACTATTTTTTTTTGCAAAATTTTCCATCCAAAAAGCAATTTTAATTACGATTCAGACAAATAGAAAATGATTTCTCATGATGTCATCATTAATTTTGTAGCAATTACATGCTGCTATGACTTTGCGATATTCACGACTGCTTACTGTGTAGGAATTGTCATGCGACTTGTGTTATGATTACTTCCATCCATACACAAATAAAAAATTTCACTTTTTTTCTACCTCCCAGTTCCGAAATAATTACTTAAACAGCCACAAGGTGTCATCTCCACGACACTTTTGATCATCTTTGAGTGATAAAAGGCATCTTTTTTTTCTCCCATACAAAATTACACTCGACACTTGGTCTATGATATTTCCTTACTAATTTATGACATTTATGATGTTGAATGTACTTTATTCTTTTACATTTCTTTTCATTATTACTACAATTGTGGATGGTAATAAAAGTCTATGAAAGACAACTTCCATGAGATGCAAAATAATAATAATAAAATGAGAAAAAAATCCAAGTGTAAATATGATGATGATTATACAAAGATTCCCATCAACTTGAGACATAAAGAGAGAGAATATGAACAGAAATGTAAGGAAAGATTACAATTGAGAAGAAGTTATGTTGCATAAGTCACATGGTAATATGAATATGAAGTAAGATAGCTTTGAGATTAAACATGATAAATATTTTGAATTGTGTGATTATTACATTGTAAAATGATTTGTGTCTTTGTGGATTGAGTGCTTTTGTTTTGAGTTTAATGACTGTTAGGAAAGCTTACACTTGATTAATGAGAATTTGTCATTAATTTTTGTGGATGTGATCGTAAATTTGCTGAATGCTGGAAATTTCAAATTGAATCATATTTTAGTGCTCAAAAATAAATTCAAATTGGTATTTTGCCAGCTGTCTGAGTAACCTATAATACTCCAATGTTATCTTATACATATTTAGGTCTTATAATTTGAAGCTATATGACATGGGTTCTAATCCCTACTGGGATGAATTATTCAGAAATGTAACTTTTAGAATAAAATAGTCTAGTTTACAAAAGTTTGTGGCGTAGCAATGAGTTTTGCAGATGGTGCCAAAGACCTTCCCCCCCCCCCCCCCTGCTACGCCAATGACAAATGAAATCTGAGACAATTCTATAAATTTCATGAAAAAAAACGTGATAGTTCCAAGAAAAAACGAGCAGATGGCCTATCCATGAGTCTTCTTTTAGTTGTCACCCATACTTAGCTCTCTTTCTCTGGCTACCGATTGCCAATTTCCAACATCAAGTGCGATGCTATCAGTATCAACAGCCTCATTCCATAACTGTTCTTCAACCACCCACATATTCTTTGCTTCTAAGTCCATCAAATCAAGTTCTGATCATCGTGTTTATTCTTCATTCTGGCACACTGTTTCTCAAACTATGTGCCACGATACACTATTGTGCCATGAGAGCTTCGTTCCATGAGAGCGTCATAAACCTTACCAGATTCTGCAAAAAACGTTCAACTAAACTCTGAGTTAATTAAAAAATTTCCTTAATTAAATCATAAAAGCGTAATAATTGTCACTCACTAACCACACGACAAACAGCTATTAACATCTCATAAAAAGCCAAGCAAATCCACTAAAAAATTCTCATTTCCTCACACATCCCACTGCGTATTAAACCAATAATAACATTAATGATGTAAGAAAAAGATCGTAATTAAGCGGAACCACTATTACATAAGTCACTCGAAATAAAATAAGAAGCAAAATTTAAAATAAATATAAATATTAAATTTGCACGTTATGAGATAACTCAATATGCATAGTGAGAAGAGCTCATCATCATTAAAAATTAATATTTGAATAGAGTAAGCGAGACACAAGGAAAAAAATTCACATAAAAATTATATATTTACATAAATACTTTTTACATAGCAAGTAAAGTGAATGTGGAAGTAACATGAAAATTACTAAATACATCAGGCGGTGAATCAAACTATAATTGTTGGTTGTCATGAGTGCAAAATAGAAGAAAAATCGTAAACAATTGCAATTACTTGTTTTTTTCCGGACGAAAAACATGTAATGTGCGTTCATTTGCAATATCATTTTGATATGAGCAGCATGAAGAGTGATTGAGAGTTTTGAAGTTATTCGGAAGATGTTTGTAAATTATTGCATGTTTTCTATGCTTTGAATTGTGCATTATACATGTTATGCATTCATTACCATTAATATAAATGGAAAGGAAGTTGAATGTCATTTTTGAAATGATTTGTAAGCAAATTGGCAGGTTTTGGAGTGGATTAAGTGTTATTCAACTGATTATTATCTTATCAAAATTGACGAGTTTGACATGAAATCGAAAGTTCTTCCTAAGCAGCATTGACGGAATTGTCAGTGTGATGGAAAGTTGTTCCTCTTTGTATGGAATTTTGATTGAGCCAATGCTCATATGCAGATAAATGCAACCATCGAAAGCCTACTTAGTGCCATCTGTATGTCAAGGATTCTGTGGTAGATGTTCTGTCACTTGTTGAAGATATCTATTGGTACATATATAAATATTGGACTACAGCATGCAGATGGTCTCTTCTTTAGGGGTTAACCTGTATTCTGATATTATTGACGATAGATTTCCTTCCCAAATGGTCATTAGGACACAGCTACGTCGACTTTATAATGGCAAAACATTGGAAAAACGTAAGGGTGCTTTGACGATATCGTAACAGTGATTTTTGCCCAACTTGACTGCAGATTTCGCTGTTTGCTGCAGCGTGTTGCTCGTACTAGTTATCTTTGTAATCACCTGTGACAGACCCACTTGCATACAGACTCTTCAACTCAATCATTGAGAAACTCTAGAATAACTTAACAGAACATAAAAAATCCATGTTTCACATGATCTATCCATTAAATTATCGTTTACGAGATCTAAATGCGTTTCACAAAGCCGAACAATAGAATTTACGATCGATATACCAAGAATTTATGCCAAAGAACAAAGAATTATTCTCAATATGAAGCTGATATCATAAAATAAGTCGCTAATAGTATGAATGAAAATCTCAACTAAAATTCTATTCAGTAAAGCACTAAACACTTACTGTAAGAATAAAGCAATTTATTCCCATCAACATTAATAGCACTAAATAGCTTCTAAATACCACTCATAAAGAAAAGTCATTGAAAAAACTGTTTTTTAATGTTCTTTTTTTTGTTATCGACGAGATTAACAGAATAAAAAGTTCTCAATAGAAATGTTCTTTCAACTTTTGCGAGAGACTTTCTTTAATCTTTTAATGAATAGAAGGAAGATTGAATTAATTTATTTTATTTCATAGCAGGAATTTTATAGAAACTTGGTTGGGATGTGATGAGTTCAGACAGGAATAAAGAATGAAAAGAATATCACTTTTTATGTATGTCAGAACATTTCAATGCTGTTGTCAGTAACTGATGACACAATGTTTTAATCCTAAGACTGAAAACTATAAAAATCAACAAGTTTCAGTCAAAATGTTCTATATTGTGCTGACTTGTGAAGAATTGTCCTCGATAGTTCACTTTGTAGATCAATATGAAGCTTCAAATGAACATTTCTTGATCGTTGCCATGTTTTTCCATGTTTTTAGAACAATTTCAGTAAGATCTAACTCCTTAACCTCGAGAAAACTCCAAAAAACTTTTTGAGGTGGAATTTTTTTTCCTAAATATAACCACGTGTTTTTTAAATTTCAGAAAACCGTTAAATTTTTAATACATTTTACATTCCTTCTTCAAACGATAGATTGAATAAAACAATCTAGAATTTATAAATTGAGGTCTATTTTGTAGTTAAAGACGCCACAATAATCATAACCCAGTAATTCCTCCGACTCTCTGTCGCTAATCTAATCGCACCATTGAGATAAATATTGCAAACAATAAATACATCTAATTGAGAAACCCAAGGAAGAAGACGAAGACAAGAATGGAAACCTCAAAAGAGGTGAAGTGAGAAAGGTGTCGAAATATAATCCGACACAGTCACGATATTGGCGCGAGCCACAATATACATTATATGTGTACATATTGAAAAAAAAATGGAAATAACAAATCATTTAACAAATCTATCTTCATGCGATTTATCTTGTGGTACTTTCATTTATTCACTGTTGTTCTATTCTTTTATATATTCCACGGAATCATCGCTATGGATGATGACTATAATGATGATGATGATGATGATGATGATTTTCATGCGTTCATTTATTACAATGTTTAGTGAGCATAATTTAAATTTTAGAAAAATCATTTCATAAGATTGAAGCTTAATAACAAAGAGGAAAAGGCAAGAAGCGCAGAATTGAATAAGAAAAAAATTATCATAATGTACTTAAAAAATTCTCTCCGCTGCTACTGCTATGAAAAAAAAGGCAGAAAACAGAAATAAAACTGTATGCAAGGTAAGGTGCTTTATTGCTATTATGCTGAATTCTTGATGATAAAGAAGAGGATTTGAGAAAAATTAAATTCAATTGAACGGAATAATTGAAGATGTAAAAAGAATAAAGACGTTAATGCTGTATGAGATTAAAGAGTAAGCAACTCGCATTGCGTTCTTCTTCACACATTGAATTATTTCTTCGGCATTTTACTCTCTGTTTAAAAATTAAACTATCGGGTTTTTGATGATTGAGGGAAAAAACAATTGCTTAAAGCCACAAAATTTTGTGGTATGGAAATAAAGTATAGGGAAGAATATTCAGTCTCATGCATTGGTCAGCAATAAAAATGCGGAAATTAAGTTTTTATAGCATTTTTGCTGTTGTTCTTAGAATTATACATTGGTTATTGGATAACATGTCTTTCTACCACAGATGTTGACTGGGTGAGCCTTAACAGATCCGTGACGGTTGTCTGACGACGAAAAATTAGATTTGCCGTAGTTTACTGATTTTGGATGAATATCCTCACTTTTTCATGAGCCCAGATTCACGTCGACCTGTGGACACTATTTTTTGCTTTTTCTACGTCGTGTGCCTTTCGGAAATAATTTCTAAATTCTTAAAAGTCAACAGTTTTAATCCTTTGTTATCGGTATATCCATTCAGATGTTTAAACATAACGCTAATCCAGAAAATAGATATTCTGTGAATCTAGAAGCATTTTGCAAATACAAATTCTTTTTTTTGCGAGATTTTTCAATTTGTTCTTCCATTATTTTAACATAAAAATGTTTCATCATTTCCTCAAAAATGTTAAGTACTCCCAATTCTTAAAATAATGATTCTTTCTAAAAACATCCAGAAGAAAAAAATCTAATGTGATCTAATTTTCTTTTCTAGATTCATTGAAAAGCTAAGCATTTGCCAGTAAATTCTCGTAAATTGAACAATAAATGATTTACAACTCATTGTTAATGGAAATTTTTTATTGGAGTGCCTTCAATTTCTTTTGTGCACGTGGTTTGAAAATTGAAATAGAACATAGAAAAAATTATTTTTCAGAGAATGGATGCGGTTGACTGCATTTAGAAGAGTTAAAAAATCAATCTCCTAAAGTTTGTTTATAAAAGTCATGTTTAGTGAGCAATTTGGTTGGCAGTTGATTCTTCCCTGTTAACAAAATATTAAATTTATGGTTTAACTTGAATTATAGATGAATTTATAGTTATATAATGACTTTTGCCATGTTTTTCTACATTTTATACTAATTTTAAGGGACTTTTCATGTCTGAAACTCGAAAATAATCCAAAAAACTTTTCGAAGTGGATTAACCTAAAAAAACACGTGGTTTTTAATTTTATTATTAATTTTACTGTCAAATCCAATAGATTCCGGTTCAATTGGATTCGCAGTGCCCTCAGTTGGATTCACCAAGTTGCTGATACCCTTATTTATTGTCAAATCCTAAATATATCAGTAAAACTGAAAGAATCAAATCTAGCCTTGACAACCCAACCAGAATTAATTAAAATTCTTGAAATTTCTTTAAAGATCAGTTCGATCGTAAAAGTAATTAAATTTCCTTGTAAACTCTTAAGACTTTTTTTACAGTTCCAATGCTATTCTGTTTCGCTATTGATTTAATTTCGATTACACTGCAGATAATAATTCTGATGGGATTCCAAAGACCATAAAAAGTACTTAGTACTGTAGTAAAAAAAATTCTTTCATGTATCTCATTTCACAATTTTTATGACAGTTGTGTCTGCCTGAATTGCGCACCATGATTCCAAGACATATGAATGAGGAAAATATTTATGGAAGTTAGCATTCTAGTCGAGCAACTTGAGCAGCATCATTTTAAGAAGTGTTACGATGTTGTTTACTTTTCTCTGGACTATTTTATCCATTGAGTCATTCCGATTATTTACCATTCATGAATCAACATAAATACATAAACAATTTCTGCAAAAAGATGTTTCACTTGATTCTTTTTTCCTTGTAATTTTAAAACGATTGGGAATTGAATAAAAAAAACTGGTAGAACTTGAATTCTCTCACATCAAGAGCTAGGCCACATTAGTAAGTGTATGGTGAAGATAATGATAATGATCACGATAAGGCATGCCAAATGGACGTTTTATTAATTCGTGCATACAAAACTATTTATATAATTTTCATCATTTGGGAATTTTGTGAAGATTTGTTGAGTGATTTTTGAGGTTAGTGAGCTGTTTTTGGAGGAATTGAATTTTTTACTTTGGCTGGTAACCTTTTATGTTATATATGTTGGTATAACACTACCCCAAGGGTTACCCAAGTAGTTCATACCCCCAGGGTTACTCTAGGGTATACCAAGCAACTGACCCCTGTTATCATGTGCCTTATTTCAACCTGGTTTCTGAAGAATTTGATGCAAAACTGTCAAATTGGCTAGTTTTGTGTAAAAATTTGAATCAATGAGTCCTTGTCATGTGTAAGTTTGAATATGGAAAGCATGGACCCCCGTATTTTGAGAATTGTAGTTTCGCACCCCTTGAAAAAATTCTAACCTTAAAATGCTGTCAATAAAATTCAAAATTTCCATTAATCACAACAAAAATAAATCAATTCAAAATTTCACGAGTAATCCAGTCTAGTATGATCTAGAATTTAATTATTACTAGTGTAATTTAGCCTTGAGTGAGGCACTCATTACGACTCAGAGGTACTTTAAACCTTCTTACCTTTATTACCATTATTATTGCATGATGCCACAAAGAATGAAATCAAGAATTGAAAAGAAAAATATGAAAATAACATGCCACAATTGTGAAATTAAAACATAAAATTAAAGTGGATTGTGTGGCTTTATATTCTTCCTTATAGTTCCTCATACAATTTTTTTGCCTTTAGAATATAAAATTCTTTATGTCTAATCGTAGTTTAATGATTTTTATTATTATAGTCATTTATACTGGATCAACGTTGGTTAAGTGAAACAAATCACAAATGTGGGACATTAATTGCATTAAATGCTCACTCATATATAAAAGAAAAATTTAATCTCTTGCACAGAACTTAATTAAATGCAAACATAAAGTAAAAGTCACAAATTGTATTGACTTACTGCTTTAAGAGATGCTAATAACAATAGAAATTCTATCTTTATATGAATTTTTATGGCACATCAGGAGTTAATGCGCGAAACAAATTAATAATTATTAGATAGATTCAATTGATGCATAAAGTACGGTAGTCAGCGTTGGCTTCTTTGTGGTTAAATATTTCTTATGACCGGCTTCTTATGACAAGTTTGAGGTAACAAGTTTAGAAATTATGAATGTTTTAATTTAAATCCTTAGGAGCCGTTCACTTATTACGTAACGCAAAAACCGATTTTTAAGACCCCCTCCCCCCTTTGAACTTTCCATGAAGAAAAATTTTCTTTGTTTGAATTGTCACAAAATCTCAGACACCCCCTCCCCCCTAAAAGCGTTAAATAATAAGTGAACGGCCCCTTATTAGATCTAGTTAAGGATGCAACGAGCGTGAATATTAAGTGGACAGCAATCACATTGTGAAACTTAATGCTTAAATTATGTTAGAAAATTAAGATAATCAGAAGACAACCAGTCACTGCAATTCCACTCCAGCAAACTTACAAAGTTGATATTTCTGGGTCGTCCACCTGAGTGAAGCTAAAAATAAATTGTAATAAAAAATTCAATTAAATTCATAATTGTTTCTTAGAAATCGCCACAAAGAGAAACATAGTAACAATTTCATACATTAAGTTTGCATGAAATCCACTCACATCTGACAAAAGATTATCTCCTGAGCGAGTCTAATCAGCCGTCAATTACAAAATAAATTGTAGATTGTATGCACTTCATTAATTAAGTTATTTATATCTGATGTTCATTTTGCATGTCTCGAAAAGAATGAGAAGATTACTTTGTATGAATCTCGGATATCGAATATGCAATATATTATGCTTATTAAAGTTCTATCAAACAAAGAATCTCGTTTATTTTTTGCTATTCAAATGAGATTGTTAATTTATGATTAATATTAGTTTTTAAGGAAAATTTAAATAGGTTGAACTGAAATGACTTTAGTTCCTGAAAGTTGTAACGTCGATCCAGTTATCATGGGTTTGGGACTCGGCAGGGCTCACAATGTTGCTGTATTTTTACCTGATCTGATCTTCAGATTAGGACTTTTGCTTGGTTGAATTTAATTAATCTTTCTCTGATATTCATAGCATGCATGTCTTTTAATAAAAAAACTAGCACAAACTAGTAGATCTTTAGATGTACAATCTAGAGCATACATCTGATCAAATCTGAACATTCTTGTGGGTTTTTCCTCCTTTTAAACTTTTTCCACAACAATCTAACTCAATAATAGAAAGATGTAGGCATCATGAAAGAAATTCAATCCAACAGCATAAACTTAAATCCTCAAAGAGTTCAAAAAGCATGTTGAATGGCCATAACCATACTCATAATCATGAATTTCGCTATTTCAAGAGTATTTCCGAATACATAAAATGTTTTTTAATCGCATTTGTAATGCAAAAGAAATTTTTTGTAGATTAGTGCAATGTATGCAGCAGCAGCATTAGTTGAGGTAAAAAGAGGTAAATTGGAAGGAAAAGAAAATAGAAATAAGATCGCAATTGCAAATAACAATAATTTATGACTTAATAGTTCGCATAAGTTACTAGCACTCGCATAAAATGAGATAAAAAACGGAGCAAAAGAAGATGAAGTGAAAAGTAGAGGAATAAAAATCAGATTGCGGCTCTTTTTCATCTGGCAAAAAAAATGCTGAAGATTTGATTATTGCTCATGTGCTTCTTGTCACCTGCAGCATACCTATGTATTGTAATGCATTTTTTATATGCGAATAAAATCCATGATTGGAATTTAAAATAAGCTTTAGAAGCTGCCTTTATCGTTCTTTCTCGGATGTCGCATTTTATTGACATCTTTCGTGCAGCATCTCGATCTTTAATTAAAATATTATTGCATAAATATTTCCTGTCATGCATTTCCACTGTGCCATGTGTGTATTCATTGTTACAGCTGCGATCAGAATAAATTTCATAGCTTTTTGTGCATGTTTTGTTAGTAAGATTGCTTTTAGTTCCTTTTGACTGAATAAGTCTTTATTGTTGAGAAATTGAAGTGATTTTTAAACTGCTTTTGGTATTATAGTGTATTTTAGTCATTTTAGAGACTCAACTTCGACAAAATTCACTTTCAATTCACTAAAATTCTTAAAATACAATTAAATTTCAGTTTTTGAAGAAAATTCAGTCCGAGGGGAAAATCCTACTCAATTTCAAGGGTCTATCCTCCCCAACTCCTCAAATTCAAATTTCAAAAAATCGTTAGAAAAATATTTTATGCTTCTCATGCTCAAGCCACGTTATGCTAACTTTTTGCTACACATTTCTCTTATGATATCTTTTAGAAATCAAAATTGACTTCTGTTCTGTGTACGCTAAATAAAATCGTGCAATTTTCTCTTACATATTTTCATTTTAATGTCCTATTGTGTGTGTATCCAATACTTAATTTAATTTAAACCCATTATAAAGTCGATCATTAGATATTGCAATAAAAAATAGAGAATAGAAAAGAATTTTCATCTCATTATGTCAATTTTATAGTCATGTTAAATGCATTTTTTTTATCAATTACATAGGAATCTCTACAGGAAGTTTGTACATGTAAACAGCTTGTTAATTTATTAAGAGGTAAAATAGCTGTGACGGTATGAAAATAAAGTCGTGCGTTACATGCGATTTGGTTGTCAATTAAAATGGTTTTGACGGCTTTATTGGGTTTTGGAGATTGAGTGGCAATGATTGGTGAATGATCGCGTGTTTTGCTCGTGGCTGCTTAAATGGAAGCATTCTGGAGTTGAATGAATCTAGTCTTTTTGTCTTAAGGTGTCGTGTTTGAGAGATACAGCATGTTTATGGTGTTTAAGTCAGGATACTGAATTTAAAAAGCTAATTATCATCCATAATGCGCCACAGTTAAATTTAAGTGTTAATTGAGCTAAATTAGTTCCAAATTAATACAAAAATATCACTTCAATTTGCATTATTCAAAAATAAATTGTAATCCTTAACGAGCTCCAATATTAACACCACACACAGCATGTGATCATTGCATCTTATAAATTTTAATAACTATTTGTGTTATATGTTTACGATGCCAATCAATTATGCAGATAATGGAATATATCGCATGAATATAAAATAAATTTAGTTTACCTTCCAGTTATTCTTAGAACTTACCAGCGCTCATTGAAGTTTATAGCATAATAAACCAGCAGCTGCTTTGTCTACAATGTTTTTTAAGCCTTTGCTCTGAATATCTTTAATCAGAGCTATTTAATAAATTTTTAATCCCTTCCTTTAACTATTTGCCGTGTAGGCGTACTTAATTAACTGCCAAACATTCAAAGTATCTCCTTTTAAGTTCCGATAGCATCTTAATTACCTCAAGTGCATTTTAAATTCATTATTTAGATCTTGGCATCATTTTTATTGCCACTCATTTTGTTCTTTCTTATTTACTTTGAAAGACTATGTAGAATCATTAATATTACTGCTATTATCATGCAAAGTGTGCATGTGTACTGACATTTATGTATTATAATTTCTATTCATGCGATCCCTTCTGCATACGAGCATAAAATGAGCATCTGAAGTAGATGTTTGAAAATTGATGCGATGGAATGTTGGAAGAAATCAGGAATGAGGTTTAAGGCGCATTTTGTGAATTGCTGTCAGGGTTTGTTCCATTTCTGGCTTAAATGACTTGAAAAAGACAAAAATATATCAATTTTAACGGTTTTTTTCAAATTTAAAATCTAACAGCTTCTTGAGATTCAAATATTAAAAATCCGTTATATGGAATTTTCCACTTAATACTCAAATAGCCATTTTCCAAAGCACACCTTAGCTCTCCACGTTTAAGTCTCGCTATAAATTTAGCATCATTCATTAAATTACAATCAGATACGGTGGAAGGAATCTGGTGTGCCGGTCAACAAGTTAACCAACAGTCACGACATTAAAATTAGAAGTAGAACAGCAAGCAACTCGCGCGTCAATAAATACCTCAATATGTTTTCTGTTATCGCACATATTTTCCTTTCTTTTCTCTCTCTTGCACTGCAAAATTTACATCGACTGTCGCACAAAGAGAGTGGAAGATGCAGGCAATTGCTATTTTTTTTCTTACTTATGTCTGCAGATTTTTTTGCATGTTAAAGTCAACAAAGCGGTAAATTGAACACGCACTTGCATAAGATTCTTTTTATACCTTACAATGTCAAGGCCATTGATGATGATAAATAGGCATGGAATATGAATGGCTTTATAGCATTAAATATGTTCCATTGAAATTGCCTATTTGCGATGTAATTTTCTTTGTGGATTTTGTAAATTGATAAATTCATACATTTTTCTTCCTTTTATTTTTCTTTCTGCAATTCTCGCCATTATCTATCTTATTTATTTCCATTCATCACTGACAAATTGATAACCGCAAACGAAGTAATAAAAAGTAAGGAACTTCTGATCTTTTTTTAATAATTAAAGGCGCATTTTTCACTTTAGAAATTCATAATTTTTAAAAAAGAAAAAAAAAGTGAAAAAAATTTGAATTTCGAAAAAAAAAATTATTTTTTGAATTTCGAAAGTTAAAACTTTGAATTTCGAAAGTTAAAACTTTGAGTTTCGAAAGTTAAAACTTCAAATTTCGAAAGGTAAAACTTTGAATTTTGAAAGTTAAAACTTTGAATTTCGAATGTTTAAATATCAATTTCGAAAGTGAAATTTTCTAATTTCGAAAGTTAAAACTTTGAATTTCAAAAGCAAAAATTTTGAGTTTCGAAATATAAATTTTAAAACTTTGAATTTCGAAAGTAAAATATTCAAACTTCCAGTCTAAAATTTTAGATAGACAAACCTTAGCGGTAAGATTAACTGTTTTTAACACCAAGTTGACAAATTGCTTACAACGACTCCCAATAAAGGACAATAACTTACAAACAGCATGCAAATTTCTTTCATAAAATATATTTTCTACATTTTTTATTCACATTTAAAAAAGTACATTTTTCAAGCTATTAAAAGTCGATTATGTTATATCTTTACAATTGTAAAATGAGCATACATAATGATGGCATGGGCATATGTACATTATTACTAGATAGTGTAAGTTTGAGAATTTCCTCATCCTTCATTTATTATATTTTTTTCTTATACTGTTATTGCGGCTGTTGATCATCAAATCGAGAGATTTAAAATTGAGTATGGAAATGGAATGGAAGGGAAAAAAATTGCATAATTTATTTCCTTAGCAGGTTTTAACGGATTTCATTCTCGAACGTATGAAAAATTACGCTTTAGTAATTGTCTTTTGTGTTATCAAACAAATAATTTTTCTTCTTTTATTATTTATTTATTTTCTTCTTTTCAATAACAAATAAATTGCAAAAAAAAAATCTCAAACTGGAAATTGGAAGATTCTAAGCTATCTGCTAGCCATGCATACATACATTATTGACTTTAAATGGATAGTAAAACAAGTTCCAAATAATTTATATACCACATTCGTATCATGTGTTGCAAAACTGTTTTCGTGTACTGTGTCTGACATGACTGATTTCATGTGCATTTCCTGATAAATAAATTGCTGGTTTGTTCTTATTCATTTTATGTATTATTTGATTTCAAAGACCAACAGCTATGAAAATGACTAAGGTACAGAGTTGAGTAGATAAATGATTTTATGACATTTGAGGAAAATTAGCAAATTGAGATCTAGCTTCAGTTTTAAAAATGTAAATGTTAATTTGATGACAAATCCCAAAATAACAATTTTTTTTTCAAATTCTAGAAAACCGTTAAATTTTAAATTCCAGAAAACCGTTAAATTTCAAATTTCATAAAACCATTAAATTTCAAAATTTAAAAGTCAGTTACATCCAAAATTCATCAATTTGTAATAACTAAGTACGCTGACCACCTCAAATGCACCAAAATGTCAACCAACTTTGAAAAAAAAAATTATTCTCAAAAAGTAAGAGACCTGGTCGATTCATAGAATTTAGAATGCATATAGATGGCTATCGGGGAAAGCTTCTCAAGGTACTTAGTACACACTTAGTCTGCAAAATGAAGAATCATGCATGATGTCAGTCTCTTTCACTCGTAATCTTTAACGATCGACCAGTTTTTCTGGATACATGTACATATGTGCATTCACAACTTTTTTTAGAATGTTCACATTCACTTCTCTTCAAATGTTCACTCATGCGCGTATAAATTGCAATAAATGTCTATTAAATTCTTGAATAAAACAAGCATTCTGTTTCTCTTAGGTTTTTTAAGCAGACGAGAAAGAAGAGGAGGAGAATGATAGAAGTTAATGGACATATTCGAATCATATTTCATATTGTCTTTTCTTTCTTTGAGAATCTTCTCCGTCCATCGTCTATGAATATTATGAAAAATTTATTTTTCATATCCTCTGGGAGATCATTGTTCCATTGCGTTTCTTTCCATCTACAACTTCCATTTATAAGAATTCAATAAATTCAATGAGCAGAATTTTTATATTAAAAAATAAATGATTTGTAAGCTATTCGAAGAAGTTAATTAAATTGAGTAAATTTATTAATGACGGAAGCAGTAATAATTGAGTGGGGATAATTTATTTAATCATGTTGATTATTTATGAATTGCCTTTATGCTGGATAATAATAATTGTAGTGGGAAGGTGATGAGGTTTTGTTTATATTGCTTAAAAGAATAAAATACTGGGGGACCTTGATTTGAAAAGTTATTTTGATCCGAAAAAATTATTTTCAAATCAAATATATTCAAATCGAGGTAGGGAATCCATACAAAACTGGGTATTTTGTTCGAATATCCAAAAAATTTACCAAAACAAAGAAAATTTTTATTAATTTTTTGCACTTTTCTATCGTTTTCTAATCTGTTTTTGCTTTTTTGAAGATACTTTTACGACAATTTCATATTTATATTGATTAAAAATCAACAAAAAGGGCAAAAAAGTAAATTTTCCTTTAAAAATAATTTTTGAGGTTAATGAACATAAAATTAAGAACCTTACAAATGTTTTTTTAAAAAACATAATTTGTAAGGTTTTTAAATTTGAATTTTTCAAAGCCGTTATTTTCATTATCGATTTTGTGATTAATTGTGATTTTCACTCATTTTAACATAAATTTTCTTTGAATTTGATTAATTAATACGATTTGCTTTAAAAATTCATTCGTTAAAAATGTTTTTTGAATAATTTTTATAAAAAATATTTGTTTTGTAAATAATTCAAATCGAAGCAAATAGGGAGAAATCTTTTCAAATCGAAACTTTTCAAATCGAGTCTTTTCAAATCGAGGTCCCCCAGTACTTAAATTAGAATATAATAGTAAAAACTGAATAAGTCAAAGGTTCAAGTCCTTAAAATATTAATACATTTTAGTATTGCGAAACCAAATTTGCCGTCACCTTTTTTGTTATTTTTTCTTTTAGATCTAGTTTTAATTTTTTGGAGACTTTTTAAGAATCGTTCATAAATTTCGTAAATTAAATAACCTTTTCTCATTTTATAAATTTTCTAAAGAAAAAAATTATTTTTTTTGAACTTTCATCAAATATTTAATTCCCATCCATCTCCTCCTAATCCTTAGAGCAGGGGCGTATTCAGGGAGGGGTTTTGGGGGTCAAAACCCCTACCCTTTTTGGGAAATTTTTTCAATTTGCTAGGGTTTTTTAAGAAAAAAATCCCAAAACCCTCCTAAATTTTCCCGTTTATAGAAAAATATTTCAAAACCCCTCCCTCGAAAAATTTCTGGATACGCCCCTGCCTTAGAGTGAGACTTTATTTACGTCTGGTTCCTTAAGAGTCAATTAATCGTAAAATTTCCAAAAATATTTTATTTTAATTCTTTTATCATCTCATTTTAACTAATAAAACAAAAGTGTTAGAACTTTCGAATGGTTGAGTCTAAAAAAAATCATGAAAGTAAAAGGTTCAAATCCTTGAATTAAAATAAAATCTTAAATTGGTTACTAAACATTTCTAACGCAAATTTTTTTTCTTTTTTGTACAATACAATTTTTTTAAATTTTGATTCTGATTCTATTGAATCTTTATCACAGTAAATTTTCAAAATTTAAAATTCAAATGCAAATTAATTAACAACAAAATTTTTTAATTCCTTCTCAAATATGATCACTTCTGTCCGATCACATCCATCAATCAATGCCCTTCCTCTTTCCATCTGCTCATGTCTCATTTCAATCTAACAAATATTGTCAATTCAATTAAATGGACATAGGACATGTCATTCAATTGCATCTTATGTCTTTTCCTTCTCATTTTGCTCTCTCTTTATTTTTATCATCGCATAATGTCGAACATAAAATAAATGTGCACAGCTATTAAAAAATTGCTCTATTTTTCTCATTTCAGTATAACTTGCGACTTACTATTTAGAAGCAAAACAACAAACCGCTAGCTATCCGACTTTCATATGTCGGCTAACATGTAACTGCCTGGGATATGCAATAAAGAGTACATCGATGGACATTGATGAGTGAGATATAGTGAGTATGGAATGAATGTAACATGAATATGAGGAAAAAAAGGTTAAGGTTGTCATAAAGCGCATTAAAAAATTTTTAAAAAAAATTTCTTTTATCCTATTCAAATTTTATGCAAGATTTTACTACCATAGGATTTGAACCTGAATTATAATTTCAATGACAAAGCTTTTAAACTAATTTAAATTTATGACTTAATGTTAGTTGACTATACATCCATATTTTAAAATTCATTAACTATTGTTCATTAGACTCATATAAAAATCAGCTGATACGTTTGTGCTTTTTTTCAACGACACATTATTGAGTGAAAAACGTTTTGTCAATAAATTAGTCAAAAATTGAGATTTGAAAACTTGAGGCTTTTTAATTTTGTGAGGAGAAAATGGGGTGAAGGTGTATGACATTCTATGGATCAAATTGATGCACTTAAAAAATATATAACAAAAAATGTTTTAGATATGGGGTCATTCACTTATGACGTCCATGATTTAGGGAGAGGGGGGGGGGGTTGAGATTTTGTGACACTTTATATTAAAGAAATTTTTTTAAATTTAAAATTTGTGACAAGGGGGGAGGAGGTAAGTTCTAAAAATCCCATTTTTTGATGGAAGTCATAAGTGAATGTGCCCTTTAGAAAATTTATTTTTTAAAAAGTTTCATAATATATTGAAGAATTGTCAAATGTTTGACAATCGTATGATGACGAATTGGTTAGAGCCAGGGGCGTATACAGAAATTTTTCGAGGGAGGGGTTTTGAATTTTTTTATATGAAAGGGAATTTTTTTTTTCTTAAAAAGCCTTAGCAAATTGAAAAAATTTTCAAAAAAGGTAGGGGTTTTGACCCTTAAAACCCCTCCCTGAATACGCTCTTGGTTAGAGCACTGAATTTTTTTCAGACTTTTTTTTAAACATATTTTAAAAAATATTTAAGAGTCCAAATTGAATTGTTTAATTATTTTTATGAGCTTAGAATTCTGATATTTTTCAATAAGCAAGGAGGAGGGGGATGTAGGAATGACCTCCATGATTTCAACAAATTTCAACTACAATATCCACCAGGCAGACAAACTGTAGACAACAACACCTTATCCATCCATAAAACCACACACATAACACAGAAACAAAAGCGAAAAACATGAAACTGAATAGACACTGAGACGTTGAATGTTCTAGATATGGAAAATTCCCTTCCCTGTTGTTCCTCTCTCTCCATTTCGCTCTCTAACATGCCTTGTGTCTTTTCAAAAGAAAACAAAAAAAAAATGTTTAAGAATAGAAAATGTACATGATTAAAACATAAAGTGATTCAGTTATTCGAACTAAATTGATTAAAAACTTTTTTATTGCCATTTTCCCGATTTATTTCTTTCTCAATTCATCGACTCTTAATTTATTGTCCAAACGGATGATTATATTCAATTGTCTTGTTATTAAATGTATCAAGTGTGAGGAGGTTTAAAGTATCGAGCAACAATGCAACAATGGCAATAAAATGAACGCAATTTTTTATGTTTCAATTCCGCTGCTGTAAATAAATCTCATTAAATGCTGATGCCAATTAAGTTGCAAAAAAAAATGTTTCATAGAAAAAGAAAAAAACATTTTTATTGGAATTAAATAATGTGGTGTGTATGTCTAGGCATTAAAATACCAGTGGGAAAATTTTTATAAAGCTGTTGGAATCTTTTGACAATTTTTTTATAGTTGTTTGCTGGATTTGAGGCTGAAAAGTTGCTGTGGAAAGTCATTTTTAATCACAAGTTTATATACATTTTTAAATTTGCAACATTTGAGTATTTTAGCATGCTTGTATTAAGCTAAAAGCCATATTATTATATAGTTTAATAATATGCTTTAATTCAAGAAATTAAGTGCATTGTAAAAATATTTATAAAAATTTTAAGGGTTCAATTCCTAAACAAAATAAAATTCTGCTTCATATTGAGAGCTTCAATTTCATTTTTTAAAATTTTATTTTATAATTACCAAAGAGTGGTACGCTTATTGAATTTTTTTCAAACCCTTCATGTCACAAAATTAATTCCGGAATTTTTTAAAGGGTGGTGCAACCTTAAGAGGGGGGAGAGTATCCAGATTTTTTCATACAGTTTTAATTTTAAGAACGAACTTAAAAAAGATTTTACCATACAAATTTCAATCTCGAGTGGAGATCCAGACCCCTTTGAACCCTTCCCTGGATGAATTAGATCATTCAGACAGTGGCGTAGCCAAGGGGTGGTGGTGGTGGATGGGTTTTCCACCCCCCCCTCTCTCCCCCTAAAAAAATTCTGGCTACGCCACTGCATTCAGATAACAATTACAAGAAATCCTCAAAGATTCTAAATACCTTTACTATCAATATCCAATTATGACATTCCACTTTATTTTTATAATCCCCCATTAATTCATATGCAATTAATCACTTATGTCCATGCATGTACACACTTATTAAAATGAGTCGTAGTAAAAATAAATAATAAAATCACTATTATTAAGCGAAATCGAAGATTGCAAAAAGGTAGCATAATAAAAATGTATTTTTTCCTTACTCTCATTCCAATTGCCTTACGGTGACTATTTCTCTTCTGCTTAATATAAATTTATGTATGAACAGATTTTTATTTTATTCCTCAATTATTTTCTCCTTTTTGTTAATAAAAGATTCGCGTGAATATCATATATGTGAGGTGTTTTGCTGCTATATAATATACACAATGTAATGTTTATCTATCAAGTTCATTATGTGAGCATATAATAATGCAGAGAAATGGAAACAATAAACATGTACTTATTTTTTTAATTTCAAGATTCTTTCAGAATAGAAATGCCTTCTTTTGTGCTTCTTTGTAAGCTCTTCGAGGAGATCGAAGAAACTTGTTTCCTTTTTTTGCTCTCTCTTTCTTTAATAATCCCGCTACATGATCTGCTTCTCTAATTTATATTTTGCTAATGCTTTACTTGAGACACACAAAAAAAATATCAATGAAATTGTTAGTCAGTCAGGCTGAGAATTGCAGGATGCTGGTTGCTAATTGCCTATCAGGGGATATTGGCTTTTGTGTATTAATCTGAGATGTAGGTAGGGAGAGGGGCTCTTGGAACGTCAAGAGGGAGGAAATTCTAAGTTTATACAAAAAAAACTGATAGTTTTATTTTTTGAGGGGGGTTTAGAGAGTAAAAAGGAAAATAAAAATCAACGAATTGAAAGAAAATTTACTATTTAAACTAGGATTCGAACCGTTTTATGTTCAGCATTTTTATCTTACATTCTAAATTTCTTCTTATTTAATCTGACAAAAACGCAATCATTTCATAACATTCAACAAAGTATCCATTTCAGTTTCAATAAAATCATGTTGAAAAGTTGTTTATAAATGTTGCAATAATTCTCAATTTCAGTCCATGTCTATCACTCTTAAGCAACAAAGACGCGTGTTTATGCTACGCTTGTATTATTAATGCCCAAGATCATTTTTCAATTTTTTTTTCATTTCTCTCGTCAACAAGTCCATCCTTTCCTACTTTTTATTGCTGATGATCGTCGGCTTGCATAAAAAATGGAATAATAAGAAGTGCTTGTAGGTAAGTGGGCTGGTCGTTAGGTTAATGCAAATAGAATCGAGAATAAAAGTTTAGTGCCCAACTAGTTAAGATGCAAGCGTAAAAAAATCAAGCTTCAAACGGCAATATTTAGAATGTTGCGAAGCACATTTCATGCCTACAACAATCGACAATGAATGGTGATTATGATGATGATCGCATTAATTTAAACGATGATATATGTTGGACTGTAGTTAAATGATAATTTATTGTTCGTATGCATATGGAGATGAGCTATCAGGATGAATAATACTAGCCTGACTCTACTTGTATGGATCCAATTACTCAATGGCCATTTGTTCATTAAAAACCTTGCACAAACTGTGAAAAATTCTATAATTTTACTGACTTTTGTGCAGCTTCTTCTCATTCTCAATTTTTTTAATGTCCAATAAATCTCTCATCACAGAAAAATATCATAGAACTGTAGCTGTAGTTGTTGATTGATTTATGGATATCTAATTTACTTACTTACTTTACTCCATGAAAAAAAATGTTCTAATGAGTAATGGGGTCAAGAGTGCTTTTATTACTACAAATATGAATATCAGAGTGGAAAAGAGCACATGCTGCTTCCAGCAAACTCTTTTTACATGCTAATTTTCATTTTTATTACTTGGATTTTCTTGTTACTGATTATGTGGTCCATATGGTTGGCTGGCGGAAATTAGTAGAATTGAGAAGTTGGACATTAAGAACAGAAATGACCGTTTTAAAAAAAATATTAATAAAAAAATTCTCGACTAAAACTACATTGCTTTAACCAACTTAGCTACTGAAGTAAATAAAAACAAAGAACAATTTTTCAATATATATGGTTTAATTTATTCATTTTTTTAAATAAATTTTTAAAAATTAGCTTTTTTAAGTTTAAAAGTAAAATTAAAAATTTTGAAAACATTTTAAAGTAACTTTTAAAATTAATTTAAATCGTTTTTTTATGCATGTAAGTTTCATGAAAAAGGCGTTTGAGATGCACACGTGAAGGCACTGGATCTTATTAAACCACATCCAGAACAAATGCGCCTTAACCACTCAAAAACAATTAAAAATTCTCACCATCCACAACATTTCATGAACTTTTCAAGAAGAAAATTTTATTTTATGAGAAAAATCCCATCGATCACTGAATTGATAGTTCAATTAACATTTGCTCAATATACACCAATAAACAACTGTGTGAGAGATTTAGAATCAGATTAAGCAGTTATGAAATTATCTCATTCTTTTATTATTGTTTCTCTCAGGCTGATTATCGAATATGAAATTATAATTTTCTCTCAGTTCTGTAATTTTTATTTTTTCGGCAAGCAGCATATGGCAGCGGTAATGTTTGCTTTTTTGAACTCTCTTACTTAATTTAATAATTCCATTCTAGATGGAATATATGAAATTGAGATGTATTAATGTAATTATTAAGAAGAACTTCCTAACATATGTTTTATTTGATTATGAAGCTGTTCTTTGTGATTGCAAACGGTTTACAGTTCTTGTGAGCTTTATTGCTTGGAACATGTGCAATATTTAAGATTATTGAAGAATATCTTGAACAGAGTATTTGGGGGAGTGATTCTGGATTTTTGGATACGAAAATTATGTGACAGAGTGGTATCTAAAAAAATGGTGTCTAAAAATCTCGTTTTTTCTGACTGTCATCAATTTTCTGACTGCCTCCTTAATTTTAAATTTAAAAAAATTAAAACGTTTTTTTATAAAAAAAATTTAAAAGCAAAATAATGCTAGAAACAGAGAATTGCACTTGAACAACATTTCCGAGATTCGAACTCATATCTTGTTGTAACAAAACCATTTTTGCCACTTCTAATGTTTGAGATTTTATTGCAAAATCCTTTTTATAAACAATTTGAAGTGTTTTCATTTTTTGTATTGCTAAATGATTAAAACTCCTTAAATTGAACCCCAAGTCTAGTTCAACCCTTCCATAAGGATTCTCTTAAAAAAATCTTTTACATAAAAATCAAAACCCCATCTATATTGAGCCACACGTAGAGATGTGAAACCCAAATTATTTATTTTAAAATTTAAATTAACTTGTTTGGTTAATTAAAACAAATAGTTGTCAACTTTTCTACTATTTGGGTTTGACATCCCTAGCGACAAGTAACAAATTCAGTAATTGAAAATTTAAAGCATAACAATCAGAAAAACAAACAAAAACAACTGCCGTGAACTGAAAAATAAATAAAAAGAAAGTTGCATAAATTAAAAATATTATTTGATGGTGTGTAGATTATTTAAGTGCGGTCCATAGCTAACAACTTTTGATGAATTGCTGAGTCTGTAAATGCTGCAATATTGTTATGATAAAAAGGTTTCTTTGGCTGATGACTAAGAAAAGAGAAACTTTGTGTAAATTGTACTTGCTTGAGATGAGATTTGATGGATTTTTTTGGCATTTATTGTGCATGATGTGATGGATTTTACAATCCCGAGCGACACAAATGAAAAAGTCGCCGTCAAGGTTCCATCAGGGATACATTTATTAACACCCCATGGATTCCTCTTAGCCTCCGCTTCCGTATGGAAGCCATATGGAAGCCATACAGAGGCGGAGGCTAAGGGGAATCCATAGGGTGTTAACAAATGTATCCCTGATGGAACCTTGACGGCGACTTTTTCATTTGTGTCGCTCGGGAATGAATTTATTTTTGATTGTTCAGGAGGGAATTCTGGATAAACAATGGGGTCGTTCACAAGTAACGTCCACAGAAATATGGACTTTTTGACCAATTCGTTTCAATTTCATACATTTTTGTATAAAATGTCATACAGCTGCTGTGACCAACCTTCCATCCTAAATGTCAGACGTCATTTGTAACCAACCTTATTCATTAAAGTCCAATAATCACAAATACTAACCAAAAACAACAAAAAGGTTATCCAGCAACAATTAATGGACTCTAAATTACAATAAATTAACACAAAAAAGCGTTCTCGATGCATGCATTAAAATCTTCTTAAATATTCTAAAGTAAATGAGTCGAAAAACGATCCTGAATGAAAAGAAAGAAGGCAAAGTAGCGAGAATATTTTTCGGTGGTAAGACAAGACACAATAATGCGAGACTTTAATCCAATTTCGCTTAAAATATCATCCTATTCAAAAGCGCAATTTTTGCACGTAATGTTAATGCTATTGAGTGGAATGATAATGACTGTTCGATGAGATTTTTTTGGCATCTTCATTTAAGTGAACAAAATTTATGGATACTGCACAAAAAATTTGTAGTACATGATCATTTTAATTCCAAATTGACAATTTGTAATCTTTTAAATTTTATCTTAATTACTGCTAAATGGAATCGATTGATGAAAATAAAGTTTAAATGTTCTGACTTTGGATTTAAGGAATTTTAAAATTTTTGGGAATTTTTTACATTCGAGAGAGGATTTGGAAAGGATTGATTTGCAAAACTGTAAAATAAATTTTAATTTGCTTAATTAAACTTAACGGTCACCTAAGAAATTGAGATTCCTGATTTAAAGTAAAGGTCAGAAAAATTATGAAGAAATTTTGATGCATACCTAAATTGTGGATAATTTGATTGCAAATTAAAATAGTTATGGAATTTATTTAAGGAAGCTTCTTTTTAAATTTTTTGAATTGTTTTAATATATTCGAGGTCATTCATTTCTGACGCTCAACAGTGGCGTAGCCAGAACTCTTCCTGAAAAATGTTTAATAAACTTTAAAGCACTCCCGAGTATCCAAACACTGACCTAGCACTCAAAGATTGAGCAAGCTTGTCCATAAATAAATTCACACTTAATCTCACTGTTTATTTGAGTTAAAAATATTTGGATGTAAAATTAAAAGAAACATTTTAAATACTTAAGTCCTTACATAAAATCACAGACATCCTCATTTAGATAATAAAAATAAACTAGTAATGAAGCGATCACGCTTCATGGGCATATTCACACCGTTTCAAGTTTTTTCATTCATAGCTTAGTATTATGTTACTAACAAGACTTACGAAAAATCGTAAAGTTTTAGCTTATTTAGTCAAAAATATCAAAATTAGAGAAAAAATGAGTTTGACGTAGCTTCTAGCCCCTCGAAATCCAAAATGGCGTCAGTTCCACATTCAGGCACAGCTAAGGAGCATACATACCAAGTTTCAGCTCATGTGGTGAAAGTTAAAGCAAAAATCAATTTTGCGTAGCTTCTAGCCCCTCGAAATCCAAAATGACGTCGGTTCCATATTCAGGCACAGCTAAGGAACCTACATACCAAATTTCAGCTCATTTGGTCAAAGTTAAAGCAAAAATCAATTTGGCGTAGCTTCTAGCCCCTCGAAAACCAAAATAACGTCGGTTCCATATTTAGGCACAGCTAAGGAACCTACATACCAAATTTCAGCTCATTTGGTCAAAGTTAAAGAAAAAATCAATTTTGCGTAGCTTCTAGCCCCTCGAAATCCAAAATGGCGTCGGTTCCATATTCAGGCACAGCTAAGGAACCTACATACCAAATTTCAGCTCATTTGGTCAAAGTTAAAGCAAAAATCAATTTTGCGCAGCTTCTAGCCCCTCGAAATCCAAAATGGCGTCGGTTCCATATTCAGGCACAGCTAAGGAACCTACATACCAAATTTCAGCTCATTTGGTCAAAGTTAAAGCAAAAATCAATTTGGCGTAGCTTCTAGCCCCTCGAAATCCAAAATGGCGTCGGTTCCATATTCAGGCACAGCTAAGAAACCTACATACCAAATTTCAGCTCATTTGGCCAAAGTTAAAGCAAAAATTAATTTTGCGTAGCTTCTAGACCCTCGAAATCCAAAATGGCGTCAGTTCCACATTCAGGCACAGCTAAGGAGCATACATACCAAGTTTCAGCTCATGTGGTGAAAATTAAAGCAAAAATCAATTTTGCGTAGCTTCTAGCCCCTCGAAATCCAAAATAGCGTCAGTTCCACATTCAGGCACAGCTAAGAAACCTACATACCAAATTTCAGCTCATTTGGTCAAAGTTAAAGCAAAAATCAATTTGGCGTAGCTTCTAGCCCCTCGAAATCCAAAATGGCGTCGGTTCCATATTAAGGCACAGCTAAGGAACCTACATACCAAATTTCAGCTCATTTGGTCAAAGTTAAAGCAAAAATCAATTTGGCGTAGCTTCTAGCCCCTCGAAATCCAAAATGGCGTCGGTTCCATATTAAGGCACAGCTAAGGAACCTACATACCAAATTTCAGCTCATTTGGTCAAAACATTCCTTTTCTATGAAAAAAATAAAATGTGTTTTGCAATAATCGGCTATAATTTGACCAAAAATCGCACCTTTTCGTTCCGTGTGCCTTACTGGATGCATCCCATGACTCCAAAAACTATACAGCTCTTGCCATACACATTATCTATCAGATGCAAAAAACCGGAAGCCTTAATATTGAGTTTGAATCGAGTTATCGCGGAAATTAACTTGCTAACTAACTTGCTAAATGACAGAAAGCGTTTTTTTGCGATTTCTCGGCACTGGAAGCACCAATCGAGATGCGGTTTTCACTGTTAAATTGGTAATTTTAAGCACAGACTTTCCATACTGAACACTATGGGTCGATTCCATAAGCCTGAAGCAGCAAGTCCAAAAAAGTAGTTTTACTGAAATACCAAAAACAATATATTCACACACAATTAAAATTGGTGTGAATATGAAATCAGAATTAAGTTGTCTGATTTTTTAATTTCACTAAGCAGAAAAAAATAAATATTGATTTTAAATTTAATTAAAAACAACCTGAAGACTGAATGGTCTAATTCTTTTATTTAATCATATGCTTATTAATCCAATAAATGATTTTAATATGATAGACATTTGCATAATGAACTTGTGCCAATTCAAGATCAATCATACTTAATTGCATCGTTTTACTTACTATTAAATAGTTTTAAGAACTCTAATTGATAGATTATAAGAAATCATTACATGATGTAAATCTTCAGGAAATAAAACTAATTGATCGTTATTTAACGAACGTATGGAATTATTACCTAAGTAGCACAAACGCTTTTATTGATGGGTTGATATTATACGGGATGAAATTTATGCATGACGGAAGTTATGGCATCATATTGATTCGCTGCATAAGATAATGTTGTATGCATATTAATTTTATTTATATTAAAATATCTCTGATGACTGGAATGGGGAGCTTTGATTGTAATTTAAACGGTAGGTTCAAGCAGATTTAGATTTTATTAGTGTTGGCTTTTTTGCAGTCTAAGAATAAATTTTTTCCACTTTACACTTAAAAATGAATAAAAAACTTACTTCTTAGTTTCCTTAGATCTAAGCTTCAAAATTTATTCGAGTTCTTAATCATCAATACATTATGCTTAGCCTTAGTTCCTTTCTGGATCTTAGAATTGGAACTTGAACCATATGCGGACGTTCAAAACCTTTCAAAAATAATATTTTTCTTAAATTATTCTTATTCTTAGCTAACTTATTCTTATATTTACTCTTTTCCTCAATGCTTAGACCTTTCAGCCTTAGTCCTTCTTCCTTAGATCATCTTTAGCACTAAATTTAATTAAAATCACTTAAAAATGTCTTAAAATGCTCTTCTTGGCTTCTTATATGGATTAAAATGATCCGACCAACATGAAGTTGGCTCTAAGTTGTTAGCAACTTAACGAAATGAAATTTGAATTTTAAATGGCAGTTATAGTATTCTAAGCTTCTTATTTCTTAAAACTTAAATGTAAATTTTTATTGCATGAAGCAACGAAAAAGTGCAATAAAAATTTTAACAATTAGTCTTGAAGATTTTTTGTGCTGATTCAGTGTTAAATTGTCACATTTAGAATAGAAAGATAAGCAAAAGCTCTTTAAAATCAATAAAATTTGATACCCTACTTAAATAATCTAAAGAGCCCCTCAAACTATACTTACTGGGTTACTGGGTTACAGGGGCATATATAAAAAATTTTCGAGGGGGGAAGGTTTTGATTTTTTTGTATGGACGGTAATTTTTTTTTTCTTAAAAATTCCTAGTAAATTGAAAAAAAATTCCAAAAGGGAATTTTTCCTGAATACGCCTCTAGGTTACAATAGCATTGACAATTTAGCTAGAGGCACCATATTATCACAACAGAGATAGTTTTCATGAAAATATTTCAAAAGGATGTGCAGTATGTCTGGTCCACATGACGACAGACTGAATATTTAAATGAAAGCATCGGCTTTTTAGTGAATCTAGGCAATTTTTGGGTTTGTCAGCAAAAAAGGTTCTAGATGTACCCTGCCACCGTGGTGAACTTTATAAATTGTGCTAATTGGCTCATTTTCATGATAGCATGATATTCAAGAAAATTTCAATTTTTCATCAAATTTCCCACAAAAACTGCCTGAAAAACTTCAAATTCACCAAAGAATCATTAGCAATACATCATAATGATTGATTTCATAAAAGATAAAATATTATTATGCTACAATTAAACAAACATAAACCGCAATTTTCTCATAATGCACCTCAACATTTGTTGTTCTTTTGCCTCAATCAAAAGTTAAAGTAAATAATATTAAAAACTCTTTTTACTGTAAATATATTTTTTTGTGTACCATGAAAAAAATAATTATTATCTCATAAGCTCATCAACTGCTAATAACTTTCATTTTATACATAAAAAAGTCGTGTAGATCTCGCTCATGTTACAAATTTCGTATCATATCACATCCAGAATACTTAAAAGAAACATGAACAAATTGATTCCTCACATTGTAATTCACCTCTTGTGTTATCTTAATCTTTAATTACACCGACTCAAAGCGATTTCTTCGTCTGAGATTGGAAAAAGTCATTTGCATAATTTTAATTATCACATGAACTTCGAGAGTATCGATTGAAATCGAAGAGCATTTTTTTGGGATGGCAATGAAAAAGAATCAATGAATTGAACTCAATGAATGAGAATTGTATAGTTAAGAACATAAGTAAGTGAAGGGATTGAGAAGGTTTGTTGGAATTTTAAATATTATTGAAGCTCTTTTTGAGAGAAGATGTGTCTGTTCAGTCTGGTTGTTCTGGGATTGATAGAAGCTTTGAATGAAATAGGCGCTAAATAGAATCTTTTTCTATAAAATGTCATTCTGGGTTGTTTTTCCCCTGCAAGAATTTTTATTTCGCAAAAATCCAGTCGTTTACTTATCATATTGCTCTATAATAGTAACTGTCTAACGCTTGCCACTTTTTTGAACAGAATTCTGATGTTTATAAGCTATAAAGCGTTGATTTAAGGATAAAATTGACAAAAAACTTTTTTAGGTGAGAAAATTAGGGGAAAATCAGAAATATCTTCAAAAAAAATCAAAATTCAAATTTAAAATAACCGTTAAAAATAAAATATGACAATAAATTTCAAAATAGCTTCAGAAAAGTCTTACAACTGCTAAGAACAAACAATAAACACATTTAAACCTTGAAAAACTCAAAAATAATACAAAATGCGTTCAATAATCAATTTTCCAACTCAATCGAAAGATCAAAATTTTAAAACAAGTTCAATAAAGTTTTGAAACAGTTTTTCTTTAGATTTTCAATTAGCTCTCTTTTCCCCTCTGTTCTTCGTCTTACCGCACAATTATGAAATTACCTAATTGTTTTAATCTTCTTACAAAAGTACTCTGAATTTCTGTTTTCGGCTCCAAAATTCAAATTAACAGTACATCTCTTTACTTTAGTCATTACTCGCATGTACATTCTCATATACACAATTTTTATGACCCTCTCTCTCTCCGTGTGTGTACTGATCAAATTGTACCGCTCACTGCTGTTTCATTGATTTTTTCTCATGCCGATTGCCAAATACAAAGAACATGAGCTGAGAAAAACAAAATTTTGTGATAAAATTCGAGCACCTTTTTCATTGAATTTCTCATAATGATCCAGCTATTTTATATCGAATTGTAATTAATTCTTTCTCTTTACTTCTTTCTCAATACATGCAGCATCGTGTGAAGATTTCTTTCTATTGATTTCTCATTGTTCCTCCATTCATGCTGAAAAATTGTTAATTTCATTTTTATAACCTTCTCATTCTTCTCCATCCATCGTTCTATGGCTAATTTTTTTACACATGTTAATGTTGATTTATGTAATTTGACGATGGCGCTCGCTTCATAGACGATAATGCTTCTCTGGGTACTCATTCTATCATTTGTAATTGTCGGCAATTTATTTGACTATTGTGGCAATGAGTCATATAATCAAATTAATAACTTTATTTCTTTTATTCGTCTTGCTTTTCATTGAACATGAAATAATTTTATTGCTGGGTTGTTGGAAATATATTTTGAAAATGGGATTTTATTGAGGTCTGTTTGGTAGCTATGGAAATTTAAATTATATTGATGTGTTTGATTTTTTTAACTTCTGCAAATTGAAAATTATTTTAGTACAAATTCACATCTTAAACAATTAACACATATTCATTCTTTTGTCGTCAATAAAATACAGTCCACTCTAAACCAGAACCATCGCATTTATTATTGTTGTACGTAACAAGTAGCATAGCAAGAGGAAAGTAATTGGGGCCGTTAAGCACTGTAGTGTATCTCCTGATATACTTTGGACAGGAACATAGTCAGGAAGGGGCCAGAATCCTTCTCAAGATTGAAACTTGTACGAGAAATTTTTCAAACTGCTTCTAAGAATTAAAAATATATGAGAAAAAAATCCGGACCCTTCCCAACCCCCTTCGAAATAATTCTGGATACGCCCCTGTTTTTGAAAATATTGGGCACTCAGGTATGATCAACGAATCTCAAAATATAGTTTTAAATTTCTTTGTATGATTTCTTTAGGGGTTTGGGGGGGGGGAGTGTTTTGAATTTTTCAATGAGGGAAAGACCCTCCAATCCCCCAATGGCTACGTGCCTAACTGTGTGCTCTAGGAAAAGAATAATCAAAATTTAGTTGAAAAATGCGCTTTAGTCCAAGACTCAACTATGTCTTCCTTACTTGAAGTCAATATTTCCAAGAAATTTTCTTTTCATTTTTTTAAAAATAATTTTTAAGATTCATACAGTTCGTTTTTTCTACTTGCATTCAACTCTTTCCATTATTGATCAAAACTTTTTTCTCTATATAAGTTTTAATAAATTCGCTCGTAAAAGCATCGCATTGAAGAATAAAAGAGATGCACAGCGATAAAAAGTACAGAAAATAAAATTTGCAATTATCATTATTATCTGATCGTTAACGGCATATCGTGTTCATGAATGTGCCGATGTTGTAAGTGACATCTCAATAAATTTATTGTACATTAATATACGTAATTTATATTTATCGATCTGTGCTACCTTATGTAGACAATTGTGGATAATAATGCTAATTTAAAGGTTTAAATTGGTCGTGACAATTCTTTTTTTATTGGAAACTTTAACGCTTTGCTGGACATGATAAGGAATTTCTATTAAATTGCAATCTAGTTTCAGTTCTGGCATATCAATAGAATTGGGGGTAAATTTTTGTGAAGAAATTCAAAATTAGTTCGTTTGTGTCTGGAATGCTTTCATGAAAACTCAATAGATGGAGATATTAATGCTCATTGGCTTAATTTCAATGATATAGGGATTTTTTTCAATTATTTTGAAACCTAATCATAAATAGCTTCTTAATTTCCTCCAAAAACATAAAATCTCCTTGAAATATGAAATAAATTCTAAACCATCCACAAAGATCATCTCACCCAGCACAGCAGACATGACATTCGATGACAATTTCAAAATGATTGATTGATTTATCGCTTACATATGCACGATCCAATACAGAAAGCTGCTGATGTCATCGCAATATTTATCATATTAATAAAAGGTATTCAATCATATTCTGTCAGACGTGTTGCATATTCCTTTCCTGTGCTCTTTCGCATAACCAACAGTTTGCTATTTTAATGGACATGCGTGAAAATCTTCCGTTAGTATTTTAATAAATGCAAAGCAAATTTTGAATAGATTATTTATGAGAAAAGTTATTAAGAATGTGATGCATCCGTGCTTCATAGACAGGCGTGTAGCTTATTTCTATCAACCCCCCTCATTCTAGAGAATTGTTGCTATGCCTTTTATCTAGGAAAAGATTTTTAAATGGTATACTCCAACTTTGTAATAACTTAAGATACCTGATTCCTGAATACTGCAACCGTGAAATAGCTATTATCGGTTTGAGACTCAGCAGGGGAAATTTATCATACCAGATCAAATGCACTGAATAAGCAAACCTTCTAATAAAGGCCGCCAGGAAATATTTTGTCAAGGTTATGGTTTAAAAACCACAAAAATTAGTAATTCTAGGTTTGAAAACTGAGATCTGTCAAGCTGGGCAACCCTATATTCGTTGAGCTATCTTTGGCCCCTTACTGACATGCTTCATATCCAAGGAGGCACCGGTAGTACCGTAGTGTATTCACTGAACACGATATTGTATCTTTGAGTACGTTTTTTGCGCCTGTTAAGAACTAATGAACTTTGTCCTAGTACAGCTATCCCGAGTGACACAACAAAGTCGCCAGGGCACCTCTATTTGACCATGTAAACGGGAAAACGTCAGAAAAACGTAGAGGTGATGGCCTGAGGTGCCTCTCGGGTATTGGAAACTTTCTTTCATATCCCCATACTCGACTGTAGCCAACAGCTTACTATTCCACAAAATAAGCAAACTTTATTCTTTATAAAATCAAATTAAAACAAAATTTTCTAAAAACAGAACATAAAAAAGTTTTTATGACTTAGACAGAAGATAATTGGATATCATGACATTTCTAATTTACAGCTGTACTAAATAAATTTTTTTTGAACAATAGCTTCATAATTTCCTAGAAAATTAACAGTCTAATTAAGAACATTAAACGATCATCATAAACTGAAAATTTACGATAAGCAAACAATTTTTTCTCCTTTAACTTAATTTTTTTCCTTCTTTTTATTTTTCTCTTTATAGATCCATAAAAAGTACTCTCAACCATGAGAGCATGCTGACAAGGCTGCAATAATAAAGGAACAAAAATGATAAAATAAGAGATCATCAGCTGTTGCATGAGTTTTGTGCTTCCATTATCGTCATTGACTTTTATTCTTCACTTCTGTTTCATTCTATATTCTCTGCCTTGGAGTCATCATCAATAAAGTACGACTGGATTATTTCTACATATAACAATTAATTTATTCATTCAGCTTCTGGATAATTAACAATCATCTAGAATCATTTGTCGAGATATTGCAATTAATTTCATCATTGGCAACATTGGAAAGTGTATATGTGTGGATCGTCAGTGAAAACGAGAAGCAGAAGGAGAAGAAAAAAAAATTAATAAGATTTTCTAAGGTGGATCAACTGGAAAGACAAGAAATCTATGCTGGATATGTGTTAATTGCCAGTTATTGCTGCACAACTTCCATTATTGGATACATAATTAGCTCATGCCACATATCTAACCCAAATACTCTGGACTCTTCATTCATAAACTTCTTCGTCTTTTTTTTGTTTCCAATAATCGCGATAAAATCTTCACTTGCTGGCGATATATAGAATTATAGAACATCTGCTGCTGTTACAATTTCGTTTCACCTTATTGCTCTCTTGCTGTCCGTGTGATTTGTGGCATAATCATCAAATAATTGCAATAATAACGCCATAATATTATTTCTACTCTACATTAGTTCATGATCACGTTTTGTATTGTGCATTTCTGCATAAATTGCTCGACGGAAGTTGGAACTTGTCATTGATTCTGAGAATATTGATGGAAAATGCACATGTGACTTGGAAAGACTTCAGCATGTGATTTATTTACCTAAACAATCAAACTTTAAGGACTTCAGCAACAAAAATTCATCACAAGAAAATAATATGGTGACGGCAGTTTCAAAGAACATGAGCCGAGGAGATTCATCCATCAAGACAACAACAACGACAATAATTGCAAAGAAATTGGAGTCAATCAACGGGAGCATCTCGTCAGCATCGGGATTTCGTCTGTTGATTGAAGCGAATGGTGGATTAGGTGCAAATCTAACAGCAACAACAGCACATTATTCGGGTAGTGGCAGTATGGGTCTTGAAATGTGTGAAACTGTATCAACCGTAAGCAAGAATTCAATTTATAAGCAACGGATTGATGCAATGTTCGATGATTCACGGTAAGTTTTGATTGTTAATCTCATTTGAATCCACTATTATTGTTTTGTATGCAGTAATAATAATAATGGAAAAGAACTGGACGATCAACCTAATTTTCATCTCGGATGTGTGGAAATGAAATTATTATTATAATAATAATGAAATTACATTTAGAAATGGAACAATAAGTTCTGTTTAATTTCATTCGATTCCATTTGTTGATGATTTTTATGGATAGATCTAAATGGGAAGTTATTGATTGTATGCCATTAATATACAATTTTTACGTTATGTGCCATTGTGCTATATTAAACAATTATGATACTTAGTTCTGGCTGCTTTAGATAATTTTAGGCTTTTGTCTTCAAACTGAAAATAGAAAAATTTATAGAGTTCTCCTATTGAGATGTTAATTCTTTTTTCTTAAAATAACATCAAATTTATGTAAGGTGGTCCGTTTTTAAAGTAATTTATGCTTTCTATTTTTTAAAAGAAGCTATTCAAATTTTTTCGATGATAAATACTGTAATTTAGGACAGCAGCATAAAAATTCTTCTTGGCAATTAATTTTTGATTTATTAGTTGATATCTTTTAAGGCATCTTCTTAAGGCTATAGAGCATGGGACAGAAAACTTTGGTTACAGGATGCAAAAGTTATAAAAAAAAGGTGACAAAAATTCAAAAGTTTGTAACCAAAGCTGTCTGCCCCTTACTTATAGAGTATATCTTGGGCAAACAAGATCTGAGAGTGGGACTTGTAGTAAATGAGTAATATGCTTATCTGGCAAGTAGCCAAGGTGTCTTGGGGGATTTACCCAACCAGAAAATTGTTAAATTTGCTAGGATTTTTGAGAAAAAATCCATGAAATTCCCCTCCCCATAAATTGTTCCATTAAAGTTGCATGATGCTTATGATACATAGCCAAATTAAGACAACTGCCGAGTCAATAGTCAAATGACAAAATCTAAACGATTAATTGAATATTAAGTCCTCTTGAGGGTTTGGGTTTCAAAAGTTTACACCCTGGTTTACACCTAGTGCGCTACCAAGAGTATTAGGCTCCTGGTTGGTATACACATGACTCAATTAAATTGAGGAAAATTTTAGTATGTTTTAAAATGGCAAGAAAAAGTAATGAAAAAATTACTTCGTTAAGAAAATGAATCATGGAACATACTTAGAGTAAATTAAAAGAAATCTTGTGCTTAAGACGTGCTGCGAAAATTAAACTAATGAAATTTAAATGAAAAAAAAGAAGTGAAAATGAGTTTTAAAATGTGTTTTTATGAATATTTTTACCACTCTTTAGTTCATCTTTAAAAATAGATTTTGAGCTTTATTTTGGTGTTTGAGTTGGATATATTTGGTCATTTTGTCTTGCTGTGGTGGTTTGTCCACCCTATGACAGTGGCAGAGGCGTATTCAGGAAGGGGTTTTGGGGGTCAAACCCCTCCTTTTTTTGAGAAATTTTTTTCAATTTGCTAAAAATTTAAAAAAATTTCAAACACTAAAAATTTGAGATCTTGTTATAACACAATAGTGTTGTACGATACTAATGTTACATGCAAAAAAAACTAGAAACTACGTGCGAAATACCGGTAGTTTTGGAACCAATTCATGATCATTGTGTTCTTTCAGACACTTGGGATTTAAATTTATTTAATACAAATGTTTAACGGATTAGACTATCAAGTTTCACCTGTTTTGTGTTGTTAAATAGACCAATCCAATTTTTTCAATGAAGATTTGTTGACTCATCTTCTTTTAATTAAAGAAAATTGGATTAAAATAGGACAAAAACTGAAAATTGATCAAATTTACTGTAAACATGACATATGTTGCCCAATCTTAAGTAGAACTCAAAACATCAGATAACAATTTGATTATTTTTTGGATTTTCCATCCACAGATGCGCTTACAAAAAATCTATTTCCTTTAAAACTTCCCAAAACTTGCCATTGAGCATATAAATGAAGATTTCTTTTACATCAATGACTAACATCTTTTACTATCTCTCTCTTTTTCCTCACGACTTATCGTAACTGCTTGCAGAAAATTGGCCAAAATATATCTCCATACACTAGGCATATACACAAAAAAAGATTAAAATTTCACGTTCAATTTTTTTCTTCTTCATATGTCTGTGTTTTAATTTTTTTTTGTTTCTTTTAAATTACATTTTCGATTTTTATTGTTTTGTTATTAATCGCTCGTCGTTTGAATGTGTAACAACTGTGTGTTACGTACCACCTGAAGAAAATCTCAAGCTCAGCTATTTTTAAATATTTTTCTTTATTTATTTTTTTTTCGTGGAAAAAAGAAATTTCAAGTGCGGCATTTAGTGAAGTTATTTTCGAGCGTAAAGAGCTCATTTTCATAGTGCTCGTCCGTGAAGAAGAAACTTTATCTTTATTTTTTACAAAAAAATATGAAAACAATAATTCGGAAGTGAACTCAAAGTGTCCCAAAATCTTTTATGTCCAAAATTAACATTCAAAGCATTGAAACGCTCAGAAAGATTTCGAAAAATTATTGTGATATCGACAACGACGACGATGATGAAGAGGCTGAAAATAGTTCGGTGGTTGTTGTGAGCATTCACTTAAAGTAAGAAGGAAATGAATTAAATATCATGATGGATTGCATTCACTTAACTGCTTTTATGAAGTGCATTATGCAATTCCTTTAATGAAAATTGTGTTGGTTGGTTTTTGTGCTCGGTGTATGCATTACATTACATTAAGATGAATCTATAGCATGAGCGCGATACTTTTAATTATAATTAAAGCAAAAAAATGTGTGTAATAATAATTGTGTGCAGAAATGAGGTAGAAAGAGATCATCATTAATGTTAATAACTCTGAAAAATAATGATAAAGAGTTAGTGGATGTGTGATTTGTGGCGCATTTTTCGTGTGATAAGTGACCAGTGGATATTTGAAATCTAAAGCAATTTTAAGCAGGATTTTATTTAAAATCCTAAAATTTACTCATATTTTGACAGGATATAGTCACATTGGAGACATTCACCCATTATGTTGATCATACAGTTCAATTATCCATCTGATTCTTGTTGAGTTTTAGCTTGAGGACCAGTGACTTATCATGAATTTTTGGTGCCAAATTGAGAATTTAGCTCTCATGACCAAAATAATTTTTGTATGAATTATTTCTTAATTTTGCTTCCATCTAACCCCCCTCGCCAAAAAATTGTTCAATTTGCTAGAGTTTTGAAGAAAAAAATTCAAAAAATTCTCTGGGACCCTACGGTCCACTGATCCGTATCCCTCTTGTTACACTACTGTTAATACAATTCCTGACTCAAAGTGCTACACTACTTACTTTTTTTTAAGATGTTGATTAAAAGTTTAGACATTGTCAGAAGTTAAGGCTCAAAAACACCTCAGCAGGCACCTAGCTATGGGGGATTAGGGGATTTGTCCCCCATCGTTATCAAAACTCTTCTTCATTTTTCCAGGGATTTTAAAAAAAATCTAGAAAATCCTTCACCAAACATTTTTTCATACATACTGCTGGTCCTTGTTGAACGCAATTTCTATAATTTCATCAACACAAATATTCAATCATAGTAGTCAACGTTTTCTTCAATTAATTTAGTGCAAATTCACATCTTAAACAATTAACACATATTCATTATTTTGTCATCAATAAAATACAGTCCACTCTAAACCAGAACCATCGTTGTTATTATTGTTGTACGCAACAGTCCTCAGAATTGTACTATTTTATAATGCTCATCTGAGCAACATTTTTGATTATTTTCAAATTTCTGACACAATTCGACTTCTAACAAGAAATTCCCTCCAAACTGCCCAAACCAACTCCAATTTCCCTTCAAAATCCAGCTCAATAATTCACTTTACCAGAATTTTTTCTTCTCATTTACACTCTTTATCTTAAATCTCTATTCAGCAAGTGGAAAAGGAGGATATCAACGATATTTTTTTTGCTGCAATATTTAATGATGCTTAGGTTAATTACTCGCATTCATCACTTCTGTTAAAAATTACTAAATGCCATTCATTTTGCTTATTGAAATCAATGCAATGAGAAAAAAAAAGTTTAATGAATTTTTAAATGATTAAAAATAATTAATTTAATAGATGAGAGAGAACTGCTGATAAATTAGTGAACATAACTCATTCATTGAAATATCATGTCTGAGTATGAAAAAAAAAATGAATGCAGATGTAAACATGAACGAGAGAAATTTTCATGTAGGCAGAGGTGTGAGGATAATAATTGTTGTGCTAGTGATGATGTTGTTCGTGTAAACAGGCTAAGATATAAATTAATTAGCAGTGAATTTATTAAGATTAAGATATGAATCAACTGATCTAGAAAATTCAATTAAAAGTGATGTTGACATTTTTATGAAAACTGTAATTAATTAAATGTCAGAAAATGTATTATTAATGTCCTTGTTTGAGATGATACAGGTGGATACAGCTGTCCACATTTCAAACAGATAGACATGTTGTAGACATGTTGTTGAGAAATCTAAGCCAGAATTAATAAAAATAATCTAGTTTGTAACTTTTTCCAATTCGAGTAGCTTATCAACTCAATACTTTGCATCCCGTTTGATGACATTACTTTGCTAAGTTGAATTTCGTGTATTTAAGCCTGAATTTTTAGAAACTAATTAGATGCAGAGTGAAATTAGCATTATTGCTCTATATTGATATCTTGTCAATAAGACATGTCAATAACATCTAGTTTGCTTGCTTTTAAAAGTGAAATTTTCAATTTTATGTGCTTAAGATTAGTAAAGAAAAGTGTCTATGTAGATCCTTGTCTGCAGAATTTGTAACATGCGGATATTGTGGCTGTATTACTTATTTGTGGCACCATTATAATAGGCTATAATATCATTTAGATAAAAGTTGTGATGGGAATGCATGCAGGAATAAATCAATAAAGGCTTAATGTCCAAAGTCTCTCAAGTAATGATGCTTGACATTGCACAAATCCTAGAAGTTGACAACTATGGAATTTTTGCATTTGGGATTAAATTGAAAATATTGTAGACCCTCATTGGAGACACTCAGGCCACAGCCAGCCTCAATCGCAGTTCTTTTGAGGGTAGTTCACTTATTGGGTTAAATAATAAACAATTTTTAGAACCCCTCCCCCTTGTTACAAATTTTCCACAAAATAAAAATTCTTTTGTTTGACCTATTACAAAATCTCAGACCCCCCTAACCCCTAAAATGTGAACATAATAAGGAAACGAGCACTTGTTAAGCCACTGAATTTCAGAGAATCCTGAAATTATTTAATACATCTAGGGAGTTTACTTGTACTAGCTGGGAGATTTATAGGTTTTATTAGCTTAGCTTTAAGCCTTAGTCTGGAATAGAGGTTCTGGGGCCGGTTTCTAGGGTTTACCCCAGCTATTGTCTTTAGTGTGACAAGGATATACCCGAGAAAATGGTCAGGAAATTCCTGAATTTTCATAACTTTTGATTAAGCTGTTATATTTTCAACTGATCTTCAATTTTCGTTTATTTATCTCAAGCCACCGATAATTCTCTCCCGTCATAGCTATGTTGTTTGGTTTAGTCTGTCTAAAACTTTCGCTTTTAACAACAACTTTATCTCCAAATTTGGAGGGCGCACCACTGGCGTGGAGCCAGCATGGGGATGGTATTCACCTGGCGTGGATCATTGACGCCACGTTGATTTTTAGCACCATGCCAGCACGACACCGGCACAGAAACGTTAAATTTGCACCGTGCCGACATGGGGATGACTCTTAGGCCGGAATAAACACCACAATTTCCGGCACGGTGCTAGCGTACTTGAAAATCCGTGCTACATAGAATTAGCGTGGAGTTATCGCCACGCCAGCGTTAATTATGATACTTTTGATAGAATGGAGCTTGCTCCACGCCATCATTACGCTAATTTAAATCTACGAAAACAGCACCAAAATTTAAATGATGCCGACTTGAAGCCGGCATTAAACTGGTATAATTGGTACCTGAAAAATAAAATTGCGCCACAATTTGAATACAAAAAATACTTTACATAAATGTGAATTTTATTGAACGATATTTCATGTTTTAATTTTCTTATAATTTCTAAATTGCATATACATCGTTATTAATTATTTTCAATAGCTACAGCCAATACAATAGTTTTAATATATTTAATTTCTTTCACACCTTTTCTCCATGCAAATTTTCATCTTCTGTTTCTTGTCTGTTCAGCTTCGAAATTCGTGGCTTTTGATGAATGCTCTTGAAGAATGCTTGAATAGAGTTTTCAACCTGTGTCAAGTTTACAACAAATTAACTTGAACAGTTTAATATGGTTTTTGTAACTGTCAAATCCTGCTTTTTCTGAAATTAGATTTTTTTAAAGATATTACAAAATTTTAATGATTATTTAATCTTAAAAATTTACTCAAAATAAAATAAACACACTTACGCTTTGTAGATGCCCATGATAATGATTTAGCAAATTCTTTTTCTAAGTACATAGACATTAATGAATGTATATAACCGTTTTGCTGACCAAATGCTTTGTTTGGTGGTTTCACTGAAGCGACATAATAAGTTATTGTAGTTACATCAATGGCTTTCATCATACTTTCTTGATTTCTGCGTAAAATCCGATTTCTTGGACAATTTGCTCAAAAATGTGAATATCACTCATGTCCACTCTGTGAATATAAAGTAAAATAAATTATTCAAATTAAGTGAATTTTTGAAAATTGACTTACAGTTCTAATATACGACATTGAATTGATAGGTTCTCGACTTTGTATAGACATATTTATATTTTGGCTCAGCTGTGAATGAATGATAATTAAAATTAGATCTTTCATTATTTTAAAAATGACTTACTGTTTCTTCAAGTGAGAAAAAATGTCTTTGAAAAAATGGCTTTTTGAAGGGAGCGAAAAAGTTTTAGCTATCATAGAATTAGTGAGGATCTAAACAATGAAAGAAGAAATAGCGCATCATAACATATTAATTAAACACATATTTTAAGAGTAGCTCCTTCTTTAACAATCATACAATTACAAAATTTTCCTGGAACCACTTGGAATTAATTTTAATTAGAAACAAAGGAACAAACTTACGTAGTCTTGACGTGAATTAAAGCTTAAACTATTTCCAAATGATGCTTCAGTGGATGCGAATGTATTGTTTTGATTAACTGGAACAGTCTGTTCATCATTCATCATAATCATGTGTAACTTGTTCACTTGTTTTAATTTGTAACGTTTCGCAATTGTCTTCGATGACACCAATATCATTAATAATCACTTGATTCGTATTTGCAACTATTAATTGTCTTTTTTAAAGTTTTGTTATTATTTAGTAGGTATTTTTTTTTTGAAGTGCTTATCACTGATTTCTGTTAAAGGTCTCTTGCGACCCATACTAAAAGTACACCAATTTGTTACAAAATTCACTATAACTATAACTTTTCTTAGATATCCAACGACCCAACACTTTTTAGGTATAGACAATATTCTCTTGTAGTAACAATCGATAATCCACTATGTATGTCACAATCTGCTCACAACTTAACACTAAAAAAACAGAAGAAAAAAACTTTAGTCAAAAAAATTTGTTTTTTTATCATCGACGGCACGGATATAGCATGCATTCTTAAGGAATGCCGAATCTACGTTGAATATTATTTTAAAGTTAATTCCAATAGAAAAACACTATACTTACAATGTAGTCGTTACGACGTTAATCAATGATCGATTGATGGATATCCTTGTTACTAATTCACTGTCCAAAACCGTAGCTAAACATAAAAAGACACTTGAATTAATAAAAATTTGTTTTGATTTTTTTAAACTAAAATTTGTCACTAAATTCACTGTACTTACTGTATACTCGATGCTGAATTGTTAAAGGATGCGGTAATAATGATTAATCACACGATCAATTAGATATACCGTCACTAAATACACAAAAAACTTGAATTAATAAAAACTCGTGTTTTGTTTACTATGACGGCTCAAAAGTGGCATGCATTCTCAAAATATGCCAAATCTATGCCGCAAATTTTCTTAAAGTTAATTCTATTAGAAAAACACTGTACTTACAATGTAGTCGTTACGACGTTAATCAATCATCGATTGATGGATATCCTTGTCACCAATTCACTGTCCAAAACCGTAACTAAACATAAAAAACACTTGAATTAATAAAAATTTGTTTTGATTTTTTTAAACTAAAATTTGTCACTAAATTCACTGTACTTACTGTATACTCGATGCTGAATTGTTAAAGGATGCGGTAATAATGATTAATCACACGATCAATTAGATATACCGTCACTAAATACACAAAAAACTTGAATTAATAAAAACTCGTGTTTTGTTTACTATGACGGCTCAAAAGTGGCATGCATTCTCAAAATATGCCAAATCTATGCCGCAAATTTTCTTAAAGTTAATTCTATTAGAAAAACACTGTACTTACAATGTAGTCGTTACGACGTTAATCAATCATCGATTGATGGATATCCTTGTCACCAATTCACTGTCCAAAACCGTAACTAAACATAAAAAACACTTGAATTAATAAAAATTTGTTTTGATTTTTTTAAACTAAAATTTGTCACTAAATTCACTGTACTTACTGTATACTCGATGCTGAATTGTTAAAGAATGCGCTAATAATGATTAATCACACGATCAATTGGATATACCGTCACTAAATACACAAAAAAACTTGAATTAATAAAAACTCGTGTTTTGTTTACTATGACGGCTCAAAAGTGGCATGCATTCTTAAAATATGCCAAATCTATGCCGCAAATTTTCTTAATTTTTTTAGTCTTTTGATACAGAAATGTTAACTAAAGTATGAATAAAAGCATGGAAATTTTTGTTTCGTCTAAAAATCATCAACATTGTTAGTTACATTAACTTTGAAAACCATATGAATGTTGTATGAAAACATTGTATGAATCTTTTCTTAACAATTTCCTATATAAATAACCAATCCAGATTAAAACTTTTGATGCAGAATTGTTAACTAAAGCATAATGTACTTTTGGGATATTTTTGTTTCGTCTAAAAATCATCAAGATGGCGTATTAGCTATAACAGAAAATTAAACCTGTATAATGACTTTTCAATACAAAATGTTTTAGCTATAAAATGAAATCTATTTCGAAGGAGCCAGCCAAAATTTAACTACTTGTTGCTACAAGCATAGCTAACAACATATATTCATTTCGTTCCATTTCCTTGTGTACTGCCGAACAAACTTGTCAATTTTATCATAACCAACTTTTCAATACAAAATGTTTTAGCTATAAAATGAAATCTATCTCGAAGGAGCCAGTCAAAATTTAACTACGGGTTCTTACAAGCATAATAAACGATATATATTCATTTCGTTCGGTTTCCTTTCATCCTGCGGAACAAAGTTGATGAACAACTATTTTAAACCTTAATTATATCACTAAAATCACTGTAGTTACTGTAAACTCAATGCTGAATCGTTAAAGGATGAGTTATTTACGAGTTTTAACACGATCAACTGAGTTACAATTAATAAATATACAAAAAACTTGAATTAAAAAAGATTATGTGCTGCTAATCGTCACGGCATAGAAGTGGCATATAAATTCAATGTACGCCGCTACATTGACGCAATTTTTTTATTGACTCTGGCGTGACGATAGCACTGTGATGTCGTATTAATATTATCCACGCCGGTTTAGTTGTGTCGTAAAAATGAAAACTATGCTGGCGTGGTGACGGCATTCAACCAAAATGTGTGCCGATATTTTTCAAAAAATTCAGTGCTGGTGTTGTGCTAGCGTGACGCCAAACTTAGCTCCGGCGTCAGGACGGTGTATCAATGCGGCGTAAATTTAAATCGGTGCCTGGCGTGAGCCTGGATTGCGCCACGTCTTGGCACGGTGTGCCCTTCGGGAAACATTCTTCATAAAAATTCTCAAAAATATTTTTTAAATTATCATTCCAACAATTGAAATGTAAATTAATTTGACTAAGATTAAGCCTTGAAAATGTAAATATTCATCACCTTTTAAATTCATGTCTCTATCTTTCCATTGTTCTTCAGTTTATTGTGTAACAATCTCGAGACATAAAACATTTCTTTTATGAAATAATTACAAAGAAATTTACATTATAAAATTTTTAATGCCTCAAATGTCACTAATAAATCAATTAGACGTAAAACTTTGAGCTGGAAAATTATTTTATGAATGAAAATTTGACCATTGTTTTGGCTGACTATAAAGCATCAAGGCACACGATTTTTTAAAAATATTTTTACGTTTAATTAGATCTAATAAAATAAATCCTAATCTGATTGTGTTGTATATTGCCGTGTTTATGGATTTCCATTTTAAATTAATGAAATTTTGGATGTTTAAAATTATTATTTTAATATTTCTTCTTCTTTCATTGACTCGACATGTCTCACAGATCCATCATAAGTCAGCGTTCGTTGCGTGAACGAAGACGCGCCTCGTCGATAAGTGGCGGATCGATCAGTGGCAGGAGCAACAGGCATTCGCAAGATCGTTTACAAGCAATTACAGAAAATGAATTTAATAATGTTTCGCCGTCAAATTCTGTTAAAAATAGCGTACAAGCACAAATTGAGAAAATGTTTACCGAAATTGCAAATGATAATCCAACAGCGAGCGTAGGAAACTGTTTTTCGATACAATATTTAGGATCATTGCCATTGACAACAAAGGTTTCGAGTTTAGTGGGTCTGCAGGATCCGCTGAGGCAGTTGTATTTAAATAATGCTGGACATGAGGTGAGTTATTAATTTTTATTTAATTTTTGAGAGCACCAACTGCTAGTTCTCTAACATTTCTACCAGAAAAGTTCAACTGAATGAAATAAAACGCCGTTAATTGAATATTCATTTCCATATTGTTACTTCACTTGCTCATACCTTTCATTAATTACATATGTACTCCACTTATGCTCTTATTTCTTATTTCTCCTCTCCATTCATTCATCATGCTATAAAGCACACACAGACATGAACAGAAGCAATAAAAATTGTTTTAATGAATTCAGACCAAAAAACCATTTTTGTGTTCCGATGAGATTTCAGCGAGTCTGTTAGTAACAATGAACATTTATTAATTTTTAAATAAAACATTTTTTTTGTTAGTGTTGTGCAGTTAGTTTTCTTTTTTCCATATCATCAAACTTTTTTTTGAGGAAGTTAGGAAGTTTTTGGAGATGAGTTTGTTTAGAGCGCATTTTGAGGAAATGTGACTTATTGGGAAAATTAATGAGAGTTTTTTGGTTCTGAAGTATCGAGTTGTATTAGATAGCTTGACTTATCACACAGCATCAGACCTCCTTTCCCTAAACATTGGATGTCATTAATGAATGTCACATTGGCCCCAATTTGAACAAAATAAGTGAACACCCCTTAATCTAGCAAATCCAGTAGATTATGCTACCAATTTCAATAGAATGTGCCATTTTTCACAACAGCTTTACAATTGTTAGTTTCTTTTTTAATATTTGCCTGAAATTAGAACTCAAAGACAAAAAGCAACCATAAATTCATCTCGATTTTTCGAAAGAAGTATGCTAAATAACCCGTGATTCGCCCTAAAATGATTATCATCATCATCATCACACATGGTCTGTAATTTCTGTAAAAATGTATCCATTTTCAAAAGATACGATCGATCTATAAATGCCGCAATGAAAAATTAAAAAGTTGTAAAAATGTTGGCTTTTTTGGCACATCATCATGACCATGATGCAGAAATGCTCACTTTTATGTCTGTTAATGAATGAAAAATCCCCCCAAAAATGAGCTTTCATCTTCCATAAACATGTACAAAATACGGTAAAGAACTGTAAAGAATTTTAATTTATTTTCATTTAATTTAATTAAATTCTGTTAAGAGGTTGATTGTTATCGAGTCATTAAAATGGAAAAGAACACAACATAGATTTGGAAATTATCTATCATCTTAATTAGACATCATACGGTGATGATTGCACATGCTTCACGTGCGTAGTCATTTTAATTTTGTCTTTCTTTGAAGATCTTTTTGAGATTTCAATTATTCTCGATGTGTGGCACTAGCTTGTACAATAATGTGCTCACATTAACATCATTTTGGTGCTTACTGAACTTTTTCACTAATTAATTTACAAACTTAATTAATTCCGTTAATTATTCATCCTTTAATTCCTTCTATAGACACAGAATGCTGGTACACTCGACATAAGTCCAAAAGGATTACGAATCAGCTTGGTAAATGGTCGCGATCAACAAATTACGCCATTTCAAAACATTGCCGTGTGGTCGGCAGTTAAATTTGTTGTGTCACAAAGTGAGGGTGGTGCTGCATTCCTGCCATTAATTACAGATCCGGAGAATATCGATAAGGCAATTCTGTTTAAACCATTGAGGTGAGTTTTTAGGGTATTTTTTGAGGTTAGGGTTGTTGGTTAATAATGAGGATGATGACATGGTGTTGAATGACATGACTATACACACACCCGAGCAGCGCAAATCTCATTTTTGTCATCAGACAACCGTTATGATGCAGTCAGAAAACTCCATGTCTCGTTGTGCTGCTTGTGGTAGCTACACAAGATGATTTGATCAAAATTCTTCTAAATGTCACCAAACATGATCATTTTTAGTCAAATTTATAAATTTTTGAGTATTGTCCTCAAAAGTATTCAAAAATATCTTCAAAATTCCTATTTCTGTCGAAAAACACAAATTAACATCCAATTCTCATCTCCATTCACAGTGCCGCTGACAAGAGACGACTCTCATCGAGTTTGCATTCACCGCTCTTTGCTGTTGTTATGAAGTCGCCTAACATTGCAAAGCAATTGGAATGCCATGGATTTATTTGTCAATCGTCAGAGGATGCCATTGTTATTGCTGCAACATTATATCAAAGTTTAATGGCATATATGGGCAGCAGTCAGGTAAAAGTGAATCAAATTGAAATTTTTAAGCAATACTAAGATAATTTTCTATTTCTCTGTTGTTTTGTGTGGAACGAAAATAGAATCAGCGAACCAGAAAGCCAAAAAATCGTAATGGAATCGGCTGTATGAGTATCGCAAGTAGCTCAGCAGCAACAAATGCATTGATTTCAACAAAATCATCATTCCGCGGCAGTCGAAGTGGAAGTACAAGAAGTAAACATAACTATCCACCCATACCGCCACCTGCTAGACCGCCTAGGAAGAAACGTAGCGCATCAAATTCATTAAGCAGTGATAGTAGCGATATTATACAAAGTCTTGGAAGTGGAAATAATATTAATGGCAAAGGTCAACATCCAGATTATGATACATCATCTGACGAGGTCAATAAGAATCACACTACAAAGAAAGCACCACCGTTGCCTCTTAATCCGCCTAATATAAGTAAGTTAATTAATTTTTGGAAATTGAAAGTACTAACTTAATTAATTACATTCCGTTCATTTCAACATTGAGGCTTAGTTGATTAATAATTCTCATCTGAGATGATTTACTCTTTCTTCTTGATCCTGTTTCACAAAGCATTAATGTTTCCAAACAATCTTAATTGATTTTTGTGTTCTTAATTTTTTCTATCATTCTCAGATCGTCGTCCAGATCGTTCACGTCGTGGCGACGGAAATTTATCAGGAAAATCAAAATCATCAACAGAACGTCGCTTGAGTAAGGGACGTTCAGAAAAGACAGATCCATATGGCTTGAAAGATGGCAGTGGAGATATTTTGACAAAAGTTGCCATTCCACGTTCGGGAAGTTTCCTCAACACAGCCGGACTTACACGCTACAAATCGAGAGCAACGAGGAGGAATTTAACTGGAAAATCAGTAACTGGTGCAAATACTGGTGGTGGTGGTTCCCCGTTGGGATTTTCTGAATTATTTAATGAGTTTCGACTACAAGAAAATTTACATTCACTCGATGAGATCTTAAATGCCATAATCAATACAGATGGAATGTCATTTAATGATCTCAAGCCAATTTATAAAGAATTCTTGTTAAAACTTGCCGTGACATTGACAAAGGATGAGCTGTATCAGCGATCAAAAAGTATTATGAGACGACAAAAGAAGAAAAAGTTGAAACGGAAGAATAGCAACGTGATGAGTCATCCTGCAAAAATAATTGGAGCTATGGGCCTCAAAAATGTCTTCAAGTTGGGAAAATTTCGAAATAAGAAACCCAATTTGTCCCCATCACCGACGAAATTGAATGCTGACGCACGAAAATTGAATGAAAATGAATCAAAAGGAAAGAGTAAGAGACCAAATCGATCAAGGATTGGGACTAGTGGCTCTGAAATTTCTGTACGACGAACTGAGACTGCGATGAATGGACATAATCGTAATAGTTCTAGTGGGTAAGTTGAGGCTTTGTGGAATCATTTTATTTCAAATTTTAACGACATTTTAGAATTCAAATTTGGTTTCTTGGGTATTTTAATTCCAAATATGCACTTTTAGAAGCTTTTACTCTACTTACTTCCTTACTTGATCGCAATTACTCATTGAACATCTTAACAACTTCATTCTACCCTCCGTACATTTCAGATATGTCTCATGTTCAGAATGCAGTTATGATTCAGATAATTGTACATGTAATTCAGCAGACAGGTGCTATTGTAGCCTAGGGGCTGGAGATATAAATGCAAAATTGAATAAGGCTGAAGAGGAAAGGAGATCACCGTCATGCAACTCTGACGATAAATGCTATTGTTCATTGGGCGAAACAGTTGAAGGTGGATCAACGACATGGTGTGAAGATTCTGATAGCTGTGCAAGTGCTTCGAAATGTTACTGCACATTGCATGATAGAAAATCTCGAAAGAAAAAAGGCAACAGCAACAGTACAGTATTGACTATAACTAATAATAATAACAACAACAACAACAACAACAGCAATATCATAAGTGAAGGTGGTTTGAGGAAAAGCAAATCGAATAGATCACGTAAGGTTGATAAATTGGCACTCGATTATGAACTGTTTACGGCAAATGGAAGTGGAAGGCACGTGAAGCCGACAGAAGCGTTGAGCGTAAAGAAGAGCGTTGAAATGGCTGCTGTTTTTGCTGATGTTAAATTAAGTCAAACGACTGATATTACAAGCCTACAGCCTTCGAAAGACATTAAGGCACATAAGTCCAAGCATCATCATAAGAAGCATCATAACACTAATAACAATAATAATGATACAGTCGATGAAAATAAGAAATTTTTAAAACCTAAAAATGACGATTATTATCTAAAGCCTAATGGTTCTAATGATGTTATATTAAGAAAAGATTTAGATTTAAGTAATAAGCGCGCTGCCTTGAAATCTGATGGATATTATCAGCCAGTCGGTCAACGTCCCGTTAGTGCATCACTTGAGGATTCGCTTGGTTATCTTCCATAATTAAATATATTTTTATTACTGCTTATATCAATAGACTAGTTTAATGCTAATTTGAGTTACATATTGGATTATAGATTATGAATTTTGTACAATCAAGTTATACTTGTTACTGTTAAAGTTGGTGCTGGGACAAAAATTGTTGTTGAATTTATCGGAAGGAAGAAGTTGTAGGAAAAATAATTTGGTAACAAATACTTAAGCGCATCTTTGCAGAATCCAAAAAAATTTAAATTTTTTTTAAAACTTTAACTTTTTTGAAATTTAATTTTTTAAAAATTTAATTTTTTAAAGTTAAACTTTTTTAAAATTTAATTTTTTTAAAAAGGTAAACTTTTTTTAAAATTTAATTTTTTTAAAATTTAATTTTTTTAAAACTTAATTTTTTAAAATTTAATTTTTTAAAACTTAATTTTTTAAAATTTAATTTTTTAAAAATTAATTTTTTTAAAATTTAATTTTTTTATTTTTATAGATTTAAATTTTTTAAATTTTAATTTTTTTGATAATATTTTTTTAAATCTGAAACTTTATTAAAATCACTTAATATACTTAATTGAGTTTACTTGAACCATATTTCATTTACTTTTGAATAAATTTACTTAAATATTTGAGAAGCTAACAAAAAATAGTTAAAAACAAAAAGTATATACTGCAAAAATGCGCAATCAAAATTGCTAGTTGAATTAAATAGTTATAAACAATTGGGTTATGGAAATTGGGATTTTTTACTCGTGAAATTGATTTCATTCATCTTCAAGTCAAATCTTAAGACAGTAAAAAGCAATATAAATGTAAATTAGAAGACTTCGATATTTGAAATTAATTTTACACTTAGCTAAATAATTTTATTGCTTATCTTACATATCGTTATAATTAATCATCGGATAATCTTAGTGTAGGCAATAATATTTTAATGCGTAAATGTATGCTGCTGTAATAAGTTTTCCAATAATTACGTTCATCTGTTTATGCTTATTGTGCTTAACAGAGAAAGTCGAAAGAAATTTAAATATTTCTTTCTTTTTAATTACAATTTATGTGCAATTCTTTTATAAATCAACGTAATGCAATATTTTTCAATTCCTATATACAAAGAAACTCGTATGCAATATGAATGAATGATTTTAATGGTAGTTTAATTTTAAATAAAATAATTTAGTTCAGTAAGGTTAATCAGTTCTCGTGCGAGATGAAGTTTTGATGGAGGTCATTTGTGAGTTCATTGGATTAGTTTATTTTTCATAGGCAGGGATTATTGTGTTTCTAGGAAAAAAATTGGGTTTTAAAATTTAAATTCAGAATTTTATTATTTTTTGAAATAATTGTGAAAGATTTTTATTTTTCATGATAGAAGCTTTGATCTGCCAGACGGGGGTACATCTTCAGAGGGTCATTTTACAAGTAAATCATGAAGTAAATTGAATGAATATTCATTTTATATTTTTATAGAACATATTGTTGAGAACTATAAATTATAAAACTTAAAGTCTTAGTTGTTTTATCTAGTTCTAATAAGAGTATCTACATATTATGGAAAACTCATGCTAGAAAGTACATACCAGCCCCTGGGGTCGGTTTCTTGGGCTACCTGGGTCCCCTATCCTTGGTACCATTGGGTACCCTAGATTAAGGGACGGGGTAGGGTTGCATGAACGCCAAATTTTTGGTGGAGGGGTTAGATTTTACTTCTCGAAAACGATGAAGAGGGGGTTGACAGCCCTAACCTTGCTCCTAGAAATGTAAGGGCTATCGTAAATTCGTTATTTAAAAAATTATTCAAAAACTAGATTTTCAAGGCTCATTTTCTTCACAATTCTTCACCAAAAATTCTAAATTGACTCCAATCAAAATTTTATCTCACACGAAAATTTAGTTGTTAATAAATCGACAAGACAATTATGTTAGCTAGGCCGGGCTAATGTGCAATACATTAAAGTGCAATATAATGATTTTTGTGCAATCAATTGTAGCAATATTAGGATGTAAGGAAACTTGTAAAATTTAAAGAAATTCGAAAGGAAATTTTAGAAATGTAACTAAGACGAAAATCATCTCAATGCTCTTTGGAATGTCATTCGAAAAACTGTACAATAAAAATTCGATGAATCAAGGCATTGGGATCATGATATTAAACCTGAATTTATAATCATTTGCAATATACGTACACAATAATATTATTATGTATGACAATTTTCTCTCGTATTATATTTATAAATTTTCGGAGCATTTATTAGTCGACTCTTTTTTTTATCAGTTATTATCATATTTCTGAATATATTCAATACTTATAATTAATTAACGTAATTAAAAATTTAATTTTTTGTTTGTTTGAATTTTTTTTATGTATGACTTTCTACTTTTTTCCGGTAAGATATGAAATAAAGAATAAAATTTATATAACAGAAATATTTATGGTTTTTGTTTCGTTTTCAGTTCATTAACATTAGGTTTATCTGGACATCCATACGAATATGTTTTTTGCATTTTTATTTTCAAAAAAAAAAATTCACTAAAAAAACAATCCAAGTGCTTAAAAAATTAAGCTTAAAAGTGAATTTTAGTCACTCGGCTAAGAATCTCGGTACTTAACCCCTTAATGATCATGGTTCGAGACTCAGTAGGAGAAATTTTCAATTTGTTGCCTTTTCAAGCCATGTTACACTGAAAACGAAGCTCATGGACTTCCTTTTAAAGTTCATTGGCAGAAAAGTTAGCAGAAAAAATAAAGTTTAGAATTTTTTAGTATGGTGGCTTGACTCGTTAAATTCTCACTAGCCACAAAAAATCCCAGCATAACTATATAGTACCATTGATCTGAACAGCTTAAGTTTATTCTTAAAAGCTTTTCTTTCTGCATTATATCGGTGCTTTCAAGTCAAACAATAAGAAGAAAAGTTCCATTTTCAATATATTTCAAAGAAGCTTTTTCATGACATCGAAAGCTTCGAAAATTTGAATTTTAAAAAACCGTTATTCAATTTTGAAGTTGCTTTTAAAGCATTTCTCGCTGTAAAAATCGAGTGGGAATAGCTTTCATAGAAGAAGCTCTTGACACAACTCAGAAGCTAGTTGTTTTAAGGTTGCACGGATACTCTAGAGTAGGACCTACCTTAAAGCAGCACTTACTAAAAAATGATGAATTAATTCTTATTGATTCACTGTGAATCTTGGGGCATTAACAAAGTTATTGAACAGATTTTTGTTCTAGGCTATGACACCTGTTTCCATCAAAATGTAGCTAGGGCCAACATTTTAGTTGAAAATGATGTTTGTTCTCTATCAAGCACGTATGGTGTGTTTATAAATGGATATATATGAAGTTTGAGTCTTATAAGCATCGAATAATTCCAATAAAATCTATAATCCCTATCAAAACACCAAAGATCAGACTTGTGGATTCGCAATAAAAACTTAAACAAAGACAAAGTCCCATAAATAATACTTTTTATTACGACTCAGTGGTTGCTTTTTTATCTTTACAGTCTGTCAAGTTTTATGAATGAAAATAATATTTTCTTAAACTTCTTTTTCAAGTGCATGATAACATCATTATTTGATTCATTCGACAAAGTTTGCTGATAATTTTAAGGTCAGACATGACGCACAATAAAGAGTCATGGCAACACTGTCATTATCTGTAAATGAAATTTTTTTGCTGTAAATAAAATAATGTTAATATTAAAAAATGATAATAAATAATAACAAGTTATCTGTGCGTTTTTTCTTATCTTTATTTTTTTTTTCTTTTTTACTCGCTTTCATCCAAATTTTTTGATGATTTTTTGAATTTGTTTTGCATTGTCAATTTTTTTCATAATGTCTTTCATCAACTTTTATCGATTCTGTTAAATATCTTAATTTATCTATTGTAAAATTCATTTTTATCGTCCATTTTATTTTAGAAAAGAAACGAAAAAGCTTAAAACCTCATTTTTAAGTCAAAAAAAAAGTCTAAATAAAATATTATTTTTTTCTTACATGCTTAAGAGTCGATAAGTTTTAACTAATTTCTAAGAAATCATCATATTTAGGAAATTAAGAACTTGAATGTGTATCGTCGGATAGAGCTTAAAACTAAAATAGGACCTTTATCATTTATTTAATGTTTTTTATGCTTAAATCCTTAATTTATGTTTTAAACTAACACTGTAGTAGTATTCAAATGTTCACCGAAACAGAGAAAAAGACATTTGAGTCGTGCAATGTCACAAATAGCTTTTTCAACATTTAATTTCAATATTTTTTAGTTAATTTTTTCTTTTTCATTTGTCCAAAGGTCTGACACTAGCATAAAAATTGTAAAAATGCAACTTTAAAAATTTTTTTAAATAAAAAGTCGTAAAAATTACAATTCTGAAAAAAATTTGAAGTTGAAATTGTAATTTAAAGTTTTTATTTTTTTAAATTTCAAAAAAGTTTTAACTTTTTTTAAATTTCAAAAAAGTTTTAATTTTTTTAAATTTCAAAAAATTTAAATTTTTGAAAAAAAATTAATTTTTCTTAAAATTTCAAAAAAATAACTAATTATTTTAAAATGTAATTTTTTAAAAATTTAAAAAAATTATTTTTTTTAAAATTTCAAAAAATTAATTTTTTTAAAATTTCAAAAACTTTTAAAAAGTTTTATTTTTTTTTTAAATTTAAAAAAAGTAATTTTTTTAAATTTAAAAAAAGTAATTTTTTTAAATTTAAAAAAAATTATTTTTTTAAAATTTCAAAAAAAGTAATTTTTTAAATTTCATAAAAATTTAAATTTTAAAAATCTTTTTTAAAAAAATTTAAAAATTAAAACTCTTACAATTTTAAAATTTAAAATTAACGATAGTGCCTGACCCTCGCATTTATCCTTAGCTCCTCCACAAAAAATCTTAATTTCTGTCTTATGTATAAATCTCTTAAAAAATACAAAGAGGAGGGGAGTGGGGAGGGTAAATGAAAGATGGATCGGGATGTAGTCGTAGTAGACAAAGAGTCTCATTAAAAATTCCTCAGCAATTATGTTGTAAAGACTTTATTTCCTGTGTGTTTTATTTTTTAAATATAGAATGGTCAGCATATCCTCGAATTAGTGATAAAACACTTTCAATATAGTTAAATCCCTTACGTATAGATTTTTAAAACTCTCGTATGTCTATTTAATCCATGATAAATCGTAAAATCTGTGACATTTTTAATATTATTTTATTTATTTTAGTTTAGGTGTTTGGGCTCGGGACGATCCGAAAATAAATGGATCACAATTGTCGTGGACAAAAAAATGTTTTTTCTTCTTCTTCTTTTTTTTCTTCACTCGGCCCTATCATATGTAGTCATTGTTTAAGTAGTTAACATATCAAATTGGACTTATTCATTATCATGATTTTTTGTATATAAAAAAGTATTTCGCTTTTCATATATGTAAAAAAAATTATAATAGGTAAAATTGTTGTTGAATATTTTTTTATTATTATTTTTTTCCATTAAAAACAAGGTCGCAAAATGTGAGCATTTAGGTTCTTGCCCTTTTTGAATTTATAATTAATGTATGTATGTTATTTCCCTTATTCAATAATTATTCATCAAAATATACGAATGCATAAAAGTAAACGAAGAGAAATGTAAAGTATATGTAGTGGGCACTAACGTGCTATAGTAAAACTTTTCATCATTTGTTTTATTTTTAAAAAAATGTTTAAAGAGGCATTATTATGGCTGTGGATTCAGATTCGTCTTCTCGTATCTTATCTTTTTCTGATATTTTTAGAGTAGCTTTTTGCTTTAAATCTTTAATCACATCTTCATTTAAATCATTTCGGATTATGTCATTCTTGTCTTCTTCCTCACTATCTATGTTTGAGCTACTACTTGTCATTATTGGTTGGAGCTTTGCAAACTTGGTCCATTCATTTGCTTCTTCATCAAAATACTCAATGGTGTTGAGGAATTTCTTGCCTGAGAATCCTCCAATCGCATAAAGGCGATTATTTATTGCAGCAACAGACACAATTGAACGTGCTGTTATTAGTGATGGTCCAAGCACCCAGGCTTGTGTTGCTTCATCGTAATATTCTGTAGACTTTAATGACTGCGAGCCATCAGAGCCACCAACACAATACATTTTTCCATTTAATTCAGCCAAGCCGCAGCCACGACGAGCTGTTAATAGTGGCGCGACAGCAGACCATGTATCCTCTTCTGGATCATAACATTCAACTGTATTCAAGCAGTTCCATGCATCACTACCACCTGCTGCCCATAATTTTCCGTTGTAGGCAGCAACACCAGCTTGACAGCGACCGGTATTAAGTGGAGCAATCGATGTCCACTTATTTGTTTCCGGATCAAACACATCACATTGTCGTATTCCATTCTGACCAGTCGAATTGCCACCAACGCAATAAATTTTTCCATTTAATGCACAAACTCCAGTATTTGATCGAGCAAATGGCAAATTAGCACATTTCTTCCATTTTTTCTTCTTTCCATCACTCAAGCTGTCGATCAATGATAAGCATTCGACAGTATCCAATTCATTAACACCATTAGAGCCGCCAACCGCAAATACGACATCGTTTATAATAGCAATTTGAACTCGTCCACGTGCTTCATTTAAGCTCAATTTTTCAGTCCATTTATTTGTAACTGGACAATAGCTTTCAACAGACTTTAAACATTCTGTTCGTCCGTAGCCACCGACTACAATCAATTGTCCTTCATGTTCAGCAACACCAAGTCCACATTTACTTTCGGACATGGTTGCAATCTCACAGAAAAGTTCTGGCTGATCTATGGTGCTGAACTCAAAAGCTCTGTCAAGATCAAATTTGGCATCAAGCGAGATGCTACTGTCATTGTGAGGAATTGGTGATGGTGTTGATGATACATTTGATGATGTTGTTTCGGATGTTGATACGTTTATATTATTCAGACGTAATTGAATGGATATACGACATAATTTGCCATTTAATGTGACCAATGAGATGAATGTATGATCCGATAATTTCATCGATGCAATAACATTCCAATCAGCATCACCGCATGCAACTTCGTCGTAAGTTCGATCACTAATATCGCGAGAGTAGAGCAAAATTCGTGGTCTATCCGGCTGCGAGACACACTTGCGACGCGTTTTTGGATTACTACTCGGATTTTTCCGTGCCAACTTCTTATAGTCTTTCACCAAGTCAGAATTCGCTTTTTCGCCGATCAGATCCGAGACATCTTGCAAAGAATTGTCAAGAGCAAGGAACAACATGTGCGAACGTTCGCTCAATGAAGCGATCTACAAGAAAAAGAAATATTTGTCGTGTTCCACTAGGCGCAAACATATGCAAAAATTGGCTTCTTATGCGCATAAAATATATATTTTATATTTATATTCAAGTTACCGATGCACTGTGATCACTAATCTCGAGCTTGATCCAATCGAGCACCAAACGACACAAGCTGTCCTCAGCAACCATGGCCATCTCTTGCTTTGTTTGATGTAGGACTTCAATCTGGATGGATGGAAGCTGTAGGAAGCTGGTTGTTTGTGTTAGCTCACCAAACTACCAGGGATGAAATAGAGAAATGAGCATTAGAAATGAATTTGATTAATTAAATGCTAGACAAATTTTTACAAGTGATGGTAAATTTAAGAAAAATTGGTTCCAATAAAATTGTGAGAAAATTATGAGCTAAAAAAAATTTTGAGTGCAAAGGCTGAAAAGGGTGCTAAAAAATACATAAAAAGGAAATTAAATTTTTGGTTAAAATGTTTAAAAAATTTTTCTTCGAGTTACCAATCCTTGGATTAAAAGGCTATTAAATGATCTTACATGCTCCGATATGAATTGGTCCACCTTACTGACGAAATTCTTATTACGATTAATCCCTGGAAGCGAACGTGTTTCAATGGATGTTTCAGACGACAGGTCTGAAACAAGATGAGCTGCACATTCATTGACAACACGTTCGATACGTAATTGAAATGCGGCTAAATAAACATCTTTAATCTAAAATCACGTTCATTGGAAAAATTTATGAATTTTGTATGATTTTTGTGCATTATGCAACAGATGCTCACCATATCTTCAGGCACTTCCAACAGTGCTGTGTATGCATATTCAACGAGAATGTTTAAACCTTCCTTTGTAATATATCCATTCAAACGATAACTTGGAATGTTTCCATCATTGCATGTGTTCTATTGTTGTTTTTTATAGCAATTAATTATTTATCATAAGCTTCAATACAATTGAAATTCATTAAAAATTTAATAACTACCTGTTCGGCACTGAAAAGATCCATCAAATAAGGTGAAACACAAGCCAAAACATTACGATGTGCTGGAATTTCTGTATTCTCAACCTGCGATTATGTTGGTAATTGATTTTTTTGCATATTTCATGTTAATTGATAAGTTTTGATGATAATAAATAATGTAAATTACAGGGGAGTATCAACTTTATAATGTAACCTAGTAAACTTGTACAAATTGACAATTTGTCTGTCTGCCAAGCAAAATTCGAAATTTGAAACGCATTTTCGAAAAATCAAAAAACTTTAAAACTTAAAAATGTAATGATTCCATGAATATTTGAAGAAATTAATGAATAACTAGATGTTTGTAATGATAACAAAGCTAAATGCTTCATATTATTGATACAAAAACTTTAAGAATCAAGAAAAAAAATTTAACGGTTTTTGAAAATTTGAAATTTCGAAAAAATCTATAAACTTTCGAAAAGTCTTTCGAAATTGAATTTCCCTCATCGGATGAAGATTACTTTGATCGAAATTTCTCAACTGAAAAATCTGTTATGTTGCATAAAATGACACACATTAAAATGACCTTACTACTTTCAGTGCAATGACTTTAGTTGTGTATTTTTTTTCTCATCCTAAAAAAAGTTGCGATTGCTCAGATTTGTTTTGAATCAAAGTTGATTTTCCCCTGATTGTAAAATTAACAAATAATACTCACTTGTAAAATAACATCACAAAACAAGCGATTCTTTCGCATTAAACTCAGCTGTTCTTGGAATGATGTCTTCAATGAGTCATCAGAAAAACGAAGAAATGGTACCATCCAAGGCATCATGACTATAGTAACATGAAAAAGAAGAAAACAAAAAAACAAAACATGTGAAAATGAATGAAAAATAATATTTTCTACAGCTACTGTGTCATGAAAAAAAAGTCGAAGCTCATGATTAATTCACATAAGAAAGAAAAGAGTCATTAGACGATAATTAAGCATACACACTCACTTGGGTCACTCTCTGAGTCAAGTCTCGCGTGCTTTTCCATAGCTTTTCGGTGACCCATATTTACTCCACGTCAAAAAATTTGCTTAAAGCTTTAATTCTCTTGTATTTTTCTGTATTCTCTTTTCGTTCCTCGATTCACCCACTTTTATGTTCTACTGAACTTCCATACATTTCATCATGATGGCGTATTTCTTCTTTTTTTATTGCACAACTCAATACGAAATGAAAAATGCTAGATTTGGAAGAAAACTACACGATTATCATTTCATAATGACAACTAACTTGTTCACTAATTGCACCATTTTGCGAATTACAATAATCAACACTTGTTGCCCGCTCATTCAATAAAATTTCCATTTTTTTCACGATAAAAGTGTGAAATAAAAATCTTTTGCTGCTTTGAAGGATGTATGAGAAAGTTTGAATGAGGAGAAACTGGCACACGTACATCGAAATATAAAAGCTTTACGAAGGGTCGTACTGCGCAAAAGCTTAGAAGGAAAAAAGTCCTCCTTTGAAGGCTCGTCGCATGTCAAGAAGAGAAAATGTTTTAGCACATTTTCATGGAACAGCTGGTGTCTTTTATGGCTGGTCTTTTTTATGTTTACACAAGTTTTAGATCGAATGAGTGATATATTATTACTCATATGATTAAAATGGAAGTTTATTTGAAGTTATGTTATTTTTTTCTACGAATTTGTTAGACTAGCTGTTTGGGGTCGTTCAAAATTGACGTCTATTACTTCAAAAAATGGGATTTTTCACACATTCTAATAATATTCATCAAAAAAGGTAGGGGTTCTAAGATTTTGTAACAGGAAACGAAAGAAAAATTTTTTGTTCAAAATTTGTAATGAGGAGGGGGGGAAGGGGGTCTAAAAAGGTATTATTCTGTGTAACATAATAAGTGCATGACCCCTTAAGTATTTTGGAAATTGAAATTTTGCTGTTAGTCTAATAAATTAAAGAAGATTTATTGTCAATCAAAGGGGGAAGGGTGGGGTAGACCTCAAGCGTACTACTCCCTCAGACTACACTCCAGAATCTAGGTTCCTCCCACAAAATGTATTACATTTCCATCATTTTTTCAAATAATAATCATAGCACTCTAGTTTTAATAACCACATTTTATTTCCACAAAAACCACGTGTTTCAGAATTATTAAACTATAAAATCAAGTAGTAAGTATAAAACTGTTGATTATTGTGTGATTCTCAAAATTTCACAATATTTCTTTCACATTTCACAAACCTTGTCACAAAATTTCAAACTTTTCGAAATTCATCAACACATGTTCCGAAAAATGCGCCTTAAATGCAACTAAAAACCTGACAATTTTGCACGAATTTACTTCCACTTCTTTTATCTTATTTTACCCTCGTTTGTGCTTTCTCCAAAAAGCTTTTCACAGGCTAGAAGAAGATTTTGGAATTTTATTAGATTTTTTTTATGGCGCACTTGCGGAAAGATGTGATGAAGCGTCGACGAAGAGTTTTAGATTGATATAGGACTGAATTTCATTCATTATTTTTTTCTACTGAGACAGTTTTTTTTCGTGAGTCGTAAGACATGTGAGAAACTCTCAAATTTTTTTTGGCCACTTGTTTCAATAGTTGCGTAAGCACATATATGTTCTTTATGTCTCCCTTCGGTGAGAGACACGGAGAGGCATTCATGAAAAATTTAAATGGTGAAATTCTCCGACACTCTTTCTAAGCTTAAAACATCATTGACCTTGCTTGCTTAGATTCTTGATACAATTTAATGCTGATGTATTTTTATCATCAGTTTTAATCTACACTACATCCATGAGACGTTCTGCTCAATGTCCATGTGAATTAAAGTTTCTAATTTCTATCCCTAATCAGAGGAAAATAGACATGAACAAAAAAATTAAATGAACCTTCAATTTTGTTCAAGGCGGTTCGAGTACAATAATTTTATTGAAATTCTCAAGGTGAATTAAAAGAAAGTCAATAAAAAACAAATTGTTTCCAATTATAGCTTATTATCAATACAACATTTTGATATTGTAACCTTTTAAGGGTGATTTGTTTAAAAAAAATTGATTATTTCTTGCTCGTACTTTAGAATATGAATTATTAAAAACATTTTATATTAAGCTATTAATATTCAATGCTTAAAGTCAAGAATACAGTTTTGTTCTGGTTATGTATTGAAAATTGATTTAAAACACCTGTTTACGCAAAATTTTCAGGAAATGCTATAACATTGCGAAATATTTTGTTTCTGGTTTTTTAAGATTCATTCAGGAGATTTTTTAAAAAATGATTGAATTTATGATAAGAATGCCTACCCTAATTAGTAGCTCTAATTTCTTCTAATTAAATAATTGAAAATTTGTAAACTTTCTTCCAATTTTTAACATAAATTTGAATATTGATTAAAGCAAACCTTTTTCGAAAATGTCATCAGCTAATTAGCATAGTGAAAGTAGCTTCCTTTAATCTAATAATTGCCTCAAAAGTATAAATTCAGCTAATTAATCAAAATAATTAACAAAAACTTTGTTTTGAAAATATTTCTTTACTGAACGCAACAAAGTTTACTGAATACACTCGAAAAATTCAAAATTGAAAAATCCGTTAAATTTCAAATTTTACTTAACCGTTATAAAATCTTTCTCGAACATTTCGCAAAAAATTCAAACTCTCCGATGTAATTACGTCTTGATAAAAGTTATTGTGTAACTTCCACCTACTTTCTAAAACTTTTCTCAAATAAGCTTACAACGATAATTCAAATTCCATGTTTTGTTTCAGAAAACTTCTTCAAAGTATCAAAATAGAAAAGTTTCATTTAACTTGTTAAATTTGGCTGGCTTCTTTTAGATTCACACCTACTGTCAAGTTTTAAATTGAGTCACTGACATTTTTCTTTTTAAAAAATCTTTTATTATTTTTTAAAAAAATTTATTTTCATGTCCGATAAAATACCTTTCAATTGACTTTCAAGTGTTTTTTCGTGTACATTTTTATTTCTTATTACGTTTCTTCTTGTTCCCTTATCATTTTCGTTCGCAAATAATGGATTTTGTCTTCACTTCATCATCTGTTCGCTCTTTCGTTTATATTGTTATAATTTTAGAGCGTAGTTTTCTTCGTGGAATTTGAAAAAAAGGCTGACTTCGGTAGTGTGCTCATAGATTAAAACGTGTTTCGAGTCGAAAAAATATTGGAACACACACGCTTTATTGTGATAAGACTTGATAACACATGACTGAGTTGGAAATTATTTTTTTTATTGCTTATTAGCGTAAATTTTGACTGTTTGCTGACTAAATGCTGAAGTGTATGTCTACTGAATATGATCGTTAGGCAGAAAACCCGCGTGGATATGCTCACGTGCTCGAAAATTTGGAAATTCCAATTCTGTGCTGTAAACATCTTTGACCTGACGTTTCTTTTTATAAACAAAAAAATTCTTTTTATAACATTTGATTAATTAACTTTATTGTTCTAATAAAAATCATGTATTGAATGTTATTCTTGACTTTCGTGTGTTCCCATTTTATCTTTAAACATTTAACAGCTTTTTATTTTAAGATCTCAATAAAATAATTTTTATTATTCATTACGACTTCCTTGCGAAGATAGTCAGCAATTGAAATTTACAATGATTCTAAATACTTGATGGTTATTTTTGGGGTTTCTGGAGTGTTATGGCTTACTATAAATACCAAAGTATTCTGTTCAAAAGCTCTGAGCTATTTATTACAAAATTTAATTTAATATTTTGCTGTGTCTGCACTTTACAGTCAAAAACCTCAAAAATATTTCTCAAACCACATCCAATATATTTTAAGTGCTTTTTCAAAAATAGTTTCAATAACAACAATTTTACATGAGAGAAAATTTCATTTCGACATTTTCCATAAAATTTTCCCCATTAAATTAGAATGAATAAGTTTCGAAATTTACGATTTTTTGTGAAATTTATCTTTTAATTTTATGTGACTTTAAAATATTGTGTTGAGAAATTCTGTCATGTAATTGTCATTTGATTGACGAGTTTTTGATTTTTTTGAGGTCAAATGTCATTTTAATGGATGAAATAGTTTAAATATAGTTTTAGTTGCTAAGGTAAAGAAAAGAAGTAGTTAGTTGGAAGAAAGTTTTTAGTTTTTAATTTCTATAATGGGTTCGAATCCTACTTAAAGAAATATTTAATTATTGATTATTGATTATTTTTAACTACTTCAACGACCAGTTTCTAGGACTACCCAGAGTACCATCTAGGGTACCCTGGGATAGGGTACCCGGGTAGCCCTAGAAACCTGCTCCTGGTGCGTAGTTGGGGGGAGGCTGATGGGATCTGGACCCTTCTCAAAAAACCATTTACAGGCTTTTTCAAAAATATTTCTGTAATTTAAATTTAAATCAGTAATACTAGTTCTTTTAGACTTGACATCCCATCACTAAAATCAATGAAATTTGCATAATACTTTAGCACCATTATTAACAAACTGAATATATAAATACCCATAAAAAATCTAAATTTAATATTTTTCTCGAGAATTTTAAAAATCATTCTTTTAGGAAGTTTCCAAGTAAATTAGCAAATGTAGATTGTAGTCAGCCTTGGCAACTTGTTGCGAAATCAAGTATATTACCAAGTCCAGTCGACAGTAAATCTCAAATTTTACGATGAAATATAATCTCCAAAAAAATATTTACATTCAGAACAAAGTCCGTCGCATGACAAATGAATCATTCTCATATTTAAAATGCAACATTCACATAACATGTGCCATTATAACTCCAGATATCCTAAACATCCACACTGGTATTACACAGCGCATATTTGAATTAAATTATAAACAAGCAGCATCTCAAAGTTAGTAAATTTATGTACAATAAATATTTATTCAACAAGTCAGCTGTTCTTAAAACAATAAACTGCGCTATTTTCGGCATGCAACGTAAGTGACTTTTTCGTTTATTTTTGTTATCATTTCGAACATGTAGGAACATATAAATATTGTATGATTGGTATAGCGTGTAAAAACGTTTCAATTTTAATTTATTTTGCACAGCCGACATTGAGTTGGAAAAAGTTATCAGTAAACTTAAATTGTCGCGTGACATTCTTGCTCTGACGTCTGATTATATTTATTTAATACAGACAATTGAAATGGAATTTATTTTTACTTCCTTGAATGATGATGATTGAATCATCTCACAGTCTAGAATAAATTATTTATTTTGATAATTATTAAAAGTCATTGTGTCGGTTTAAGATTACGGAGGGTATTATCATCAAGTGGGGAAATTTTGAGCTGAAAATTTTGATAAAGATCTTGCCCGAGTAGCATAGAGCAATTAAATGACATTTTTATGGCCAACGTGGTAGCTTTGTGGTTATTTTGAGGATTATTTATTGTGAATCGTTGAAATCACTGTCAAATGCACAACATGTGGTATTTTAATGGTTGATTAAATAGAATTTAAGTGCTTTATGAATGCTGCAATACTAAAGTTTTGCTGAACCTAGCCAGCATGATGTCTCTAACCATTTTTAAACTGTGTTGTAATTTCTTCCAATACTGAAACATTGATTAAAGGTTCGAGACTCGGTTGGTCAAAAAATGGGAATTTTCAATCCCTTGACCTCTTTCACAAAATTTTTATACAGAATTTTCTGTATAGCAGTGTCATACAGTTTCTAGAAGCTGGTTTCTAGGGATACCTCAGAGTATCAGGGTAAGGTGGATAGATAAAGTAGGGTTCGCCAAAATCACATGCACATGCATGCGCATGTATGTGCATGTGGGCGAACCCTAAGATAAAGTAGGTAGAATATCCTAGAGTACCATAGTAGGAGAGGGTAGGGGATCTTAGTAGCCCTGGAAGCCTCTCAGTCTCCCCATGAACGACATCTTGACGCTTTTTTGAATCATATATACTGTAAATACAGCTCACAGCATCATTTTGCAGGATACAAGACTATAACATGTTCAAAAAAGTAGCTTAGATCCCATTAAAACTTTATGTCTACGTTTGAGTGCCTTGTACCACATTAAAGCAAAATAATTATCCAAGGTTCCTAGGAAAGATTTTAGCAAGTCAATAAAAATGAATCGTGCCTTGACACTTTCTTGAATCCTCGCTGCTTTTAACAGCTTACGTTTTTTTTAAAGTGAATGAATTAATGACTTATTAAACAGAATAATTCAGCGATAAAAAAGGCGCGAAGTGCGATAAATTGTTTACAAATGGAAAAAAACCCAGATTTGAAAAAAAAAATTCGCCAAAACCGCAAAATGTGTAAAAACATCTGAATCCCGACGAGAGATTTTAATGATATCCGGAAAATTTAATTAACTGAAAATGTGGAAAAATTAAATATTTTCCTCATGCTTCATTTGATTATTTTTAATTTCCTTTATTTACTTTTTAAATGAAATGTTCATAACTGAGTCTTTGTCACGCTTCCAAGATCTCTAGAATCAATAAACTATTAGAGCATCTTCGTCACACGTTTTGTAATTCAAATTTTTTTTACAACTTTATTTTGATAAATATAGAATTTATTTTTAAAACTTTTATTTTGTCTTATTACAAAACACTGCTCGATGATGATGAAAAGAATTTAAAGAAAATTAAGCAATCTACAATGGAATGACCTACGCTTTCGAGCGCGAGAAAAGTCAGACGAATGTATGCAATCTGAGATTTCTAATGTTTATACGAGCTATATTGTGTTTATTACTGACCAGACGGTTGTATCAGAATCAAGCTACTTATCATCAAATAATACGCAGAAATATGAAGGAATCTTTATTATAGTCTTTAATTACAGCCGAGACTTGTAGAAATAAAGAAAATTATTAATCTCTAAAGAGAAAGTATGAGGTCACGTTGAAGTAACTTGCTGTGACACGTTTTATTTCGTTCATTTTTAAAGATAACCTGAATTTGATATGAAAAAATTGAGATAAGGAAAATGACAAGTATGTAGGTACTCAGTTGCTTGGGTGGGTAAATTAATTTTTAAAGAAGAATTAAGGTTAGGAATTATAAGAGCTTTATCCTATTAAGTGACGGATTTAATTTTTATGGCTTTATTTCAAGGATTAGATAAGAATTAGACTTCATTTCATGATTTTAGTGTGAAATCTAAGGTTGGTGCCAATTTTAAGTACTCTATTTTTAAATTATAATAGCTTATTCAAGGTAGAATTTATCAGATTCAAATCAGAGCTTGAAGTTGACTAAAATGAAGTCGAGACGACTTTTCCATACAAAAGTCAACTTCGAGTTCTGATTAAAAATTTATACATAGGGGTCACTTATTATGTTCGCTTTTTAGGGGATAATGGGAGGGTCTGAGATTTTCTAACAGGTCTAGAAATTCGTTTCTTGTAACATAATTTAAGGTTTTGTTCATAAATGACGTCCAACTCTTAGGGGGGACAGGTATAAAATTTACAGCTCACTAGCCTGAGGAGCACAACGTAGTTGCACGGATTAATGGCAAAAAATTCACAGAGACATGAAGGTACCCTAAAAAATAAGATTGGTCATTTTAGGGGGGGGGGGGGGGGGGTATGCTTGTAATTTTGGAGCTGTGAACACAAGCATATTCAGAAGAGGGTTTAGAGGTCAAAACCTTCCTTTTTAGGTTTTTTTTTAAATTTTCTAGGGTTGTTAGGAAAAAAGTCCCAAACCCTCTCCTACATTTTCCCGTCCATACAAAAGAATTTCAACCCTCCCCCCTTCGAAAAATTTCTGGATAAGTCCCTGGCTATGAAACACTCTCCGTGACATTAAAGTGTAATAAATCTGACATTTTGCGAACAATACTTTGCAATATTTCCATAATGGCGCTTAGAATACCAACTACACCCCTCTTTATTTGCAAAAAATAATCCTATGAATTGTTATGATTATTCAAGTTTCATATTTCACACTACAAAATATCAATAAAATCTGTACTAATTAAATTATTACACATGCGTCAATGCTGTTTAATTGAAGTAAATTGAGAACGAATTCCATGACTTACTTTGAAAAAAATGTTCAGATTAAAAAAATCTCACCAATTTGAGCACATTTACGTCAATATAAAATTTCAATTCTGTTTAAAATCAATGCAATATGATTAAAGAAAACTACAATCAAATAATGAAAGTATTTCTCCATCTGCAACAGTCGAGAAAATACGCAGAAAGAAAAGTAAGATATTAATGAGATTTCTTTCTTGATATTTCATCGAGAGCAAGAAAAGAAGAAACTTTATGACATACATACGAAAAAAAATACGCTTGAAACGAGCCTCCATTCTTTACTTTATTAATAATAATTCTTCGCCCGTATGCTGCACATGTTTTGATAAAATTTCGCCGCACATATTCAACTAATTAGATTTGATTGGATTTTTATGGAGACAATAAAGTGAGTGTATATGTCTAATAAAAGAGTTATGAGAACAATACACCATAGAAAGGGCGACAATAGCATAGAAACGATCGATAATGGAATAGCTATTATGAGTGAAAATTCATAATTTCATTCTCGACAATGTCAATGTCAATTTGATTAAATTTATTATTCATGTCTGCAATATATTTGGTGACTTGATGAAGTCATCAGTGACTGACGACTGGGATGGGAGTAAACAATAATGACCGTCATAATAATAACAAAGATCATTTTTTGTGTAAACTAAATCATGCAATTGAGAAAAACAAGAATTTATTGACAAATGATTCACATCGATTAATTTTGAGCTGTTTGTTTGTTGAATGTCATTCGTGCGCTTTTGAATACTTTATTTTATTCTTCATATCTTTCAAAAGATAATGGACTTTAATTTATCTGATCTATATTAATACAAATAAATTATTTATAGTTACTGTCCGTTCATTTGTAAAGACAAATTGGCCCTTTTGTGTGTTATAATGAAAAACTTATTTTAATGCTTACACGTGACAGTAAAGAAGAAAATTACAATGAAAAGAAGCTATAATAATGTGAGGTCGGAGATTGAAAGGAAGGAGGATTGGTTGATGAAAAAAAAGGTTTCTTTATTGAGTCGAAATCTTCAAAGACGCAATTTTGAAAGGAAAATTGGTTGAAGAAAGCATCAATTAGGTGATGAGATGTAAGTCAGGTTCAATATTACATGATTAATGCTATTTCTGAAGGATTTGATCCTTTAAGTTAATCTTAGAAGGATTTTAATAATTAAATTCTTCATATCGCATTTTTATAGTTAAAATTTAGCTTCATTTCATCCTCAATCATTAATTAAACAGTTGCAAAACATAGAACTAACGTGAGCAAAATGATAATTAATTAATTGGAAAGTTGAATCAACTTAAAATGAGCAAAAAAGTGAAATTTATCAATTAGCATTTTCAATTTAAATTTGTAAACAAATTGACTTTGAAAAATGGCGGGAAAATTTCAAATATTAATCATAACTGAAAAAGTCATCAACTACGATGCCTTTCACAAAATAAGGTGTGACTAACGTGTGACATTGCAGCAGTGGATCATGATATGAGTCAAATTTCGATTAAAAACATGCCATAAATTTACAAACGAAGAAATTTTTATCTAAAACTTGAAGGCTTAATGACATTTATTTATCACCTAAGCCTATTATCACGTTTTGACGTAAAAGCTTTGTAATTTTATCCTTGATTGATCTTCATTTGATTAGATAATGCATGAGTAATCAACCTTTTATCTCTAAAGAAATGCTCACTTTGTTTACTGCGAATAAAAATTTCACATTTATAATTCATCGATTTAAAAATAATTTCATTAGTCTTTTTTTTACTTTATCAGAAGTCTTTTAGAATGCTTTGACAAATGTTCACTTAGAATGACTCACTCAACCAGTCAAAAAAAAGAAGTCGAGCAAGTGAGGAATATTTTATGACTTTCGGCAAAAATCTTTAGCAAAACCGCCCCCGAGAAAAAAAAGCTTTCCATTTCGACATTATTAATATTATATTATCTCTCTTTATGTGTATACTCTCTTTCCAATTTGTCCCACACGCGCGCATTATGAACATAAAAAAATTCTTTCTGTTTAAATTGGATTATGAGATATTATTTATTCTCTCAAGTCATCATTCATCATTCTAGCTGTATTTGACGAATTTTTGGAGTCTTGAAGATTGTTGTGACATTTATTTTTGTGGAATTGTTCGCTTTTTATTGGCTTTTTGACAGAATTATTATTGTTGTCAGATGATTCTGATGCGTTAGTCATGGGTATTGACATCTATGTAGATCGTGATTGAACTCAAGTTTATTGTGCGAACTTAAGCAAGAAAGAAAAGTCAGCACAGAGATTAACTACGAAACTAGTAATATCTATACTGATTACTTAAGTAGTTAGTTGACCGAATGGTCAACTATGAATGATGGAAAATCGATAGTTCCTCTCTTAGACTCTTAGAAGACATTGTTTCAATTCACACCTTTTTAGACTATGCTTCTCATTTATATGTGTAAGTTGAGCATGAATGATTTAGAATTTATAGTTTATGTCATTTACAAAATGAAAATTTTCTAGAATTTAACATCAGACCCCTATAAAACAAAGCAACTGGCTTTAGTTATCAGATTAAAGCCCAAAATTGTTCGTTTACCCAATTTCAAGTCACTATCTCAAAGGCATATCCACATCTAAAGTCAAATTTCAAAAACAACCACAAAACTCCATTACAGAATACTCCTGGGACCATTTTCCAATTGTTTTATGAATGTTTCTGACAATAGTAACCTTTATCATCCTGGAGATACTTTCCTTTATTTGAAAGCTTTCAAAACTGTAAAGCACATTACTCTACAGCTTCATTAACATTGCCAAGGCATCACAGCATGAAAAGAAAATTGCATAATCCTTGTTCTATAATAATACAATTCACTTCACAGCATCAATAACCATTGAGGAACAGTATCAACATCCTTATTGCTGTCAATCAATTATAAATATTCCTTTCAGGTCATCATTTTCTTTTCCTTGAACTTTTGTACTTTTTTATAGATGAGGAAAAGAAAAGAAAATCAATCTCATTTCAAATATTCCATAAGCTTTATTGTTATGGATGAAGCCTTACAATACATTCAGTTGTGGATGATGAAGGCATTTAGAAAGGAAATCATTTACATAATCTCATCGGTTTTTATGACACATTTTTTAATTTTTTTTTTTTGCATATTCAATTAAATTCACTTTTCATTTTGATTACGTAAAAAAGAGCAGACGGAAGATATAGGAATGTGATAGCACAACTGAGATTTCAAGGTGAGCTTGTACGGTGTTGCATAAGAATTGAAACAAAGACGCTACATGCAATTTGTTTTTCCTGCATGATTCATGTAAATTTAATTAAATAATGCACGTATTTTCTATAGCCAACTGTAGTGCATAGTTTGAAAAGCTAATATTTCTTATCAGTCTATAGACAATAAAATGGATTGTAAAATAATATAAATAGCAAAATCACCATGCACTATGTTCCTCTTATTGAACCCTCGGCACTGTGTATTAGCAACAAATAGTTTGTTTTTTGAACGATAATTGCATGTTTGTATTTTTTTGACACGTGGGAGCTTTGCCCACCACTGGATTATTATCTTCTATTATTATTAGCATTTTTGTGTAAACCATATGAACTTTTTTTTGCGCTTAGTTTTCATATTTGCCTTGCTAGTTTTGTAAATTATTGAATTTTTTGTTTTTCAAACAAAAATGACTGAAAGAAAATGTTTTCAAATTTTTTGTGTGCTTTGTTTGTCGATGAACTGTTGACTGTGCAGATTTGGAGTTATTAAGGCTATGGAGAGCCCTAAAAAAAGACTTGAGTTATTAGAACTCTAAATTATCACCAAAAAATTCTAAATGAGAAGGCTGGATGCTTAAAAATCCTTAAGAACCTAAAAAAATTTACTATAGATATTTAAAGCATATTGGTCCCTCGATTAAGTTCATTTTGAGATTTTTAGGATAAAACCTGAGTAGTGACGTAATCAGTTTATAAAAAAGGGGTTGATTTCTTACCCAACTACCCCTTCTCCCGGTTACGCCGCAAATCATGAGTGATGAATTTTCATAAGTTTCATTTAAAATATTGATCAATTATTCTTTGGGATCTACAGTGACAATAAATCAATCGGATTAAAGAACGACCAACGTTACTCGATCAACCGATCAGTTGCGAATCCAGGAGGATTAAGGTGTTAAAACACCACCCTCGAAGGAAATTTTCTTCAATTTGCTAGGACTTTTCGAGAAAAAAATCCTGAAACACCCCCTAAATTTTGCCGTCAATATAAATATTTTTTAAAGCATCATCCTCAAAAAATTTTTGGGTACGCCCCTGCTACCGATCTATTCTTTCTACCTACCAATCTTAACTATTCTCATAAATAAAAGTTTGATCACTTTTATACGTTTTTAATAGAAATAAATCATTTAAGACCCCTAATCCCCTCCTAAAATGTCCCTCTATGCAAATACTAAACTTACTTCAACACCCCTTCTCACACATGAAAAAATTTCTGAATGAATGAAGACTCTTTTGAAGAAGAAACTATTATTTCATCATAAAAAATATGTTCCATAATCGATTTCTATGGTTTCAGTCCTTTGGGTCTAATCATCCATAACAAGGCCTTAGAAATCATATTAGCAACTGGAGTAAACAAATGATTGAGTGTAGAAAATCAAGAAAATAAAATTATATAAAGAGCTCAAGGTAGCATGATCGATTGATTGGGTTAGAATATAAATGAAGCTTGAAGTGAAAAAATATGTTTATATGAGGCTCATGAGCCACTAAAAAAGGTGTAAAACTTTGGAATTGATGGAGATTCATCAAATTCGTATGCTGTTTGGACATGGAAATCCACGATTCTCCGAAAATTTCAACATTTACCTCTTGAATTAATTACACACGACTTATCTCATAGACCTCAATCTTAGCTGCTCAAGAGCAGTCATTGAAAGTTCAACAAACTATTTTTTGCGATGTAAATTTCACAAAACAAATTTGTCCACGCATTCTAAAATTTTATATCATTCAGTTGACTATTAGTGCTTGAAAATTCCAAAAACCTCTCGAGTTTCCGCCTCGTCAAACATTCTAGAATTTTTTTATCGTAAATATTTATTAACGTATTTAGTTGCAAACTTGTCGACTCCTGCTTTTTGCCAATTTCATAAAACAAGGCAATTTTCAAGTTTTTAAAAGAAGGCACAAGTCGAGTATTTACTGCATAAATTTATAGTTGGCATGACGTAAACAGTTTGAATGATATGAAAGATTTTCTGCATAATAAGCATAATATTTACCAGTACGGCGTAATAAGGCAGAAAAAAACTGTATCATAGCAACGATATAAATATTATGAAACTTAATTTATGAAGAATTTTTTTTCCAGTTCAAATCGTCAATAATTTTCTGTGAAGGTATGAAGCAGTGGCATATTTAGAATAGAGACAGGGGGGATGGGGTTAAAAATGTGGGTCTTAACACGCTGGGTGCTACAAAAAATTCTAGATTTTTTTCATAATGATAGGATCCAAAAAGAATGGATGATCCACAAAAAGGTCATGAATTTCAATTTTTGAGCAATTTTAAGATGAAATTCGAATCAAATTTATGTCACGGTATACTTCAAAACAAGAATTTCTTTCTTGGAACACTTGAGCATCCCCTAATTGTCTAAACAATAAAACTTGACCCCCTTCCCTCAATAAATACCTGAACATGCCCCTGGCATGGAGGGAATAGTGATAAGCCATTTCATTATTATTCCACAACAGTGTTGCAATGAAAGATGTCTATCATAGACAAAGACGAAAGATTCTTTCATAGATTGTGTCTTTACAAAGACAGTTTCTTTATAAAGATTTGTCTATATAAAGACTGAAAAAAACTATTCTTTCATAGAATTTGTCTTTCTGTAGACACTGTCTTCCATAGACAACTGTCTTTATGTAGACAAAAAATTATATCTACATATAGACAGTGTCTTTATGTAGACATTTTCTTTCATAGACAGAATCTTTCGTAGACAAATGAAAGATTGTCTTTATCTTCCCCTTATTTTAAAAGATTCAAATTTTGCCAAAAATGCGTATAATGACACATCAAAAACACTCCTAAACAATATATATGCAATTATTATCATGTTTATAAGCTTTTATGTCCATTAAATGTTTGTTTTCATGCAGTATTTATGTCAAAAACATGTAAACAAAGTTCAACGACATTTTCATATTTGAAAATTATGGTTAATCCTCATCAGTGATGAAAATATTTCCGTGAGAAAAAAAATTGTTTATCGCGATTTAGCCTTGTTTAGCATGATTTAATGGACATAAGAGCTTATAAATATGATAATAATTGCATCTATATTAAATAGAAGTGTTTTTGATGTGTCATTATACGTATTTTTGGCAAAATTTGAATTTTTCAAAGTAAAGGGAAGATAAAGACAATCTTTCATTTGTCTACGAAAGATTTTGTCTATGAAAGAAAATGTCTACATAAAGACACTGTCTATATGTAGATATAATTTTTTGTCTACATAAAGACAGTTGTCTATGGAAGACAGTGTCTACAGAAAGACAAATTCTATGAAAGAATAGTTTTTTTCAGTCTTTACATAGACAATTCTTTATAAAGAAAATGTCTTTGTAAAGAAAGTGTCTTTGTGTAGACAAACAGCTAGATTGCAACACTGTTCCACAATAAACAATTGAGGAATTGCTCGAAATGAAAAGTTTTCATGCAATTTTTTTGTTGTTTGTGCTGTTTTGTTTGATTGAAATTTCTCGTACGTTTCAGCTGTCGTAGAAAGAGACCAAAAAAGGAGAATGAAAATAAAAACAACACAAGCCGATGTTGTAGATGACGGTACAAGTCAGTGATATGTCACGAAGGTCACAAACAAAGCGACATCATCATCATCATCAAAGCATTGCAATTGGAAATTTGCGTGGCAAGTCTTCAAAAAATTTGATCTCTGATCAGAGTATATGAAGTAATTAAAGGAAATTAGTTTTGAAAAATTCTTTCGTAACATGAATATTTCTTTATCATGATGAATATTGACATTAGTGCAGTCTCGTCTCCGTTTAACGACAGTATCAAAATTATGATGTTTTCCGTTCGTTTATAGAGTCATCAGTTTTCTAGTATCTCATATTTATTTAGGTCATCTTAGACTCTAGTATTACAAAATATCATTGACCGAACAAACAAATGAGCTCAAAAAGTTTTTAATTTATTTGTTTTTTTAACCTTAACGCGGTAAATTAATCAGAAAATCTGCAAATCTTGTTTACGGTAACATAATACTTTTGCAAATATAATGTGAATCAATCAACGTATCGATAGGTCGTTTATTGATTTTTGCTTCGTGAGCAATAAATAGATTGAAATAATAAGCCATTTTCATAAATGAATGTAATTGGAGGCATCCGCTTAGAATGTTTGATGGAATTCTATAGTTAGAGATTTTTTAAAAAAAGAATAAGCATTTAAGCAATAAAGATTTTAAAAGATTTGATGAAATATTGAAAAATTGTCAAAAAGTACAAAAAGTTACGAGTTCGAATCTCAAATAAAATGTTGACATTATGTGATACTCTTGAAACTCGCTTTTTTGATTCAGTTCATTTATTTTTTTGTAAATAAATTTTGAAGGAGTCATTCAGGGGTCATTCACTTAGGGGTCGTTCGCAAATTACGTCACGCTTTTAGGGGGGAGGGGGGGGGTCAAAGAATTTGTGACAGTCCATACAAAAGATTTTTTTTTCTTTGGAAAATTTGTGACCATTCGAAAAAGTCGTTTTTTAGCGTGACGTAATTTGCGAACGACCCCTTATGACGTCCATCAAAAAATGGGATTTTTAAACCCCCCCCCCTCCCCTCTTGTCACAAATTTTTAATTCAAAAAAATTTCTTTATATATAAAGTGTCACAAAATCTCAGACCCCTATAAGTGATTGACCCCTCATTAATTATGGCAATTTTTTTTTAGAAAGAAGGTACAATAGATTACGGTTCAATTGGAATAGGAGTACTTTTAACTGATTAACCGAGTCGCTAATACCCTTTTATTTTATTATGGGGTCTGATGCTGTGTAACAGTTCACATAGGCGTCATTTATAAATTACTCCAATTATGAATTTAATCTTTCAAATTTCTATGTCCGAAATTTCACAGCTTTCAAACAATAAGAAAATCCAACATAAAAATACAATTAAGTGAACACAACAAGACATTAATACCCAGTCAATCTAATATTAACATTAATATTCAAATTATCGAAATTTCTACGAAGCTCCAATGTGACCTCATAAAATGCCACTCATGTCACCATCCAAACTATTAATCTAATGAATAATGACATTGTTTTGATCGAAACTAGTTTTTGTTTCACAACAGCCAAGTCGTAATAAATTCATCAAACCAAACATTGTGCGAAATTACAATTTATGGCTATTCTGATAAAAATCCCCGTAATTATCTACAAGTAATCATTTCACGTGTCCAATTTTCAAATAACGTGATCACCTATCAATCACTCAATCAATTTTGGTACCACAAAAAATAATAAAGTGGTGGCAAAAATTGATAAAACATCAACAGCTCATCACGAGGTAGTCGTGTGACGACTCAATTTATCGCACATAAAGGGAGTCAAAATGATACGCAGAAAAAGCTAATTTTGGCAAATGTTTGGCAATTCTTGTGAATGAAGTTGTTCCAGTTGTAGCCGGTTTGGACAACAAGTACGTTTTTTTCCCAACCAATCGCCATTTAACATTCAACAGAAGAAAGAAGAAGAAAAATCTTCGTCCGCATAGAGACATCTCGACTCACATGTACACACATTTATTTTTGATGATGATGATGATGATGCTGATCACATCAAGTGGTTCAGTGACACTGAATGTAAATTAGCGTTTATATTAAAGAAATACGAGAATAAGAGAGGCTGACAAGCAACAATGTAAAGCGTGTAGTGTTACCAGAGGTAAATGACTGCAACGCATTTTAATCGTGGTGAATTCATTAATAAATTTTGATTCTAGGAAGCTTCGAATGTTCTAATAGGATTAAAGATTCTAATTGGTTGAATCATTTGAGTAATTATTTGCGTCGTGTCTTTATCAATTAATAATTTTGGGGGTGTTTTAAGGTTAGGAACCTGAGTGACGCAAAGAGACAAAGGCAGGCCTATAAAATCCATATGAATTGCAATTCGCTTTCAAATATTTTCAACAAAAAATAGCTGAATTTCAGTCTTAAAATTTTATTTTTCTGAAGTTATCATTTGTGTCAAAAATTCTTAAATGCAGCAAAAGTAATGTCTCAAGATAACGTCAATGATGATAGAATCATGAGTCAAAAAACACGATTCTCAACTTTAAGTACTTAATTATTGAAAAAATGCTGTTCCTTCAATTTCTGATTGTAGAAAACAACAAACTTTGAAAATTCATTAATTGAGATATTTATTTTGTCTGTATTTATGTAATCAGAACGAAACAACTTTGTAAATGTCAGAAAAATTAATTTAAACAAAATATTGTTCATCTTTAACCTATAAAAGTGTCAACAAAGTAAGGGAGAGAAGCTAAGTGTAAGTTGATCAGAAATATTTGAATTTTAAAAATTCGTTAAATTTTAAACAATTTTAAAATTGAAAAATATTGCAACATTTGAGTTTATTTCAAAAATATTTATTTTACCTAAATTCAATTGTTTTCTTTAAGTAAAAATTGCCGGCAATACAGAAACTTCAACACATTTTTTGCTACCTAATAAAACAACGCCCAAAAATAACTTTTTGTATTCGATATATTTTTACAAATAAAGTTTTCAGCGGGAAATCGTTTTTGTTTACTTTTTCTTTACTTTGAAATTGAATACATGACCCCGATATTTTAGGCAGCATTTACCCAACATTCAATTCCCCTTTCAAAAAATCGAAAGATTTAAAATATCAAGAAGACATTACAGAGTCAAAATAAGCATAATATTCGCATTTATATGCTATTTAAATGCGCTAAAATGGCGTAGCATGCATTGTAAATTACTCGAAAGCGATCGACTGTGGCAGAAGAAAATGAAAAGCATTTTATCAGCACAAAAAAGAATGTAGTGTAGATAGTTGAATGTAAAAATAATCACTTGACTGACTTGAACTGGTTACAAAGCCTACATCATATTTATAATATTCGTATTAATAATAGTACTTCCATCCTCTCACATTTAGAGTTTATAGTGAGATTTGGCAACAGTATGAAGAAAATGAGGCTCTTGTTGCCGGTCGGCTAATAACAAAAATAAAAAAAAACTGGTTTTTCAACAAAAAAAAACTTGAATTTAATTCCTCTGCCTTGCAATTTCTCTCCTCTAACAGCACAAAATGATTTATTTTAAGAATTTTTCTATATTACATAGATCAACGACACTAAACGCTGTTGCTTGCCATTGCTGCTGTCTTCTTCTTCGTCGATTGAAGAAAAAAAAATTCTTCTGTTTCTTGCCTTTTTTTGTAACAGCAGTAATGTAGATCAGAGCAAGAGAAACGCACAATGGAAAAATACATACGGAAATAATATGTGTGTAACTAGCTACTACAAAAAAATCTCTTCTTTTTCTCGAGCCATGCACATTTTGAAGAAAAAAAATTTTATATTTTAAAAATAGTAAGCCACAACGTGTTATTTCCTTTAAAATAAAGTAAATGATTGTTGCGGAAATTTTCTAGTCATTATTAGTCATGGAAATGCTATAAAAATCACTTATAATTGTTTTTGTTTGGAAATGAATGACGGGAAGCCAGTTTCAAAGCTCCATGTTTTTATAGACACAGTAGCAAAGACAAAAAAAATTCGCAAAATGTTACAAAAAATGTTTTCGTCAAAAACTCACCTTATTATTAATTAAAATCAAATAGAAAATGCTTATTAGAACACTAATTATTAATTGAAGAACTCAATCACAAATCTGAATGTCAAAAACTAATCATATTCAACATGAATTAAACAAAACTGATGTAATATTTGTTTCTTTATCTTGAAATTTTCATTCGGGTAATTTTTTGCACGTTTTTATCGAGTCAACTTTTGTAATAGACTGACTGCTTCACTTTTCGTCTAATTCTGAAATGATGTATTTTGGTTTTTTAAATTGTAGATCCAGTGTAGATGTAGAGTTCGTTTTGAATTCTTACTGACAGTTATTTTATTGCGCACAAACTTGAAAAAATCATGTATGTAGAATAACATCTTGGTATCAACTCAAATATGTTGTTGAAATCTAGTGACTGTCTGAAGAGGTCATTTACTTTAGAGGGGATCCACCCCCTTGGAAGTCAATTCAGTGAATGAGCCCCAATAACACTAATATGTCTGACTTTATTATGTTTTAAAAACTAAAAACGAATTTGGATTAAAAATAATGTAAATAAAGTTATTTTATTGTTGCCTACTTAGATCTATAAAAATAAGTAAAACTGTTGAGAATATATCAACGGTCATTTTATATTTGAATTGTAAAAGCAACTACAATTAGTTGACTTCCCCTTTTAAAGTTGTTTTCCCCTCTCTATGTAAAATTTAGTCTTCACTATAACTCGTATGAGACAACATCGTCGCTTATTAAATAAACATTAAGTCACTTTTAATTATATTACAATCGTGCAGTTTATTTATACCAACAAAAACAATGAATAATTAGCCACTAAATCTGCTTAAATTTTAAATTTTCCTTTAACCAATTATGTTCCAAATACTGTTTCTTTAAACTTCATTCCTACATACTTATTTCCCTCAAAAAACAGACAACCCAATGACTTGCAGCCAACTTCACGTTTGTTTATCTAGTTTTTTATTTACAAGCTTCAAAATGATTCAGATTTTAAAAAAATGTTCAAAAATTTCATGAACTTTAAGCACTTATAAGTTAAAAAGTTCGCTTCAGATTGGTACAAAGCCTATAGAATTTGATAAAACAAACTATAATTTACCTTCTGTATCAATAATGAGCCCAAAAGAAAGGTATTTAAGGCATTAAAACTTTAAATTGTCTAAAGTATAGTTTTTGAACATTTTTTTCAAATTTGAACTATTGTGGCTTGTTTTATTACAATAAAAATTGAAATAATTGAGTTAAATTGCGATTTTTGAGAAGGAAAATGAATGTAACAGGACAATCCCAAGATAGAGCTTATGTTGCTTTATTAGGCTTAGCAGAGCACTTTAGAACAACGAAGAATATTAAAAAAGCGATACAATGTTTGGTAATAATTAAATTAAAAATATTTGTTATTAATTTAGAGTATTAATTTTGTTTTTATTTATTTCAGGAAGCGCTGTTTGCATTTAATCCTCCAAAGAAGGTAGAATCTAGAACTCATTTACAACTAGGCCAGTTACTTTTTACTTACACAAATAATCAAGGTAATTGTAAATCTTGGTATTATAGATTTCCTGTAATATCCGGTCAATGATAAATCATAGTAATTCAAGGGAAGCAGAAAAGGGTATAACTTATATATGGGATTAGGTCATACAGTCGAATAACTCTTTATAGCTTGGTAGGTAGTAGCTTGCGACTGGGGACGAGTTCCACTCAGGATCCGTTATTCGAAGTTATTCCTTTTTCTGTTAATTTGTCTTTTAGAAGTTCATATCCTCATTTCAAGATGTAAAAGATTTATCCATTTTAATTTTAGATTTGGCAAAAACACACATTGAACATGCCTGGACGTTAAGTCAGCAAATACAAGGATTCGATGATATTCGTTTCGATGCAGCATATACATTATCACAGCTCTATCAGCAACAAAACCAATCGCATGCTGCTAAAACCATCTTGAGAAAAGCTATTGAAAACTCACAGCACAACATATTTTGGCATTCGAAACTTTTATTTCAAATTGCTGTAAGATCTTTCATTCCTTTAATCGAACCATCTATTAATGCTAAGATTTATCAATTGATAATTTCAGAGAATCCATGCAAACGACAAGGAATATAGTTTGGCATCAGAATTTCTTTCGATTGGTGCTGATTGTGCCGAAGAGAATAATGCTCCATATTTGAAGACACAATTTTTATTAAATCGCGCAATGATTCTGATAATAGAAAGGAAATCAAATGATGTAAATGGAATCTTAAATCAAGCAGCATCGTGCTTAGAGACTATACAAAATCCACATTTAAAAGAATATTCAAGAGTATTTCAATTAATTTTGCAAGTATCAAATTCGCTTCAACTAGGACATGTTAAGTCTGTTAAGGAAATATTAAAGCAACTACAGCGCATTATCCAAACAATAATCAATACAAATTGGCCATCAGATGAGCAAATATTTGGTCAGCATCCAACAGAATGTTTTCTATGGCTTACAAAGGAGCAATTATTTGTGTATGTTTATGTGCTGACTGTCTCACAGTCAATGATTTCAGGATTTTTGGAAAAGACTCAGAAATATACAGAGAAAGCATTAACTCAAATTGAGAAATTGAAAGCACAGGAAAATAAGCCAATACTGTCAATGTTTCAAGTCACTTTACTTGAGCACATTGCTTTATGTAGATTGATAATGGGAAATAGAACATCAGCACTAAAGGAAATATCATCAGCAAAAGAAATTTGTCTATCATTACCCGACAAATCCTTATTAAAGTCACATTCATCACAACTACACTGCCTTCTTGGTTTATATGGTATGTCAATTAATTGCTATGATCGTGCAGAAATCCAGTTATGCACAGCAATTCAAGAGACAAATAACCGTGAATTGAAACTATTCAGCAACTTAAACTTGGCAATAATTTTCTTGAGAACTGGTCAAGAAGAGAAGCTTCGTAATGTTTTAAATCACATAGCAACTGATTATACACAAAATTTTACCAATCAGGCATTACTTGGTGCTTATTATTGGGTACAAGGCTTAAATTCTTATTACAAAGGAAGCTTCCATGAAGCCAAAAGATTTCTTCGTGAATCTTTAAAAATGGGAAATGCTGAAGATTTAAATCGATTAACATCCTGCTCCTTAGTTTTATTGAGTCAAGTGTTTCTAAGTATTGGAAATTCAAAAGAAGCAATGAATATGGTTGTTCCTGCATTACAATTAGCTTCGAAAATTCCAGATATAAATGTTCAACTCTGGGGAAGCTCAATTCAAAGGCAGCTCTATAAAATGCTTGGGGATATTAATCTAGAACGAGAAGCTTACATCCAGCATCAACAATACTCACAAGGTTTAATAAATGATCAATATGAATGTGTTAAAATGCCAGAGCACAGTCTGCTAGATTGGATAAGTAACGAACCTTTAGTTCCAATTGAAACAGATGCACCATCCACATCCGCTTATGACAATTATTCGACTAAAAATTAAATTTAATTTCCATATTTATTTGTAATTTTGACTACATCCTCTCGTTGTCTGATATTTTATTTTAAAATTTTTAATATTTTTTTTTAAATTCAAAAGTAATAAAAGCGTGTATTTTTTTTATAAAAAAATTGACATATTCTCTCTCCATTCTTGTTCCATTTACGATTTATTTACTCTAGAATACTTGAAACGACTCTAATGTCAAGCTTTTGACTATCCACATTAATTCAATAAATAGTCCGAAATTCAAATTTTTTTTGACCGTTAATTCTTTAACGAACTTTTGAAATTCAAAAAGCTTCAATTTGTAAAGGCTCCTTTACAAGCGCTTCTTGAAATCATCAGTGAATCTCGCAAAAAATTATTTCAATCAAAAAACTTATTTCCTCAGTTTGAAACAGTAATTAATAATATTAAACAATCAAAATGGGACTTAAAGAGTGCGAAATTAAGTTAGATTCACCAGTTAATACGTATTATGCTGGGTAAATATCAAAAAATTATTTTATTTACAAAAGTTGCGAAAGAAGGAAATTTATTAATTCAATTTTGCAGACAAACTGTTAACGGAACTGTAACATACACGTTTGACTCGCCAAAAAAGGTCCGAGGTGAGTTAAATGACAAGAACAATAATGACTTTTTTGATGGCCTTCGATGAGAAAATTAAAACACCGAAAATACAGTAAATTCTCTGGCACACGAATCTTGGCAACTTTATAGCCAATGAGTAATAAAATGAAGCAACTTTTTTGTGTGACCTTGATACGTCTCCATGATTACTGAATTATGCGTGATCCAATTAAATTTTTCTATTCAATTAAATTTTGATTGAAATTATCATTTTTAAAGATCAGAGGTCCTACTGTAAGCGTTTAGACATTCCAATGTGATGAAGTAATCTAATGTTATTTTTGTAACCAAATGCCACTTTGTTTCCTAGAAGCTATGTGTGCAAAAAAATAATGATCATAATTATGTTGACCTTGAATTTGTCTAAATTGTATGATCTTCGCATGACTTCTAATTTTAGGCATTAAAATAAAGTTCCTGGGAGAAGCTAAAACGGAATGGACGGAATCACAGACGGTACGAAATGAGCAAACGGGAAAAGATGAGGAGCAACGCAATGAAGTGACTGGAAATGAAGAATATTATCAAATTTCTTACTATTTAATGGGCAGTGTAAATGCTGGCGATACTGAACTTCCTGCTGGTGTTCATTCCTTTCCATTCACATGTGCATTACCTCCTCAACTGCCAAGCAGTTTTGAAGGCGAATTCGGTTATGTTCGTTATACAATTAAAGTTACTTTAGGTGAGTTCCTTGAGTCTTAATTAATTAAATATAATTAACAATACATTTATTGTAGATCGACCATGGAAATTTGATCAGGATACGAAAATGGCATTCACGGTAATCTCACCTGTTGACTTGAACATGATGGAGAAGGCTCGTGAGCCATTCAAGCTTCCAATGGAGAAGACATTCTGTTGTTGGTGCTGTGCATCTCAGCCATTAAGTGTAATTGTTTCAATTCCAGTAACTGGCTACGTTTCTGGTCAATCGATTCCGATAATTGCTGAAATTGACAATCAATCTAATGTGGATCTTGAAAAAGTTAAGTTCCAGTTCAGAAAGCATACAGCTTTCCATACAACATCACCGAAAATGACGAAAAAGAATGTAAGTTCGATCGGGGAACTGTCATTAGGTCCATTTAACAAGGGCGAGCAAAGAACAATAAGACAAAGTTTGGAAATTCCGCCACTTCCGGCATCCAATATGATTAATTGTGGCATTATTGACTTACATTATGATTTATACATTGTTTGTGAAGTTTCTGGAATGCATACAAATTTGGATGGAGTCATTCCTATCAGTAAGTACTCTTTCTTCCTTATAATTGCATATTTTAATTAATTTTATAATTTTAGCAATCGGAACGATTCCATTGAGGGATTTCGCACCACAGCCATCATCCAATCAACAATCAATTGACATTTCTATGATGCCTACACAGCCAGTTTCACCTGAAACTTCAGGAGGTGCCGTTGGATGGAGTATGGGCGATAATTCGCTTTACCCAAATATTCCACTACCAACATTCAGCGAAACTGGTTTCCATGCAACATCCATTAAAGATAAGCACGACACTGAACATACACGATTAATTGGCAATCAGGAATCATTTGCACCACGCTATCCTGTTTATACATACCAACCAACTGCTCCCACCATGTATTAAATGGACGCGAGAAAATGTCGATTAATGAGTGAATGAAAAATTATGTTGAGGCTTTGAAGATGATTGAAGGTTTTTTGGAATTATGACCGTTAAAAATTCAAATATTTGAGAACCGTTAAATTTTGAATTTTTGAGAACCGTTAAAATTTGAATTTTTGAGAACCGCTAAAAATTTGTCAAATTTTAATTCACAAAATTTACTTCCAAAACAACTTCAATCATCTTCAAATCCCCAACACTAACATATTGCTGTGCGTTTCTTCTTCCTACAGAAAATATTTAGCCAACCTAGAAAATAGTAATGAAAAGTTTTAAAGCATTTACAACAAAATAGCAGGAAAAATCTCAATTAAAATAAAAAGCCTCAAGACTCAGGATGTTTTGAAAAATTCACATACACAAAAAAAGTCAAATGCAGCATACTTATGTTGGAATTGAATCGCACAACTTTATTTTTCTTTTTCTAAACAATAAAAGCTTTTATACGTGTAACAATGCGGACGATGAAAAGGTTTGCATGCAATCAAGCCAATTAAAGGTTTACGATAAGTTAAAAACAATTTTTTTACGACAAAGGAATGAAAACAAGAAATAATATTTTAATCATTAAACGCTTTATGTACGTACTAATCTCTCACATTTTTATCATATTCTGTAGATTTGAGTTATAAAAACTATGTCTGTATTAATATAGCGAATCTTTTAGTATTTCTTCATTAAAAATTTGGTAATCGATGGAATTTTTAGGCGATGAAATTAGTGACTAGCTTTGATGCCTTCAAAATCAAGTGGATTTTATCTCACAAAAATAACGTTCATAAAATATTTGAAAAATAACGGCCATAAAAATTTTGAAAAATAACGACAAAAAATATTCAAAAAATAACGGTCACAAAATATTTAAAATAACCTTTATTTTTTGACAGATTCTAAAAATCTCAAAAAGGATCTGATAAGACAGACAAAATTCCATCGAAACATCCATCACTTATTTTAATTATAATGGCTCTATAGCAAATGAATTGTGCTTTTAAAAAAGAAATTAATGTTATAAACAAAAAGTTATTGCATTTTGATATTGTATTCTTGACAAAAAACTAATGTTATTGAGGATATTAAAAAGGAAATTTGGAGATGCTTGGACATTTGTCAACTTTTTAGAAACTGAATATTTTTTTAAATTTTTTAATGTGATTTTAAAGATATTGTTTTCTAAAAATTGAAGATTTTAAAAATAACGGCCATTTTAAATTTAAAATTTTAACGGATTTTTATAATTTGAATTTATTGAGAATTTCACTGAGTTTTTCCACAAAGATGAATTTATTTCCGTAATGACTGCTAATGTTTTCCGGGTATACATTTTGATCACTTATAAATCCGTTCCTACACTCTTCGCCTTGAGTATGCTATTTTTAAATTTCACTGAAACATTAAAGCACATTCATGCTGTTATAAAAATTACAACCTTTTCTCCTCCCTCTTATTCAAAGTAAGAGGACATAATGCCAATCGAGAAATGAATTTTCAAGCACCTTCAATATTCCAGTGAATAATATTTCGAGTGCCTAATTATTAAAAGGAATGAAAATTGAAACTCAACAAGGGGCAAAATTATCAAAGATTTTTTTATGGATTTTTGATATTAAGGATAAAGATTATTCATTTTTGCGTCATTTTAAATCCTTGGAGCTTCCAAAATCATTGAATTTTTTTTATTATATCCAATTTTTATTATTATCATATCATGACATTTCATTAATATATTTTATTTCCAATTGTAAGGTAGAAAGCATGCTACTGATGATAAAAATATATAAAGTTATGCTAACATAATTGCACAAAAGAATAAAAATTTTAACAAAAAAGAGTGGAGATTCCATTCTCATGCTCTTTGTTAATAATGCAGACATGCTATTCATTATTCGCTTTGTTTATTATTGCAAAAAAAAACAACATTTTATTATTCATTAAAAAATAAAATCAGAATAAAAAAGGGATCAGTTTTGTGTGTTATTTTTATAAAGCTAAAGCAGCAGGAAGCCAATGGAGAGTGTGGAATTATTACAGAACTCAATTGGATTCTTTTATGACTTCAAAAAAATGCAAATAAAAATTCTCAATTGATGAGGATGAAGTGAATGAAATAAATAAAGTGTGCAAGTTGGAGAGTTATTACTCGTGGATGAGTGAGCAGAGTGCTGTTGTAATTTTTTTATGGCCTTTTGAGTGGAAATATTGATTGAAAAATATTAAATTGTAGTTTTAGAGGTTTTTCGATTTAAAATTTAACGGTTTCTGAAAATTCAAAATTTAACGGCTTTCAAAAATTCAAATTTTAACGGCTTTCAAAAATTCAAAATTTAACGGATTTTTGTACAAATATTTTCCAAACTGACTCACTTAATGTTTCCAAAATTACTTCCCTTAAAAACCAGCTCACACAAAAATTGCGGATATAACTTGCGCTGTGGAAGGAGAAGCACAGAAAAAAATTTAAATTTATGGACGAAAAGGATTCACGAGAAAATAAATTTTTTTATTGGCTATTTGTTCAGCATTCATGCCACAAAAAATGATTTATGGTCGAAAGCTTTAACTGTGAGTATATGGATATCCATACAAAAAAAGTAAAAATTAATATTCATTTCCCACAACTGAAAAAATCAACTCAACTACACGTTGAGATCTTAAAAGGCTTTTGGATTATTTTTGTTGCGTGGTTGACAGTGAATCATTACTTTTATAGCGCCACCCTTTCCATAACGTGATGTATCAAATGCATCGAGTGTTTCAGTCAAATCAAAGTGATGAGTTATTAGTCGCTTTACATTCGCTCTTTTCGATGCCACCAATGCTAAAGCAGCTGGATAATCGTTTGCGTAGCGGAAAACACCACGAATATCGATCTCACGTGCCATCGCTGCAACCAGTGGAAGTTTCACTTCTGGTGGACCGCAGCCGACCTGTGAATGATAGTAATATTTATTTTATGGTCTGTTACTGATTAAAATAATTTGTAAATCCCGTTAAATTACGTACAATAACTAAGCATCCACCGCATGCTGTAGCTTGTAATCCCAATCGGTTTGTTGCTTCAGCGCCACTACAATCAATTGATTTATTTGGTGCATTTCCGAGCATTTCATGAATTTGTTTTACAAGTTCATCTTCAGTAGCACCTTTTTGAACGACAAATGTAAAATCAGCTCCGAGTTCCTTAGCTACGTCAAGTCTCGATTGAAGGAGGTCAGTAATGATGACCTTTGATGCTCCCATTTCCTTTGCACAAATCAACGACACTAAGCCAATCGGTCCAGCTCCTAGAATCAAGACACTGTCACCAAGTTGGACGTTAGCTTTTCTACATGCATGAACACCGACTGAAAGAGGCTCGAGAAGAGCTCCTTCCTCCATTGTGACATGATCGGGAAGTTTAAAGCAGAAATCAGCAGCATGAGCGTAAAAACGTCTTAAATTTCCATTAATTGGGGGCGTTGCACAGAACTTCATATCTGGACATAAATTATATCTTCCAGTTTTACAGAAATCACATAGACGGCATGAAACACCAGGTTCAATTGCAACTCGATCACCAACTTGAAGATTTTTGACGTTATTTCCAAGTTTTCTTACAATTCCGCTTGCTTCATGTCCAATTATCATCTTATCCTTTACAATGAAATCTCCGATTCTTCCATGAACCAAATAATGAACGTCACTGCCACAAATTCCAACACAATCCATTTCCAATAAGACTTCTGTAAGTTTTAAAAAGTAAAGATCCAGTAATTGACATTAAAAATATCAACAAAAATGCATTACCATCATCCTTAATGCTTGGAACTTCTTGATTCTCCATCCTTAAATCCTCGATTCCATAAAGGACAGCAGTTAAATTCTCGTTAGGTGCCATTATTAGTGAATATTTGAAGGATTCCTTTTTTAAGCACTTAGCAAGCAGGTTTGATCTAGCTCACTACTCGAAAATGAATGCAGTAGAATTGACTATTAAAAGCACTTATATATTTTTATAGCTCACTTATCATTTAATATACAATACAATGATAGAATAGCTTGTTATTATAAATAATTTTAAAGATTAATATGACGCTGCAACACGTTTATTTGATTACAACTATCGGCTTGCGTTGATAACAAGTTTGTTAGTAAACAAAAACATTCAAGGATTAGACTTTATGGCTTATAACTAGTTAAATTCATTAAAATTAATAAATTTGATGCAAATTAAAACTTGTTTACAATTTAGAAAATTGCGGGAAAGAAATTGCTAATAAATTTCAAATTTCAAAAGACCGTTATGAATTTAAATTTGAGAAATACGTTAGAACTTTACTAAAATAAATGATAGACTATTCCAATTCAAAGGTCAATAACCCATCAAAATTTGAATATCCCCACCTGTCACAAATCGTTTACAGTGAATTCTCGTCGTACACATGACATATATTCTTCACAATTCAAATGATTTTGAAACCGTTAAGCAGAAGTATTTTGTTATTTATTATCAGATATATTTTTTAAGGAGACAAATAGCTTACAATGTTACACAGATGTAAAATTTATGTTGTTTCAATGAACTCTACGTCGTTGATTTATGTGACGGTAAGAGGAAAAATTGTGTTGTCTGAAATGAAATTTATGAAATTTTTCAGTGCATTAAGGACTGATTATAAATAAAACTCTTACGTCTGACTGCTTTGTTTAAAAAGACATTATCTGCATGTACGATTATATTGTTCCAAATCATCAATAGATCGGCTGATGTTGTAGACTAGTATGCATTTAGATAGTATTGACTAAATATTGATTTAGCAGACAGAGGATACAAATTTCTGAATTCAATTCCAAATTTAGCAATTAAAAAATTGAAAACATCATTGTAAGAAAATAATTTAAATAAAACTCGTCTATAGAACAGAAATAGCTATTTATTCATTGTTACATTTTGCATTACCTTCGTAATTAGATTTTCTACTTCTTCGGATTTGCGAGAAAATTCTTAGTATCTTAATCTTGTCTGTCAATTAAATTGTATTTTTACTAAGGATAAAAAATAGGAAAAGTGCAAAATTTCAAAAAAAAATCTTAAAAAATCCCTCACCTTTCGAAAAGTTTGTGTCTTTGCCCCTGTTAGGCATCGTTTACAAATGACGTCAAAAAAACCGTGATTTTCAGACCCCTTTCCCCTTGTTACAAAATTTCAGACCCCCATCCCTCTAAATGGTGGACGTCATAAGACTGAATGACTCCTTAGCTAGAACTAGGATAGATCAATGGTCAAAGGATGATCTTGATATGTAATGGTGTTAGCCCAGTTCATAGATGCTAGTAGGGGCGTACCAAGAAATTTTTCGAGGGGGGTATTTTTTTAGGTTTTCTTCCCAAAAACCTCTAGCAAACTGGAAAAAAATTTCCGTCAAGAAGTTTTTTCACCCAAAAACCCTCTGGGACGGTTGCTCTGTACATAAACTACCCCCAGGGGTATATCGAGCATCTATCCTCATCCCTGGAATTTAGGGTCACCATTGTCTTAAAACGACTCCAAGACTGAATCAAAACCAATCTAGGACTATCTGGGCTAAGACCAGAATTTTCAAATGGGTGAGAATCTCAGGTACTTCTTGACTTTGCTCTAAAGGTCCTATAAACAAGTATTATTATTATTACAAAAGCTTAAAAAATAATTCAGATGGAAAATTTTAATCTCAAAATTATGTTCTTGTCAGGTTATCGTCATTTGGGCATACATGTGGTTTATATTTAGTATTATTATCATCCACAAGAATACAAATATAATAATGTCATCTTTAATGCCTTTCCAGAAGGTAATTCGCACCGAACATGACAACGATGTCTCATGTGGTAAAATAAAGGAGTTTTTGACAGACGTATTGATTCGTAAATTTATTAGACAAGAAACGAAGCTGCACACAAATTGTCTGAAAATTGGGATCCATATCACAGTCCAAATAATACGAAGCACTTCATTAGTCATTCAATTTGTCAGTTTATAAAGAAGAAATTTATTTGGCTATAAATTACATTTTCCCACACTAGATACTCCTGTCATTTTAATTTATCACTTATAGAATGAATCTCACATTGTTCTGTGTCAAGTGAAATTGCAATATTCACAGAAAAAAATGCTCATCCAACTATTTTGTTTCTGTTCACCATATTTATGGATAAAAGAAAGGAATGTGACACTAGCCGTCAATAAAGATAATTTATTGTTTACCAAGAAACCACACAATCAACAGGAGACTTTTGCGGTTACGTTGAGATTGAATGATGGCAAATTTATTGGCTCAAATTTCACTTTCAAATCAAATACAAACTGACTGTACGTGGCTTTGCAGATCAACATAGCTTCTTGTCAGAAATTCAAAAACATCCAAAATCTCGACAATTTACGGTTTCCGACATTCATCCGGTATCAGCACTATCAATCTCTGTGCATGATGTTTACAAAGTTAAAACACCAAGATCCTCTTCTATCTGCTTTCTATTTCAATCCTCTATTTTGTTTAGTTAGAGATCTTTTATAGCATCGAGTGAGTGATGAATAAGAAAGAACTTCATTGGGGGGCAATTTTATTGACGTTTGTTTTCGTATGACTATAAAACCGCTCTTGACACGCACACTCGCTCTTATGTAGGATGTCACTGACACCAAAAGTGAGTACGGATGAAGGAGGACGCGTACAGTTCTTTGATTTATCCACACAAGAGCAGGAATTTTATTTATCTTGAATATATATCACATTTGTAGGTGGCAGAAGAGCTTTTATGTTGAGTGTACGTATTTAAATATAATTTTATTTTCACACTTCTATGGAACGTAGTTTTTGATGACATTTGCTTGGTTTCTTAGGCTAAATTGTCTGGTTTCTGTTTTGAATATGCAATTCTGGATGTTTTTGAAAAATTTAACCTGATTTCAAGCGAATTTGTAATGTTTTGAGTTTAATCGATGAATTTGAGACTGTCGTATTAATTTTTGGTAGTTTGTGTTGCTTAATTCTATGATTTTAACCAATTTTAACACGATTCAACTATATTTTGTAAAAAAATTGCCATTTAATTGTTTTTGTGGAGAAAATCACTTGAAATTTTTGCGGGGTTTTCAACTTTCCGATCATTCAAAATTTGAAAATTAAATTTCCGTTACAAAAAAATTCACCAAATTCCAGGTTAAATGAGTTCAATTTTGCGTAAATTTTCAAACATCACCTAAAATATTCTTTAATTCAGCATCAGCTGATCACAAATAATAGTTAAAGCTCATTTTAAATCCATAAATTATATCCAAATAAACCGCAGTCCATAAATTAATTAGTAATCACTGCTAAAAGCGCCTTGATCCACTTTTCACACACCATAAATTGTCAAATTTACTTTCTATTTAAAATTCCTCATTGTATACAAAGCTGATGATGATAAAGTAATCTCTTCTTACCCTCCTTTTTTCCATTCAAACATTTTCATCGTCTCATGTCTTGTGCTTCTTTTGAATTTATATGTTGATGGCTTTTGAGGCATAAAAGGGAGAGAGAAAGCTCATCTACCGCTGTTACGCTTCCCTTTTCAGGTTTAATGCATGTTGATCCCCTGTGGATGTTAATAATAACGCACACTTGCCTTTCATCAGCTCTATATTTTTTCCTCTCCCACAGTTTATCCCTCTCTTATAAACATTCCACTTTATAGGACGTTAGTCGACTCGACAAATTGAATTTTATTCATACATGCAAACAAATTACTTAGTTACAAATTTTATAGTCATTTATGGAGAATGTTGTTGCACATGTTACGACTAGTTTGTTATTTACAAGCTTTTCATTCCAGGAAATTTAGTCTTTAGTGTTCTCGCACATGTCATGCTTTTGTTGTGCTGTACATTTTACTTCTTTTGAATTTTTTTATGTCTGTCGCTTTGTGGATTTTTGTGGAAATGTTTTAAAGCGTTTTTCTCTGGTGGGAAGTTTTTGGAAACACCTTCATTATATTTATTATGACTCAGAATTGTGTTTGTCTTGTGAAAACAATTTATGCCTTCACGTGTTACAATTCAGAATAAATATAATTCTTTTTATATTACTTATATTTATATTATTGGCGCTCAGTTTGGGTTGTTGCAATACTTTCAGGGGCATATCCAGGATGTCTTTTGGGATTGGCTTTTCAAATAATGACTTTTTTTGGAATATCTCTTGGTTTCTAAATAAAATTGAGAGGGGGGGGGTTGGCTCTGATACCCCCTTCTGGATACGCCCCTGAATACTTTTCCACTCAAGCAGGGCTGGGTTTCTCGGTATACTCATACTCCTAGGGTAAATCCTTCGGGTACGGTATGGTAGTGGTGTACACTAGGTGTAGGGATAGTGGTGAAAAAATGAAGATTTTCATAGGTGTAGGGGCATACCACGAAACTCAGCCCAGGGATTGATCTTTCACTCAATATTTATATTGACTAAACTCGTACTCCATACTCGAGTTACTCAAAAGTTTTCGAAACAAATAATTGCGTATCGGCTCTCAAGACATTTTTAGATGATTTGAGTCCTAAAATGGATGCCTAAAATAAGGTCATGCAATTTTAAACATGGAACATTTGGTTTACATGCTGAAATATTTCTCTGAAAGTTAAAACTGTTTCCCAGCAATCCATAAATCAACAGCAATACTCCCAAACTTCCTTGGGTTATTTTACATCTTTCTCTTTTTCATTCAAACTTTTTTGAACTCCCAGTACTTTATTTTAGTTAACAAAGGAATAAATTACATGCAATTGTACATAAAAGGGTATTTTGCGGGGGAAGAACAAGAGGAAGTAAAAGCAAAAAGGATTTTTGCATGTGGACATAGACATCAAAATTCAATTTGTAAAGTAGCACCAGACGTCATGAGACTAAAAAGGAGAATCAAGTTATTGTTTGCTCTTTTTATATTTAGACAGTTGGAGTGAAGAACTGGATCTACCCCTCTCCCTTTAGGCATTCATTTATTTTCCTTTCATTCTCATCAGAATTCATGCTGCTTTTGTATTCATTTCATTTTTATTATAAAAAAATTATTATTTAAGAACCAAAGAAGAAAGCTTTTTATTCAAAGAAACACAATGAAGCTAATACAGAAGAGGTGGCGCTGGAAGCTGAAAATGAAAGCGATAAAACTCTTGAGCACGAAAAAGGTGTGAATTGATGAAACAAGCTTGTGTTGTCTTGAAGTTTTAGTAAAACATTGTTTTATGTGCTTTTTGTTTGAGTAAATTTAAATATTTTATGTTTTTTGGAGGTATGGCAGTTCCTCCTACTTTAAACTTTGTTTTACATTTGTCATGTTTTGTGTTTAAGATTTAGAATTAGAAGATTATGGAGTTATTGGGTTATTGACAGGCTTATTATCCATTTTTTAAGGCTTTATCGATCCCGGCCATGCATTCATTTTTAGACAAAAGTGGAAAGAGACAGAAAATGCTCTTGATATCGTGAAATTCAATTCAGTTACTGTTGAGTTACTGTTATTACAAGACAGTGGCGTAGCCAGGGGGTTGGACGGTTGAATTTCCACCCCATTTCAAAAAATATTGACCCAAAAAAAAATATTTAAAATTGCTAGTTTTTGAAATAAAAAAATTTTTTCCACCCCCTACCAAAATTCAGGCTACGCCACTGATACAAGCATTTCTTCTAAGACACTGAATGGCCTGTGGGTGTTCTTGGGGCCAAAACAAACTAGTAATGCGTCCACGGACTGCGGACGGAAGTGCATTTTCTTAAGCTATTGTGCACAGAAATCTAAACGCATAAAAAACTAGTAACGAAAAAGAAAACTAATGCATAAAGCACTAACGCAAAGAATAATAAATACAAGTTTATAAAAAGAATAACGGTAATTTCTTTTTTTGAAAAATAACGGTCAAAAAATATTTGAAAAAATAACGGTCAAAAAATATTTGAAAAATAACGGTCAAAAAATATTTGAAGAAATAACGGTCAAAAAATATTTGAAAAATAAAAGAAAAAAGTTGCTCGGAGTGGGGCTCGAACCCTGGACGGAAGATTGTAAGAAAAGTCACGTTTTTAAGGGCTACGTAAAAAATACGTACGTAAAACGTAAGCAATTTTTTCAAAAAAGTTAATTTAATTAACCTTCTACTGCACTGATCAAAAAAATCTCTTGTCGTTCTGGTCTCTGGCCTTGTACACACATTTTAAACAAAAAACCGTATCGAAAAAGCTTAAGCTGGAGGAGTAGTTACGATACAGACACACGGACAGACAGACAGACAGACAAAACGCGGACAATAGTGTCTTTTCCCAATGGGAAAATGCACTAAAAATCAATGTGCCAAAAAATCAATCAAAAATCTGAATAATGAGCCTCGAACCAAAAAGTCTGAGAAACACTATTGTAGCAAGGTCTTTAGCAAGATCAGGGTCCAATGGGGTCCAATCCTTTGCAAGGTTGAAATTTGTATAGGAAAAAAAATCAGACACCCTCGAGAGGTCAGCCCATTTCGAAATTTTTTTGGATATACCTCTGCCTAATTTTTTATCAATCCTCAATATCACAGTCACTCACTTTAATATAAATCTCTAAAACTTCGTCACTTCAGACTCAAAAACTTTTGGACAAAATTCAGCAGCTATTCGATTTAAAGCTGCATCATCAAATTTCGATATCCGCCTTCCCTTGTTGGTTGAGTTCCATAAATGAACAAATACTGAATGTTTGATTTTCTGCATAGCTTCATCTGCATATTGCTCTTTAAAAAGTTTATACCATTCGTGCCATCCAACAGCATAACAAGCACTATGATGAAGCACTTTAAAGTCTTTGCATCCATAGAAGTTTGTGAAATTTTGAACATTGCAGTATTTTTCTACCATTCTTGTTACTACCCTTGGACCAAGGTTATTGTACTCGGAACCGTCGTAATTGTCGACAATTTCACTAAAAAGTTGAGAATATTCTTGAATAAATTCGGAAATTAAACTTTCAAATCTTACTTTAACATCATATTCGCAATTTTCTTGCCTTCATCTCCACTCAACTTCATGATTCCACTATTTATCACCCCACCGTCAATATGATAGCAAGCATAGTTTGGTAAATCTAAATTCTTCAAAGAATCAACAGTAATGACATCAAGATCGAGGTAGACTCCTGAGTATTTGTATAGTAAGACATATCTAAGAATATCTGATGTATGACTAACTATATATTTTGATGTCTTTAGTGCTTCTGTTTCCAACCACTTTTCAATCACCGTGTCTTTGGTGAATTCCTTCATCGTGAAATATTTCAGATGAACATTTTTGTAGCTAAGAATAGGTTTGAATTCATCCCAGCTTTTCAGTCGAATGTGGTCCTCTGGTGTGAGGAATAGAACTACAATCTTTTCGTTTGGATTCATGAAGGCTAAAAATTTAAAATGACATATGAAAAAATTAGAAAATTAAGATAGAATTCAGAGGTTTTCAAATTATGTGTCGCGGAACAGATCTTGTTTAAGTCTAGACAGGCTCAGATCTTGTTTAGCTTAAAGCCAGGGGTGTAGCAAAGGGGGGTCCAAGGGTCTGCAACCCCCTCGAGGTTGAAATTTTTTAGACCCCTTCCAAAAGTAGGGAGGAGAAAAATTAAAAAAATCATTTTGGGGCCATTCATAAATGACGTTAGGCATAAAACGATATTTTTAGACCCTCTTCCCCCAACACTGTCATAAAATGTGAATATAAAAATTTCTCTTATATAATTGTTTCACAAAATTTCAGAAACTCCTTTCCCCTAAATATTTGACGTCCTTAATAAATGGTCCCTTGTTTGAACAGTCACAAAAACATTGACCACCCTAGAGCATGATGCAATTTCTGGCTACTCTACTACTTAAAACAACTATCAAGGCAGAGGCCCATCCAACCCACCTCACTAATAAATCACTAATAATCCTGCCACTAATAAATCTATTAAAAATAATGGTATTTGTGTTTTTTCAAAGCTGACGCATTTGAACATAGGATTACTTCCATGTTAAGAATGACGAATTATTTACTCACTAAAAAATTCAGTTCCAACACAACGTCAATGTCAATTTTTTTCCTTCACATTTGCGATTTTATTTTATGATTCACTTAAAGATGCAAACAGGCACACGCTTATTTTTATTTGATGATATGACAATAATTTTTAAATATTTACTTTGTAATTACCTGCTGATTCTATAGCACATGCTTCTCGTGCTGTTAGTTGATGATCGACTGAATTGTGTGTTTCCATGAAATAAATTGTTCCATTTGTTAAAAATTCTGGTTCCATTTCATGAAAATTTTCGGCAATTACTATTTTAAGTTCGCAATTAAATACAAAATGGGATATGACGAAAAACAGAAATGTTAAGGAGAAAATCAGGATAAACAGGAACATCAAGACAGTTTGCCTTTTTTTAAATTTTCGTCTCTCCATTTTTAAAAAAATTTTCAAAAAAAACTAAAACTAAAATTCACGTGTGACTTCAAATGATTCGTTCTCAATACTAAATCTTGCTTATCTAAAGCAGAAATTTTTTTCGAACACTTATTCATACGCTGTCAATGATAAAAAAATTTAGACAGATAGATAACAGAAATATTATTAGTTTAACTATGTGTAAACACATAAAATATAGTATTATGAAATTGATGTTCCCATGAATTTATTAATGTTCCTATTAAGGATATTTTCACTGCTTATCTCATCCAATAGAACATGAATATGTGGATAATAAATACTATTTATTTGGATGATAGACATTTACACAAATTATTAAAATCAGGATCGTACTTCATGGGAAGGGGGGGGGGGTCCGATGGGGCCTCTGAAAAAAAATTCTGTAAAATAATTGTTTTTTCTGAAAATTTTCTGACACTTTTCCAAAGCTCAACTTTCTTAGTTAATCATTCATGTATCATTAAAACTAATTAAAAGTACAATAATTTGAGTATAAGAACAAAAAAAATTTTTGACCCCCCTAAAAAATATTTTTGGGTACGCCCCTGTCGTACTTATAGCAATAGGCCATGACATGTGGACGTCAGCAGTTGCGTAGTCATTGGAGATTAAGAGAACAAATCCCATCCTTAAAACTTTTCTCACAAACTTAAAATTTCAATTCTTCACAAAACAGATTAAGAAAATCTGAGGCTTAATAAACAACAGACATAAGAGCTATTCCCTTTTGTGACATTTCGACCCTACTTTAGTTTTAAACTTTTCTTCTTCTCATTCACCTCAAGCGTTCAATTTCTTGCAAAGGTAAGAAAATCTCAATGTCACTGAAGCATGTATGTAAAAGGTGTGCTCAAGTCAAATGAGAAGCATCCTCTTTACTGAGACTTATACTCGTACTGACTACATGATAAGTAATAAATCATATCAAATACAAACACTTTCTTGTAACTCAGGTACGATTTTTAAAAAAGAAGAATTGTAATCTCGTGTCAAATTGTCAAACAGTTCACATAGGGAGCAGGAGACGCTTAGAAGATTGTGTTTTGAGGTGTGCGGTTGATAAGAGAATTGAGGGGAATTTTTTTAAAGTTTATTTCTAAATGGTATTTAAAATTGTAAAAAGTTTGTGTTCATTTGTAGGGAATGAAGTTCAAAATTGCGTGACATTATTGTAACAATCTTAAAGTTTGCAATTTTAGCTTTGTAAAGGGACAATTTTCAGTTAGGATTAGGAACCGTTCATAAATGACTTCATGCAAAAAACCAGATTTTTGGACCTCCTCCCATCTAAAAAAAATGTTGGTTTTAATAAAAGTGTCCAACATCATCAGGTCCTCTTCCTTCCATAAAAATTGGATGTCATTTATGAACGACCCCTTAGAAAAATGTTTTGAGGGAGGAGGGTTCGACTTTTCGAGGGGGTCCAAACTTTTTCTTATATAAATTTCAATTATGAGGCTGTTTACACTTCCTACACCGGTTACGTCCTTGAACCTAGTTACATAACTGTTGAAACTGAAATCTCGTACTTTTGTCTTTTGGAACCTGAAGATGGACCCATTGAAGTAACACTAATAAAAATTTAGAAACAACCTAAAATTTATAAGAAGTCTTTAAATTTATATAATATTTTATAAATTTCATGACATAAAAAGCTTGAATCCCCTCCACAAAATGTTTTCATATCCAACGACTTTTCATCTTATTTCCCTCACACCCATCCTCAAAATAATATAAAACTTATTACATGCAAAAGACATTTCTTGAATATATGTGTTTATGATTTTACCATAATAATATTTTCATCATCACATTTCCTTCACGTCAGTTTCTAAACTTCTTGTTTTTTTCTTCTACATTTTATGTATTTTTCTTATTTATTCAACCGTCTTTGGTGTTACATATTTCATATTTTAAAATAGAATATGACATGACTTTTTATTCGAAATGGCAAATAGGAATGGAAGTTTTATTTTTAACACGCCACACTTTCTTCTTCGTAACTGTATTATGTAGGTACGAAATAACGAGATATTGGGAGTGAAAAAATAGGCTTCATTACCGGTAAAATGATACTTCGAAGAAGAAACTTGGAAGGAACCAGTAATGAAGTCCGCGGAACGAAAGAGCATTTTTCTAGTTCAGAAACTCAGGACAGATAGACAAACGGTCATTAGAGACCAATGGATGCCGATAGGATCTTATTCTTCGAAATTAGTCCTTATTCTTCGAAATCGAAACTTCGAAAATTTACACAATTCAAACTCAGAAATGACAGTTATAAATCATAAGAAAAATAGAATAAATTGTTTACTTTTAAATTTTAATTCTTTTTGCCTTATTTCAATCAATTATGGTCAAAACCTGTATAATTTCAAGTTGTAATAAGAAGAAGACTTTCAGAAACCTTTTTGCGTCAAAAAATTGATTTTTTTCATTAATAAATTTAACGTATTTTCAAATTTCAAAAAATTTATTTTCCGAATTTTTTCGAAATGAGTTTGAATTTTTGAAAAAATAACGAATTATATCATTCTCGGCATCCATTGGATTAGAGACTTTTCTTCTATGCGCCAAAAAAGCTTGCGCCTAAATTGAAGGAAAGGAAATAAAAAGTTGAAAAATTGTCAAAAAGTTTTGAAAAATGATCGCAAAATTCAACTCGTTTAAGGGTTCATAAATTTAAGTACACACTTTCGAGCAGTTGGAATCGATGCTTTTAGATGAATGAAATCAATTCTGTGAATGGATTTAATTCACAGTCATAAATCAGACATTGCAATTTTTATGATGAAAAAGTGGAAATATTTGGGTCATAAAAAGTAGGATGAAATATTGAAGTAGCTACGGATTTAAGTGTTAATGGTGCAGAAAATTTAAGGTCTTTAAAGTAATTTGATTGGAAAATAAGATGTTGATTCTGTTTTACGGTATGTAATTTTCCCAAGTTGAGGATGGCAACAAATGCAGATTAGATTTTATATTGTATGGAAATAAGGCATTACAGATTCATAAATGGCAGGCTATCTTCTTATCCTCAGTTCATCAAATTCTGTAGGATACTTGCCTGTTGCCTTAGCAAAATAATCTTGAAGCTTAACAGACAAAATGTTTTTTATGCCTCGGCAGCAGTAATAAATGGATGTGATTTTAAGAAGAATTATTTATTAAGTTACATACCTTTTGTAGCAATTTTGAATGGCAATCATATGAGAATCTAATAAATAAAATTACGACTATTTATTGTTGTAGCTTTTTGAAAAAAAATTTATGCTTATTAAGAAATTTAGGAGTAAAAAAAATTAAAAAATTTGAAAAATTTAATTTTTTAAAAAGTGAAAAATAAAAAAAAATTATTTAAAAAATATTAAAATTTAAAATTTTTAAAGAATTTAAAATTTGTAAAAAAGTAAAATTGAATATAATTTTTCTTTATAAGACTTGTAAATTTTCAAATTCTAATAAAACATATTTTTGTATGTATTTAAAAAATCAATCCACGTATTTATTAATTTAAAAATGAAAAAAAAAATCAATACTGAACAAGCTGCTTATTTTCTCACGAAATTTTCAACCCAAGAAAATTATTGACTGAATAAAAAATAAAGAGTAATAAAATTTGCTCATTAAAATTCCAAGAATACCTTAATAATGCAAAAAGTAAGCTGAATAATCAAAAAAGAAACAGAAATTCTGATCCAAATAAATGAAATTAAACTTTATAATTGAGTTTGGGAATAATTGAAGTGAATTGCTACTCAAAAAAGCACTTTCATTCATTAAATATTTATAATCATGTTCGAAAGGTCGTCAAACTTGTCAAAAATCCACAAAAAGCTCCTTTTTCCCTTCCATAAAAAGCCCCTTAAGCATGTAAAGGAGAATTTATTATTGGGCAAATCACCATTAACTGTATATAATTCCCCATAAAGTAAGTCTAAAATACACACGAAGAACAACACAAGTGTAAGAAAAAAGGATCACAATCCACAAAGCAAAATGCATACATGCTCCATATTCTTGTAATACCCAAAGAAAATTATGTGATATGCCTGTATGATATCATTATGTATACTTACATGTGAGATATATGAACATTAAATAAAGGAAGGTTTGAGTGAGTCAGTCACTAAAACAGAACAAAATACAATAAAAGAGATGAAGGAAAAAGTGAAAGAAGAGGCAAGGGGCTCATATGAGATTGTACAAATTATGATTTCAAGGAAGGATCGTAGAACATTTGTAATATGGACTTAAATCTTTTTACCCGAGAAAAATCTTTTTTATTTCTCCCACTACTCGAATATTTCTTGTCCTCATATCTCTAAGATATCCAAACAAGTGTGTAAATGATGTAAAATGCTTGAAGCCACCACAGAGAACTTCTTGTCTACTTTTTCATTGAATGTAGAAGCTTTTTGTCGTACCTTGAAATAATAAAGTATAGTTAAGAACACAGAAAGGTGACTAAGTAGAAATTTTTGGGGTAGGATAGGTATGAACAGAAGAGCAGCGCATTTTTTCTACGGTTAAAAATAACGGTTATGGGTCATTCACTTATGACGTCCATCAAAAATTGGGATTTTTTGTCACAAATTTTAAATTAAAAAAAAAATTCTTTAATATAAAGTGTTACAAAATCTGAGACCCCCCTCCCCTTTAAATCATGGACGTCATAAGTGAATGACCCCTTAAAATTGAAATTAAAAAATAACGAACGAAAAATCATTAAAATGTAAAGTAAATGGCCACCCTAGATAATCGTGGTAGGTCATTTTTGTGTGACTGAAGTGTCTAATCATTCTGAAACTTTGTCAGAATTAAGTTTATTGAGTCAAAACATGTTCATTTTTGTACTGAAAATGAGACATTTTGTACCTAAAGAGATATGTGTAAATTTTTGTTCAAAAAACAAACCAACCCAGCCAAAAAGCACTCAGATGGGAACCTTTAAGAGCATTTGGAAAAATCCCCGTTAATATGTCACGTAATATTTTACACGATTTTGAATTTCCTGAGAATTCCCACTTAAGAAATGAAATGTAAAATGCTGTCAAAAGAATTTATATTCTCAGAAAAAGTAATCAAAAATTCTCAAACGGAATGATGCTGAGGAAAATTGACAAATCTTCAGCACATTCCTTCAAAATTTGCAGCTAAAAGCATTACGAAATAGAGGAGATTCAAACTTGACATTTATGTCTTTTGAAGGCCCTTTTCCTCATAAATACACAACATACAGTTCATTTCAAGGTTAAAGCATTCAGCATTACGGAAGGGGAGACACAAAACGATTTTTTGATCTTGTTCCTCTCCTTCAATCATTTCTCATCCTTGTTGGTTCTTTTTCAGGTATGTGCTGTATACGACACATTAAAACATGTGCGTAGCATCGGATGAGTGATTTTTACGACCTTTTTTTCATTTTTTATAATATCACAAACATCCTTTTCGAAACGATTTGAAGTACGAGTCAGTCACACAGTCAAATGTCTTTATTTACGGTAGAGATGAAGAAGGAAAGAAAATTTTCGATTCTTCTTATTTACCTGAAAATTTTTTCTTTGTTATTTTCGCAAAAAGAATGTGTTCATTAATAATTTGATACGCGTACATAAATTATGAATGAAGGAACAGCATGAGTGTCGTGATAAAACATTCATTTCTTTTCTCATCTTCTCTTCTAACTGTTTTTGCTGATTAAACAATGAAAAACGTGATGGAATAATCACAATCGAATATTGAATATTGGATGTATTCATCAATAAGTTTTCTGGTGAGGAGAGGGAAATGTGGGCAAGGCGAAAGACCTCAGAATAATGCAGCATCATTAACATTTCCATTAACGATTCAGAGGGAAAATTGAGGTTCTTGAGAGACGGGAGAATATTTCAACCACCTTTTTTGAGAAATTTAAATTGTTATAAAAAATGTGTAGATCTCAAAATTTTTGGAGTGTGACACACTAAGCTTGGTGACTTTCCCTCGGTTAAGTGGCGTTTTTTTGGTTCGGCAAATGAATTTATCATATTTATCAGGTGATGATGCCTAAAAGCATTGTTTGAGAACCACTGATATAGATTCAGTGACAAGAAACAGGTGAGTGCTGTATCCAGGAACAGTAAGAACTCTACAATGTCTTTGAGTCAGGGGTGGTCCAAAAAAATCTGACCCCTACTAAAAATGAAAAATGTACGAAAAAATACAGACCACCCCTTTCGAGAAGTCCGATCCCTCGAAAAAGTTTTGGTTACATCCCTACTTTGGTCAAATGCTAATACAAGATGACGTAAAAATTAATTTCGAAAATGATTTGTTTACATTCCAATATGAAAATTTGTTCTAAAAATTCAAGTTAATAAACCGTACCAATAATTAAGAAATATTAATTAAGTTCGATCAAGTATTTTAGGATAACTTAGCTATTATAAATCGTATTAAATAGCACAAAAATCTTACTTTTTAGAATTCAACGTTTTCGAACAAAAAGTTCTTTTTGTACACTCATAAAAATAATTTATCAATGTGTTGTTATTTTGTATGAAAATTTCAACAATGTCATTGTACACTAAGAAAATGTACACTAAGTTGCCTTTTTTTGGTTGTTAGAGTTAACTTTTCCGAGGAAAGGGGAGAGGGAAGTTTGCACATTTTCGGTGAAAAACCCTAGCAAAATGAAGAAATTTTTTTCAGAGGGGGGTTTTGACCCCCCTGAATACGCCCCTGTTTCGTAGTCTTATAAGTGGGGGAAATGATTTTTCCAGTTGTTATCTGAAGCTATTTCTTCAAAATTGATTAATACATTCATCATATGAGATAAACTTTTTTTGGCGCAATAATCTGCCAAGTCCTTTGACCTCTACAAAAAAAACCTCCATGCTTCCCACAATTTCCGCGGAACTTCCCACACAAAACTTTTCTTTTATGTTTGCCAAACATCATCAAGCAGAACTGCTATTTTTAGCTGAACCTTCATTTCATCGGATTAGAAAGATTGAATTTGTAAGCTTTCACATCTTTATTAATTATAGATTGTGCCTAACATTAATGTTCGGATTTACCATCTAAATGAGATAAATAAATAATAGAATGAGAATTGATGGAAATAATGAATGGAAATGGAACGAAAGGGATAAAAGAAAAGAATTCACACAATATTAGAAATTAATCAGTGTAAATTGTTTATCTTGAAGCAAGAGGTTACCAAGAAATGGAAATAACTGAAGCGTCAATGCCAACAATAATATAACATGATTATCATTATCATTGTTGGATATACATCATGCTATTGTGAAATCTTTGGTAATTAGATCATAAATGATTGTTTGTGATGTGAAAATGGAAACGATAATTAGCAATTATGCTCTGATTTTATTAATTATAGTTGATAGTTGATTGAATTTGCAATTATTACATTTCTGCACTTGAAATTTAATTGGAGCACTAAGGGTTCGTAAATTACGTCACGCTAAAAACGACTTTTTCGACCACCCCTCCCCCCGGGGGCCCCCCTTGTCACAAATTTTCCAAAGAAAAAAATCTTTTGTAAGGACTGTCACAAATTCTTTGACAACCCCCCCCCCCCCCCCCCCATCCCCCCTAAAAGCGTGACGTAATTTGCGAACGACCTCTAAATGATTCCTTAAACGATGTTTTAAGATCTGAATGTGAATTTTCTGTAATCTTGTCCCCAGGGGCCGGTTGCTCGGTAGGGTATACACTACCCCTAGGGTAACCCTAGAGTATACCGAACAACCAACCCCAGGCCATTACACTCCAACCTGGAGCTGGATTCACGCCTGTTTGGGGATACTTTTTGTGCCTTTTCCAAGCCGTTTGCCTTTCATGAAGCCCAATGTGACTTTCCATTAAAGCTTCCATTAAAGCTTGCATAAAAACAATTAAATTCAAATTAAATTTATTTTACCACCCAAAATATGAATGGAATATCCAAACATAAACAATTCTCACAAAAAAACAAATAAATCAGAGACGAAATTACATCCACATTCTGCCTACACGCGTTTTTTATTGCTTTTCTTTTCTATTTTTTTCAGAAAAATTTTTCTCATTCAAAATAATTTTTTATATCAAGAAGATTTTATGCATTTAAGTGAAAATAATAAATGAGTTAATAAAACATTGTAGGCGGAAGGCAACATAACAAAATTTTGTCAAGGAGGATAGAGAAATTAAATATTAAACAATTCATAAATCATCCTATTATGAATATGGTGCTAAAAATATAAGATTTAAATGAGAATTTGTTACTTAAATATTTAGTCCCTCGTTATAAAGATCTTTTAGGCATATGGAACAAGAAAATTGTCAGCAAAAAAGAAAAATTGCGTTTTTCAGATGCTTTAAGAGTGGGACAAGATGCTTTAAATTTTTTCATCGTGAATTTTGAGTGAGACGACTCAATATCTTTAAAATGGTATGTACAAAATTTAAAGAATTAATACTTTGTTGGATAGTAAGGATGTAGAAGTGGAATTAAATATTCTCGATCAACAAAATTAATTGAAAAGCGATAATCCTTAACTAAAACACTCTAAAATAATTATATCTAATTGGATTAGTGGATAAAGAGTCAATCATGAATGACGTCCATCATACTAAAAAAATTATTTCACATTTGGAGGTGTCACACAGCTCCAGACCCTCCCTTCTAAATATTGTGTGAATGATCTTTTAATGGGGTCATTATATTTGATGTAAAATTTTTAGTTTCAAGTTTTAGGTCGTTAATACTCCATCAAAGGAAAAAATAATAATTTTTTTTGACAGAGTGAGATCAAAAATTAGTAGTAAAAAAGTAGCTGGCTGCCCATACTAATTCTGTTTGTGTATTCGAGACACACAAATTGTGACTAGATATAATACATTGATACCCTGGGTCAGTGGCGTAGCCAGAAATTATTATGAGGGGCCCAAAAAATTTTTTTGTTGCTAGTAACTCATTTTTCAATTAATTATATAAAATACTCTAATATTAGTAAATAACGCGGTCGAGCAAGGCGAGGCTGCTGAAAATTTTCATAAAATTTTCAAAAAAATTTCTTTTGAAAATGTTTTTGTATTAGTATTTGATTTTTTGGACTGGGCCCCCCTGGCTGCCCTGGGTCATGTAATTGTACAGAGTTGAAATCAATTGTCTTTAATGACAAAAAGCAATACATAAGATAGAAATCTCAACTGGATGTTCAACGTATCAAAAATTTCATTTAAGATCCACAGTTTAGTTGTAATAACTGCTGCTAGATCTCTTAAAATGTATGGAAAACTGAAAAGCAGAAATAAAAATTAAATTGTTTTTTTAAAAAAAGAGTTTAAAAATACCAATTTTTGATGATACCAATTTTTGATTTACTGACATCCTCAGTAAATGAACATTAAATGAAGTTTGTTTTAAAATCAATTGAATTACAATTATTGTTAAGTTAAAGAAATAATAAATTATATTTTTCAAGGATATCAGTGAGCTTGAGTTCGAAACTAGACAATCTAAATGCTAAAGTTCCGAAATATGAAGCTATCAGCTTCCCATTGCAAGCTATAGAAAAGTTTGATTAATTTTTTAATTTAATAAAGTAAAGTAAACCGTCGAAAAAGTTCTCAATTACTTTGTAAATCCCTTCAAGCAATTGTTAGTAAAGAATCTTCAAGAAAATCTATCATAATTTCCCTCAAACTCCTTAAAATCGCTTTTAATTGAATACAACAATATTTTTTTCAATTATCAGATAACAAGCGATGGAATTTAATTAGGTCAGAATCTATGGAAATGATTCAACTCGTTTATACATGAACATTTTTTCATCCTTCATTAATTTTTTCCCTTCTTTTCCTTTATAGTCTAACTGAGAGCAACCCAATATCTGCGAAAAAAGGAAAATCATAAAGATTGATGCTGCTTATGGTGCGTGAATTAAATGAGATTTTTTTTTGTCTTCTTCTTTTGTTTCATTCTTGATTATTTTTCACTGTTGCCTTCCGTTCATCAATTACCACGTGTATATGTGTTGAGAAAGGACAAAAAAAAATATGAGAAAATGGAAAGAATACAAGAAGCTTCATGTCAATCGTGCCTCGAGTGTCGACACTATTAATGAAGTATATATTCCACTTGTCTATACCCACGCAGACATTGACAGACTCACAAAAAGTGGGAAAGAAACAAAAAACTTTTCATGTTCTACGTGTTGTCATTTCTGAAACAGTAGATGAAGGAAGACCCACATAATAAAGTAAAACTAGCTGGAGGAAGATGTGGAGGACGGAAAAATGTATTCATGAAGACGCGTGTAATATTATGTCGCAATATTGGCTTTAATGATATTGCTACTACATCATTATAGTCGTCCCTATGACTAACTACCTCCATACGATGTTGTTTAAATGCCATGATGAATATTTAGGAGGTGTAAAGGCAAACTTTGTTTTCAAATGAGTCAGGAAAAGTTGCAAGTAAATTAAGGTATTTTAAAAATGAGCAATGAATAACGGAAATTGCTAAAGAATTGAAATTGGACACCGAATCACATGTCTAAAAAGACAAAAGTTCATCTTAAATTAAAAAAAAATCCAATTCTCATCACCATGAACTCCCAACTTTGTCTTCCGTTATTTAAAAAATAAATACATACGCGTAGAAAACTCTGATGCAGAAAAAACATCCACATCCTCCAACAGTAATACATTCTGACATACATGAACATCCGTTATTAAAAACTTTTTTTTACTGATAGGGGAAGTGGAAATGCGTTTTATTGCCCCCGCGTGTAATTTTATTTCTTCTTCCTCTTGTTCCTGAACTTTTGCTCTTTTGCATGAAACATTAAAACCAATTATTCTCAAACTAGAGCACACATTGTGTTCAATATATTTTTTTCTGTGTTTGTAATTCCCTTCCATTGTTATTATATCGTAGCTGCTTGTCGGGAATATTGCGAGGCGTATTATAAAACATTATTCTGCAATTGAAGGTACATACCTTCTTTTGGAGTTGTGGGGAACGTGTCGTACTGTATGTATGTAGTCGGAAGAGTGGAGAGGAATTAACGAGGTGGATTTTAGAACAATCAGTTTTAGAAACTTACAACGCATTTGATTGGATTTTAAATAATATAAAAATAATATATTGTAATACTCGAAAGACACAAAAACCAGCTTAATACTCGAATCTAACACCAAGCTGGCTCAACACTCAACACCCATTCCTGAATACTTTTAGTAAATTTTTAGAATAGTTTTCCAGAATTGTGATAAGCTGGAGGTAATACGATCCCTATCGTTGTATCTAGATGCACCCACTTGGCTACGTCCCTATTGTATGCCATGGATTTTCCTATAACAACCCTTTAGCTTACAAAATATAATTTCCTGTAATTTAAATATTTCAAACACATGTAAGGTTATATTATTCAGTCAAAGACATCTAGAAACTCTCTTTCACATTTACTAACTATGTCAAATCACTATATTAAACAAAACTTACAACCCATTCCGACAAACACAAGCCAAAACCAACAAGCATTTCTACATGAGTAAACATTGAGCTACAAAAAAAAATAAAATAAAATTATAGACTAATAGGTGAAAAATTTTCATTGCAAAATTACACGTTATAGTCGATTCATGGGAGTGAATAAGGATGTTGAAAGTAAAAATTATTGTATGCTGAAGGGGAATTTGTTCAGTCATTCAAATAAAAATTGACTCGAATTACTTAGTGCCGTTGTTAGAGTAAAAGTGATTTTCATTGTTATAATGAAGTCATTTTCTCCTCCACTATTCCATTTTACTCGCATCGTTACCTTATATACCTTAAAGGCGCGCTACAACTTCCTTGTTATTTTTTTCCGTACATATCAGAGCGAAATAACAAGAATGAACATTGCTACTATCATCATTATTATGTAATGTTGATGACAGTCGAGAAGAATAAGCATTTACATGCTTATGATAGGAAGAAAATTGCGAAAGTTTTCTTTTTGATACGCAAGGATGTGACGTGAAAATTGTGTTTGGGGAATTCATTTATGACGTCAATATAGATTGTTATGTCAGCCTTTTCAAAGCGTGAAGAATTTTGGGAATTTTCATTGAATTTCATGTGAGCACTGAATTTATAATGGAATTTTTCATTTGGATGAATTTGTGAAATTTTTGTTTAGAAAAAAAAAGCAAATTGAATTTGATGAAAACAGAAATTCAACTGTGGTTACTGTGGTTTGATTTCAATGATTTTGTCATCAATTTAGTATTAATTAAACATTAGGAATTTGGTTTGTGGATTCAAAATTATGCAATCCCGAACGACACATTATGGCAATGGAATTGATTTGGCTAACATATGACAGCTATGAAGATGACCATCAAGTAATAATTGCCAAGTGGCTACATTGTTGCAGTCATATGATTAACCATGGAAAGTGCTGGATTTGCCTAGAGAGGCTCTTAATAGCATAATTCAATAAATCTTAACCCAAAAGGTAGAAAGGAGGCCCATTTTAAATATTTTTCCCGGGGCGCTTTGGATCTTTGTTACGCCCCCGTGACTGAAATTGCCATGATATCCTTACTACTGTACAGTGTGTCAAATAAACTCAACACCTTGTCGATTGAAATAAAAAAAGTGCTGCTCGGATAATAAAGAGCTAAAATTCTCAAAAATTAAAGCCATTGTTGACTTTAATGCCATTTTGTGACTTCCTTTTTTCTGTTTGTTTTGTTTACTTTATGTCTGATGAATTATACCCCAATATTAATCGTATCCTTATCGAAACTCTTATTTTTTTCTCGAATTCTTATCGTATTTTTTGTTGGAAAACGTTCGTTAAGAATAAGAAATTGGGGCAATGCCGTTCATTTATGTCAATAAACAATTTTTGTTTACTGCGATCAAATCAGAAATTTAATTTATAATGCACGAGGAATGGAGCATATCATGTTTAATTGTTCTGATTGTGAGACATTTGAGAGAAAAGAAGAGGAGGTAGTGGAACTAATTTAATGCTTTTGTTGTTTGTACATATCATGCGACACTATGGATTTTTCATAATTGAAGTCCACAGGAATGGAGTTTTAAACCACGTTCACCCGAAATATGGAGTTGTTCACAAATTATGTCACGTTTTATGGGGGCTGGAACTTATGACTTTCCAAATAATTATTTTTTTCTATGGAAAATTTGTTACAAGGGGTAGGGAGTCAAAAAATGTCAGTTTTTGCCAGTTTTGGTGAGTTGTATTTCCACTAATGGATATTATATAGTGTCATTTGAGTATCACGTAATGGAAGGTCACGCAAAATTCACACACCAAGTTGTATGGCTAGAAAAGTGAAAAATCATTCAAATCCTACTAGACATTCCCTGGGATCGAACTCGAGTCATTTGTGTAGATAGCCGACTCTCTAACTCTAGCTTCATCCTAAATGATGATGAGTATCTCAACAGCTTTACAACCCCTGAGTTACATACTAACTTACTTCCTTGACTAGAGTAAATGGTGGTCCATTGTGTTAATAATGCCTTATTTTCTATTTCTTCCATTCTTTATATTTGAAGTTAACAACTGGCTATAATTGATCATTTTGTATTAATATCCACAATTTTCATTCATCTATCCCGCATCTGTTTATACACATCCACTTACTTTTATTTCACTTTGTTTTGATAGCAAATTTTGTTCATTTTTCATGCTCAAAAACAATGACTCAATTTAGGTTCCATTATCAAAAATGTTTGTATCAATAAAAGAAAATTTTTCTTTCAGTAAACATCAAAGAGCATAGGAAATTTACGTGCTTGTGCTTATTGGCTGTAAAGCGGAAAGAAGCAATCGCGTTTTGAAATTTAATATAGCTTAAAATATGAATATTGACATAACATAAATGCTTTTAAATGGTTCTAGGAAAAATTCTGTATTCTTTAAAAATTGTGGGAAATGAGGTGCTTCATTGCAAGGTTTGATATTCGGTATCATTAGCGGTTAAACCTTACAATTGGCTAATTAATTATGTAAACATTGAGTCTAGAGGTAATTATTATTAAAAACCAGAGGAAGGACAACGCAAAAGAAAACGGTCAAATTTTCGAAACATGTGAATTTTTTCAAGTAGGGTAAAAAATGTTGAAATTTGTGCAATGTTGAAATTTGTGCGCTCACATGAAAATTAAAAATGTTAAATTACGTCCAAAATCCTCTTCTTAAAATAAACATTGAATGGCAATTCTGTGTAAAACTGTTGCACAAATGTTTTTGTATCTTTTTGGACAGGCCTAAAGCTTTTATCAGCTTAAAACTTGAGAAATACAAAATCCCATACAAAACGAAAATTTCAATTCTTTTAATTTTTTAGACAAAACCAATGCTTCTTCTTTACATTTTGGAATTGACAAATAAAATTTCGATGCTGCTTCATCAATTCAAAAAGTTTCTGGTTCAAAAATGTCTTTGGAAGTGCTTTAAAAATTAATTTCAAAATGGCTCGTTTTTAAATGTTGAAATTTGTGCAAAAATTTTGGACAAATTTTAAAATTTGTGCGTTTTTTATCGCAGTATTCAACGAAATTTTTTTGTCAACAATAAATATTTTTTACATTAAAAATATGCGATTTTAAAGTATTATTGAAGATAAGCTTTAGTGGAAGTGCCAAAATCGTCAAGATGATAATAATAAAAAATTTGTCAGTCAAAATTTCAACAAAAATCAAGAAAACGCAAAAAATAATATTGAATAGCCGAAGCATGTTTACTTCCGAAAAAGTCAAGGATTTCAATAGAGGAGTTAGAATTTATGAAGAGAAACAAGAAGATACCGTAAAACTTATGATTGTTTTTATTTCGCACTTAATAAATAAAATTTTGATACATGATTAAAGATATTGCATATTGAAATTGTTCTTGACTTGTTCCTTGATATTAAATTCTTGCATTTAATTACATCAGTCAGTACCAACTCAGCCGAAATTTGAAAATTTGTATCAGTTCTTGAAAAAAAGCTTCCGAAAGTGATACAGCAGTCGCCAATTTTTTGAAATTTTTAGTTTGAAATTGATTCAGGTCGATTCTATCCAATTCCTTGATAACTTCTTGAAAAAAATTCATTTTTGTTCTCAAAAAAATCTGTAAACAAATTGTTTGTTTACACTTTTTTGCTTAAAAATGTCAAAGGTTGCTATTAAAAATGTGCACAAATTTCAACATTTTTTTGCACAAATTTTAAAATTTCCACACAAATTTCAACATTTGACCAAAAATGTCAAATTTCTCTTCCTGTAAGCAAGAAAGCCTGAATAAAGAATTTCAAAATGAAAATTTCTACAATTTCTGATCTTTTAAGACCATCCTCAAATTTCTACATTAAGCCAATAAAAAGTTACAAGCAAATGAAATCTTCAAGTACAAAACCACACAAATTTCAACATTTTTTACCCTACTTCAAATGAAAATTAAAAAATTTCAATTTTCTCGAAATTTCTCCAGCCAAATTCAATTTTTTATTTGAGGATATGAAGTAATTCACATTTCTGATTACTTCCACTGATTCTTTTAAATTGAAAAGTTATGCAAAGTTTTCTTTTTTGGACAATTTTTTTGCAAAACAAATTGGAGTACTTGAAAAATTGCATCTCAGTAAACATGTTAACGAAATTTTAGTTTATAGAAAATAAATATAGAAATCAAACCAAAATTAGCCCTAAAATTCAATAAAACTGATTTAAAAATAGTTTAAGCTTAATTAAACCAGTTTCAATTATTTTTAGTTAATAACCTATGATAATTAAATGTTAAAACCGAAAACCAAAAGGGGTCGTTCACTTATTACGTTACGCAAAAAAACGAAATTTTAGACCCCCCCCCCCCTTGTTACAAATTTTCCAAGAAAAATTTTTTTCTTTGTTTTGCCTGTTACAAAATCTGACCCCCACCCCTCCCCCCTAAAAAACGAACGTAATAAGTGAACGACCCCAAAGTTTATTCGTTGTGTTTGTGAAAAGTTATGATAAAAAATCTAAAAATTCATATGTAAAAAAATTTAAAAAATCGTCAAAATCCAAAACTTTGAAGCGTCATATCTTTTCACTATGGAATCCAAATCCAATTCGACCTCCACAGCTTTCTAGTATGTACTTGACTCTACTAGAAACAATCATAAAATATAACATATACTATGGTACTATAACTGAAAAATTTCTTTAAGTTCTGAATAGCCACAAATAGGATCTTTCTAACGATAATAAACACTATAAATGTAACTATAAAGTTTCAAAAATATAGTTGAAAATATCAAAAATGTTTATTTCCCATTTCTATATGGAAACACTCATATTTAAATGGAAGTTGGAAGATTTTGAGGTTATGTCTCGAGCAGCATATCCAAGCATAACGTAGATGCCGATACGATAGACACGCTACTGATAGGAAAAGAGTAATTTTATGGCAGTGTGTTGGTTGGGCAGGTACATTCAGTCTAATAAACCTCTCAGATGTTGAATACTGCGTATATCTTTTTCTAATTGCTTGACATGACACCCATATCTTCAAAAATAATCTCCTATGATGTTTCTCCCACAATATTGCCGAGAAAATCTCATTGATTGTAAATTCTCATGAATCTCCAACTTAATAATGCGGCATCATTTGCACAAAATTTCTCAAACATGCATGCATGCACAAATTATCATTATTAAAGCTTTTACATAATATCTCTTTTCACATCGCGTAAATAAATACGACAATAAACACGTTAAACACATTCATGTATAATATAGGTACGTGAAATTTTATATGCTTGAAACTTTTCTCATTTTTTTACAGTCGAATGAAAATTTCATTCTCGAACACAAAATTGATATTCGATAAAAATTCAAATTTGAATATTTTTTTCACATCGCAAATCAAAAGCTTCTTTTCTCAATTCCATAAATATTGAAATTTTTGTTTGTGTCAGAGAGTATCGAAAAATATTGATTTCTTCTTCAATAAATGGAAATAAATGTTTTCTCGGTGGGCGTATTAAGGGGGGTTTGTGGTTTTGAGGGTTAGGCTCACCTCGGATGAAATATAGTGGTCCAAAGTGTCTATGTGACTGACTTTTGTGAGATGTTCACCAAGTGGATATCACCCGACCATGACACCCACCCTATCCCTCTCAAAAAAATCCTGACTAGCTACACCTCTGATTCCTTCGATTCACAAAAATAATAATTCATCCATTAAACTGAATCTCCTTGTGCTCATAATTGAATATGAAAATGTTGCAATTATAATGAAATTCACTCTATCATAATATTGCTGAATTATTCATCAAATAATATTTACACTTCTTGTTATTATTGAACTTAAATTAAATCAATTTATTTCAGTGAATGCTTAGATCAGATCTCTGCGTATGTAAATTATGAGATCTGCAGGACGGAAAATGTTTGTGTGTACTTTAATGGAATTTGATAGTTTTACGAATAATTATTTGGGTTGGAAAATTTACATAATTTATGCTGAATATTCAGGCATAAATGATTGTTTTATCCAGACTACCGCCATTCCGAAAACGTCAGTTATTTGAAAATTTCAAATATTTTAAAAAAAATTTTAGCCGTTGAAAATAAAATCTAATAATGCTAATTTAATGAAATTTTTAGCATTTATCCATTTAGATTGATGAAAATAATCATTATCTAAACTCCAAGTTACTTCATTAGCTGTTTAAAACACAAATTTTTGACAAGTTTGTAATTTTGGATCAAAACATAAACATAAACAAAAATATTTGTGCAATGAATTTCTGAAAATATTTTTAGTAATATTTCAATGGATATTGCTAATTACTAGTTCTAGAGCCGATTAAATTGTTTGTTTATTATGAATCTAAAGTTTAATGTTGCAAAAACTAAGATAAAGTATGCAAATTGAGCAAAAAGTTGATGACAAAAATTTCTATTGTTTTGATTTTCGAAGAATTCGACATTAAGTTCGAAGTAATTTTCGAAGTTTTCGAAATGAAATGGCGGTAGTCTGGTTTTATCTTGTCTGTTTTCGTTTGTTTGTTGAGTTTTATGAAAAGGTGATTCAACTTTGTATAATAATTCAAATTAGGAGGTGGCGCGTTTTACTAACTTTAAATTGGATATTGTGGGAATTTCTAAAATAACAAAAGACACCTAAGGGTATATCAAAAAGGGAAGTGGGAGGATGACTTTTAGAGGCAAAATATTGAACTATGCTACCTAAAATATTGAACATAAATAAGGAACTGAGAAATCATTAAAGTCTACTAAAGCTCTAGCAAAAACCAATGAAAGAGTAGATAGTACAATGGGTCTCAATCCTTGCCCAGGGTCATCACCCTTCCCAAAACTGCACCCTATCATCAGCTCAAGTTCACTGCAGAATCAATCTTAAAATCACAAGCATGCCATAAAAAAGACTCTAAGAATTTGAAAATACTAGCGATATTCAAATGAAACTTGAATAGTAATTGTTATTTAACATATTATAAAATACACAAAGATCAACTCAATTCAAGAATAATTCAACTGGTTCCATGACGCAACAGGTAAACCCACTTAGAATAAATTCTTCAAAAAAACCCCTGAATAACAATTTATGTACAAACAATATCTCATATTTAAAGAACGTTTCATTGACTACACGAGACTCTTCAATACACGCTTTTAAAGCAAACAATAACTCGTGTTTACTCAAGTCTCATGACGACAAAAAAAGTTTGTTCAGATCAAGTTTCAAAACAAAAACAAAAAAACCATTCACATGACCAACAGTAACCTGCTGCCAGAAAGCGCCACACATAAAAAAATTCCACATGTTTTAAGTCATCAAATATTTTTTTTATTCTTCTTTATTTCTTTTTTTTTATAAGCTGAACTTACAAAAAGCAACAATTTAAAGCGTCAAGTATAATATAAATGATTAGCATAAAAGCAGTCTCAAAATTTTTTTATTCCTTTTTTTGCGATAAAAAATTCAATACAATTTTTGATTTTTAATACTTGTTTGTACTGTTTTCGACGTGAACTGGTAATCGATAGATGCTATAAAAATAGCTAGAAGCAAGCATATAGTACCTTATTAATTTCTAATTTTTTTTCGTTGGGGTTTTTTGTTGGAAGCTGGGCAAAATAAATAATTATAATAATAAACGACATTTTAACCAAAACAGTAAAAAAGTTCAAATTTTGAACAAATAAAGCGCAAATTTCGAGAAATTTGAACCTAAAAGTTCGAAATTTTTAAAAAAATTAACCGTTAAATATCAAATTTTGACATTTGAACCAAAAAAGTTCAAATTTCAAAATAATTTGCACCGTTAACATCCAAATTATGACAACTTTCAATCTAAATGCTCAAATGTTGAAAAAAACATTCAACCAACAAAACCTCAGATTAAAAAATAAAGATTCCCAAAAAAACAGTTCAAAGCATCAACCGAAGGCATTATAATCCCAACAAAAAACCCAACACCGCAACAAGCGCATATTTTTGCCAATATCATTGCTTAATAGCCGAGCATCAACCTTACTAATATCATCGATATAATTTTTGTAGCCACCAATATTCTATCGATTACCAATTCTAATATCAATTTGCGATAATTATTTCGAATTATTTCTCTGTATAACATTGGATATCTTCTCCCTTAATGGCGAAAAGTTGAGCTTCTTCAATCGTGACAATGTGCTTGCAATTGAGACATTTTCAAATTTATCCCTTGAACGATTCTCTTTTAATCGATCAGCAGATGACGATACTCTATCCAGCGTAGCATATTTTCGTGAGATATTCGAGTTGAGTGGTGTCTGTGAGTTCTTTGAATGAAATGAGTCGCTACGATTGATTTTATTTAATGACAGTGATTTTTCCTTATCTAATGACGATGTAATTTTATGACTGACTATGAGACATGATTTATTGCCATTGATTTCAGACGGAGGTGATTTCTCCAATTTCATTGGAAGATCATAATTGGGGTAATATGAAGGAATTTTATCGTCTATCGAGTACCTATTATTCTTCTTATTTTCACGTGAAATCTCATCTTCACATTGCTTAGCAAAATTCATTGGAACATATGCATGTTCATCATCATTAAGTAGATGTAATTGCATATGCTTGGGTGAGCTTTTCTTTCCATTATTCATTGGCATGTAATGAGACTCATTTTCATTAATTCTCATCATTGTCGGTGAATCGTAATCAAATTCACGTTTTATAGTTATTGGACTATTAAATGAATACTTTAGTCTATATAGAATATCATTTTTGAGCATTTGACTATCTAGTTCCTTTAATTCGTCGCACTTTTCGACCGTCTTGTCTAAATTGAAGCAGCTACCAACAAGATTTACTTTTGATATGTCCTCGTTAAAGCTTGGTTCAAAATTGAACTTTATATTATTGGATATGTTCTTAATGTAGTCCTCCTCGTCGCTTAACTTTCCGTTGTCCTTGTAGAAATAATCTAATTCGAAGGAATTACTCGAATTTAATTGACTTGAGACGTTTAAATTCTCGATGTCTGGTGAATAAAGATCAGGTGTTGAAATGCTGTTCCTTTTGTGTAATTCCTTTGGTTGATATGAAACTTTATCTCGCTTCTTGCTTCTCTTAAAAATTCTCCATTTCTTCTTTGCCAAATAATCACTTTCGGATGTATAGGTACGAGGTAAACTACTACTTTCCGTGTCTAATCTCTTCCGCGGCGGAGGTAATGGCGGTGGCTCATTAAATTTCATCGAATTTAATTTGCATCTATTTAGGAAGGAAAGCAACAGAATGTGCGAGATTAGTGGGTGAATTTTAATTTCGTTCATGCTTGGACACTTTGTAGATAATTAAGAAAATTTATTGTTTGTTTTGCTCGTGGTTATAGAGCAGTATTTGTCAAACGACACATGTATGTCGGCAAAAATATTCAAGATTGCTGCAAAAAGTGTGGCTATACACTAAGTTTACTATAGATAAACTCTAGATAGAAAATACACTGATATAGATCATATTTTGAGTTGATAGGCAAGAGAATAAGGCATGTTGTATTGGATGTATGTTTATGATTGATAGCTGAATTTAATAAGTAGGTGGTCAAGTTCAAGGGACATCTGACCTGAGTGGTCAAAAATTACATATTTTTTTATAGTAAAATATTCGATTCCTTGACTTATTTTACTAAATAATGTCTATTATTACAGGATTTAGGGACGTACCCAAGAATGGGGGGATTGGAAATTGGAATGAGAATTTTTATAATTTTTTCTTAAGGGGTCATTCACTTATGACGTCCATCAAAAAATGGGATTTTTAGACCCCCCTCCCCCATTGTAATTTTAAATTCAAAAAAATTTCTTTAATATAAAGTGTCACAAAATCTCAGACCCCCCTCCCCTTTAAATCATGGACGTCATAAGTGAATGACCCCTAAAATCCTCAACAATTTGAAAATATTTTTCAAGTGAGATGGATTTGTCACCTGGTCGACTCCCCGGAGACGAGTCTGTTTCAAATTCAAATTAATAATAATATTCTAATTTAGAACGATTGTAAGGAGGAAAATGCATGACCTTAAGGCTACTGAATTAAAATGCTTTACTAATTTGAAATAATATAACAAACCAAGTTTTTTCCCATATTTCAGTAATTGTATATAAATGCTGTCCCTATCATAAATACTAATTATCCTTCAATATAATCCAAACAACATCCGAAAATCCTGCAGGAGCACGACAGGACATGATTTAAAATTTACCATAAAACTATCATAAAATTATAATGAATAATTTTTCAAATATATCTAGACATTGCAACAATAAATTCACTTTTAAGACGCGACAAATGTGAATAGACCTTCAGTTTTACAGATGTCAGACATGTGTTTTATAAACTGCTCCAGATAATGAGACGTCATGAGCAGAATATAAACAGACACACGAGTAAATTGCAAAAAACAAAGCGCCACAATGGATGCAAATTTTATCGTAAAGTGTCCAAACCTTAATATTTTTAATGAAACACAAAATTAGCAATTACCTTGAATTTTCCATAATCTCCTCGTAAATACCCGACATTATCGACGCCCTCTGAGCCATGGACGTTTTTTCATTCGCAATAGAGCAAATATCAGGCGGATTATTTAAATTATTGCAATTATTTTGGTAAATGAAGCTATCAAATGTGTTCCGTTCATGAATCGATTCTCTCCGATGCATTTCTAAATTTTGTATTTGCAATTCCGTCCATGTCATGTGCGCCTTCATTCGTACTTTTGTATCGAACGAGAAGAAAATAATGCATTGTTTTTGTTGTTGCCAAAAGTACATGCCGTATACAAATTTTTTCGTTCTTGACTTGACTGTGTAGACTTTAGCGCCAGATGTATTGACTCTCAACACAAAAAACGATTCATCTGGTGTTGTAGCTTTATGAAATGTTATCTTGATATGACACGGATGGGAATCGACAATGTCAATTTTCGTCATGTATTTATTCCAAATCTGTTGTTGTGGATGAAAAATGATGCATTTTTGAAAAAAATTCGAATTTTTTCAATGAAAATTAACAAAACTTACTCGTAAATCATTGTCGATGTCTTCAGTTCCAATGTCCAATTTAACTTCCATTAAGGAAATTAATGTATCCATAATTGACATTGTTGAATTTTATGAATAAATAAAATAACACAAATTGTTTTAAATGCTAATGAACGAAAAGGTTCAACTGTCTCGATTAAATTGACGAGCTTTATGAAAAATGTCCAATTAAAAGTGTTAAAGAAAAAACAACAGAAACTTCTTTTTGATTTAAAAACACAAAATAATAAAAAATTAACAAAGTATCACGGGCGAGAAAAAAGTTTATTTACTATAAACACAACGCACATACCTAACAGACTGAGTTTTAAGACATGAGCGACATGAATTATATTGTCGTATTTGAAATCTAAAGGGGGCGTACAGCATGCATCGTTGTATTTGTGCACAAACTTCCCTTCTTCCTTTACCACTCGAAAATATTTTAAGTCTCGATTCTGATGAGATTTCTGAACTCATTAACTTTATTGCTTTATTGATTATCGCTGCAGGTACCTGAAATTATTGGTATTTAAATTATTTATCATCTCAACCTTTTTAACCTTTCTTTTGCTCGCATAAATTCAACCCCTGTTATTATTTGGTGTCTTCTAGGAATAAATTTTTGCCTTTGTAATTATCATGACTGCAATTTGATGCGAATTTTCTTCTAGACTTATCTTGAGGTTATTCTTGTGAATATTTAAATAATCCTTGATGAGTGTTGATAATATTGTTTTGGGTAAGGCTTACTTGATATTTTGGAATTAAAAGAATGTCAAGATTAAATAACACGTGCAAAGGTTTATTACGATTGAAATTCTACTTAGCAATTTTGTCCAAAATCTGCATTATGAAAATTAATATACAGTGGAAAAAACCCTTATAAAGGGGTGCAAATTTTTTTAAAGTTATGCTACTGTTAATATAGCCAACCAAATGGGAAATGTAGAAGAAAAAATATCGAAATTTTATTGCGAGTAAAGGATACAAATATCTTGATGGTTGTAAAAAAAATTCTAAATATCAAATTTTTATTTTAGACTAATTTATATCATGAAATTAGTAACTTTACAAAATAGTATGTTTTTAACAAGCGTTCCAAAATAGAATTCAGACTTGCTGCAATGTGTTGCTAAAAATAAGCCTTAATTTCTACCTCGACCGGAACAATGGCTCTTTTACACGACTGTATTTACCAATTTTTGCTCCTCTTGTTCAAGTTCTCAAATCTTACAACAAACTTTAGTGTTGACAATCGAATCTGGTTTATGGATGTTTTATGGACTTCAATTTTTGGGATATTAACTTCAATTTTCTAGGGTTTTTTGAGAATAAAATCCCAAAAGCCCCTCAAAAAATTCTTGTTTAGACCCCTGGGTAACTCCATGAGTAAACGAAACTGAGATTTTTTTACAAAAATTTTAAATAACAAAATATGCATAAAATCACAACTTTTGAAGCTTTGCCATATGCATTCAATGTTTCCCTATCTGTTTATGAAAATTTCCACCCAAAAATCTTTAGTTAAATTAATTAAATTTGTAATCAAATGAATTTTATTTTCGAAAAATCCGTTTCAAAATTAACTGTTTGACAAGGTTTCTCGCACTTTTTTCGTTAAATACAGCGCAATATCACACGAAAGTCACTTTTCTTTATAGATAATTCAATTTAAAACAACTTTTGATGGCTATACGCAACCAAAATTATGTATTTAGTGAGAATTTTGACAAAAGATTTTTCACGATTTTTTAAGAGTTAACTGTTTGACAAAATATTATTGAAATATCTTTTTGGAGATATTGTTAATTAAGAAAGTTTATATCACAAAAGAAACCTATCAGGTTATAGTTTATGATAAACCTTTGAAAGTAAGTGATCATTTACTAACTAATGTTAAAAAAAGGAAAACAAAAATTTTCATCAATTTTTTCACTCATGGAGTTACCCCCCTGTATAAGTCAGACCATATTTGAGCTCACAGAGCCAGATTTCTCGGATAAACTCTAGGATGTACATCCAGAAAATTATAAGCAAAATATTTATCCATTTAAAAAGTAGAAATATCTACAGGGTATGGTGCCTCCGGCAAGATGCATCGCATTCTTGCAACTCTTTTACATTATTAAGTAGAGATAAAATAAAAATTCAGTGGTATACTTGATAAATCGACTCTGGGATAGCTGTGTATTTTTTGGCAATGCTTAGATGCCTCCTGACTGCACACTTTGGATGAGAAATGAAAATAATTGGTTCATTTCTTACAATGTTTTTACCAAAATTTCTGTTAAACCATTTTAAATAAGAAAACAAATAAGCCAACGTCACACACACGATTTTAAAGATTATAAAATTCAGCATAGTCTCATCTTCACAAGCTCATTAAACCAACACAAGTGTCAATTATCGAAACAAATTTTATAAAAATATAAGAAGGCAGTCAGTCTGGTACATAACCAGGTAACAAGATAAATTAGCAGTCTAAATCTCAAGAGACAGACAGGTGGGCAACTAAGCTTATAGACAAATTACTTGCTCCTACATTATTAATAATGCCAATCCATGTAGACATTTCTTGAGAAAAAAATTTATTACAAAATCACAGCAAGTGCGCAATTACTAACTTTTTTTGATGACTCAAAGTAATTTTTCTGTATCCATCACATCTAAAATAACATTTTTTCCTACATAAACACGTTTCTGTACTTACAACAATTTTCCATAGCATGTGTTCGAGAAGTAGGAATAAATATATTGTATATGACCTCATCAAAATCCGATTTACTTAGTCCCAGAAAATAATTTGATTCAATTAATCATAATTAATTATTCCAGCTGTTCATCAATTTAATCCCGATAAGCTTATGGAGTTTCTATAGGCAGCATTACTTCATCATCATCAGCTGTTATGGATATTAAAGCTCTACAATAACTTTTAATTTCATTCCTGTATGAGACTTCTGTTCACATATAAACGTAATTTTTATGGCAATTTAATGTTGGGGCTGTTTGGAAATATTTATGGAGCTTTAAGTTGGTCTGTCTATCTACCAATTTTATTATATCACATTGACTGAGGACAGTTTATTGCTCACCTAAAATTTTACTTTTACTTTTACATCCGAATGGCACATTGTGACAAAAAGAGGCTGAAAATCTGGTATTGTTCAGGCTTTATGCCAGCTTTACGCTGGATTTCATTCAAATCCGGATTTATGCCAACCTGGCACTGGATTTATTTTTAAGTGGGCTAACGAAACAGAGGCGAGAGAGATAAAATGACTTTATGATTTTTTTTCTGTTCAGAAAGGGAAAGGTGTGAACAAAAGGAGGGTGATTGGGGGTCAAACCTACATCCAGGGTTGATACCTAGGATTTGCCTTTGAATGAATGAATATGTTTATTAGCCCTTACGGGTAGATGTGATTGAAGAAAAATAACAATAATACATATGAGTAATGAAACTATTTAACGAAAATGGAAGTTAAAAATGAAATAAAAGTAAGATTATCAGGCCATTAATGACTAGATTAGTTAATACGTGCTAAAAATATAGAAAATATAATGTACGCACACGCACATCAATGTCAATTAAGCCAGATAACAAAATTCAGTTAATTTGAGCTTCAAAAGTTTCAATTGTAAAAATAACGGGTTTTTAAAATTCAAATGTTACGATCAGTTCGCATCATTTTTGCCTCATTCCACACTGGTCTAAAATCGAAAAAAAAGTGCAATTGAACTTTTCAGGAAAAGTTTCACCAAAATTCTTCGGAGATGTCTCATTTTAAAGCTGTTATAAGTAGGAACAAATTCCCAAAGTTTCAGACTTTTTGGTACATCTGGTAACATATGGCAGTTCCTTAAAGTTGATAGGGGGTAAATATTAGTAAATTTTTTAAACTCACTTAACCAATATTTTCTCAAAAACTACTAAATCAATTGAAAAAAGGTTTTCGGTTCCTAAAAGGACATATAAATACTTTTAATTTAATGTATTGACATCTAAAAAATTTTGTGTCTATGTAAAGTTTTGCTAGAATGTATATGAAAATTTGGCGAAAAACCGCTCTTAAAATCATTGCATTCACCAAAGGTCAACTAAATAAAGTCTGTTGGGCACTCTGTTAACACTTTCTAGTAGCAGAAGTTTCTAGTTTTCCAAAATGGGTTCAACCTTGACAATCGGACTGCGCATTTGGAAGTTATTGTCAGTCAAAAATTGGTAAAAATCCGAATTCCTCAAATATTAATTTCTAAAATTTTACACAAATTTCTCACTATTTTCGTAAAACATGTCCAAATTAACTATTTTGAGCTATTTTGGCAATTAGAAATCCATTTCTTTTTGATTTTTGAAGATTTTTTAAAAATTGATTGATTTTTGACACCCTTATGCTGGTTATTGAGCAGCATCGTTTTCGACTTACTTAAATCACTATAACTTTTTTTGTGATTAATATTTTTCAATTCTGTTTTTTTCATTTGATAGCTTAATGTAACACCTTTAAAATAATACATAACACTTGATGTTTGAGTTCGGTCTTGGTCCTGTAATTGGCCTTGGTTTGTGACCGACCCATTTCTGAAAATTTATTAAAAAGGCTATTTTCAAATATCGCATTTAACAACCAAATTATTCATTGTTTTTGTGTTTAATATGCTTAGTTATGATAGTTGTTAGTGTTAAAACTTAGATTTTGTGCTTTGGAATTTTTCTAATGCTCGCAGGTAGCTACTAAGTATTGACTAAAGCTACTTCTGAAAAATGCTACCTGCGAGCATTAGAAAAATTCCAAAGCACAAAATCTAAGTTTTAACACTAACAACTATCATAACTAAGCATATTAAACACAAAAACAATGAATAATTTGGTTGTTAAATGCGATATTTGAAAATAGCCTTTTTAATAAATTTTCAGAAATGGGTCGGTCACAAACCAAGGCCAATTACAGGACCAAGATCGAACTCAACCATCAAGTGTTATGTATTATTTTAAAGGTGTTACATTAAGCTATCAAATGAAAAAAACAGAATTGAAAAATATTAATCACAAAAAAAGTTATAGTGATTTAAGTAAGTCGAGAACGATGCTGCTCAATGACCAGCATAAGGGTGTCAAAAATCAATCAATTTTTAAAAAATCTTCAAAAATCAAAAAGAAATGGATTTCTAATTGCCAAAATAGCTCAAAATAGTTAATTTGGACATGTTTTACGAAAATAGTGAGAAATTTGTGTAAAATTTTAGAAATTAATATTTGAGGAATTCGGATTTTTACCAATTTTTGACTGACAATAACTTCCAAATGCGCAGTCCGATTGTCAAGGTTGAACCCATTTTGGAAAACTAGAAACTTCTGCTACTAGAAAGTGTTAACAGAGTGCCCAACAGACTTTATTTAGTTGACCTTTGGTGAATGCAATGATTTTAAGAGCGGTTTTTCGCCAAATTTTCATATACATTCTAGCAAAACTTTACATAGACACAAAATTTTTTAGATGTCAATACATTAAATTAAAGGTATTTATATGTCCTTTTAGGAACCGAAAACCTTTTTTCAATTGATTTAGTAGTTTTTGAGAAAATATTGGTTAAGTGAGTTTAAAAAATTTACTAATATTTACCCCCTATCAACTATAAGGAACTGCCATATGTTACCAGATGTACCAAAAAGTCTGAAACTTTGGGAATTTGTTCCTACTTATAACAGCTTTAAAATGAGACATCTCTGAAGAATTTTGGTGAAACTTTTCCTGAAAAGTTCAATTGCACTTTTTTTTCGATTTTAGACCAGTGTGCATTCTTAGTTGTTGATCCGAAAAATGTTGTTTACATCCAGTTGACTGCCCCGCAAAAATATTTGTTTATGTTCTATCAGGTAAGATTTAAGTTTTTTTTTTGAAGATATTATAACTATTAATCTCTCTAATTTCCAGTGGCAGTTGATTATAAACTCTTGGACCAAGACAGGAAAAATCTGAAGCTAAGACTTTCTTGCTGTATCTGCTGAACTTGATTTGATGCCTTCTACGACCTTCCTGGATGATTTCAAATTCATTGCCTTTATCCAAAATGAGATGTTTCTTGACTAGCAGCAGTAGATTGAAGTAAGCGATTCCAGTTATTGGTAAGACATTTATTGCTATTTTTTCATATAAGTCCATTGTTGAAAATCTCATTTCAAGATTGTATGCAATTTTCAGTGACTTATTCTGGATTCTCTCAAGTCGATTTACATTTTCACGACTCATTCTGCACAACAAGAAGCCACAGTAGAAGAGATGGGAGCCAATAAAGGCATTATAAAATTGCAGCATTGAATTCAAGGGTAAGTAGTGTCTCATAATTCTCATTGCATTAACGGATTGTGTTAGTTTATTGATCAATTTGTTGGCATGATCATCCAATTTAATGAAAAAGACCATTTAGGTGTAGGCAATTATAAGTCAAAGGCAAAGACAGGTTGCCTTTGCTTTTGTTGTACCTTTGCAAAGGCAATGCTTTTGATGGTGCCTTTGAAAATCTTTGCCTTTGACCATTATCTTTAAAGAAAAATATATAAAAATTTGAAATCATAATTCATAAAGTCTGTGCAAAAGAAGAAAAATTCAAAAAATAATTTTTTGAACTTCTGACGCTCATTTCATCATCAATAATATGAAATTTTTATTTTTTTGCACAGACAAAGGCAAATTCAAAGGTAAAGGCACTGCCTTTGCAAAGGTAAAACAAAGGCAAAGGCAAGAAAAAGTTGCCTTTGCAAAGGCACGACTTTGCTAGATCATAGGCAAAATCTAGTCAAAGGCACCTTTGTATCAACCCTGCCTACATCAGCGGATAATTTCTTCTCCAAAAAAATTGTTTAAGGAAGTTTCGAGGGTTTTTGTTGTTCAATTTCTAGTGTCGATGTCTTGATACTTTGCTCTACTTTACTGAGCAGCAAAACTTAATTTCCAGGGTGCTATTACGTCACCAGGGGTGCCTCTGACGGAACCATGATGCTTATTTTTAGACTGTTTGATTTAGAGTGTCAAATTAGATCATTTGCTGGAGCACCGAGGTTTTCTAGGGTTGCCTTTATGTAGAATTTTACCCAGCGTGCTTGAATTTATAATTCTCCTACTCCTTAGCTTTGTCACTGCCTAGTTACATCACGACATATCTCCTTCCTTAATTTCTAAATATACGATAGTAACTTAGCTTCTAAATATTTGATAAAAAATAAGCTTTAAGTACGATGACTACAAATCCTTAATTCTCAGAGGAAGACTACCCAAAGTTCATTTCCCAACTTTCAAAAAATGATTAACAATCATCTCGCTTTTCTCGGTCCATAATCTGAAATAAAATTCGTCTTAGATTTCTCGTAAAGTGCTGCAAGGAGTAACCCCTCTTAAGCTTCTTTATTTAACTCTTTTATCAACTAAATGACAATTTTTTCTTAGAAAAAAATTATGCGCTTCTTTTTATCCATACGCAATCATATCTATCGTAGATACTACACACACTTCTATTTCCTTCATTTTCTCTTCAAGCTCGCTAAATGTAATAACTCGAAATCCTTAAGCACACTTTCATGTTTTTTGCTATCATTGAAAGGGAAAATTATAGTCTATAAGGCATTCGCTTGTCGTGTGCGTTTGATGCATGAAGAGTTTATGTGACATTTTTTTATTATGTTGCCATAAAGCATAATGAAAATTTATGAGAGTTGTAACGTTCTGCCATATTCGTACTTCTTCTTATTATTTTTTCCCATCGAAAAAAAATCTCAATTTTTTTTATGAAACACAAGAAAATATTATTTTTTTCCTCGCCAAGGATATACATACTTATAATAAAGATATGAGGAGAATTTATTTCATTCGGAATTGTGCCTGTACACATGTTTATTTAAATTGAATGAGATTTTTTTCTTTTTCTTTTTTGCCATTCACTCTCCATGCTCATCTGGAGATGCATATTCAGTCTGCAAAATGTGATGAAGAAATTTTATATTTATTATTTTAATATTTATTATGCAATTTTTTTCGGGTTAATGGGCTTGAATTGGAAGCATTTTGTCTTGGTTTTGTGGGTTGTTGTGAATTTTTGTAGAAATTCAATTTAATTTTTTTAACTTCAAGGTCTACACTTGGTAAAGTCGAATGTCAAAAAATGGCCTTATTTTATAGGTTACAGACAGAAATGTTATCGAATGATTGGTTTGGATCCACTATATACTGGGAATTCTAGGTGCTGAGCGATATGATTATTACACATTTTCACATTTCTTCCTGATTCTCACTTCTTAGAGAGGAATACAGGGAACTACTTATCTTAAATGGTCGACGGATCTCTTTACCTTAAGTTAGTAGTGGGCAACTTGTGGACTACGAAATACTGGAATACCGTAGAAGACGATTGGATGTACCACAAAAAATTTCAGAGTAAAAGTATGCTTTAGTGCAGCGTTTCTCAAACTTTTTCGGTTCGCAGTACACTAACTGCTATTTTGAAGATTTGGCTGTACTCAAGAGTCACAATAAATTATATTTGAACTCAGTTTAAGCTGGCAAAGTATCCAAAGTGTGTCTAGAGAAATTTTTGGTTTAGAAAAATTTCAAAGAAACTCCTAGATTGAAAAAGTAGAAGAAATTTTGTGAAAAATCAAAAAAAAATTATTTTCGACTTGATTTGAGGATGCTTTTTTAACATTTTACCCGAAGTAAAATTCGATTTGAATGTTAACAATTTTGTAAATCTAAAATTTGAGAAATTTAAACAAATGCCATCAAAATGGCTAAAAAAGCTAAAATAATGAAACAAAAAATTCCAAGAATAGCAACAAAAAAAATCTCAAATGCGCCATTAAGTCATTAATTCGTGGCACAAGACTCAAAACTTCTTTCGTCTCTAATTTCAACATTTTCATTAAAATACAAACGTTTTAGGCATAATTAAAACTCATTTTAATATTTTTTTTCTTTCTTTTGAGTTCTCCCACTCACTCTGTCGGAAATAAGAATTAAAACAGAATAAGAAGCATAAGAGAGTAGAGAGAAAAAAAAATCATTTTATTTTAATCTATACCTACATCATCATAATTTAATTTAATCTTTATTATTTCTTCGTCATCATCATCATATTTTCATTAATGTTCGTCTATTTTCTACTCATTTTAATACAAATTTATTGCTTTTCTCACTGCTTTAAGTACATTAGATGATAATATGTGACATGAAAGGTGTACGAGATGTGAAATACATGGCATAATTAAATTAAATACATTCAGAATGATACCTAAGCTCATTTTATATTTTGATAACATTATACAGTATGTACTTACAGAATCCTTCTCTGCGTACTTCGTGTTGGAATCACGTCACAAAGTGTAATGCTAATTAAAACCCTTTGCTAATGGATTTTACTAACAGACAATTAGGATCATATCCTCAAGTACTGTATATAAATACAATACAGCAAGCGCAACAATTGACCGTAATTGATGGAAGGTGTACAGCAACAAATTTTCGATTGTCCTCTGCCGAAATTAATTATATACTTAGAATATAATTGCCTGAGAGATCCTTTGCCTCATTATCATTATAATTGTACATATTTTGATGTTTATATTTGGTGAATGTGTAGATGAGTGTAGGCTCTCGTCTCAAGTGATGATGAATGAAGTGTTGTTAGCATTTTAGCTCAACGAGAAGTATTTTTGAGACTAAATGAGAATGAATGACTGGGGGAGGTTTGATTTTAGTCAATTTTTTCAATTAGTTAATTAATTTTTTACTTTAAACCAGAGTAAGTAGGTCTGACCAGGTAAAATGTATTTGAAAAAAAAAATCACAAATAAAAAAATTTATTTTCTTTTCTGTTTTGTTTATTAACTTTAATATTTATTTTGTTTTACATTTGTTAATTTTTTAAATGATTATTTCTTAATTTTTACTAACTTTTGACCTTAGTCTTACATTTTTTGTTCCCTACGCTTTATTTAATCCTAAATCTAATTTTAAACAAACTTAACCTTACTTAATAAATCTAAGTTGCTCTTACAAACTAAGATGTCGTTGAGAGTTTCGTCTCCGAGAAGCGTCTTTAACTTGGGTAAGACAAGAGCGAACCCATTGAAGTCATTGTTGATCTTGACTTGCGAGAAAGAAGCACCGTAGACAACTTGAGAGACTCTGTAGATTTCTGGCTCCATGTCTCGTTTGTCGTACCAGTACTTGAGTGGGTTTATTTGTGCACTTGGAAACAATCTTGGGTTTGCAAGGAACATGTCGACTCTTTGGCGGATTGTTTGTCGACGTTCCCATCCAAGTAGTTGTTTCAGTTCCTCTTCCTCGGCGTTTGCTATGTTGATGACTTGGTGAACTTTTTCGAGTTGTAGCATTCCTCTTTCACACAGAGTTGAACCGAAGAAATCGTTTGGATTCTGTGACCAGTTGATGCGAGGATCTAGAAGAAGTGCAGCAACGAAGGCATCACATTCGAAGAACTTCTGCTTTTGCTGTTCAAATGCTTCGAGTAGTTTTGTCTTCAACTGATTTTGACCGTCTGGAACTTTTGTGATTTGAAGCATCATCTTCTCCCACCTGATGTAGAAATCGCTGATTGTGATATCTACTTTCTGGAAGTCCTTCATTGCTAAGTGTACTGGAGTGAACACTTGAATGAATTCAGTTACGAATGCCCAAGTATTCTCGCTGAGTTGTAATCTTTCCTCGTTGACTGCGATTTCCTCAAGCTGATTTCTGAATCTGTAGACATCGTTGATCATCTGATATAAGCTTTCCCAATTTTCTTTAACGTTTGGGAGTAGTTTCTGGATTCTTGCATCGTGAAGTAGTTGTGCAAACTCCTGTCTGTTTGATACTTTTACAACGGCTCGAACCTCAGCGATAACTTCCTCGAAGTTTTTAATGACTTCCTTTGCTATAAGGTGGCAGATATTTGCACTGTAAAACATTTTTGTGCATAGTTCTCCCTCCTCGACTACGATGTCAGCAACTGTTGCTTCTTCTTCGACTTCCTGTTGTTGTCGCTGCTGTTCATCTAATTCACGATCGACTTCTTGCTCCTCAAGAAGCATCTGGAGATCTTCATATTCATCGTCAAGTTCTTGATTGATATCTTCTGTAGTTCTATTAGCTTCATTGTCAGTCTGGTTTGCTATTCCGCGGCATAGTTTGATTGCTGCCTGTGCTTCTTTTTTTAGGGCAGCTACTCTTAAATTGTTCACTCCTAAGTCGATGCAGGTTGAGTATACGTCGTTGAAAGACAGTCCAACTCTCGAGAGTAATTGTTCGATCTGGTCGAAGAGTTGTCTTGCTGTTTGCTGCTGGTTTTGAGTGATGAATCCAATTGTGCGCTCGACTAACTGTTCTCCATTTGCAAAGTGTAGGCTTACTGAGAAGACATTCCTCCCATGCCTTGACGCTGAGTTGAACATCAAGGATGGATACTTGCCTTGAACTTCCATTGCGATCTTCTCGTACATTTGCTCTGCTGCTGTTAGGATGTGCTTCTTGAGATTTCTGTTGTTGAATATTTCGTTCTTTGCCTCGAATTCTCGTTTGACTATTTCTACATTTTCTAGCAGGTCTGCTATATTTAAGGATAGATTGTTTTTCAGGAAGAGCTCTACGAGTTCTCCGATCGTTTTGTTGATGTCGATTGGTTCAAGTTTCTTTTGTGACGGTTGGTTTTGTTCGCTAGTGCTCTCTGCAGCTCGTCGCTTGCGTTGATCTCTTTGATTATTTGACATTTTTAGTTGGAACAGTAGAAAACTGGATGTATCTTGTAACTTTTTTAATTATTTAATTTTTAATTTTGGATTTTGTTTTCTTAGATGTTGCCTTGTTGCAAATTGTTTTTTAAATGGTGATGATTACGCAATCCTTCTCTTTTTATTGGGATTTTTTCGTACCTGATCCTTGATCTCAAATGTTATTGTTTTGATCTTTGTTTATATTTTGAATCTTCTAATTTTCAGAAACTTTTTTTGGGATCGCTGACGTAGGAGACCAACACGCTAACCAATGATGCCACAGCTGCTTTTCAAAATCTTATACATCTATATCAATTTTCCGACTATATTATTATCCTCGCTCATATCTTCTCATCTTAACTAATTTTATAGGAAATGACATTAAACAACTTAGAAAGCTCTTCAAAAACTGCTAATTGAATTGTCAACATTAAATCTAGCATCATTTAAACATAATGCATTGTTTCGCTCTAGAAATCATTTAGCTCATGTACTAGAAAATGAAAAGTTTTAGCAAACACGAGAATCTCAATTGACAATGAAAAACGAGACGGTAAGGAAGATTACGAAAGTGAATGATGTGAATGGTTAGAAGGTAAACAAATCTAGTAAATAGATAGTTTCAAGGAGTAATGCAATTACGTGTTGGATGTATTGCTGTATATGAAGTGTTATTTCATTAAATGTGCTGCATGCTTGAGATTCACGAGACATTTAATGTTTAGAGAAAAGATTTAAAGTTTGTCTATGGATATAGCTTAATATTCGGGATGCATGAGGTAAAAATGCCTTTAGGCTTTAAAGCTCAAAAGTTGGTTGATAATTTTGTATAAAATTTTAAAATTAATCCCAGTACATTGGCTGAGCCCCAAATGAAATCATTCCAAAATTAGAAAATAAAAATAATTTAAATTGAATTTATTCAAATTAAAACAATTTCAACCGAGGACCCCCCTCAGTATCTTTATACAAAACAAGACAAACTAATCAAAAATACTTTCTACTCAAATACTCTTTGAGTTTGTTTATCATCATATATCAGATCTACCTAGAAGCATACATCCTGCTTACTGTTTAAAATGATATACATCAAGTTGAATCTAAAGAGATGAACAAATTGAACGGGATATAATATTGTGTACATGTATCACATTCTAAGAGAGAAAATCAGGAGCTTAAAGTGTAGTCCGGAACAAATGACTATAAATCCAATAAAATACAGATTAATATTTTATCTAGGGTTGAAAAATGAACAGCCAAGCATCATTTTGAGAGATATAAGGTCATTCATAAATGATGTCCAAATTATATGGGGGAGGTGTCTGACGCTTCAACTAGTTCTCCTGACCCTAGAAACCTGAATAGTAACAATTCGAACTGAGATTTCAGCCTGCGTGTTTTAATCCTCAACATCAACCATGATCAAGGTATTCTGAAATTATAGCAAATTCTACCTCCCTTAACTGCATGATTGCACTAAAAATTCATCGCATGCATGTGATGCAACTCATCATAATACACAGAATCATGCAAGCGTATACTTATCGTCATAATCATAATTATTTCCATAGCTCTAAGCAACGAGATAAGGAAATTACAATGTGAATGAGTTTCTAGAATTTCAAGGAAGAAATCTTGAAAAAAAATATTGCATAATCATGCGAGATCTTCCGTATTAAGACACGACTCATGTGATGTGCAGCATCACAAAAAAAATCTATTTTTAAACAAAAGAAATAGGAAAAAACTTTTTTTTTGTCTTTTCCTTACTTTCAAGTTTAGAGCATATAAGAGGATGAAAATGCCATATGACACAATTTCAATAATTTTCATGGTTCACTGCTGTTTCCATGTTTTCTGCTTTTTTCTTCCAAAAGAGATGATTTCTTATTTTTTCATGCTGGATATGTATAAGAGTTGAAATCTTTATTGTACCTTTATCATGTCTGGATCATTAGAACCCCTTCTGTCTATACTAGAAGCTAATGGGCGACAACAGTTCTTATTCTTCGAAATCGAAACTTCGAAAATGTAATTTTTTTCAAAAAAAAAAAATATAACCGTTACAAATTTTTGTAAGTAAATTTAACGGTTTTTGAAAATTCAAACATTTTTACACTTCGAACATTTTCGAAATAGCTTTGAATTTCTTAAAAAATAACGGTTTCTACTACTGTTGTCGTCCATTGGACTAGAAGATATACATTTTTTTAGATGGGTTTGTATGCTGTCCCTGTACAAAATTTAATCTTGTGGGTTTAGAACTTCCTTGCTACACCCCTGATCTACACCTCTGTCTCTAACTGCTTAATTTTAAACATAGAAAATCCATCATTTAAATTCCAAAAACCAGCCAGAAGCTTTTAACCTTTAAGAATTGCGAACTTATAAAGTCACCCACTATTGGCATTTAAAAGAATCTACAAAAATTTCAAACTTTCCCCATTACTACCTTCCTTTCATTGTGTTCGCACTTCGCTAACTTCCTTTGTCCATTATGTTTCCTAATGAAAATGTCAAGAAGATTTTTCAGAGCATGATAAACTGTTGAAAGCTTAAAGTTATTGTCATGTAAAATATAAAAAGAAAATTAATAATAATGAAAATCTAATAAAAGACTCTGTTTAATTTTCGTTCCTTTGACATAATTCAATCGGAGATAAAAGGAAAGGAAAGGAACAACAAGGAAGTATCTCGTCTTAATTTGAAAAGTTTCCTAAAAGTAATTATTGACAGAGGACGATGGGGATTTTTTCTCGTATTCTCTAGAAATTTGGGATGTAAACTGTTTGTAAAACAAACAGGAAGATTGTTTTCAGTGAGTTGAAGTGTAAAAACTTCAAAATTAATTTTAATGTTCAGGAGAAAACTTTTAGGAGAATGAAAAGCACTACAAAATGAGTAGTAGTTTAATTATCCAGAAGCGTAGCAAGGAGTTTTGTTGCTCAGGGCTCTTATGTATGATATTTTGTGAATTTTTCATCCGCGTCTTGGTTGCTACATTTGAAAGTAGTGACAAGGTTTTCAAAATCATATTAATTGATAGATGTCAACTTACTTCCATATATGGGGGCGTTTATTAATGACGTAAAGTAAAAACTAGATTTTTTAGAACCAGGGCTGTATCCAGAGGGGGGTGGGGGTCAAACCAACTCCCATATTTTTTTTAAATAACCAATACTGTCATAATTGGAAAAGATGTCATCCAATATCCAAAAAAGAGGTCATGATTAAAAGATATACGAAAAAAACGGACCCCCCCACAAAAAAAATCCTGGATACGCACCTGTTTAGAACTTCTTCCCCCAAATGTTGGACGTCATTTATGAACGGCTTAATTCTTAAATTCTAAGGAAATCATTGAAATTTCCTTTAATATATTTTTTGCTAGCTCTTTAAAAAGAAAAACTACATAACCAGTAGCAAGAATAAACCGAAAATGTCAATAAACTACATTTCAAATTGGTGCTTATATTTCCTTCAGATACTAAGTCAGACAGACAAAAACATCTCCACCAAATCCCGCGAGGCACAAACTTTATTGTACAAAAAAATTATTCTTTTCCATTCGAAATGATTCTTATTGATACGAAAGCTGAGGATGTTTGTTCTCGGTAAATTGATACATATATTTAGGATCTTAGCGTGTAGACAAGTCAACGAGCAGATATATTCATATCAATACTCCCATTCACATAATATTCTGTGACATTTTCAAAGTCAGTCAATTGGAACGAATGAATATTGAATGATGATAATGTGCACACGAAAGGATATAAAAATTGAAAGAGGCGATGATATAAAAATATTAATAAAATCGTCCACTTTAATTTAAATTGATAAGATTACGGTGTTCACATCGATTGAACAATAAATTAATGAATGGAGATTTTCAATTTTTTGTATATTTTTCCATGCTTTCCCGTCCCTTTATGTGAATGAGTTCCAATCATTTTTAATCTACTGAACAATTTCTGAGCGTTTGTGGTGTGAAAAGTAATTTTAATTATGTACTTTTGGTCCACAATATTTAATGTATTTTTTTTCACAATTAAATGTAATTACGATTTATGTCATTAAATCATGTCATTCACGTTAAAATTTCTGAAATACTTGGAAATAATTAAAAATCACATTTCGTTGCTGAGACTCTTCAACTGTATTTAATTAATTTTTTAAATTTTAAATAAGAGAATTAAGTATGGAGTGATGGAAAAAGTCATTCAAAAATTGATGATTTTGACGGGAAAATTTAAACTGATTTTAATTGGCAGGAAAATTCTGATGTATTTACGTGGAATTGTACGGGACTAGTGGTACAGCATGATTTTTTAGTGACCGGTGGTCAAATCAAAAAAATTATGACGTATTTTGCCCCATTTTATTGTATGTGATTATATCCCGTATTGCATAACCTATGTTAACTCTCTTTAATACATGAGATATTGACTTTTAGTGGGAATCGAACCCACAAGTTGCCCACAGGTTAATTAGAAAAGAAATGGATACAGATTTCAAGATTATTGTGTATCCACTCAGCCATACAAATCTTTCTCTTGTATTGTCAGAATCAGCTAGTTATGGACTAGTTCCGTTCTGATATGATAGCACCCCAGGATGGCTTACTGAGTGCTTTACTAGGTATTGACCTGAGTTGGCATGCAGAAAGTAACAATAGACCAATAAACCAATTGCATGTGTCAGGACTTTTGTCAAGTCCTTTTTTGACTAGGTTCTTATCCTTAGTTGAAAACATGCATGCAAACAGCATGCTGCAGCATCTAACCTCAATCAAATAAACAAACAAGTGGCTAATTTAAAAAAATTCCAACACACCAACATTTTAAAATTATGACATCTTATTAGTCAGTTGGGATTTTCACTGAAAAACAATTTGTTCTAGTATGCAGCTAGTAATGGTCATGTAGTATTTAATGAGAGTCATGGGACTTCATCAACATCAGTAATTCGAGTGAAAATTTGCTTTCTAGTTTTTTTTACAGACACTAAAAACTTATTTCATCAAAATTTTACCACATTCGTAGTTGATGATGGCTTTCATGAAAATCCAATTGAGTTATTAGGTTATCCTTTCATGTATGAATGTTTGTTTCTAACAAATTAGTTCCATTCATTAATAAAATTTGTATTCCGGGTATGTTTGTATATTCCATTTATGTACATCCATATGTGAATACGGTCATTTCATTACTAACTCATTCCCTAACCCATAACTTTTTAACTCAATTTGTTGTTTTCCCCTTCATTTTCTCATCCACTAGTGCTACCTATAATTTAACATAATGATAATGATGTTACAAATCTCTCTTTCAGTTTTTTTTTCAACGGTCATTTTCCTTTCCCAATGGTCCATTAAAATAAAATGAGCATGTCGCCATGTTGAAATCCACATGAACCGATGCTAATTAAAATCATATGAATAATGAAGCATTCGGGTGTTAGTCATAGAAGAGGGAATGTGGATAATGCAACATACGGTAAATATAGCGTATGCTAATTGTTAATTAACAGTCATACAAATTCACGATGAGAGTGAAAAAAAGAACAATTTTAATGGCTTTTTTCAGAAGGCTGAAAGTGCTTTGATAATTTTCAATTTGTCCGTAAGTTTTTTTTATGAAGAAGACCTGATTTTGATGCTGAATTGGCTAACAGAATATACGGAACAGTTGCAAGTGTCCCATGGGATTAATTAGCAATAATTGTCGTATACATTTAAAAAACTCAGGGGATACAAAATAAATGCATTTATTACCAATTAGTATACTAAAAGTGTACAGGAACTGAGTTGGATGACTAGATATTTTGGAAAGCAAGATATCCGGAGACAAATTAGAAATTCGCGCCCCATTAATAACATTTTGTACCTTTTAAAAACATTTTTATGCCCTTTTATATGGTATGGGTATGCCCCAGTGATATGACCTAGGGTAACCTTAGGGGTAGTGTATACTAAGCAATCGGCTTCAGAATGAATATGTAATTCAAAACTGCGTCACTTTGACCGAAACATCGATACATTCCTACCAATTTTTATTTTCAAGGATCCCCACAATAAATCCACACAAGAGAGACACTCCGTCTGATTGAGGTTTCACTGGGGGCATTAATTTTAATATAGACTGCAACCCGAAAGCGGTACGAAGGGGTTGAAAAAAGGAAAGCTGTTAAATCGGCTAATTGAATATTGCATAAACCACACGAGGGGTTGAGTAAGCGCGACAGGGTAAGCAAATTGTACATTGTGTATATTTAGAGCTTTACAATAATCCATAAATCACCATAAATTGCATGCACACACGCGTAAATGTGAAATGTGCTTCGAAACTTCCTCTTCTGGTTCTGCAATTTTGGTACACAATACGATGTGAAATGAGAGCGGATAAATGGAAAAAAATTCCATTGCAATCATTATAGCACACAAGCTATTCAATTAACAGCACAATGGAATTTTACAACGTTTTGTGTGTGGGTGAAATTTATGAAAATTTTCATTTCATTTTTTGCAGTTTCTAGCTCTTTCTGTTGCTTAATATATGAAACATTATTGTGTGCTCATTAGTACAAAATGCTAGTTTAATAGCTATAAAAAGCTTGCAAAAAGCGGAAGTGCTGGGTAAATTGTGTGGAATTGAAATATACACACAGCACAAGCAGCAGCAGCAGCAGAAATAGAGAACAAGCAAAATTTTTGTAGCAAATACAAAATGATGTAAATGAGAAATGTGCTTAATTTCCATGTTAATTTCCTGGAAATGAAAAATAAAATATTTCGTAAATTTTTTTTCGCCTCTCATTCGCATGCCTATAGGATGATGGTGCTGCTGCTGCAGGGAATGTATGGTAATATTTACTTTAACATCCGCTTTCTCTTCATCCAATTTTTCTCTGTGTAGATACGGATGAAATCATTTTGAAATTACACAAAACGTAATTGCTCTACTTTGTCATAAGGTAATTGAATTATGGACGCTTATTTCAACAAACCTTACGGTTTACAGGATGGAAATGTACAGTTTATTTAGCTTGTTGTGTTTTAAATTTTTCTTTTGGAAAATTTGATAAAACTTTTTGAGCTGCATTTTTAGTGAATTTGCTTAACAAAAGGGAGAGAAATTTCACAAAATTTTGTTACAAAGTGTCATATAAAACTTGTCAACCTTGCTAAATATTTAATGTTTATCAAAAATGAGTTTTTCACTTCTCTGAGAGGAGTGTCTCAGACCCTAGTAACCAAAACCGTTAAAAGTGAGTTAAAAACTATCTGAAAGTTAGTCACAGCTAGTTATTAACTAACTTTTTAACGGTTTTTGTTACTGGGGAGAGGGTTGGGTAGTGGGTTGTTAGCAGGGGTTACGGACCTCTCACGAGGTTATAATTTGTATGGAAAAATTCAGAACCCTCTCGTAAAAATTGAAAATGTATGAAAAATTCTGAATGATTTCTGAAAATTCGATATTCAATCAGAATTTACAAAAATATAAAATGTTGATAAAAAAATATCATTATTTCTAATAATTGAAAATTTGATATGGCAACCTTCATACATGTTCAATCAAACGAATCTAAAGAATTTTCAAAATAACAGTAAAGTGAGCTATTTTGTATAAAATTTCGTAATTATTTTCACCTTTTATGATAGAATTCCTACAAATTTTATCAACCTACTAAAATACTTTCTATGCCAAACCAATTATTCCAACAATAATGAGTAGGGTTGATGCTGCTATGAAATTCCAAATAAGGATAGAAAAATATTTCAATGATACCACAAGCATGTCAAATCTAATTATCTGTTACCGTATAAATGGTACATACCGTATAATCTATACTAATGAATTTATATTGAAATGTATAAACTGTGTTATTATATAGTGAGTTAATAGGTTAGTTTCCATACAGACTTTGTTCTTGGAAAAAATTTATTTTAGCCATGAATTGCATCGATTCCAATGTGATTCATTCTACCAGCTATGTAGCTACAAAATGGTTTTCAGTATTCATTTGGTATTATTTTGAGCTTCAGTTGATTTTTTAAATTTTGGATGTTACAGGATGGGTGTACCCAAGGAGGGGGGACCTCCGGACCTCTCCCTCATTGGAAAAAAATTTACGTGGAAATTTTTATTCTGAAAGATATTTGAAAAAATTTTTTCGAAGTTTTTTCGAGGCTCTACTCATTCACGTACCGTTAGAATTAACTACAAATACAAACCAATGAGAATAAGAAAGAAAAAAAATTGGATACCCCTAATTTTTTTTCTGGGTTCATCCTTGATGTCAACTTAGTCAGATCTGACTCAAAAAAATTAATAAATTTAGAAAAAAATTGTAAAAAATAAACATAACAATTTTTTGGAAAAACTTTTGGCATTTTAAATAAAAAAGTTCATTAATTAATAAAAATCCAGTTCAGATCATCAAAGCTCAATTCATTATCAATTTATTTATTAAAAATTAAACAAAATTCGTTAGCTCAACAAACAGTTTTTTTTTTCAATTTCCGAACTAACAATATATTTAATTAAAATGTTGATGAATTAAAACTATTTGAAGCTCAGCACATAAAAAATAATAACAAACAGAAAATGAATATTTTAATGTATTTATTTGCACAGAATGCGCTCACACATGACACACATATTTTATTTTAATAATATTAATTTTTTTCTGTTTACCCTTTTCACAAAACACAACAAACTATATTAAATAAACATATTTTATGTTGCATGACAATAAAATTCACAATTAATTATCATTAAATTTATGTTTTAATATTGTAATTATGAGTTAATGCTGAAAATATGCCTGCGGAGAGTGAACATTATGGAGCCAGTTTCCAATTCCAGTCAAAAATATTTCTCGCTAGAAAATCATTAAAGAGCTTTAATTATGCAAATATCAATGCAGAGAAAATCCTCCAACGTGTGCATACAAAATTTGAAATTTGAATTTTTTTATGCCTAAATCTGTCTAAATAAATATCGCAAACATGAATTTTCGACATCAAATTCAAATATTAATCATGCATGAAAAATTAACATACTCAAATATTATTTCTAGTGACAAATATTTTAAAATTAGTTTGAAGTTGAGTTTTTAATCAATTTCGGTTTCCAGCTTTTCAGTTTATGATTTTTTCAGCCAGTCCTGCTGGAGGTTATTTACAAATGATTTCAAGCTTTTTGGTGGGGGTGGGGTCTGGAGCTATGTGACACGTAAAAGAATAAATTTATTTTTACAGAGGAGGAACCTCGAGGTCCAAAACACTTCATATTTTGATGTAAATCATTTTTCTAAATGACTCACAGGGGTTCATTCACTTATTATGTTTGCAATTTAAGTCTGAACCTGTGGGGTAATTTAAACAAAAGAAGAAAATTTTGTGACAAAGAGGGGAATGGGTTGAAATTTGTTTTTGTTATTTAATAAGTGAAAGACTCTATGCTTTATTACGTAATGCGTTATTGAAGTCCAATATTTTTTTATTTGTGTCAAAAATCGTATTGGTTTTTCTACCCATCTTTGTCACAAATTATTTATATTCTCTTGACCCCCAGTCATATAGATCCATACACCTTACCTTCCCTCTAAATCAGTGGTGCCCAACCTTTTTTGCACCGCGGCACACTTATAGACCAAATATTTTTGGCGGCACACCCAATGGTTTTTTGTGTCAACGTTTTGTTTTTTGCTTTGGCGCTTGGGTCCATCTTATCTAGTGTAAAAACTAGGTATTTTTGAGGTTTCTGAAATTTTTTTCAGTAATGTGCCGCGGCACACAGGTTGGGCATCACTGCTCTAAATATTGGATGTTAATTTTGACCGACCCTGAAATTGTAGTTTCATCTTTGATGAATATAAAAAAATTATTTTTCCAGGACAATCATAAAAGTTTTCATAATGATTTCCACAAAAGAACTTAATAAAATGCATCTGTGTGATGATAACAAAAAAAATTAATTTAATGCTAGATGAAGCAGAAATGGAAAATAATGAGCTCTTTGAAACTTATTGATGATGACTTCGACATAAATGTGTGCTGCATTTGATCTGAGTGAAATTTGTATTTTCTTTCGTAATATTTTACCTCTTTACAAAAGCAGACTCATGGCTTTGATTTACTGCTTCTATTATTCAAAAATTAATGAGCTTTTCATTCAACGACGTGTAATTTAGAGCGAATTAAATTAATTGTTCTAAGAAAATTTTAATCGTTTTAAAAATTATTTATATGCTTCTATTCATTGAGTAATGCATGAGTGCGACAACAAATGTTTGAGGAAAATTATTCAAACTAAGAGGCGATTAAGGTAATTGGGCTGAATTTCAAAATTGTGTAATAAGTAAATCCAATAATCAGATTAAATATCAAATTCGTATTTATTCAAAAAAAAATTTAATCTTCAAAAAGATTTTTAATGAATAAAAATCTTTTTTCACGTTTTTATTTATTTTTAATTCAAGAGCATGGAAGATCCAATCATTATTATTTCCATTCATATGAAATTTGAATTAAACATTATTGCATCAACGGTATCATTACACAAAACACATTCAGTATTCTATTTTTTTATTTTTTTTAATCCCGTAGGATCAGGTTTGATTCACACGAAATTTCAATAGCATGACAATTTTTTATATCACAAAAATTATATAAATCCATTTTTATACATACGCATACGAATATAGGTTATGAACATAAAAGGGAAGCTCAACATTTTTTTAGTTATAAAAGACAAAATGTAAAAGGTTGTGGATGATGAATGGTTTGGACGCATTTTCATCCTGAAACGTAATACAATTTACAATGTAAACTTTCAACATATCATGATATGCCGTTATTATAATCAATAATATGTTGCTGACGGAATATGAAAGGTGAAAATTCTGTTGAACTTTCAAGGTGATTTATCATGATTTGTGCCTACAATATGTTGCCTATATCAATAATACTGCTGTGTATTTTGTATTTTGAATTAAAAATAATAAAGCGTCATTAAAGCATTTTTCAGAAGAAAATTTTTTTGGCAAAAAGGAAATATTTACACCAGTATTCCCTAGCTACGCACCTGTTTTTGGTTTTACAATTCTAGCATTTTTTATATAATTTTTTTTACCATTTCAGCTTGAAAAAGGGGGGGAGGGAAAAGGTAGGTAATTCTGCACCACCCACTGGCTTTGCAACTAGATTGAAGACTTTAGGGGTCGTTTGGATATTACATAACGCTAAAAATGACCATTTTTAACCCCTTTCGCCCTCCCTGTAACAAATTTTGTGAGAAAATCAGAATAATTTAATATGTAACAAAACTATGATAACCTCCTCCCTCCCTCAGCATTACATAATATCCGAACGACCCTTTAGGTCGGATATTATCCAACTTTAAGAAGGAAGGATAGATGTCAATATTTTTATGAAACTGTTTCAAGTAACAATAAAGTAAAGAGGTTCCAAAAATTACATTACTTTGTGTTTGAAGCTTAAGTGTCTTAAGCTGCCTTTTACTTTTCATGCCCAAAAATCAGGGGAATTTGAAGACAATATGTCGAAATTTTTTGCCAGTAAGTAGCTAAAAATTAAATATTTTGATGCCTGTGATTTCTATTTTTGATTTGTCCTAAATACTACTTAGCCGAGCGGAACAATGTAGTCGTCAAGGCACCGTTATATTACCGTGTTAACAGCAAAATGTCACAGAGACATGTGGATGTCATGACTGTGCCATGGCGGTTGTCTGATCAGTCTGATGACAAAAAATTAGATTTGCTAGAAAGATGCATTCAAAATAAATAAAATACCATAAAAATCCTCAATTTCTTCTTAAAAATAAAGCTCATCATAAAAAAAAACTAAAATAAAAAGTGGAAAACATCGTAAAGGATTTGCGGTCCTCTTTTTCTATACGAGGGAAAAAATCTCTACAGGTTTATATTAAAGATGTTTTTTTAGCAGCGAATGAATCTGCAGAAAATAAAAATTACACAAAGCTTTGTGCTACCACTATGATGATGTCATCATGCATGAATTTCTCATTCACAAAAGCACATCTACAGGAAGATGGTTAGCAAAATGGAGTAAAACAGTGAATAAAATGAGAATTGCCAGCAAGAAGCAATAACGTAAAAACTATATGCCATACTTGAAATCACGATGTTTCTACAAGTTTTTTTTATTTATTTCACAAACGTAAATGCAATTTGAGTCGACATAAATGGAAATTGTAGATGGAAGAAAAGAACTGCGGGAAACAAAAAAACAGGCGCTTTGAAAATGCAATTTTTATAATCAAATTTAACCCTTAAACTGCATACAACTTCCACATTTCATGTTTAATAAATCTCCATGTCTACATATAATTTTCACTTCTTATTGTATTGAAAGACATGCTAGCATTCATACTGAGAGAGATGAAAGGAAAATTACGCGAATAAAAACACAATGGAAGTGAAATGTTGTCATAATTTTTTGTTTGTTTCGCGTAGCCAAAATGAAAAGTGACAACAATTGAATTCATTTATATAATTATCATTAAATTTTTTTTGTGGATTAAAAAGGAAATGTTGGATATAATTTGGAGTGACAAGAGTGTAGTTGAGTAAAACAGGTAGCGCATTTATCTGTTGTGAGCATAGATGACTCAGTGGTTCAGTTAGTAAATGCTTTTATATCAGAAATCTTTGATTTGTACACATAGCCTAGGTTTGAGTCCCAATTTAAAGTTTTTAGACAGAAAAATTGATGGAATAATTGCTAGATCAAGAATGGTCTTCAAATTAGGGATTAATTTTTCTAGTGAACTTAATTGGAAATGGTACAGCAACTGAAACGGCTCTGTGGACCCACAGGGTCATGCCTTAGTATTTTTCTACGACATTATTAGTTGGGATATTCAGAATATCATTAGAGTATACACTCAAATATACTCATCTTGGGTAATCCTAAAATTTAGGGGTTCTTTGATTCAGCGATGTAACTATGGGGTACAAGGGGGTCCGGATCCTAATTCGAAATTTAAATTTACCCAGGAGTATAGAAATAAATTTTTCGAAGCGAGATTTATATAATTTTTTTAGAAACCCTAGCAAATTGAATAAATTTGTCCTCTAGTCCTCCTCCTAGCTGCGTATCCTAGTTGCCTCTAAGCATTCTAATAATCCAGACCCAGTCAGACACAACAACATCTTTTTATCCACCATCTCCAAGAAATGAAAGCTCACTACACAAAATATTATGTACAAATTCGTTTCACAAACCATAACGCAATTTGTGACGGAAATGAGAAACAGAGCAGCCACAGTAGCCATCATAAACAGCATAGAAAGAATGTGCAGTGGAGTCAAGCAAATTAAATCCGGCTTTTGCTGACCAAAAAAGCAACTATTGTTGACATGCAGAAAATATTTTTTTTTATTTCTGTTAATTTTTCTAGCATGCCAAAATAACAAAAAAAAATGTCTCTATGTAGAACCGACTTTACCACTGTATTATGTTTCACAGTATGATTCACTCGGTTTGAGTTTTAAATTAAAGGATGTTGGTCAGTGAAAATGAGCTGACATGGAAGTTGATTCCATTCCAAATAGAATTAATTTCAAAATGTTCTTTATGGCCGTCAAAGAAAGTTTTGAATAAGTAGAAGGACAGCGAATGCGTATCAAATTAATCCGTATATAAAAAATTACGAGAAATTTAATTTTTATGAACAAAGTAGCGGATGTGCAAGCGGAAGCAGAAAATGTCCTAAATAAACACCGTTCCTTATTGTAATTATCTCTCGGCTGTCATATTCGATAAGCCTTAAATGCTTTCTTCATATTCTTTGTGTTACTTAGTAGATGAGTGTACAAAAAAATTGCTGAAGTGAAGAAGATAAGAAGGTAATTTTTTCAATTATGTTATGAATCTTGCAGCTAAGAAAATGTTTATGGACGTTCAGTACAAATTTTCGATTATGTCTATCATGTGATGAGCTGAAGTGGCTCGGTGACGTAGTGATTTAGTACTTAGGAGTCTAATTGCTTCAACACCGACACAGCGACCATGAGTTTGAGACTCGGTAGAGCAACTGGTCATTTTTCGAAATAAAGGTACTGAAAATAAAGCTCACAGTTTCATATTGTAGGTAACAGGCAGAAATGTCGTGAGGAAACATTCTATGTAAAGATGGCCTTTGATGGAAATGGAACCTACTTTCTCATAAAAGGAAATAATAGATTTCGGTTCATTGGATGTCATCTATAAACAAAAAACTATTATTTTCCCTTTACAGAACTATCAAGCAATCAAAAAAATAACAAAACCACAGTAAACTTTGCAAAAAAAATCAAATTTCTTCAAAAAAAATCACAAATTTTAAGTCACCCTCATAAATAACAATATTTTACCTGATTTCATGGTAAAAGCAAAAGAAACTTTGTCAATAAATTCAACCTGCATTGAGTTTTAATTAATAAATCACATCTCACCCAAGAAACAGACCGACAAGCAATAAACAATTCAACAAATTCAAACAAATAAATTTCGCGAGATAATCTAGTAAGAAACAAAAGCTTATTTTTTTGGCACAAACACAGCGAGTGTAAGCTGACGAGTGAGTAGGAGTGAGCCTTTTAAGAATGTAAAGGAACAAAAAAGAAGAACTGTTATGTTGGAAACTGATAAGCAAGTCCTTAATTTTCTTTTCTTCGCTATAAATTTCCGTTCTCTCTTTTTTTGTCACTGTATGTCGTGCTGCTTTGTGTTATATGAAACATTTCAGATCATATTTCATTAAATTTTCTCATTGAAGCACTGAAGTGAATGTCGAGTGAAAAGAAAATTTTCATTTTATGAGAAATTTATTGCGATATAAATTTTATTACATTGCACATATTCGTTATTAATTTCTTAATTTTTTAAGCACATGTAAGTGTTGCTTGCTCTTGATTATGTACATATAACATATAGCAGCTATGAACAGGAAGTCTAATAGAAGTTTAAAAGTTTACGATAAATATTCACATGAACAACTTTTCCTCTTCCTCATATTTAATACCAAGGGTCAGACACTCCCAAAGGATTGTGAGGATTGTACAATTCTTCACAATTCGTATGGAAGGATTGTGTGGATTGTACAATCCATACAATCCTTACAATCCTTGTATGGAAAGGATTGTAAGAATTGTAATTCTTACAATCCAGATTTAATTCTTTTAGATTTTATAAGTATTAATCTTAATTAGTTTTTAACAAATTTTGAAACAATTTTTGCTTTTATCTCTTATATTTTTGATTCTAAAAAATATTTTGAGTAAAAAAATCAAAAATTCGACTAAAGTAAACTTAAAATTTGTTTCAAATTTGCTAAAAATTTCACTAAAAATATTTTTGATAAAAACTTAATTCCTTAATCTGTTTCAATATATTGAGAAAATGTTTTTGTTGACATTTTTTATTGCTTTAAAGTTTTAGTGATTTTTTTATCTCTTTAATTATGAATAATATTGCATTATCTCACAAATAAACGGATTTTATCCAATTATAGGTACTTTTTTTAGAAATTTATGGCTTTGTTGAATTTCTGATTCTAGGAATTAAAAATTTCCTTGAATTTAATTCAGATTTTTTAAAGTCTCAACATATAATTCAGAAAAAAAAACTTCTACTAACATACCCAAAATATGACTTTTAATGGATCTATCAGTCTGTGCATTCATTTTAGCGTTAGAATTATTTTGATAATTCGGACAAATTAACTTTCAAAACGAGCATGGTTCGTAATGGTTTATAAGCTTTAAAACTCAAAAAATTTAACGACACATTAGCTTCAAAACCTCGAGTTTTATTAAAACAACATTTTAATAAGAAAATATCCTGTATTTATTATGAATCATTTGATATTAATATATTGATATTAACATTGATAGTAATGTTGAATTGTATCAGCTTTTCCGCGAAGCTGACATCATAAAGCGAATTAAAGTGAACAGGCTTCGATGGGCTGGACATGTGATAAGGAGACCTGTGGAAGCTCCATTAAATAAAGTTCTTAGATCTGACTTCGTAGATGGCAAGAGATCACGTGGGCGACCAAAGAACTCATGGAGAGAAGCTGTTCATAGAGACAGTATTGCACTTGGTATTGGAAATTGGCAGACGGTAGCCAGCGATAGAGCTAGTTATAGGCGTCAACTGTGGGAGGTCATGGATCACAATTGATCTGTACGACCAGCGAAGTAAGTAAGTAAGTAAGCATTTGATATTATCAGTGTTTCTCAAACTTTTTAATTTGAAAAGTAGTCCAGATGATTATTAATAGCAATTAATAGCTCTAAAGCTTCACAATATTATCGCATTATTATTAAAGCAGCTTTTAATTGAAAACCCGTAAAAAATAATCAAATCACGTTGTTTTATTTCAAAAAAGTCCAGTAAAAGAATCAAAAGTTCAAAAATATTTAATCTCCAGAATCGAACCAATATCCTCGAAAGGAAAATTTTTTATATGTCATTGTGTGACACCTTCATACAAAATACTTTTTTGTATGAACATTTTGTGGCAAAACTATCTAAAAATATCATTTTTGACGAACGTCATAACTTATGACTCATAATTGAACCGATACTACAAAACCTCGTTTATAAAACTTGCAAATTTTAAGCTTTTTTATATAAATATAATTGCATTTTGGACTTTTTAGCAAAAGACGATTGAAACTTTTTCATTTGTTTTGGTTTTTCATCTTAAAATATCGTAAATTGTTCAAAGAGTTCAGATATGTCCCATTAAATGACAACCCAACAATAATTTTGGAAAATTTCATTCCAAAATTGATTAAATAATATAGAAATTGTTAAAGAAACCCAAATTTTTGTTAATTTCATTAAAAAAATTTGAATTTTAAACAATAACTACTCAAAAATAATTTTAAATTAAGTATAAATTCATAAAAAAGTAAAACTTTATCAAAAATTATATTGTTTTCGTTCAAAAATTGGAAAAATTACAAAAGTTTCACTTCATTTACCAAAAAAAATCTTTACATTTACAAAACTTCTGGATTGTGAGGATTGTAAATTTATATGAAAAGGATTGTAAGGATTGTACAATCCTTACAATTCGTATGAAAAGGATTGTAGGGATTGTAAGGATTGTACAATCCTTACAATCCGTATGGAAAAGATTGTAAGGATTGTAGGATTGTACAATCCTTGGGAGTGTCTGACCCTTGTTTAATACCATAAATGCTGTTAAAGTTTTCCCATCTCCATCTCCAGTTGCTTGATGAAATATATGCTTTAAGAAACGTAATTTAATTACAGCTTTTGCTCATTCTCAAATATTACACGGCATATTGCAAAAATTTAATTTTCTTCACCTGCCTTGAACTTTGACAAAAGAAGTATATCGAGATGTTCATATTTCTCAAGTGTACGTACAATCTACCAACAATTTACCAAATTCACATGAGAGTTATGAAAGATAAATGAATGAACAAGTCGTTTGAAGCTTGAGAGGAATAAATTTTGTGGCCTTCAGTATATTATATTGTGAAATTTTTATTAGAAGACTGATTGCAGGGGTGTAGCCAGGGGGGTTTTGGGGGATCAAATCCTCTACCGTCGATGGAATTTTTTTTCAATTTGCTAGAGATTTTAAAGAAAAAATCCAAGCCCCTTCCCAATTTTGGCATACATCCATACAAAAACAAACGCCAACAAATTTTTGGTTACACCCCTGACTGACCGACCCATTTTCAATAAATTATTTGAGAAAAATAAAATTTTGATATGTCTATTTTCTAAGGCTATGTTTTGTTTACCCAAAGTCGCCATCTTAGATCCAAATCTCAAAAATTCATATAACAGAAGCGTATCTAGGGGTTCGGGATTAACCAACCCCCTATTTTTTTAAAAAATCAATCCTAGACTAGGATTTCCTGATTTCCCTAGGATTAAAAAAAGGTCATAATTTGAATCTCCCCAAAAAACATCCTGTCATATAAACAGCAGTGTGGCTGAGTACTTAGGCAATGGCCATCAATGCCAACATGATCGATAATCCAACCAGGAAATTCACAAAATTTATGGACTATCCACGGATCACGTAGATGGATCACGTTGATAAAGACAGTATAGCACTTATTTATTGGTAATTAGCAAATATAAGCTAGTGATAGAGCCAGATGTCAAACATTTTGAAATGACAGACTCGAAAAAGAGTATCCTTAAAAGTTAATGTATGACAGATGCCAATTGTGAATGACTTCTTAAGCCTTAAGGAGTCAAAAACAGAAAACGTGCCAGTCTTAAAGGGTAAAGAAGTCAAATATTACATAACCTCAACCGATTATGCAGAAAAAAGTTCCTGCTGCTTTCTAACACGTCATTCGCAGTTATGAACAAATTTTGCATGCAAGAAGACCTCCAGCTGTCAATCACGACTTTCAACACCTAATTTACAAACTAAATTACACGGCAGTAAATCCTGAGATTACAGAAAAATTTCTCCACTAAAATCATGCTAAGATGAAAGTGTATTCATAAGAAAGCTGAGCCACAGCATCTACAGGCAATGGAAGGAAATGAATCATAAAAAAATCTTGTACGTTCATTTTAGTTATTACTCAAACATAATGTTTAATACACATATTCACATTCTCATTCGCGATATGCCATAAAAGTTTAACATCATCCATATTGCAAACTTTAGCATGAACGAAGCTATTACTCGACTGACTGTAAGCAAATATATATCTCGTATGAATGTCTTGAAGGGAAATTACACACTGAATGAAATAATTCATCTGTTAAAAATATTTACTGTTGGGTTTCGTACGAGAATATCTGAATTGAAATGTAAGTGGTGTACTTGGAAGCAACAAGAGCATTACCTTAAATAATAATACTTCTGTTAAGTGAATAACACTACACCATTTAAGCACTTTTGTGAGAAAATCTAGCATAGCAATAAGGAATGAAGGATAGGATGGAGAAAAAACCATTATTACATCCACTACGATATTTAATTATAATTATCACATCCGACAGTAATTATTAGAGTGATTATATAATGCATGCAGATTGCAACTATATTAACATGAGGTGGGGGATGGTGCTACGTGTAAACTATTCAAAATATTTCACAAAGAAAATTAATTATTGATGTTTATTGTTATTAAAATTTAATTAATTCAATAATTGTATATAGTGTGGTTGATGTTAACGAACTCTTGTAGGGGCGTAGTCAGAATTTTTTTAGTGGGGGTCCAAAAATTTGCAATTATTTATTTTATATTTTCTGCTATTTATAAAACTACTATAATTATTATATTTTAATTTTGACATTAGAAAACCCATCGTAAATTTTTTTTTCGAGGGGGTAAATCAAAATCACAATGGATAACCTCTTCACCACGAACTTTTCTAGTAAATTATTTGGATAAAGTGGCTTAGCAAGGGGGGGGGGGGTTAAAAGATGAAAAGATTCTGTGGAAAAATTTTTTTTTAAATTGGAAAGGTTTTTCAACTTAATACTAATACTAATACTACTGTTACTAAAGATAAGCACGTTCCCATTAGTATCTTCCAAACTCGGTATCAGGTATCAATTCTAAAAACTACCTTAAAATTTTTGTTCGTCCCTGCTTTTATTGTCTAATAACAAAAATATTTACATTCAAAATTATGTGTTATAACTTTTCATTTCAAAGCATATTAAAATCAATTTTAATGCGCATAACTATAGCTTATAGAATAAGCAAAACTTCATGTAAATGCGGCAACGTATTCATGTATTTATCAATATCTATAAAATACATGTAACTTAATCATTGATGAAACAATGTGCGCTTTCAGTTTTAATTATTGAAATAGTTTTGATTGAGATATGAATTTAGTTTATTGAAAATTGTGAAGTCGAACTTTATGATGGAAAATTTAATCAAACAAAATTTTAATTGAGTAAATTTTGGTGAATTCAATCAAAATCGAACAGTGTTTGAATATGACAGGTTCACAGGAGCGTAGCCAGGCGGTAGTCCTTAGTTTCCCAGGCACCCCCCTTGAGATCAAAATTCAATACAAATTTTTAATTTTTTTTTTATTATTTTCAAAATCGAAAAATTAATTTAAAATCAATCTTAGTGCCTAAAAAAGTATAAAAATTTAATACAAAGGTTACAGTGATTTTTTCAAAAATATAAAATTGGGCAACGCCGCCTTCAAAAATCGTGGCTACGCCCCTGCAGGTTCATTACTATTCTGAAAATCTTAAACAAACATAGCTTTATTTATAGTTTAGGATTTGTTCGGATATTAAGTAACTCATTAAAGATAAGAGGCTATTTATGACATTTTTTAAAATATTAAAAATTTACATCCAAATTTTGTTGTACAAAAAGGAAAAGTTTTTGCGAAAAATTCAAAAAGTTACACTTCTGTTAAAAATACCTAAAGTGTATCTACGATTTTACAATTCAAAACCACACAAGATAAAACTAATCAGCAATACGAATATCAAGCAACAGCAAAGTTATACGTGGGTGTTCGTTGCATTAGAGATAATCAAATAATCATAGAATCTACTCAAATAACATTGCTAATCTAATTAGCATAAGTGTAAACGATAATGATGTGCAAACAAAAACAAAACACTATTGAAAATTTTAAGCAGCACTTGCTGATTTTGTTGTGAAAACACTTTAGATTTAAACTGATAACATCACAGTCGATTAAATATTTTTTCAATTTATATTAAAATTTTAATTTGAAGCTTTTCAATTCAGTAAATTAATTAAAATTTAAAATTAATATTTTTAGAGGTTTGAGAAGTACGGCAAATGACGTTAATTAAAAATATATTTATAGATAATCACATAAGACTGCACGGTTTTTAGAAGACTGAACTCTATTTTTTGAGTTACATTTTACCTTATTACGTCCAAGAAACGACGCTCTGAAGAATATCAATTATAATTCTCTGTAATATTTCTTTTTTCAATGGAGTGTCCAAATGTTAGATGTCAAAAGATGTCATTTTGATAATAAGCAACTCTAAAAAAAGGGAGTTGAAGGTTATGTTAAGGGTTCTCGCAGTTTCGGTCAGGAAAGACACCCAGGGTTTCCAATCACAAGCAGTGAAAGACTCATCAAAAATTTACCATAGATTTGCAGATTCCAACAGATTCTGAGCCAAGTAGGGTTGTGACAGAGACTAGATATACTATCTATAACCTGAAAATCGGTAGTAGAATTATCAAAAATATCCAGATACAAACATCAAGTTAACAATCCTTTCCCTAAGTAAATAACCACTAATAACGCAATACAGTTGCTACTTGCTTAGACGACACTTTTCACCTTCTGCAGTACTAAAAAGCATTCTTTTTTGGCTCACAAAGCCACACAATGCAGATCATGCTCAATAGTTTTCTGCTGACTTAATCAATGAAAAGCCAAGCCAAGAATGTCAACATACGAAATTGATTTTACCACGAGCAAAAAATAATTCCCACCCATAAAAGTGTTCATAAAATCCCAAAACATCTGTCCACAAACTTCAATTAAACTAAAACTTGATTATTTCATTTTATCGAGAGTTTTAAATATAAATCTTTATATAGTCAAAATCTCAAAGGTGTTTCAATTAAAACAGGTTGAAATGCAGTCTGGATAAAGAGAGGAAAGAGCAGGAAAATAGCTTCAAATATCAAAACACTTAATTGCTTGTGGTTTTTTGGAGCAAAGCTCTGGTAATAAAGAAGAAAACTTTCCATTTTTAATTAAGTGTTAAAATTTCAAAGGATATACGAATGAGTTTTTAAAGGAACTCTCTTCTTTCATTGCTTTATAGCTTCATGGCTTTGAAAAGCTTTGTATTATTTGAGTGTTGGCCAAAGAAATTTCATCTCATGAAAAATTCTATTTGAAGCATAAAGACGGATAAAAACCAATAAAACAGAGAATTTTATAATAATATCATTTTCAGACAATTGAGAAGTTGCAGTTAAGTTTTTTAAATTTTTATGGAACTAGTGATAACAAAATCCGATCGGCATATATTGAAATGTGGACGCCGTGTGGTCTAAGCGGATAGTATAAGTAGCGGGCGTATCCAGAAGGGTGTTTTGGGTTTACGTACCCTAAGGCATCCTTAAGAGGATGTCAAAAAATCCAGTCACTGAATCCAGAAACTGATCTCACAGCATATATTTTTATTCCATTAATAACATCCAGGTGCGTAGCAAGGGGGATTTGGGAGGAGGGAAAATGGTCCCTCCTTCACTGGAGAATTCTTCAATTTGCTAGGGTTTTTGGGGAAAACCTGAAAATCTACTCCTAACTTCTACTTATAACATCTAACAAAAAATCAGTGAATGAACAGAAAAAAAATTGTAGGAGGTGGATGATCCAATAAAAATTCAGTATTTCATTCGCATTTCTTTCCAAAAGCCGGATAAAAATAATATAACATCATATCAAAATCTTTTGCAAAGTACATAATCAAATGTATGTACATGATATGAAGAATTATGGAAGGCTTTTCTAATTATATAAAAAATGGTTCCTTATATGTAGCAGTGGAAAAGCAGCTGTGGCGTAGTGGTTAGAGTGTCGGACTTCGGCTCTAACGACCCAGGTTCGATCCCAGGGAATGTCTAGTTAGACTTGGGTGTTTTTTCACTGTTCTAGCCATATCAACTCGGTTTGTATGATGTCTGCACACAAATTGTGGCTAGGTAAATTGCATTGATATACCCTAGGTCATGCAATTGTGCAGAGTTGGAAATCAATCGTCATAAATGACAAAAAGCATAAAACAAACATCTGGATGCGAAGAACAAACAATAAATTAACTTCCACGCATTGCGTGCAAGTTATTTTTTCATTTATAAATCCATAATTAAGTTGTAATAGCTGCTGCTAGATCTCTTAAAAATTGTATTGAAATACTGAAAAGCAAAAATAAAAATAACGTTTTTTTAATAAAAAAAATAAAGGTTCCTTATATGAGATAGGGAAGGAAGTTCTGATCAAGATTTACAATTTTTTCAATGACTTTAATGTCTTCACAACTTATGCAAATAAAGTGCTCAATTATCATCTCATATCGAGCACAAAAGCGAATAAACTTTAGCATCAAGACGTCTCCCATTATTCATCATGTTTCCAACTTAATTTTGTATTCTATTCAATTTGTTTCATTAATTTAAGATACATTTTATGCACTTTCTCATCATCCTTGCACTTCGTTCATTGAATTTAATTAAGAAACACCTTTTTTCCGAGGATATGTATGAAAATAAGAAAAATTTTCTGCTTCTTCTTGTTCAATTGTTATAAATTCTCTTTTTCCTCTATTTTCTCTCTTTTTATAAGTTTTTTTATGCATATTTGCATAACTGAATGTGAAGATAAAATGTAAATTTTTCTTTAATCTTTTTAAACAAAAAAAAAATGAAAGAAAAACTTTTTATGAAAGCTCTTTTTCATCCAATGATCTTCTGTGGAAAGTTTCTTATAAGAGCAGCAACATTCATGGGATGGATGACGCTTTAAAGTGTCGGTCTTGTTGTCTGTCACTCAAGTGGGTCAATTGTTGAATGTCGGAAGTCTGAAAGAGGAAAACTTAAAAGTTGGATATGCATGAAGCCAGACTCGAGTAGTCTATTGTAGATTGCCCAGAATAAAGAGGATATTTAATATTTTCTGTAATTTTTTGCTCTTTTTGAATGACTTTGGGCCTGGAATTACAAGATACTCCTCTTATTAATCGTGTAGTTGGTCATCCTAGTCATGTTATCTGGCCCAGAAACCCACACCGGCCTAGGCTTAGACCAATTCTTTTTGAAAGTTTGACCAAGACAATATTTAGACCCTGAACTTCTAGACTTAGTAGCGTCTGGCTAGCCCATTTCCTGGTTTAGATATGATCTTGCCTAATCCACAACAACCTAAAAATTTTTGACAAAAACTTAATTAATTATTATAATTTTTAGTTCACTCTCCTTCATAAAAAGTACTAACCACCTCCCCTACTGACCTGAGTAAAAAACTAAATAAATAAAAGAAAATTGCACCATAAACCTTGGTTTCATAGTTTCGTACTTATTCCGAGAATTTTTTTTCTTCTCTTATAAAAATCAAGCAAAAATATCAAAAAGTATGAAGAAAAAGAGAATATTAAATAATTTCATAAAACTGCATTAAAAACGAGAGAATATTTTTGTAAAATTATTTCAAAGATTGCTCGCCTTACGATGGTAAAAAGAAATTAAATTAAAAACTTTTTTTCTTGTTCTTCTTCTAAGGGGTAATTCACTTATGACGTCCATCAAAAAATGGGATTTTTAACCCCCCCTTCCCCCTTGTCACAAATTTTAAATTCAAAAAAAATTCTTTAATATAAAGTGTCACAAAATCTCAGACCCCCCTCCCCCCTAAATCATGGACGTCATAAGTAAATGACCCCTAAGTGCAGTGATTCTGTTCAATGTGAAAACAGCTTTGATGGAGCTTTAGCAACAATTCTCATCATTATCTTATTTCTGATCATGCTTTTGTAATGTATTTAAGGTAAATTAATTAGTTTAATGCTCGGGAATTTTTTAATGCTTCTGACGCTTTGTGTAGTGTTGCTATTTGTGGTTTTAAGGTAAACTAGATCAACTTCGTGTGGTCAACCTGCCCAGCGTGGTTATCCACCTCCATGGCTACTTTCTAATTGACATTGACATCAAGGAGCATGACTATGTAATTCAGCGTGATTTATAATGTTTTGGATAGCGAATACCTCAAATCTAGATTGGCATCCATACAGTGATATTTACTTGATTTTTGAGTTAAAGATTTTTATCTTCAGTTATCGTCAGGAAGTTCAAATTTGACACACTGAGCCAGACAATGAACCATTACTAATTTACCATAAAAATTTTATATTTAGGGACTCCGAGTAGCCCTAGAAACTAGCCCCAGCTTATTTTCATATAGCCAAAATCAGTCGAGATATAAAATCATAAAAATACATTTATCACATATCATGAAAATCTATGCACATACATAAATTTATGAACTACCCCAAAAAAATATACATTTAGAATGGAAACAAGATCGATATACGGAAACCGAAAACCTATGACAATATACATAAATATGAGAACTTTTGTCGTATAGAACCGAGTAGATTGAGGTAAGATAAACATGCTGTGTGAATCTATAGCACATACACAGTAAGAGATAGTTTAGTGGGAAATATGAAGAAAAAAAATCGTTTTCAATGTTAATATTAAGTTACAGCTAACAATAATAATAACCAATGTGACACTTTTATGTCATGCGAATATGACAGGAAAAAGAAGGAAAATCGAAATCTAATAAAAAAATTTACTGACTTTTTATATATTTTGCTGTCTTTCGTCTTCATTCCGATAAGTGTATTGAACATAAAATGTGGACTTGATATATGAATGGAAAAAGAAATTCCTGATGCGGAAATATCCATCTAGTTTGGACATTTTTATCAATCCCTTATTTTATGATAGATTCTTTTTTTGTAGGAGGATTTTTGGATGACTGATCAAATATAATGAATCTTCAAAAATGAAATAGCTTGAATTTTTCTAACTTTGAAACTAGTATTAAATTAAATATTATTCAAGATTTCACCTTCTGGAATCGATGCCTCGAATATGTCTTTCTTAAAATTCCACTAAGTTCAGCATTGTGTGAATCCTTGTCATATCAAAACATTCTATATAGTGATTACGAGATCGGCTTCTGGTGGGAATCGAACGTACTCTGCACTGGCAGATTCGCCTACATATGGTTCGATACCCCAGATACAACTCAGATACCACACAATCTGCTAAACTCGCAACCATATTATTGAAGATACTTTTTAAAAACTGATTTCTAATCAATTTCACATCCTAATTTAAATTTATTAGGAAAAGTTAATGATTCATAAGCCGTCAAAAATATTTCCATAAAAAAGACTCATTTCTTCTCAGAAAAAAGAAAATTATTTCCATACAAAATAAGTTGACACAGAATCGATAATAATTACCGTTCAATATAAGATTGACACTTTGACAATGAGGCAGCAACAAGGGATTAAAATAATTTCACAAAACATGAAATGTTGCAGCTCCATAATGTGAAAATTATGTAAAATATCAGTAAAATGGAGAGTTTTGTACGTAAATGCAGATCAAGCCATTCACTCACAAGAGATTATTTGAAAACCAAATAAAGGAAGCATTTTATTGACATTGGTTGTCCATAATTTATCAATTATTAAATCCCAACAACAACAAACTTTTCATTTCCGTAAAAAAAAACTTTTATTTATTGTAGCCCGGAAAATGTACATACATATTTGCAAATCTTTACTAAATCCTTTATAGACTTTAATCCTAAACAATAATACCTCAAGTCCTCGTATCAAAACTATCCCAAACGAGAGGAAATAAATAATTTTTTTTCATAGTAGGTGTAAAACAGCACAGCATAAACCCATCGTTGGACATTTGTTTTTATTTTGTTATTTTTATTTCAATATTTGAAGAGAAAGAGAGAAAAAATTTCAATGTATATTTGAAAATAAAATATCCTAAGTACATACGAGTTGTTATGTGTGAATAACAACAAACTGAAACTTGCTGATTGAATGAAGTCATAAAATATTTATTCTCGTACATGACGGGAGGGCAAAAGAGAATGTACGGGAAAAAATTCAATAAACAGCTTCGTAACAAACATTATATTCGTAATAATGTAAACAATAAAATACACATGCATATCAGTTTTGTGATAAAATGGAATATCATAAATCGATTGGCATTATCCTTGAACGTCAATTTTTTTTACATCCTTAGAAACGTAGGGCTTCTGAAGAAATAGGTTTTTATGGACTATTAAAGTTTGCGATATAAAAATCTTGATTGGAAGGAATTGTGATCTGATTTTGGACCAACATTTAAATTTTACAATAATTCTCAAACTATGTTCTAGTTTATCCTGGAATCAGCTCAGCATCATCAAGTTAATTTATTACGTTACGGTAAAAAACGAGTTTCTAGGCTCTCCCCTCTTTATCATTAATTTTCCATACAGAATTTTTTTTTTGAGCTTTCACAAAATCTCAGACCCCCCTTCTCCCTGTAACGCGTAATAAGTGAACGGCCCCTTAGGTGTGTGGTGAAAATCTAGGCAACACTATGCTTTCCCGATGTCTCGGTCTCGACAAATTTTCGAGATCGAGACATAAATAAAAACTCATATATCTTGAATCTAAATAATTTTTTTCACAAATTATAGTTTTAAATCACGTTACAGGAAATTAATAATCATTTAAATCCAAAATTTGTTTTAAAGAATTGCTTATACTTAAAATATTTTGGTTTTAAGTTTGGTCTCGATATCTCGAATTTGTCGAGATCGAGAAAGCATAGGCAACACCTTAAATTTACATTGGATATAACAGCCTCGTGTACCGAACCAAAAAAGCTACGCATCTTTAAAAATGTGACCAAAAAAGGGATGGATGTATCTTTAAATATCCAGCTGTGGAATAACAAGGGGAGGAAGCGTTACAGGGATCCCTAAAACAGGGGTGTCGTCTAAAAAATCCAAATAAAGGAGCATAAATTTTTTAAGGACTCCTAGTTTTTTTTACGAGGGCACAAATTTCTGTTTTGGCTCCGGGCAGCAAAAACCCTTGTTACACTACTGAATCTCCAGTTCTAAATTATTTTTGTCATTTTTTAAAAAAAAATCTAAAACAATTCTTTTTGAATATTACTTAAAGTTGAAAATTACAATCTTTTGCTACCTTTTTAGCTAGGTAAGAAAACTGCCTCAGCAAATCCAAGCTACTTCAATACCTGATCTGCCGATTAAAAGTCCTTGGATGCTAATTGTTTGCAGCAATTCAATAATTAAGTGCCTCAATTCCAAACAACAAACCTCAACAATTCGTTAGTAAATAAATCACAGAAAATTCTCCAACCTTTCATGCCTAGACCCACTTACTTAAATATTACTTTCATTTCCCTACGAATGAATGAATACTCAATTCTTTGCCAAAAATTTATTACCATGATATACAATTCAATTGAATATGAAATACATGAAGGAGGTGCTGAAGAGAGGAATAAAAATATTTTTTTGGTAAGCACAAAAGGCTTCATTTTTATAGTCTGCTGCTTGTTGATGGCTTTTTCATTCAATGTTTTATTTCTAAAATTTTAAAGAGCATTTGAGGTGGAATGAAAATAGCTTAAGTACTTGAGAATGAGAGTGGATGAGTGAATAGTAAACATTTTGTGATGTAATGTCATTTTTGGATGTAAATTGGAATTGACACTATTCAAATTTCTAAAATTATTTTCGATTACAAAATATTAAACTTGAATAAGTTTTTAAATCTAAAATTTTTTAAATTAAAAACTAAAACTTTCAACATTTAAATATTTTATCTCAAAAATAGAAATATAATTTAAAGTTTCAAAACTAGCAATTTCAAAATTAGAAAATTTTAAATTTCAGAATTAGAAAATTTTAAATTTCAAACATTCAAAATTATAAATTTTAAAAATAGAAATATGATTTAAAGTTTAAAAATTTGAAAATTTTAAATTTCAGAATTAGAAAATTTTAAATTTCGAAATTAGAAAATTTTAAATTTCAAAATTAGAAAATTTTAAATTTCAAAATTTGAACATTTTAAATTTTAAATTTCAAAACTATAAATTTTGAAAATAGAAATATGATTTAAAGTTTCAGAATTAGAAAATTTTAAATTTCAAGGTTAGAAAATTTAAGATTCAGAATTAGAAAATTTCAATTTATTGTCAAAAGTTTTAAAAATTGCGCTTTAGCTACAAAAAATTTCACTTACTTCCACAATTTTTCATCACAAAAAGTCAAAAGCTTTTAAAACATCACAAAAAAGCTTTGTTTCCGCATGAACAAAACGAGAAGAGAATGATACTCTTTGTGGATTTCCTTTATTTCTTATATTCAACTCTTATTTTTCTTCCAGCAACAGAGCTCATGACTATATCGACTTGTGGCACACACATGGAATAAAAGAAGAGATAAGGTGACTGTAAAAAATGCAATCTCGACTTGCAATCAACAAGAAATTAATCTTTAAACGATTATCTTTTTTTCCTATCATAGTATATGGCAACAAATGCTATGTAGTTGGTGCTGTTGCCTTCTATAGAATGCCATTCATCATTTTTTGTCTCCCATCTCATTTGTTATTTTCATTTCCATCCTTCTCCATACATGTGACCCCAATCAACTACACATTTTATGTTTTTTTTTCCTCTCCAATTTTTATATCTTGATATGGAATCCAGCCTTTGGCTTTTCTGAGATCTGATGCTAGTGAGGAAGGTAAAGCCTGTACATATTTGTTTATGCGATTTATATAGGATTGGATTAATTTTAAAACATTTTATTTTTTGATTTCTTCGTCGTATCTGCTGTTCCTTTGTTCATACCAAAAGAATGTTGAACTTATGTAAAATCGATAAAGTCTTGCCTCTCGGTGATGCTCTTTTTGGGTATGGTTTTTGATGATTTATTGGATATTGTATGTTGGGATGAACATTTTGTCCTTAATAAAGCAAAAATCGATGTAGCTAAGAAGAATGTATGCCACAACTCATTAACAATAAGAAAAATCAGGCTATAGGATTTTTTGTATCATGTTTTGTGCCTTGTTTTTGGGGTAAATTTGAAGATTCAGCATGTATCTTTGGTAATCTTATTGCTGTGAGCTGTTTCTCAATTCCAAAAGTTTAATTTTAATAAGGAATTTGAGAAAATTCGTAACCTAGATTGTCTTTTTAATACTGTAGTTTAGACATTATCACTTGTCATAGACCTTAATGGAACACGACGCAGTAAAACAGTAAAATAGGTAAAATTTAACCAAATCTAGCAATTAGTTTCCACTTTATTACATCGTGTGTCATCTTCTGAATTTTTTTATATGATCTACACATCGTGTAGATACGAATATATCATTAGAAACTGATGTAACTGAGAGAGTGTTTGGGTCTTTGTCATATCCGATTGCATAATTTTTTAAATATTGTCCTTATGGTGACCAAGCGACCGTCATGTAAATATCATTTGAATAATGTGAAATGGTCAATATCTGCAAGGATATCGTATGAGAGGTTTAAAACAAGCTTAGTGACTAGAATGATGAGAATGAGTAACGAGCTTCCAAATAAATGTAATTTAGGATCAAACTCAGATTTTTCGGTACGTCAAGCTAATACTACTTAACTTAAATTACTGAGGGGTCGTTCGCAAATTACGTCACGCTTTAGGGGGGAGGGGCAGGAGACAGTCCAAATACAAATTTTTTCTTTTTTTGGAAAATTTGTGACAAGGGGTAGGGGGCTCGAAAAAGTCGTTTTTATTGCGTGACATAATTTGCGAACGACCCCTGATGCCATTTCATTGACTCTAAATTAGCTTTGAATCCTATTAAAAATATATAGTAAAGTCTATTAAATCCCAGTTTATTACCCCAATTACTATCATCTGCCAGACTATAGAATATTCTACAGAAAATTTTCTCAATCGGTACTAAAATTTAATTTGATTCCAATCACATGTTCCCTTTTTGCCATTCAGTAATAGATTAACTTTTCTCTCTATTTTTATGCACATATCTGTTCCACATAAATTTTACAAAGCCATAATTCGCAGACGAAACTTTTAATTTAATGACTTTAAATCATAGATAAGCAGATAGATGAACTTTTTTTCCTGCTCATTTATGCATGGAAGTAATTCATCAAGCTAATTTCGGATGTATATGTGTACATGTGGAAGCAGAAAATATGTGCATGCATTGAACATAAAGTGATTTATGGCTCATGGGAGTTTTTTAAAAAAAACTTTTTTTTGCATATTAAAATTGCATTTGGATGTGCAACAACGCAAATTGCATGAATAGAGCAACATAATCTAATTAAAAAAACTTTTTCGATGTATTTTCACGCATAGCTGATTTGCTCATTTTTATTTCGGGATAATAGCAACACAAAAAAAATGGATTTCAGGTTGTAAACTTTTTTATGTATCAGTAATTTACATTTGAAATTTTGTTCACGAAATGCAGCAGCAGCTATGAACGTTGCAGAATTTTTCCTTTCGTAATTATCATACAATTTTAATTAAAATTTATTTTTGCATGCAGTCTGCATTTTTCAACAGTCACCCAATTTGGTACCAATTTAATTTTTGCAGTAAATGAATTTCAGAAGCATGTAACAGGTCATGAGAGACGATATGCATTTTAAATGCACTTAAAGCTGACGTTTCTTCATTTCATGATGCTTGGCTAAGGTTTTTAACATGATTGTGTGAAAATTGGGTTATGAAGGAGTCAAATTGAGTATTCAGAAAATTTACTTAATGATGTTGGTCGACCTAAGGTGCATCTGTTAGCTCATGCAGTTGCTTTTAAGATGGGATGTTTTTTTAACACGTAACTGAATTTAAGGTGCATTTTATGTATGTTAATTGTGATTCTAGCTCTGTTACTACCTTTCTGGAGAACTTTTGAGAATATAAGACCAGACATGATAACAAATTTCAAAATTTTTGATACATTAAGGCACAGTAAAATGCTAGATCCATAGAAAATTCAACGATTTATCATGTCGTACCTGCATCAACTCAGAAAAATCGGACTAAAATACTATTTAGACCAGAGAATGAAAAAAACATATTTTTACAATCAACTTCATATTATTCATTGCCATCAGCCATCTATCCTGACCTACATAGATGACCAACTTTAATTCAAAATCACAAACATTCTAACCAATAAACTTTAATCAATTTTTGTTATTTCTCTGTTCCATTATCAACTTTAAAAATAACAAACTTTTTGTTTCCATTCATTTTCGTTAGCCGCATGTCCCTCTAGGGGATAAGGGGCCGTTCATAAATGACATCACACTAAAATGGGATTTTTAGAAACCCTTTCCGTCGATTTATCACAACATTATTTATAGAAAAAAAGATGGTATCACAAAAAGTCTGAAAAAATGGACGTCATTTATGAATGGTCTAAACTTCTCTTCTGCTTCTAAATCTACGGGATGAAAACTGACCTTTCTCATCTCTAGAAAAAAAAACTTTCACAGCCTTCGTTATCCGACGAGTCGTGAACAAAAAAAACTTTTCTTACCAGAAAGTGGTGACAATAAAAATTGGTGGGGATCTGTATGGTACTGACCTGCGCAAAATAAATAGTTTTATATTCTGCTGATATTTCCTGTTGCACATAAAAAATTCATGCATTTTGGGGATTTTTAATTTAATTTCTTTATCGTCCACTGTTTCCATTTCGCTGTTCCTCAACATTTCGTTGTTGTCTAAACATTTTTAATTAAAATTATGATGATTAAACATTTTGCCAACAACATTTAACATTTTATTTTTAGACGACAATAAAAGTTTTTCATTTCTCTGGATTTAATAACTACGAATGAGAACCCCGTGGGGCTACTGTGAAGCCAAAAGTCATAATTTTACGTATGTTTAATGGTCGGTAGTTGTATAATCATCATGTAATCATGTGCACACCTAATTAATCATATCACATTTGAGTAATGTCGCACAGTTGGGCGTCTGTTGGAAAGTCTAGAATTTAGTAGAATGGAAGTGGATGGCGAGTGTGAATGAATTTGGTCAAAATGTGGTTGTAGTTTTGAAATAAGGATTATCTGAAAAGTAAGTATGTAAATAGGCTGAATGTTTGGAGGGTAAGGGGGAGGAGGGTAAATTTACTTTCATTTGAAAAATCTCCAATTTTAAATAACCTTTTTTGAATTAAGCCATTTTCAATTTTTCACCCATTTAAACCCCTTCCCCTGGCTTCGCTAACGCTAGGATGTCATAAGTAGAAATAAATAAAATATTGGATATGATAAATTACGTCACGCTAAAAACGACTTTCTAGAAACCCCCTCCCCCTCCTTGTCACAAATTTTCCAAAGAAAAAAAAATCTTTTGTATGGACTGTCACAAATTCTTTGACCCTCTCTCCCCCCTAAAAGCGTGACATAATTTGCGAACGACCCCTATGTTATTCACGTTGGAATTAATAAACTCAAATCGTCAGACACTATATGGATGAACTGATCGTAGCCAGAATTTTTGAAGGAGGGGTGCCCAATTTTTTATTGTTGAAAAAATCACTGTAATATAAGATTGATTTTGCAAGTAGTATACATTTTCCTGTAAAAAATTAAGATTTCGATATCGAAGATAAAAATTTTTAAAAATTTGTGCCTGGGCACCTATGGACCACCCCCTGGCTACGCCCCTGGTTCACCTGTTTATTTACATTATTGAGAGTGAGTCCGCAGTCGAGGTGTAAGCGAGGGGAAGAAGTTAGGGGTCAAACCCCCTCGATGGAATGTTTTCTCCATTTTTGTTTGGGTTTTTGAGAAAAATATCCCTAAACCCTCAAAAATTTTCCATTCGTCTAAAAGAAAATTGAATATCTCTTCTAAAAAAATATCTATCTTTGCCTTTGGTCTGCACCCCCTCCCTGTGCGGTTAATTTAAATCTGCTTGAAATGCCAAACAAAAGGAATAAAATATTATAAAATTAAGGCCACAATTTTTATTTTACCTCGACCGCAATGGTACTGATACCCACAGTACATTCCAAAATCCTGCTAATATACAATCGAAAATTATAGCCGATCACACACTAAATTTACGCCCATAGACAACATCTATTCCAAAAATCGTCATTATTACCTTACTGTGTTTACATTGCGTGTGAGAAAAACTACATTTGTAGGTTAATTTTCCGAAATAACGGTGAGTCGACAATAAATTTCACTTTTTCATCAAAAATTATACACAATAATTATGTTGGACAGGTCAAAATGATTTTACCTAACTTTTTTTGAGTAATTTTCATGGTGAAAAATTTTACGCGTAAAATATTTTCATGACATATTGTCTAGTCATTTATCTTGACCTCTAGAAGGTTTCTTTTTGTTGGTTTTCGCAACATTTGCTACGTGAAAGTTGTTCTATGTAGTCAATCCCTTAGTTCCACCAAATCACATTAAGAGCGATTTTATCGAAACGAGAATGAGTTGACATGAATTTATTTCTGTTGTTACTTCTCCATGATTTGGATTTTTCGTTGTTTAATTTCATTGATTTCTCCGTTGGACATTGTTATGACTTCAGATACTGATATCTGTAGAAACATGACCAATGTCACATTAAATAATAATAATCAATTTTTCTTTCATTTCCTTCCATCAGTTTTCGATAGAAATTCAATTATCTTTGGCATTGCTGATTGTGATTGAAATGTCTATTTTTGCAGCACATTTTGGAATTGGAAAATTCTCTAAATTTTTAGATTATAATTGATTCTTAGAAGGTCTTGTCATTGAATTGTTATGGCTGTAATCAAAAATGTATGAATTTTGTTATTTGTGAAATGAAAGGATATCCATTTGTGTTCAGCAATCAAATTTAAAGGCATACTTGGCATGATGGAACAGAGTGATATGTGAGGTACCATGGACGTAGCCAAAAGGATGTCTGAATTTTGAAACCCAGTATAAATGGAACCCATTTAATTAACACGCCTAATTAACTATGAATCAAACAAAATTTTTAAAAACGTTGGTCAAAAACAAAGTCTTCCTATGTAAGGGGGCAACTGACTGGAAATTTTCTGTTCAGAAGTTGGTTCGTTTCCTATTAGAGATCATATTCACTTGTGACATCCATCAAAAAATATGATTTTTAAAACCCCCTACCCATGCTACAAAATTTTGATTCATAGTTGTTTGATTTAAATTGTCACAAAGTCTTTAACCTCCATCTCCCTCACAAGTAATGGACATCATAAATGAATGACCAATTAGAGATTTGACCCTCGGAAATATTGTATCAGGGGCGTAGCCAGGAGGGTCTGGGGACCCTCCTTCCCCATAAGTTTTGAACCGCAGCGAGAGCACGGCTCAAAATTTTTAGGGTGGTGCCCAGACCTTCCTGGCTACGCCCCTGTATTGTATAAACTGTTGTTGAGATTACAAGGACTTTTACAATGCTCATGGTGTTAAATCATCAGACAAACTTTAAAACAATTTATTTTCAAGGTAACGATAGAACAGTTTGATTGTCCCCAGTAACCAAAACCGTTAAAAGTTAGTTAAAAACTATCTGAAAGTTAATCGCAGCTAGTTATTAACTATCTTTTTAACGGTTTTTGTTACCGGGGTGTTCTACGTTATTGAGTAAAATATCATTGAAAATTTCCATTCTACTGTTTGATTTTCTAAACGTATTTCCTGCCAAATCAATCATAATTAAAAAGCTGCGATCTGCATATGAATGTCTTCATGCTTGCGGAATTTTTCAATGTATTTGACAACTCAAATAGAACCTTTATCCTATTATTCAATCCTATTTCGCTATGAATTTTTTTTTTAATTTTCTTTTGTACGAGTTGAAATTTGACTTGTGATTACTAATTTGGCATGATGCTCTGACATTTCTGTGACTTTTTATCATATTCTTCTTATATGCACATCGTTTATTCTGCTCAGTGTTACACTTTTCACTTTTGCTATTACTCTATGTCATCCACGAAATATTTTCATGTACGATTTTTTTCTCAGTGCAATGAATTTAAATCCCCTAAATACATGTATTGTGTTTTTGAAGCTGGTAGAAATTTAGTATGATTTCATGGTTTTTGAATATGTGATGTTTATTTTTGGTCTGACTTCCGAGTGAAAAATATGAGTTTGCTTATCAATGTTGTGAGTACAATCATATGAGTCAAAGTGTTTGAGCTGAAGTGGGTCGATGATCCAGTGGTCTAGTATTTCGGTACCTGAATGCTGCAATCATGGATCCTAGATTTAAGACTTGACTTACCATTTTTAAAAAATTATTTGTATTACAAACGCTCACAGTCTTCTTCAAGGTATTCTTTTATAGACAACAGATAATAGTGTTGTCAATGAAGGAGTCAGGGGCGTATCCAGGATTTTTTTGAATATCTTTTATAAAATAGAGGGTTTGACCTCCTCCCTCTGGATACGACCCGGCGGAAAAACGGCCGACTTCAAAAAAATGTTTAAAAAAATATCAAATTGAAAATTTTCCAATTCGATCAGTTTTTCCTTCAAAATAATTCTGCGAAAAACTGCCGAAGAACTCGTGTACAAAATTTGTATAGGAATTTAGATAATACTTTATTCTGTTGAATCTGTAAAAAAATCTCGATTTATGCTATAAATCTTGTTCTGAAAACAGTTCGCATTAGACATTTTATGAGATTTGGTTGGAAAAAAAACCTAAATAAATTCCATTGAATTTTTTTTAACTGTAAATGTATGAAAATCCTCACAGCACATGGCAGATGTGAAAAGTTCGTGGAAGTTAGTAATCCTTGCACCTTATTCGACATTTTTTTTTTCTTACTTCACTGTTTCAGCTGTAAACTGCCATTTGAATAAATGAAACATCCTTTCTCACTCAACCATCCAACACACAAATACTTTGCGCTTTCCCAATCCCATTCAATGATTTATGATGTTCCGTATGAGCATGTTTTATGTCACCATTGCAATTGACATATTTTGTATGGCACCGCAAAACACGCAATTTTATTTAATTATTCATTTAACACTGAAATTTTGTTGTATGCTCCCTCGTTCGTTCTCTCAAATGTGGCCTACATTAATTCATATACATACATATATATGTGCTGATTCTGTAGTTCTATGCCGCTCATTTCATTATTGTTATTCCTCTTCACATACATGTGCTCTTTGCTGTCTGCTTTCTGTGTTAAATGTTAAATCTCATTCGCACAAAAAAGATTTTAATTTTATTTCCTCGCAAATGGCATTGTGTTTTAAAGGAAGATGAGTTTGTATGGTGTCATCGGAAGTGGATGAATAGGGGGCGTATTTTTCTGAGGAAGTGGGATTTTGAGTTTCGATTTAGGTTAACTTAGGTTAATTTGTAGATAATTTTTAAAGTTATTTTTAGTGATTGGCTTTGGTCCTTCACGTTCACCAGATTATACACCTTAGGTAGTACACTTTAGGGGTAGGTGCAGGTGTATATTGAGAAACCGGCATTGAAGTCTTGAATTAATGCTTCGTTTACTTTCTTAGCTGTCAGAGTTGTGGTTTAGTATTGCCTATAGCTGGGTTTGTCACTAAATACCGTCTCTTATGAACTAATGAATCATGGTTAACCTCATTCCAATCAATTCAATGTTCCAACAACATCGCTCACAGTAAATCTCTAGAAAAAACCATACAAAATAAGTGAAATAAATCTATTAACATAAATTTCGTATCATCCCAGAACAAGCGATAAACAGAAACAAAAAAGGCTTGAAATTAAAATTGAAATGAAAATTTATCAGAACAGTATCGAATGATGTTAATGTTAATAATATTCATGTTATTGCTTTTTTTTTGTGGGAAGCATCATGGTGAAAATTAATCTTTAATCTCTTTGAATCGTTTCTCTCTTCCACCCCTAATTAAATTATATATATTCTGCTGAAGTACAACAAGCAACAAAACAAAAGAATTAAAAGCAGAATAAATGCTGAAAGCTTTTTTTGTGTGTGTTGTTTTCAGAGGCTCTGTTTTAAGTATAGCAATATGCTTAATTGATTTTTTCATTTATTTAATATTGAATATTCTGTCTTGTTCTGTTTGCTTCCTCGTGGAGGGTTGTTTTGTTTGGAAATTGGAGATTTTGGGGCTGAAGTTTGGCCGTTGATATTTGCTTCAAAATATAGATTTGCATACCAAAATTGAAAAAATTGAATTTAGAAATTTCCAAATTAAATACTCAAAAGTAAAAAAAAATTCGAATTTCGAAAGTGAAAAATTCGAATTTCGAAAGTGAAAAATTCGAATTTCGAAAGTGAAAAATTCGAATTTCGAAAGTGAAAAATTCGAATTTCGAAAGTGAAAAATTCGAACTTCGAAAGTGAAAAATTTGAATTTTATAACCAAAAAATTCGAAATCCAAAGGAAAAATTGACTTTCGAAAAAAAAGTAAAAAAATTAACTTCAAAATTGAAAATGTTTAAAAAAAATTGTAAAACGTTATTACCACAAAATCCATAAAATTCACCAAACTTATTCTGTCTTATATCCATAGAAGTACCAGATGAAGCTGAGAAACATAATAAAGAGTGGAAAATAAATTAAATTTATAAATTAATTAATGATCATAAATGAATTTGAATAAATTACTAAAAATTAACAGATTAAATCCACTTAATTGAAGAACAAGGCTGAGTGCGAAACTTTTTTAATTAAATTTTTTTCATTGATCCTCAGCTCAGTCCCGCAAAGAATTTTTTATGTAAAGGACTCAGATAAAGAAAAAGTTTTCATCATTTCTTGGTGCTTGAAAGTCCATCAACGAAATTCCTCAAATTAAATGTTTATGTTTACTCAAAGGATATAATTTTTTGGTCTATTTTCCTTTCTTCTTTTGTTACTTCCTTTCCTCGCTTGCCGTAAAATTATTTTTATTCTGCCAATAAATTTTCTTCTTGCCATAAAAAGTTTAACAAGGATCAAATTTTATATTCATTGACATTAAAATTTAATTTTTATTTTTTTGACGGTCTTTTGAGGGAAAATGATTTAAATTCAGTGGACGTCTCAATGACTTAATTTTGGGGGATCCTCTTTTGATGTTGTTGAAAGAAAATGATTTGAATAAAGGGTTTGATTTTTTTATGAAGATTCTTCTGGCAGATAAATGGGTCATTTTTGTTAACAGAAGGCCTGAGCGACACTCTGTGGCAAATCTAATTTTTTGTCATCAAAAAAGTTAAAAGCAGACTTCAGGGTGTCGTTGGAACACCCCAACGTCTTTATGATTCTTTGTCATTTCACAGAGATCATTCACTTATTACGTTATGCAGAACAGAGACTTTTTAGACCCCCCTCCCCCTCGTTACAACTACTCCTAAAAAGCGAATGTAATAAGTGAACGAACTCTTAGCACGGTGACGTAGCGATGCCCTGACGACTGTTGAGCCGCTCGAGATGAGTGATTTTTTGGATGTTGTCATAATTTAATAATTTGCATGGTAAATTTTTAATATCCCTTGAAGTAACCGACCCTTGGCTATGCGTTTGGAAAGAAGCATACTCTACGATATCCCGAAATGGTAGAAAATTCCCTAAGTATGTATAAATTCTGACTTTATGTTACAATAATCTAAAATTCATCAAAAAATAGATATCCTTAACAACAGGAATAATATGAACACATCAAAAATTCCTATTTCAAACCAAAGCATCAATTAATATTCCCTAAATAAGCACAAAAAATTGTACAGTTCCATAACTTTTCTACCGTAAAGAAAATTCACAATACCTTAACATTATCATCATATCTCATTCATTAAACATATCCAAAGAAACGTGACACGTACGTATGAGAAGCATTAATTACAACATGTAACAGTTCACACATTATTATTCCTCTTTCATACCTCCACGGCTGTTACGTGAAATACTAAAATAATTAATCAATTAATAATTTGTTACTATCAAGCGTAGATTGACGCATAATTGAATTATAATTAGCGGTTTTTGAAATTCAATGCGGCTTTATTGATTTGACTTTTTTTAGGTCACAGCTTTGACGTGAAAATTTCATTATTTTGTTGTTAAGTTTTAATGAACTGGGATGGGAGATGGATTGAAATTATGGAAGATTGATAGATGAATATTTAATAATAAGGACGTAATTTTATGGGTTCTTTGAAATGATCGTATTAAATATTAAAATGTATAAAATTTTAGGGTCGATCATAAATGACGTTCATCAAAAAGTAAACACTTAAATTTTTCATCATCAACAAAGAGCCAAAAACTCCAACATTTGCGTCACAGATTACACCACATTTATTACTTTCACTGCCAACAACAGACCTTTCTAAAAATAGAACATCCAACAGTCTTTCAAAATTATGCCTTTAGGGCTGCAATCAATTTAATTTTAATATTGTTTAAAAGATGTGTTTGGACAGCAATGCAAAAGGAGATCAAAGTCACATTACAATATAATATACAATCCTATTACTACTACATGGGTCAACATCATCCCACGTGTGACAGCTTCATTGATTCCATTGGGATGAAATTAGCAGTTTCATTTCAACAAACTGTCAACCCTTTTTGTACGTTTTTTTTCTGCTGGAATGTTTTTACAGAAAATAAATGGTTAACGTAATTGGTTGTGAGAGAGTTGGGGACATAATTTGAAGGTTATACTAAGGAAATTTATTTAGAAAAACTTGTCCTGTATTTCTTATCGATATGCACTTTTTTTGTTAATTAGGACAATGAAGCTTAATTTTCTATCTAATTTAATTGTATTTTCATGTTTTCAAGCTTCTCAGTACAATGCTGAACATTTTTCATCCGACATTTAATAAAAAATGAATCAGTTGTATCTGCCAGAAAATGTTCTCCGACGAACAAATTTTACAGCTTCTTTGAATGACAAACGAATTGCTATAACGATAAAATCATTGATGTCTTTCTTCAATGAAAATCTCATTTCCTTGTTTCCAATTTGCGATTTATAATTTTTGAGGATGGTCTGTACTTAAAAATGACTAAATATGGTATTTAAAATTTTAATATAAAGCAGAATGGAATCTTGAGCATAAAGCCTTGCTAGTACTAGTCACGCGAGTGTAAGCCTTCAATGGCTGAATGACTGGATATCCCAGCAATAGACCGGCAATCTAATTATCTAATTTTTTTATCTAATTTTAGAGGGCGTTGGTTCAATTCCCAACAGAAGCCAATATATAGATTCGACAAGAGTTTGCACACAATGCTTATGGGCAAGTGTGTAGCCATGGAGAGAGACCTAGATGACCACCGACCTCCCCACCCTCGATTGAAAATATTCTTCAATTTGTAAGGGTTTTAACAAGAATTTAAAAAAGTTCCTTTGAGGAGCACCAAAACCTTCTTGCTGTTGGCATCATAGTATTGCACGTAAATTCACTCAACAAAAATTGAAATACTTGACGAGCATCAATTCTAGTTTCCTCTTTTATAAAATATCGATTTGCTCATGAAGCTTCTACAAAATTTAATTTAATATATCCGAAATACTTTTCCAAGAAGGAGAATACAATTGATTCGAGGATGAACAAGATTTTCATTGATGAAAATACGCCTTAACTTTTATTGTACGATTAGAAATTATGACATTGAGATTAAACTAGGAATTCTTCTTTATCGCATTTTACTGAAAATAAGGAAATTGTAATGAGCCTTCAGCATACAAATGGGTGTTCTTGGAATAGTAACTGATGATGGGTTGATTTAGAACAGTGATGCCCAACCTGTGTGCCGCGGCACATTACTGTGCCGCCAAAAAAATTTAGTGTGCCGCGAAAAAATTTCAGAAACCTCAAAAATTCCTAGTTTTTTGAAAATTTAAACCTTTTACACTAGATAAGATGGACCCAAGCGCCGAAGCAAAAAAAAAACGTCGCACAAAAAACCATTGGGTGTGCCGCCAAAAATATTTGGTCTATAAGTGTGCCGCGGTGCAAAAAAGGTTGGACACCACTGATTTAGATAAACGAAAGTTCACATCAAAGCATGATAATGATTATGTACTTAAAGGTAAATATTATTGACATGTCATTAGCGAGCAAGATTGTAAGCTGAATGTGGAGACGGTGTGTATTCAAGACTAGGAAGGGGAGGAGCTAGAGGAGGCTCGATGGAGGTCTGGATTTTCATATTCACAATATTTTCGTATACATTTTCAATTTTCAGGAAAGACCCAAATTTCCACATGCCAATTTAAATAAGGACCCTCTGACTACGTTCCTGAGTCTGGAGGTTTCAAATGATTTTTCTAAGCTATATTTAAAAAATATATTTAAACTTCAAAAAATCGATAAAAATTCAAATTTTAAAAAATCCGTTAAATTTTAAATTAAATTCGAAATTCTTAGACGTCCCTGGAATTAAATTCATGACTCAAAAAGAAGCATTTTTTCCATTCAACTATAAACTACAAACTACGATAATTACAACAATAATTTATCCTCTTGTTTAATCTGTATATGAAATCTTCAATCCTTTGATCTTCTCAAAAATGTTATCTCAGCATTAAATATTTATACAGTAAAATTGTTTGAATGTCAAATACACAAATTTTACCAGACTCATTATGAAATTTCATTTATTCGTAATAAAGTAAATAAATTTAATTGAAAATTACCAAAAAAAATTTCCCTCAAATGAAATTTGCTAAACGCTTTTGTGTGCTGAGTGGAACGAAGAAGTTTGAGTAGAAATGTTGGAAATTTTTTCTCAGTGGTTCATTTATCATGCATGGAATTTGAAAATGCTTCAGAATTGTTATTGCTTTTGAGGCAGAATGTCTTGAGAAATGGCATTTTGGTGTTTCGTAAAATTTATTTCTTTGTCAAAAATGAAACGAACATCATTGGCATTGTGGAAATAACATAAGTTTCTGAAAGCTTACTAAACATTAATTTCAAATCATCAAATCATCAATTTTACCCAGCTTAAAAGAGGATAACAAGTCAAATTACAAAATTATGTTAAATTTTTCCGGGCAGCACATAATTAAATGATCATAATTCGGCTGTCAAGAGGTCTTTTAGTGTTAAATTTTCTTATTTTGGCAAAAGCTTCTTTCTACATATAAAAAAATCAAAGTATCTCTCAAAAATTGTTGCCAACGCAATTATAGATGCTACATAACTGCACCATTCACTGAAAAATGATTAACACATTAGAAATATTCGAGACCCATTGCATTGCAGCCATATGATCGAAATTGGACTACTTTAGGATATACACTTACTCAAAAGTAGGCAGATACATCAATAAGGGGCGTAGCCAAGGGGTGGTCCTTAGGTACCCACCCGGGCACCCTCCTAGAGATAAAAATTGAATATAAATTTTTACTTTTTTTATTTTTAAAATCGAAAGTTTAATTTTTTTACAAAAATTGTTGGTCTTTCAAAAATCCTGACTACGCCCCTGCAATATGGCAGTTAATGTCGCTCGGGTTCAATATCATTCAACTCCAATTTAACAATTCTTTCAATTTTCTCAATTTTACATTATAAATTTTTTTTGACGGACACTTCTGACCATTAAATCCCAATAAATGTACATAATAATGATAAATCGTAATTTGATTGATTTTGATTTTGAAAAATTTAAAAATGAATTATTCTTAACAAAACAGAACCTTTCCATTAAGCTTTTCAGATTCTCCATAATTTACAGAAATTGATTTTCAATTATTTTAAACGTCTATCATCTTTTGACTGATGTTGATGTGGCGTATTAAAGGAATTTCATTAAAATAAATTTACAGAACGAATTATGTGGTCAGAAATGCTATAAATTTTAGTCAAGAAGAGATACAACCCACACTTAATTCTTCAAAGACTTAAGATTCTCTTAAATTAGGAAGGATAAAAGCTTTTAATAGCTTCTTTCGTTTACACAGCATCTTTGTGTGAATGAAAAAGTTTAAACATAATTTTTCATCATTCCATATGTAAATAAAATTACAAGAAAAATATAAGAATGCTATTTTTAGCAAAGTTTTTTCCTGTGAATTATTATGTAATACATTAAGGAAATGTTCATTAAGCTTGAAGAGTTTGAAAGCATTTTAAGTCCAAAGGGTTGAATATAATTATCAGATTTGCATCTCGAGGAGATTCATGTCATCTTAGGGGTCGTTTATAAATGTCGTCATGCTTTTTAGTTGTGTCGAGCTTTTTAGTGCTTTTTGAATAAATGAAGTTGTTGAATAAATTTGACTGTCCTTGATTAACGTCATTTATGAACAGCCTGTTAAGATATTCTATTCTTAATTGATAGTATGGAAGCAAGAAGAAAATTGGCTTAATGACATAAACTCCTTGAAAGCTTTCATACTTTTTCATCTCATTTGGATAATTTTTTGAAGTATTAGCTTTGATATTATGCATACCCATGAATACATCGAAGAATATTTAGGAATTTAATCATATGTAATGGAAGCAGCGATAGTTCTTCGTTTGCAGTCATAATGAATATTGGAAAATTTTCTTGCAGGAATTGCGAATGTAAGATTGCTGCTTGTAAAGATGATAGGTCAAATGGATCTTGGGCCCGAGGTCAGGTTTCATACAGGAGCATGATAAAGGTGGGGAAGGTTGTGGCTTTTCCATATTTTCCTCAGGATGTCTTTCTACGTCCCTGGTTCCAAATTGGATCATTTCTTTGGTATACCCTTCCATAGCCAGGAGGTATTAGGTGATCAAAATTCCCTCGTGATAAAATCTCAACCAGGGAGGTGAGTTTGGATGCGATCCGGAACCCCCCTCCCCTTCTTGAAAATTTCTTTACATGGAAAAGTTATCCCTTAATTGGATTCAAAGACGAACGAACGGACCGATGAAAGGATTGCTGGACGAACAGACAAATAGAAAGGTAGACAAGCTGAACGAATGAGTTAGTATCTCTTGCTTCGGAAAATTATTTTAATCCAGACCATGACTGAGTCAAAGTTTTTCACAACAGCATAAACTTTCACAAAACATAAACCCATAAATCCCATTCATCTTTCCATTAAAAAGAAAATCTGTTGATGTTATTGCGTTAATTTCACGATAATGAATAAATCAACATCACATAAGCCCTGTATGTGCTGTAGATTATGATGATGTTGATGATGATTATGACGGTAAATGTTTACAAAAGTCTCACACAGTTTGCATAAAACGCTAAAGTCTCTATTATTATCATGAAAAGAGTGAATGGATGGATGGATGAAGAAGAAGAGAAAAGTAGCAGAACATAAATAAAATTTTATGTTATGGAAATTTAAATTAATGCGATAAAAAATGACGATGAAGATGCAAAGAAACAATTTTAATGGCCAATACTACAAAGTACTAATTGAGTTATTTAATAATAAATTAATGAATGCACACTCATTTTTTTATTGCCATGAATATCCGATAACATGACAAGGAAAATGGATAGCACAAGACAAACGATGATTGTCCGCATAGTATGAATGGTCAAATGACGGGGAACAATTGTGAAATGAATGAAGATGAATTGTAGTGGCAGAATGATGTCGTGGGAGAATGAGCATGATACGAAAATTGAATTCTATGAATATCAATGATTCTTAATTTTATTCTGAATTTTTTGTCATGTCAGCAGTTTCTCTGAGTGATAAAAGTGACATTTATAGGGAAGTATATTGAATTTTAAATAATTTTTGACATGTGGATGTTACTGGGATGCCTTCAATTGAGAAGATTTAGTGCTAGAAATTGGTGGAAGGGAACTTGTATGAACAAAGGGCACCAAGTCTACCCGAATTTCAAATTATTTCTGGAATCCTAAAAATCACATCATGCTGGGACTTAAAGCAAGCCAAAATAAAATCCGACGCTACTTTGTTCTATTTTGTTATGATTTAGGTTAATTTTTGACAACCTTCACACTAAGGCTTCAGAAATTAAATATCACATCGCATAACCTTCACCGTAAGCGACACAGACACCCCACATACTATTCAAAATATCAAATAATAATATTTTCGCAACTAACTGTTTCCAATTGATAAGGTCAAGGACTTCGGGGAAAATGTAAATCGCATTACTGTTTTCACTTGAAAATTGTGAGAAATTGAATATTTTCAAGGAAATACTTTCATTCCTTTTTGGACAAAAAAGTCTTCTTGATTCTGTTTATGCGCACTTTTATTTCGTTAGAACGTGGCATGGCATAAATATGCAGTAAAAAGCTTTTTATCGTAATGCCTTTTTATCTCTTCAACTTGTCTTTTTCTTTATTTTTTTTTCAAGCATCACTCTTGAATTGGAGATTTTAAATTTTCTTTGATTGTCCACGTGTTGCGGAATTTTTTATTCTGTTAAGAGGATTTTTTTTGAAGGTATGTTATGTTTTTAAGTCTGGTGCTGAGTTTTGGGGTGAATATTTTTGTTTTGATAAAATTCGAGAGCAAATGGAAATAAAGCAGTTAAGAAGGTTTCTTCTTTAACTGCATTTTTTTTGGATATGCTCCTGAATTTTATTTTAAACTTAGTTTTGGTCGAGCCCATTGGCTTCAAACAGTTCTTATTTTTCAAGCACAAAATTTCAAAAATTTGGTTTTTTAAAATTGAAAATGACCGTTGTAAATCAAAACAAATTTTTTTTTGCTTATTTTAATTAAATACGGGTAAAACTTGGAAAGTTGAATTTAAAAAAAAATAACGGTTCATGGTACTATTTTCAGCCAATGGGGTCGAGCTTTTAATTAGTAATTGTTTCAAACAGAATGTTAGGACTTAATGATGGTCCACATCAAATGCATCTCTTGTTAATTTCACATTCTTGGAAGGGGGTAAAGACCTAGCAGTTTTCTCTCAAACCCCTAGCAAATTGAAGAAATTTTCCAAAGAGGTAAGGGTTTGACTTAGAAACCCCCCCCCCCCCCCCCTGCCAATACCCCTCCAATACCAATATGAGTAAATAAAGCCTTTTTAACCCCTACACACTTTCCTCACCCTTTTTATGTCACTGTTTCCAAAAATATATTCAAAACTGCGTAAATTTCTCTATCTTTATCTTATTAATCCATTCATTCCCAGTCTTAAATTTCAGCCACTTATTTTCATGAAAAAGAAACGAAATCTCAAGCACACAGAAAAAGCATCAGCAAAATTCACTCTGGGAATAAAACACGATAAAAAAGAAAGAAGAATAAAGCCTCAATGCCTCAGAAATGAAGATTGAAATTATTGATTTTCTTCCATAATATTTCGTTCTGGGTTTTTGAGGCTTCAAAACAAAATAACAACAGTTAGCATGCGAAATAGGCCTTACAAACAGCAAAGTGGATATACTTTCCATTCTGTCATGCCAACGCGATAAAGACGAAAGAAAAGTGAAACACATTCCTTGACATTAAGCATACAACCAGTCCCCGGGTGAATGTCATTTCGAATGATGTATTTTCAATATCTCTCTTGTTGTTGTTGTTCATATTGAATTTTTGTGTTTGTGGATTGAACGAGTACTTAAGGAAGTCGATGGATGGAAGAAAAAAAAACAAAGACTTGCATTAGATTTTTTTTTGTGCGGATAAACTCGATTTTCTACCTAAACCGAGATAAAGAAGTTTCGATGATTGACAGGAATGAAAAAGCGCACATCTACAAGAATGGAATAATGGATGTCAACAACAACAATGTAAAGAAAATGAAAAGCAGCAGTTCAGCCCAGAATTTCGGAGGAAAATGATATGTTGCATTTACATGAGAATAGGAGAAGAATTGGAGCGGAACTAAGTTTGAGTTGTCGAAGATTTTATTGTTGTGGGTATGGTTTGATGCATGGCGCATTTTTAGGAGGTGAAGGGTCGTTTGGATAGGACGGTAGGCTAAAAGTGGCTATTTTATGCCTCATTCGGATTTTGGTTCCTAAAATTTGACTGGAATCTACCCAAAATGTGACCAAAGTTTTTCAAATTTTTATGTAACGAAAATTTTCAAATTTCTTTGTAACGGAAATTTTCAAATTTCTTTGTAACGGAAATTTTCAAATTTCTTTGTAACGAAAATTTTCAAATTTCTTTGTAACGGAAATTTTCAAATTTTTCTAAACTAAAAGCTACCAAATATGTTGTGAAGGTAAGATGCTGTAAGATGATTCCTCTTTCAAAGACGCACTACAATTAATTCTTGACATAATCTTCAAATTCCAGCAATATTAGTCCTCAAAACAATCCTAAATACACATAAAGCTTCACAAATAGACAAACTGCAGCATTCACATCATTCAACCTTGAATACACAAAAGAACTCATGCTAAAAAGTAAGTGACAGAAACACGAGAAAAAGCTTTTCTGCTGAATCTTTAAATCACTCGTTACCCACTCACAATCGCTGCTTGATGCCTTTTTTCAACTTCCTTTTTGTATACATTCGTGTCGTTTACATTGCTTTACTTTCATCTCTCACACAGATTATTTGATTGTTATCATCTTCAAGTATTATTGTTGTATTTACTTGTTCAGAGGCTCCAAAGAGATCACAAATTTTCTGTTATTCTTCATGCTTTTCATGCCTAACAAAAAAGAAGACATATCTTAGAAGCGGAATAATAAGATTAATGTTTTGTATTTGTTCTCCATTTTCTTTTTTTGATCATAATGGTAATTTACTATGGGAAATAAAAAAAAGTTTTCCATTCAGTTCTGTGTCCTTTAAACAATTTCTTTTCATTTCTCGCTCTCTTCATAATTTCTTTTCTTGTCAAGCGAAGATAATTTCTAGCCTATTTCCACACAATAATATGCTTGTGTCCGCACTTTTAACATGATTTATGAGAATTGGGGCGTTGGCTCAGTAATAGAGTGACATAGTCTTGAATTGTCACTAGAAAATTCACAGTTTGATAGCTAAAGACAATATTTCGACATGGGCATCAAAATTTCTGCCACATGGCTGTTATCAGAACCGCTCCATGGTTTAAGAAGCACTAAATATGAAGATACGGTCATACGGAAATTAATTTATGGAAGGCACAAATTTCAAATTTGACTCCAGTAACTAGTTGTTCGGTATACCCTAGAGTATATACTACCTTAGAGTTACCTTAGGTTATAGCGAGGGGTATGATGTTACCCTAGGTGAGGAAACGCAGGATTAATCAAAAAACTCCCAAAAAATCTGGGCATGGAAGCAAGATTTCTGGAAAATAACGATAAATCTCTAAGGTATAGGAAGCAAGGTATCTACCTTGCTCAGGGATGTTTTCTAGGATTTTTGGGATTTTTCAGGATTAATACTAAGTTTCTCCGCCTTAGTTTTTACCCATTCACCCCCCCCCCCCTGCCAGGGCCCTGGCTAAGCCACAGATATCTATACCACTAGGGTGATTTTTTGTGAAAAATTGGCTCAAATAACTGAAAAAAATTAGCCGCTGATGAGAGAACCTTACATGTCACTCTAGGCAACAAACTCCAGCTACAGGCACTTACAACTCTTGCTACGCCACTGCTAGCAATAAAAAATGCGCTCTAGTCTTGCTTTAAAAAACTTTCTAACTCACCAATCGACCTTCATGCCCTCAATAAACCCATAAGTAGATCAACCTCCAAATGATTTCATAAATACAATTCGAGATGAAATAAATATATTTTCAAAGTATTTTTTACGTCTCAAGTCAATCATCTCTAAGTCTTTTATCAATCACATAAAGAAAACTTTTCTTTTTTGTTGAACATAAACACAAACAAAAGAGGTAAACAACGAATAAAAATTGACTTCTTCTTGTATGTTGTTTTTTGGGGAATTTGAAACTAAACAGAATTATTTGTAGAAAGGAAGTCGCTTTTATTATGTTTAATTTGGAAAGAGATTAAAATGGATTGAATGGAATTAATTTTCTTTTTGAAATTTATATAAGATGTTTGATTTGAAAATAAACAATCACTATGTATGAGATTGAAGCTAGTGATAAAAGAAAGGGTCGATGAAATTGCAAAAATAATTGAGATTGAAAGTTTAGTGAACCATCTGTTAAAGAAAATAAGTATGATTGAGTTATCTAGAAGATTCAATCATTTTTTGGGTCCAGTGTTATGACTTGAATGCCCTTGGGCAACCGAGAGACAATTTCTTAAGTGCGAAATCAGAAGGCAGTTTGAGTTAGTTCCTATGTTATCATAGACGTGGTCTAGTCTAGCCGTCCAGACACCCACATAGAATCTAGGCCAATCTATACAAATTTTTGGTACCTGGGTACTCACACTAGCCTAGATTCTGCTTGGTATCTGGTACATGAACATCAAGTTTTGGTCTAGATGAGTTCAATGCTATTACAATAGTTTTTGGTACCTAAGGAGCAATTAGGAACGGTTTCTATATTTCCGGAACACCACAAGTGTTCCATTTGAAATCTCAGATCCTCCAAGTTAATTTCATATGGCTGCCTTTGCTTACATTCAGTTGCTCCGGTAAGCGTTTTTCAAATCATAGTGTCCGGGCCATGGACCATTACCTCGTCACCTAGTGAGTCAAAACTTTATCTCTGGTAGGTCTTAGGGGTCGTTCACTTATTACGGTCGATTTTTAGAGAGGAATTAGCCTGAGATTTTTCTAAGAAGTCGCTGTTCTGTGTAACGTAATAAGTGAACGACCCCTTAGGGGTTGTCCATAAATAACGTTCAATGTTTAAGGGAGGAGAGAATCTGACGCTGTGTCACACTTCCATACAAAAGAATAATTTTTGTATGAAAATTTTGTGAAATAGGGGGAGAGGGTCTAAAAATCTAGTTTTCTGTGTGACTTCATTTATGGACAGCCCCTTACTCATATTTTATTTTTTTTTTTTCAGAAAAAATTCAGATAACAATGCTGATTTTGACTAAAAATTGAGTAAATAAATCCCCACTTTTGGACACAAATTTTTCAGCTACTCCAAAACTACATCATCAATTATGAAACCCAACAGAATTTCTGATCAAAAACTAAAAAAATGCCATTTAAATTCATTACATCTAAGCATACATAAATTCTTTCCAACCAATTCCGCTCCATTCCAACTCAAATACCATAAACAAGTCTTAATTTACGTAAAAGAGAGCTTAGAGAGAATTTTTTCCACAACATTTTAAAGCTCAAATTAAAAAATAAATAACTTACTTAAAAGCTTGCAAAAATAAATTTCCATCTAAACTGTCCTCAATAAAATAAACAGCACATTCATGGAATGCCTTGAATTGATCTACAGTGCCTCGTTTTCTCAATTTGTTTGCGCTTCTTTCTTCCCCCACGAAAGCATTAAAAGAATTTTTTGTTGTTCATTCATTCACTTTCGTCGTATCTATTTGATTTTAATGGCTCTGAAAGAGTTTCTCTTTATGCATGAGTAGCGTCTAAAGAATCGTTATAAGATGTGACAGTTGAAATGTGAGTTTATCATGCGTTCTTGTATGATACCTAAAAATGCGGCTATGTTTTGTTTTTCTGACATTTTTGCATGCTGGTTGTAAGAATTTGACAACGAAAACAATGAAAGGAATTCGGTAAACAATGACAGAAGTATGTGAGGAGGAATTACGAGGAAATCGGGGAAAAATGAGTTTGATTTGAAAGGGATTGTTGTATTTTGTAGCGCAGTTTTGGGGATACTGAAAAAGTCCAAGAGCATCAGCGTTTTTGAAACTTTTTGGTTTACTTTAGACAAAGTATTTTGGTCATGTATTAAGATCAACGAAGATGTATAGCTCGACCATCACAAGGCTCGATTTAACAGCCATTTGGAGGTCATATTGGGTTTGAATTTCTAGTATAATCCATGTGGATTTCAAACTGCTGACTTTGACTTTAACATTTCTTGCCAAGTGTATTATAAATATTTCAACATACTGACCAGCACCTAAACTTAGATTTAGATTATTATGGGATTCAAATGACTCTTGTGATGACATTATTTTTTGTTGCTTAAAACGGGAAGCTGATGCATTTCCAGTGCAAATGATTTGATAAAGTTACAAGTGAATCCTGTCGAGTCTTGATCAAATGATTGTTGTATCAGCAGGATTTAATTATACTGCAAGATTCAAGTACTAGGATCTTAGACCGCCCAACCAACTTCAGCTTACGCATAACATCTAATTTCTCATCAATCCCAGATCAAAAAGGCTCCAGTAATCCACAAATCCACTGATGATTCTTCCCTTATTTATGCTAGTTTGCTTGCTATGAGCTGTTTGATATGTACAATGCTGATACATTCTTACACAATTTCATAGGTCTCAAACAGCTTGAACAAAGCATTCCTACCTTTTGAAAGAATTGAACGAAGGTGATGAATGACGAAATGATTATTCTTGGCAAGTTATGCGGCAGACAAGCAAGTAAGCACAAGCTGAACTTTTTTCCTCACTTCTTTTATTCTTTTATTAATTCCTCCTCCGTTTTGATAACACGTCTCTGAATATTTGACGGTGTGGAAAATATCTTTCGCCTCAACAAACTTTCATTCCAATGGCAGATAGCAGTGCCAGCTGTAAAAGTAGGAATATAAAATTATTGTTATGAAAATCTTTCTTTTCTGTTTGTATATATGTGAATTTAGATATTCTCGCATTCTCATAGCTGTAAAGCGTACAGCAATAACAATAATAACGATGATGCTTGGTTGATTTCAATACTTTTTTATACAGAAAAAGATGCGATAATGAGAGTAACGTGAATTAATTTAATTTATTGTAAAAAATAATTTCATGCCTTTTAGAATTTTTTTTCTTTTGGTGTGTGCTTCCGTTCCTTTTTTCGTTCTCTCTTTTAATGCCCCGGATACAACTGGTACAGAAGAAAAAAACCTTTCAAGTATGGAATGTTCAGGGAATTTTGGTGTGAAGTGCATTTTTAAAGCCACTTCCTTCCACCCAGGGTATTTCACCTACTGTAGGACAAACCACCTAACCTGCCCTAGGGTACCCCATTTAACCTACCTACCCACCCTCCTACATACCTTCTAGGGTACCCAACCTACCCTATCCTAGAATATCCCATCTTTCCTTCCCTAAGGTCCTAGATTGAGGGAGAAGGTAGGGTAGGTAGGAGCACGGTAGCCCTAGAAACAGGTTTTCGAAAAATCGACCCTTGCTTGTCTGTCACAGACATTAAATCATTCTTGTATTGTAGGGATGGGTACAGATAAACAAAAAATAGAACCAATTCTAGATACTGTATGACTTAAATAATAGATATGGATATAATTGCTTTGGTAGGGACAGGAAAATGTTGAAAATGGATAAGATGTTGTCCGGAGAGTTTTATTCCCCCAGAATCTGTCCATCTGCTTGACTCATCAGAATACTGTCCGTAATTTTTTTTAATTTTTTAAGAATTTTGCCCTAGATTGTCCAAAAAACTCAATAATATATCGCCCTAATCCAATCTACACTAGGAAAAAGTTATTGACATAGTCCAAAATCATACAATGCCTACAATAGCTCCAATTAAGAAGTTTGTGTATAATAACATTAACCAAATCAATATCATTTGTTCAAATTAATTCTTCAGAGAATTTCATTCATGAACATCAGCACCAAATGGACATCCACTAAAAATTAAGACAATAATCACATTATCATGAACATTTGTTCAAGCTTCAAGAGAAAACGAGAAAATTTTACGCAATGAAAATTTTCTTTTCTCAACAAAGAAGGAAAAAGAAAACGAAGAAGGCAGAAAAGATGTGAAATGATGATGAGGATGTAGGTGAATTGAGCCATGTGGCTGTAATGATATTTCGATCGATTGACTCAGTATCGCACTTCTGTGAGGAAAAAAACAAGCTTTACTAAACTTCCGTTATTATTTACATCATCAACATTATTTCACATTTTGCTCGCGGTTAGGATTCTTTTTACTTCCATTAACTTACTTCCAAATACTCTTCATGTTATTTCTTTTGCCTTTGCCTCTTATTTCAATACTTGACACTGCTTCTTCTATGTGCATTTGCTTCGAAAATGGTGTTTTTGTCAATTCAGTAAGCATTTTCATTGACATCAATATATGTTGTATATAGACACAGATAAGTAGCATACAGAAACAAGAAACGAGATGTGAATCCTAACAAATTTTCTCAATGTGAAAAATAAGAAGAAAATTGATTAAATATTTATAACTCAAAATCGAAATAAGGAAATGGAAAAAATGGAGAGAAAAAACTCGTTCTTGTTCAAATCAATTGAATCCTTAACATGTATGCTTCCAAATCCCATTGAACGAAAAAAAAAGCTTACAAAAATTTTAATTGAATTTTGCTCAAAGATCTATGCACACAATAGCTTGAGATGATAAAATGTTTTAGGGGGGGGGGGGGGGGGGTGATTAGGATTGCTTGTGAGTGTTGTTCGAAAGCATGTTGGTTTTGACCGGATGGATTGTTTCTTTTTTGGACTGATATATGAATGAAGCATCGTGTTCATTAGTCGTTCAGCTCGAGACACTTCACTCAGCTTGAAGACACCTTACTCAACTTGAAATACATTCCGCTCAGCTTAAGGCATCCCACTCAGCTTGAAAACATTCTGTTCAGCTTGAAAACATCCCGCTCAGCTCGAACAAATCTCCCCCAACCCAAATATGTCTCGCCCAGCTCAAGAACATCATGCTCGTTTTGAAAATATCCCATCCACTTCTACAAATTGTTTCATTCAAAAGAAAATTTTGCTGAGTCATGTCCTGCAAAATTCAATTAACTTGAATCCAAATTCAAAAGCATGTAAAAGTCACAGTAAAAAGTCCTTTAAGAAATCCAATCTAGTTCAAAACAGTAGCCCTTAACCATTTCTTTTGTAACATCAATTAACCCAATTGAATCCTTAGCAAAAACCAGAAGCTACACATGCAAAGTATGTAGTTCACATCCCAATCAATTGTTGTAGATTGTCAATTGAATTTTAAATACATTCAATAGCAAAAAATTTCTTATTTCACTCGGCTGTCTGTTTGTCATTTGCCATTATCCTAATCATCATAAAAACCAAAGGGCTGAGTGTTGTCTCCCTTTGTTTATCGATTTTTCTATCATTTCTCTTCAATTTTCATTTGTGAATGTTTCCTAATGAACCAGAAGCTGAAACAAACAGAAAATCAGAATATTGAGAATCATGATGGCAATTAGAGAAATTGAACGTTCATGCATTGAATCTAGTGTGGATGTTTGGTTATATTTTGTATGTATGTGTTTTGAATATCCATGACATGCCACATAGTAGTTGATTTTGTCATTCAGTTCTTGCTTCGGATATCTATATTATTGGAATGTGCAAGCAAAAATTGTTGGTTTTTTGGGTACGGATGGCTATAACGTATATTTTGAGCATTTTTGGCATGATCAGCTCGGTTCACGCTCAGCTCGACTTCTTTTTCGAGTCACGCTCAGCTCGACTTGTTCGAGTCTCGTTCAGCTCGACTTGTCGGCTTGCTCTAGTCTTGTTCAGATCGTCTTGTTTGAGTCACGCGCAGCTTAATCATTTCAAATCTAGCCAAACAACTTCAAACAGGACACCCAGTTCATAGTTTTATTAATATTTACTTCTCCAACGCAAAATGCTGCTTCAAAAGAATTTTCTTCAACAAATTGAGAACAGAATAAAATCTAATTTGTATAGTTGGATGTACCATAAAGGCTATATGTTATTCAATGAATGAGTCTTTTAATATCTATTTATGTGTGGTATTGGTCAGAGTTTAATATTGTCTCCACATCTCATCTCATTCCAGTTTCTCAGCTGGAAATTATGAACGACAATTCAAGAGCATTTTATGGGCATTTATTCACTAATGAAAATTAAAAAGATGAAAAAAAGAAGATAAAGCCATAGGAAAGTGTGTAGGACTAGTCATTGACTCTAATCTTCTTCGTCTATGAATGTGAAATGAATGGAAATTTTCATTGAGTACAATAATCACAATTATGAAGACTTCACAAATTATTCGTTATTGGACGGAGTGCCATTATTAAAGAATATAAGGAGGAAATGAAAAAGCTTTTCTAGCACGAGAGGCCATGAGATTGTGTCTTATCGATACGTTGTATCTCAATGGTTCTGCCTCTCGCTACAAGGTCTTCACAAATCTTGATGGAAATTTCTTCTTCGAGTGACATAGATTTTTTGTGCTAGTTGGCTTTTTCTGTTGGAAATTAAATAACTCGTGCTGATTTCTTTTTGAAAAGTTTTTTTATTATTTTATCTTAATATACTATGTGATATTATTTTGTTCGTCATTTGACTTTTTTGACTGACTGGTTATAAAGATTTTAAGGAAGTTGAATTATTTTTGTATCACTTTGATCAATTTTGAACCAGATCAATTAGTTTTGAACCGAATCAATCAGTTTTGAACCGGATCAATTAGTTTTGAACTGGATCAATCAGTTTTGAAACGTTTTTTGTGATTTTTCCAAATATTAAAACTTTCAATATAATTGTACAACCATAGCCAAACTGTAGTAATATATGTAAAATCTAAAAAAGATTGTCCCATATATTTACATGCATGTAAAAGATTTCCACAGGATTAGCAAATTTTCTGCAACAACAAATGTCCTGAAAAAGGTGATAAATCGAAAGCTTTACTCCTTTAAACCCTAAAAAAATTCTCTTCATTCTTAATCCTCGACAGAGTCATGTGACGTTTCAAAATCACACAAAAACCATTTGTAAGTGTTAAAGTCCATAGTCTCTTAATCTCATAGCTTTACGTCATCATACCCAATCTAAGATAAAGAAATGCCTCAAGCTTATAATTTGCAGTCATTTTGTGGCTTTTATTATCGTTATTTCTATGTCACAATAATCACACGCAATATATCATTATTATAACTTCCAATTGTTTTTCCATTTTCATTTTTCGGACATGTCAATTCACAAAAGCACATATTTTTTGGATTGGAATCGAATGAATTGGAAAAAAGAAGCAGAAATCTCGTTTCCACCATTAAACTTAACGTTTCATGAAAAATGTCCTTAAATATGACAATTGAATTGAATTCTGTGCATGTATGTATGATGTTTATGGAAATAGTAGATAGAAATTGCCATTTCTCTCCCTTCCTCATTCTCTTCATGTGCGTACTAATCGGACTAATGAAAATGATAGACAAACAAATATATCACATACCCCATATCAGTTGCCATTAATCTTTATTATGTTTGGAATATTTGTATCTACTCTTGAGCTTGTCTACTTATTAGCCACTTTTTCCACGAAATGGGAAAGAAGAACTTCCAAATTTTCTCTTTTGACAGTCAGTCAATCATGCTCATTGTTATGAAATTTGTTAAGTAAGTAATTAAGTGACTTGGTTGTAATGGGCTAAATTGATTTTTTTAATTTCTGCTTAATGTTGCTTACTTTGCACTCAAGTGGTAGATTGTGGAGAAAATTGACCTTGTCGGTGAATTTAAATAATAAAATGAATTTTAGCTTGTAGATCAGATTTTGGTTCAGTTTTCAACAGGGGCGTAGCCACGGAGGTCCGGACTCGCCCTAAAAAATTTTTTCCAAAGTTTATTTAAAACTCTATAGTTTAATCTAATTTAAAGAAGTAACAAAAAGTACAAAATATACAAGAACTAAAAAAAAGTTTTAGTGCAAAGGTGATAGAAAGTTGACCTCATAAGCTCCCAACATAGCCATCTCAATTTAACTTCTCCAAAAAAGAGGAACATTCTGGATGCGTCCTTCCATTTCACCCAAATTAAAACATCAAACTTATTTTCCCAAGGTTTAGATTACTTTAGACACAGAACACTGCTCCTGTCTGTTCCTATGAAGATATTAAATCGTATAAATTTTTCCATCTTTTCATCTTCTCAAATGTGGCTTATGAATGAATGGAGTGAATAGAAACGATATGAGTAGAGATGCCAATAGGTTTCAGATGTATGTATATGAAAGTGAAAACGATAAAGATAATGATTGGCTTTCAATAGGAAGCAAGTAGAGAGTATGTAAAGGAAAAAGGATGAAGAATGTGAGGAAGTGAACAGACTTGTGGAGAGTATGTATGATTATGGGAAAAGTTATGGATCACATTATTGAATGAGAAAGGAAGGCGATGAAGATGTGGAAGAAAAGATTGGACACTAAAATGAATATTTTGGAAGCTAAATTAAATCCATTCTAAAATTAAATTTATTTCAATTTTATATTTTTATTATAATTTAAATGGAATTCATTTAAAACTAAAAAGTTAAAACTTTTAAATTATAAACAAATTACAGAAATTGAAATTTTAAGAAAATTTAAAAATTATTGGTTTTTAATAAATTAAAAAATTTAAACTTAAATAAAATATTTAAAAAATATTATTTATTTTCAGAAATTTAAAAATTATAAAATAAAAAAAATAGAACTAATTTTAGTAAATTTAAAAATTTTGTAAATTGAAATTGAAATTTCGAATTTTTTTTATTCAAAAGTTTGACCATTTCAAAAATTATATAATTTAAAAAATAATTTTTACAAATAAATTTGAAATTTCAGTAAATTTAAAAATTCAATAAAATTGAAATTTTGAGTAAATTTAAAAATTCATTAAATTTAAAATTTCAATAAATTTAAAATTTCAATAAATTTAAAATTTCAATAAATTTAAAATTTCAATAAATTTAAAATTTCAATAAATTTAAAATTTCAATAAATTTAAAATTTCAATAAATTTAAAATTTCAATAAATTTAAAATTTCAATAAATTTAAAATTTCAATAAATTTTAAAACTAATTTTAAAAATTTTAATGAATTTAAAAATCTATTTGATATTTAAGCAATTTAAGATTCAAAATCGGTTTCAAAAAGTTTAGTTTAAGATAAATCAAAAGAACAGAAATTAAATATTAAAGTTGTTAAATGAAATGAGAATTTTAAAAAAATTCAGTAAAAAACTTAATTTAATAATATATAAAAGGTTATAGCATCTGATCCTTGCCTGTAAATGGAAAAAGAAGCGAAAAAATAAGCACACAAAAAAATGGTAAAAAGGATCATAAACAAATTTTCTTTTCATAATCTGAAAAGGACGATGAAGTGAAAGAAAAGTTATGAGAGGGGGAAATGAAAGCTCAGAAGCAATAAGTATGAAACTTTATGATTACATGCATGTTTTTCTACTGCTGCCATTGACGTAATCATTTTTGCTTTTTTCACACCTCATTATCATCATCATCTCCATTATATTATTTATTATGAAATATCACATTTGATTTTTATTACGAATCAAGTTATTTTTGTTGCCAGCTGAAACTTGAATGAAAAGCTCTTTTATGGCTGATGATGAACGAGTTTATTACTTCGATAATGAACTTGATGAGTTGAAAGATGCACGAGGCGTGCTTTTTATGCTGCTTTTTCGTGTATAATTAATTCCTCAAGTTGTATTCACAACGAATATGACTCATGAAAATATTATGTTGAAAGTTTGATGAAAAAAATATTTTTGGCATGTGAACGTTATTACGTGAATGTTTATGGGATAGAGTCAATTCTTTATGCTCAATTTTCTGTTTATTTCCGTGTTTGAGTCATAAACAAATTTCCCAGAAATGAAGGTTATCAAGAACGAATTTTGGGTGGGATGGGATGCGTGTGTGCGGCTATACATCTGCAAATACCCACTTGAGGAATATAGTTTGCTGTGTCGTTACCAAATTTACGTGCACTATTATAGAAATTTTAGGTCTTATAGTTCAAGAGTTTTATTACGGTCATGATAACTTCTAATTTTGTCATGTTCAGGAAGTAACACTCTTAACTAAATAGTTTTTTGGAATTAGCTGGGCAAGTATATCCAGGCAAACTTCATTTTGTATTTCTGGTATTTTAGAAGGTACTCAAAAATAATTAAAGGCTACAGACTCGAAATTTGCAAAGCTCAAAACTGCCACAACTCAACTTTTTCATACAAAACCTGAGTTACCTTCAACCTATGTTAATGAGTTGAATTCCGGTTAACAAGCCCTTCTTTACCTTACAAAGTTTGTAAGCTCTTGAGCTTTAAATTGGTAAAAATAACGGTCAGAAAATATTTGAAAAATAACGGTTAGAATATATTTAAAAAATAACGGTTAGAATATATTTGAAAAATAACGGTTAGAATATATTTGAAAAATAACGGTTAGAATATATTTGAAAAATAACGGTTAGAATATATTTGAAAAATAACGGTCAAAATGTATTTGTAGAATTACTTACTTCAGTGTTTTAAACCCCTCCTTATTCCTTACCCTCTTATTCAACTCTCCTTCGCCCTCCAAAAGTCAAAAAAATTTAACCCCTCCCCTAAAGTTTGACTTGAACTGCTAAGTTGATTCCACTTCAAATATCTACGAAAAAAAATCTTACTTACAATTTATTTCTAATTCCTGAGGCATCCTGACTAAGAAACCAAAATTTTTTGAGTTATCTCACTTCAGAGATACAGCACGTGCCACAATAATTGACAGTTACATACCATTATCATCAGAAATATGAACCAAAGCAATTACATAAAGCACATTGCATGCATGAAGCACAAGAGTAATAAATGGTTAATTCTGATGAAAATTTCATGCGGTTTCCTGGCTTTAAAGGGAGAAACAGCTTTATCTGATTACTTTGATGTTGGATTAAACTTTTCTGATCTTGATCTAAATTGTATGATTTAAATCCGATTATTTCTAATCTCATTCGTCTCAATGTCTGCTTGGTTAGATTCTCTATGAGATTTTCAATTTAATTCAAGGGCAGACCGGTCCACATCCAACAAAATTCTGAAAAATTAAAGCTGAACGGTATGCTTTAAATTTAACGAAACACTCATCATTTTTTAACTTTAGAAGTCAAATTTATGTCCATAACACATTTGCACGATTCATCTTTATCCATCCACAACACGTTTGTCTAAGGTCGTCGAAAAAGAAGGAACAGAAGTGAGACAAAAAAACAAAGCAATAAACTCTGTCACAAATGTGAAAATAATATCGTGAGTTATGAGAAGGTCTAAGTAAAAATTTTCTTCCTCTTTTTCCTTCCATTGCCTTCTATTTATGACACACAGCAATAAGTATATAATATGAAGCTTAAAAAAGGCACATAGGCAAATAGTAAAGTGAGAAACATGCATGTTTTTGGTAAATTAATAGCACGCAAGAGAATTTTGGACTCTCATCGGCTTTTTTTTTTGTTCTACACGTGATGAATTTTGTGCTTATTATTGGATTTATTGCGTTTCTTATTGATATTTTTGTTTCAGTCTAGTTGCTAATGAGGTTTATTGATGTGCTGATGATTGTAAGTGAAAATTGGACATGTTAACTAAGCTATGAATGAAAGAATCTTCTTCCTTAACGTAGTGACTATAAATCTATTGCACCAATCTATGGCGTATCCAGTGGGGGGTCCGGATTTAAAAACTCAATATAAATGGAACTAATGATTCCTTCATATTGACTACACCTAAACAATATATATATTGTATATATGTAACATTCTAACCAAACTATGGGTTCGAATCCCAACGCGCACTATCTTTCCTCCAAGAAAACATAGTTGCTCAACGAATCTTTAAGGACAGATTCAGTAATTTAAGACGAAAAAAAGGTATCCTTTTGAAAAAGAGATGTAAATGCTCAATTGAGATAAAGCATATTGAATGGATGTATTTGAGGAAAACTATGAATATTAAAATATGTTTATGTTATGAAAATATGTTTTTATGTCCCCATAAAAGAGTTAAGCTTAAATCTTATTATACAGTTTGTTATTAAATTTGACAATCTTGCAAAAATCTTTATTTTAGTAGATGAACTAAATTTGAGAAGATGAAATATCCCGAGTGAAAAAGTAGGAAACAAGGAAGTCGAACTCCAAGTGGCTTCCAAAAGATTACCAAATGGAGCCTTTTGTCGCTCGGGATAGGATGAAGACAGTCTTTTGCTACTAAGAATTAATTGGATTTATTTGAGAAATATTTATTCTTATTCTGAATATTCTACATTTCCTGATTCCTCATCCCAGTCTAGAATAATTCGACGATTCAACAAATTTTTATTTACAATAATTCGCAAACAAATCAAATTTTATTAGTCAAAACATCCAAATTGACAAACACGAAAAAATATTTTTTTAAGTGGATCGATCGAATTTCCTATTCAAACTCATCAAATCTATTCATAGAAGCGACGGAAAAAGAAGACAAAAAAATTATTTTTGCGCCTTTCTCACACGATAAATCAATATTTAGATAAGCATGTAGGTTGTTGTGATTTTGCCTCTACTTCCAATCAATTTAAGTACAACTTTTGTGTGTGTATTTTTAGATAGCAACACAATTCAACCTATAAATAAGTTACAGATTTTTATTGGAAAAGCTAACACGAAGGCATTTTGTGGGGGTATTTTTGGATTTTCTAGACATTTTTATAACATTTCTTTAAAATTAAATTGATATTTAATAATCCATTATTTCCTGCTTTCAAGTATTTTTTGAGAGTATCACATAGCTTCAGACTAATTTCTACCCTTTAAATCAAAAGTGGATCTTAAACTTTCTGGATTGCGACACACTTTTTAATTGGGGTTATGTGATTGTCACCACACTGTCTTGTTATGCTGCAAAGAGTTCACAAAGTACTCCCGTTAACAGCATCGTCATTTATCTGCCACGGAGTTGCCGCTCAGGACTGTCTAATGGAAGATATTATGACTCAGGTGACTGAGGACTAGCTCAAGACTCATATTAGCTAAAATGACACAAAGACACCATGGTATATCGTTGATTATCGTTTGGGATACACTGCCCTAAATTTAGGACGTAATTAGCTATCCTTTTGTTAATCAAACCCTTGAAAAATTGATAAAAATTCCCCCCTTTTCCTGCAAATCCTTCAACAGTTTTTAAGCCTCACTCCTTTGTGAACAACACAAAAGACACAACAAACTCTCAAAAAGAGGGTAAACTTAATGAGATTTAAGGCTTTCGAATAAAGTGAATGAGAATAAGCTTTAAAGATTTATGAATTTTTGGATCATAGCCATGCCTAGTTGTAGTACAATAATATCATTTCATGTATATAAAAATTGAGGATGAATATTAAAACACAGAGTGAGGGGAGATGAGATTTCATATGTAGGTCGAGCACAAAAAAAAATTTCATCCTTACGATGCCATTGTGTAGAACAAAAAAAATATATATCTCGCGTTTCACATTCATGACTCTACATTTCATTCCGTCTCATTCATTCAGCATTTTGCGATGAAATAAAATACAATACAGTACATTTGTGCCATACATTTATTTAATATACATAAATAGTTGCTGAAGGAGAACCCATTTACTTGAGTGGAGTCAGAAGAACTAGATTTATAGACTTTTAGAATTTTTTTGTATTTTTTTATATTTTTAATAACACAAGGCTAAATCCAAGGATTATGGATGGTGATTGAAAATTCGAGTTCGAATTTTCAATCACTTTTTTTTAAATGAGTTTGTGCGGGAAAAATTTTCGAAGTTTTTTTGTACGTTACAAAATTTTACAATTTCTTATATTTACAGCTTTCAACTCATTTTAATGCTTCAAATTCATTATGTTTGAAGTAAATTTACTTAGATTAGTCTTCGTTTTGTCCATATAAAGAAGAAACCAAAAGATTTTGTTTCACAAAATTTTTGACTGTAAACAAAACAAACTTGTTTACATTTTTTGGAAAAAAATTTTTGTTTGCAAATTTATCGCTTATTTGAGGGATAAGTAAAGTCTAATTAATTGCAAAACATGCTTTATAGTTTGATAATGCTGATTAAGCACTTAATTATTAGTACATTTGTCTCAAAAGTGTTCATTTTTGAGATTTACAAAAAATTCAATTTTCGAAAAATTCGAAAATAAATCCGAAGAAAGTTGCGGGAAAATTTAAATATTTTTCGATTCAACGGAAGACCACTTGATCCATAATCCTTGGGGCTAAATTCAACGGATTTTAAAAATTCAAATTTTACTTTGACAATTCAAATTTTAACGGACTTTTTGAATTTAAAATTCAATAAATTTTGTAACCTATTCTGATCATAATTGAAGCAATAAACTCATGCAATCTTCCTTAAAGTCCTTGAAAACTACAAGCCAAAAAATAATAAAATGAATACATTGAGCATGACTAACATGCAAAATTATGAATTGAGTGTCGGGGAAAATTAAGGAGCAGTAAGCATTGCTACTCATAAATAATTCACAGTTGAATGCATATTGTGAATGTCATTTTATTTATTTTCGTAAATCCCACTTCAACATGCTTGCTTACTAACTAACAAGCATTTCCATTTGTATCACATATTAAAGATTCATCAAAGGTTGTGCTGCTAGCCACTTTCTATCTAATTTGTTTCATGTCTTCCTCATAGTAAAATTTCCCATTATCATCTTGTCCTTAAGCATTCCATTACTATATATCCTCCCTTGTGTACCAATTGCTTCTTCTTTTATTCATCCTATCATGTTATGTCTATTCAAAGTAATCCTTATGGTATAGGAAGATGTAGTGACAGTACTGTAGCAGGAACATAGATATAGATTAAGTGACAAAAAATCGAGAGAGAGTCATTGACAAAATATGGTGTTGCGTAGATGGCATGAAAATTATTTATTGATGATGGCTTGCCTCATTGTCCGTGAGTGACTTGCTTCCTAGAATGGAATACGTAAAAAATAGAATGGAGTAAGGATAGAAGGCATTGAATAATGGATATGAAGGAGGGTAATAAGCATTTGTTTTAGAATAAAAGGACTTTAGTTTTAGGAACAGTGATTTTTATTTGCCAAAAGCTTCAATTTCGGTCCGAAAGCTCAATTATTTCTAAAGTTTGGCTGTTCTGGCGTTGCAAAAACTCCACGATTGTTTCAATTTCAATTAAAACTGAATAAAAAACCCCGTCTAAAATTCATTTTTTTCCACATAATCCCCACTCTCTTCAATCTTTTGTTATGCCATTGTGCAAATCACTGAAAATAAAGCTGGATGGTGAGGTCAATTGTGTAATACTCAATTCTACACTCATTCAACTCGATGAGAATCCAATAAATTATCCTAAAATGGTGTTCAAGCAGAAACACTGAAATGAAGAACTGAAGGATGAATGGATTTGGAGTTGCGGACGACATGAGAGAAAAATTGAAAGGCATGAAAAGAAATGACAAAAACTTTACAAGAAAGAATAAAAACTGAAAATTGAACATTAAATTTTTTTCATCCTCAATATCTGAAAACAATTTTTCAAATACAACGATGGAATGAAAATAAATCTCGTGTGCTTCTCAAAAAAGAAGAGAAAAAAAAATTCGACAATGAAACACAGAACTAATTTTTTATATAAATACACACTGGAAGGAATGTAGGAATAAGAGAGAATGCTCGCCTTTTTAGAGATTTAATTTCTTGAAATGATGACTTGGGGCTAGTAATGAGATACGATTAATTTCAGAAATGAGATATTTTTTTCCTTGTTTTTCCTCAATTTTCCCATTGCCGTCAATGTCAATGTTGCTAATTTTTTATAAAAAATATTTTTCCTTAGATGAATAAAATTGAGTGCGGAATGTTTAATGATATTTTGTTGAGGGGGAACGAAATGAAAATTTGTAATTATGAGTTTTATGGAAATTTTTTTTGTCAAGTCTTTCAGGCTTTTAATGAAAATAATATGTTCAGAAAATTAAGTTTAACAGTTTGAGTTCTTTGAATGTTTCTAAATCGAAATTTTAAAAGAAAATTTAGTTTTCAAATTCCAAAAAATCAAAAATTTAGTTTTTAAAAAATAAAATTTTAGTTTTCAAAAATCAAAAATTTAGTTTTTAAATTTCAAATATTTAGTCTTTAAATTTCAAAAATTTAGATTTGAAAAATCAAAAATTTAGTTTTTAAATTTCAAAAATTTAGTTTTTAAATTTCAAAAATTTAGTTTTTAAATTTTAAAAGTTTAGTTCTTAAATTTCAAAAAATTTAGTTTTCAAAAACCAAAAATTTAATTCTTAAATTTCAAAAATTTAGTTTTTAAATTTCAAAAAATTTAGATTTTAAAAATCAAAAATTTAGTTTTTAAATTTCAAAAACTTAGTTTCTAAATTTCAAAAATTTAGTTTTTAAAAACCTAATAATTAGTTTTTAAATTTTAAAAGTTTACTGTTTAAAAATCAAATATTTAGTTCAAAAAATTTAAAATTGAAATATTTAGATTCGAGAATTTTAAATTCTATCTTTTCAAAATTCTAATTTTTATTTTTTAAAGTTGAAAAACTTGATTTTTAGAATTTAAATTTGAAATTTTTTGAAAATTTGGAAATTAATCAGTAATACTGTATTACTAATACAACATAGAATTAAGATAATTCTCCATTCAATTTATCATCATCGTCCAAATTTTTTTCTCACAAAACAGCTTCCCTTAAGCAACAAAAACAAGCCATATTTATGTCTTCATCTCCATCCATAAAACAATTTATTATTCAATTTACACACGAAATAATTCTCAACGATAATCACAATCGCTTATTTTGACAATGAAATAATTGTTAAGCTTTAATCAAATTAATGCTCAAAAAAATCTGTAATTAAATTAATCGCAGACGCTTAAATTGAAATTATTCAATTGGATGTTTGTTTTCTTGTTCATGTTGCGGATCAATCTCGTGTCGATATTACAAATTTAATTACAAGCAATTACTTGTTACAGTTTCGGACTTTTTTTGTTGCTTCTTCGACGATGTGGAAATTTTTTTTATGGGCCTTCATTTCAGATGATGTTAAGTGAAGAGGAAAATTTGCTTTTGAGAAAATCATGGGAAAAAATTAAGACATAATTCAATAGGATGACGTTTGCTAAAGTGAAGTCCAATTTTTAATTCATTTTTTGGAAGAAATTTTTGCGATTTTTGCGAAAAGCTCTCATTTTTTTATTAACGTCATTTATAAATAATTTCAGATTATTTTTGGTGCTTATAAAAAATTTAATTTATCAAAATTTTCATCAAAACTTAAATCTAGCTTATTTTGCATTCATTCAACATTTTTGCATATCAACATTTGTATTTAATTAATAAATTTTTCACATGCCTACGTGCTTTCAAACTCATCTAAAATCAATAAAGAGAGCTATACAGATTGTACATCCTTTGTGGCTCGATTACTCCTCAAAGCCACAAAATTGAACCATAACATCACATAACATTTTGCACCGGAACAGAAAATTGAAATTTTATTGTTGTTACATACATATTTACGCACAGTGAAATTGTTTGGGTATCATTTTAAACTCAGCCGCAATCGCCATTTTCCAGTAATGATATGAAATGAGTTTCAAAATAAACACAGCTTTTTTCTCTCTAGAAAAGCTTTAAGGCAAATGGCTTGATTCGAGTTGAATATCAGAGAGCACTTCTGTGTATGGTGGTCATGGTAGTGTTCACAAATGACGTCTGTAATGCCATTAAAATTTTAGGGATCCTTATCATTGTAATGTCGTAAGAATTGTAATGATTCAAAAATTGGTATTTGGTAGGAATCGAACTCACATCCTCACTGAATGGATTGCTGATTTCTGTTTTGTTTCCATAGAGACCTTACTCTCATGCTAGCAGATTCACTTGACTATGCATCTGTCACCTACACATAGCTCGATAATTTCAGATTTCAATTAAAACAGACACCACAATCATAAAAGCAGCACTCTGGTTTCGATCACAATCAAGCGTGAAACCCTGTCACAAATCTAGTACCAAGCCGAATTATTTTTTAGTGCAATGGGCTGTTTGGGGGGAGGGGGTTGAATAATGTAAAACATTGATTTTTGCAAGATTTTTGTAAGAATCGAACCCAAATGAAGTCAGAAAATTTAGGAAGGCATGTTAGAAGACTATGTTCTAGCTACTCAGCCACAGATGTTATGTACTTGAACTGGCAAATCAGCCTACATATAGCTCGATATTCTAGATCATAATGTGCTTCCATATATTTTCAAAATATCAGATATTATTTGTAAACAACCCCTAATGCACTATGGGAAAAAATTGAAAAAAAGCGGCCATCCACTTTTTTTTGGGAATGTTTCAAATATCCATTCTAAAGAGATTTATTCTTGTAGAGGACATAAAAGTAGACTTCTGTGCCAAATTTCAGGTCATTTGGTGCTACTTCCGCGATTCTAGGGCTGTTTGAAGTTGAAAAGGGATGAAAAATTTGATTTTTCCATGCCATACTTGAACTGGAAAATCTCTGAAATGGTTGAAGATATTAAAAAATGGGTTTCAGTTCCTAGTATTGCTATATAAGAGCTTTATTTTGACATACCACATGGTTTATAACTTTGTAGTTTTGGTGCCGGTATGGCAGCAAGTGCATGAAAATCATAGGAAAAATGTCTTTGGACATGCCGCAACTATCTTAAATGGTCGGGATTGTACAAAAGATAAATATTAGCATGTAGCCCCTGAGTTCTAGTTTTCAAAACTGTATAAACATTGGACATAGCTAGGTACGAAAAAAAGTTTAGGGGATTTTAGTGAGTCGATCTATATTTGACAAAAAACTAACTTTTCTTAGAAAAAAATAAGAAATATAAAAATAATTATGGTTTTTGATGTCTTTCAATGATTTATGCTGTTTAAAGAGAAACTGCGAAGAAATTTTTGCAAAATGTTCAATATCTACCGAGATACGGGGTACATGTTCTCTCTGACGACTTGACCCTTTTTCACCTCACTCAAACCATTGTAACTTTTTGAGGATGTAATATTTTTTATTATTGTTTTCTGATTATTATAGCTTATATCAGTATCTTTCTAATGATATATAATACTTGATATTTGAGTTTGATCTTGGTCATGAATGCGGTCCTTGTTTGTGACCGACCCCAAACTAGTAAAAATCTCAAAAACCTCATTTCTTAATATCCTATTTAAAAGCATATTTAGACATTGTATTTAGGTTTTTTGTGTTTAGTTATGATAACTATGACCACTAAAACTTTAAATCAGTATTTTCGAAATTTTTTGCTACCTATAGATAGTCTCTTGGTAGCCTCCTAGGAAGTACCCTAGTAGTCTCTATTTGGTCAACAAATCTCACAAATTAAATTACTTTAAAGACTTTTTTTGATAAATTTATAATATGTGTACACGTTTTAGGCAAAATACATTTATTTTAGCTAGATTACACTGAAAAATTTTGATTTTTGCTTATTTTGCTTGAGATTGGCTTGCGTCGGTCACATTCAAGGCACTACCATGGCTGCAAGGACTACGATGTATTCAAGTATTATATATTTTTGTAAAGGCAGTAATATCATATATCAAACACAGAAAACAGGATCCAGAAATATTGCTCTGATAAAAAGTTATGACTGTTTAGGTAGTCTCAAAAAGGACCAAGTCGACAACCAGTATTGGTAAAAACATGATTTTGGAAATTTCATGCCAATTTTGACTTCTCAAACATATTTTTAGGTTCCTTTATGACTTTTAATTACTTTTTGCTTCAAATTCTGTTGAAATGTTACTAAAATTTCCAAAATCATGTTTTTACCAATGCTGGTTGTCGACTTGGTCCTTTTTGAGACTACCTAAACAGTCATAACTTTTTATCAGAGCAATATTTCTGGATCCTGTTTTCTGTGTTTGATAGATGATATTACTGCCTTTACAAGAATATATAATACTTGAATACATCGTAGTCCTTGCAGCCATGGTAGTGCCTTGAATGTGACCGACGCAAGCCAATCTCAAGCAAAATAAGCAAAAATCAAAATTTTTCAGTGTAATCTAGCTAAAATAAATGTATTTTGCCTAAAACGTGTACACATATTATAAATTAATCAAAAAAAGTCTTTAAAGTAATTTAATTTGTGAGATTTGTTGACCAAATAGAGACTACTAGGGTACTTCCTAGGAGGCTACCAAGAGACTATCTATAGGTAGCAAAAAATTTCGAAAATACTGATTTAAAGTTTTAGTGGTCATAGTTATCATAACTAAACACAAAAAACCTAAATACAATGTCTAAATATGCTTTTAAATAGGATATTAAGAAATGAGGTTTTTGAGATTTTTACTAGTTTGGGGTCGGTCACAAACAAGGGCCGCATTTATGACCAAGATCAAACTCAAATATCATGTATTATATATCATTAGAAAGGTACTGATATAAGCTATAATAATCAGAAAACAATATTAAAAAATATTACATCCTCAAAAAGTTACAATGGTTTGAGTGAGGTGAAAAAGGGTCAAGTCGTCAGAGAGAACATGTACCCCGTATCTCGGTAGATATTGAACATTTTGCAAAAATTTCTTCGCAGTTTCTCTTTAAACAGCATAAATCATTGAAAGACATCAAAAACCATAATTATTTTTATATTTCTTATTTTTTTCTAAGAAAAGTTAGTTTTTTGTCAAATATAGATCGACTCACTAAAATCCCCTAAACTTTTTTTCGTACCTAGCTATGTCCAATGTTTATACAGTTTTGAAAACTAGAACTCAGGGGCTACATGCTAATATTTATCTTTTGTACAATCCCGACCATTTAAGATAGTTGCGGCATGTCCAAAGACATTTTTCCTATGATTTTCATGCACTTGCTGCCATAGCGGCACCAAAACTACAAAGTTATAAACCATGTGGTATTTCAAAATAAAGCTCTTATATAGCAATACTAGGAACTGAAACCCATTTTTTAATATCTTCAACCATTTCAGAGATTTTCCAGTTCAAGTATGGCATGGAAAAATCAAATTTTTCATCCCTTTTCAACTTCAAACAGCCCTAGAATCGCGGAAGTAGCACCAAATGACCTGAAATTTGGCATAAAAGTCTACTTTTATGTCCTCTACAAGAATAAATCTCTTTAGAATGGATATTTGAAACATTCCCAAAAAAAAGTGGATGGCCGCTTTTTTTCAATTTTTTCCCATAGTGTAATGTGTTTCTGCAACATTTCCTTTTAACAGAAATTGTAAATAAAAGCCCATCATAATTTTCAGTCTAATTGCTCTAAAATTAGCAAAAAGCAGTCCGCAGCGGAGAAAGAAAACTCCTGTATCATTCAAGTTAATTGTTCACCTTTTTTCCCAAAGGGGCCTAAAAATGAAAATTACATTACATTCATTTACAGCAATTACCCCTGCGGTCACTTCCGATTCGGAACAATTCAATTGAAAATTATGGAAGGAAGAGCGAGAGAAGCCAGAACAGTCGTAATTGATGCTACTTTTGGGACTTGAAACCACTTCGTTTTAACTCATTAATTTAATTTCAATTTTTTTAATGGTCGAAAAAACTTTTGGCATTGAAAATTATTGTTTTTAATGTTGTTCCTTTACATTTCTAATGAGGCTTTTAGGATTCCCAGAAAAAAATATAAAAATAAAAAAAACTTTTTATTAAGCTCCTTTGGAAAGACAATAAACTTTTCCGCCTCAAGAGTATTTTTAAAACATTTTCTTTCTTTTTCGATATAGAAAATAAGTGAAAACTTTTATAGCACTAATCTAGAAAATTTATTTTTAATATTGACGACAAACTACCTTTTGCTAAACATTTTTTGTTCGTTTGATATTTTTTTCATTATGGCTTGGGTCACAGAGAGTGAGAAATTGCTGGGAACTGTGCTGGGAATTTTGTGACACTTAGAGAATTTATCAACTTGTAGAATTGAAGGATATTAGATAGAAAAACATTGTTTTATTTCAATTAATTAATTTTGAGCATGAATGACCTTCTAAAGTACAAAAGTAGTTCAAACTTCCTATTTGACTTCGTCCTTGACATTGGCGTAGAAAAGTATTCAGCTACAACTTCCGTTTTAGTGCGAACGAAAGGAATTACGGTCACGAGTGATTATAATTCTAGTTTCTGTACACTTTGGGGTCGTTCGCAAATTACGTCATGCTTTTGGGGGGAGGGGTTAGGTAGATGAATTTGTAAGGGGTCGTTCGCAAATTACGTCACGCTAAAAAACGACTTTTTCGAACCCTTGTCACAAATTTTCCAAAGAAAAAAAAATCTTTTGTATGGACTGTCACAAATTCTTTGACCCCCCTCCCCCCTAAAAGCGTGACGTAATTTGCGAACGACCCCTAACAGTCCAAACAGAAAATTTGTGACAAGGGGAAGGGAGGTTCAAAAAAGTCGTTTTTTGTGTGACGTAATCTGCGAACGACCCCTTTAGAAAATATCATTTAAAATTAGGTTTTATGCAATCTTAACACCAGTTTGGAACCGAAATTTGCGTTCATGCCAACTCTGCGTTGACTAAATGCAAGTAAGCCAGATGTATTTCAGAAAATAGAGGAGATTCTTTTATTTTCTACCAATTTTAACTATTTTCATGCAAAAATATATTTTTTTTACTTTTCTCTGAGGCCAGTTTTTAGGAATCCTAGGGTACCCCTAGGCAGGGTAATTTAGGGACATATAGGTGAGATACCATAGGGCAGGGTAGGTGGGGTACTCTAGGGTACCTAAAAACTGGTACCTGGACTTTATAAGTGAATCAGTCTTTTAAAAAGCTTTTGAAAAAATCAGACAACATCAAAAAATAAAGGACTGTCCTCTGAAAAACTAATCAGCTTAACTATACCTCAATATATACCTATCAGTTATCTACTATCGCATGTAAACTTGAAGAAACATACCTTCTGTCCTAAAAATCCCCATCCTTAATCCCTTATTCCACAAAATCAATTAATAATGCAACATTCAATGATCAAATTTTCTTATAATTGCACCCCTAAAGCTTCGGTCGATTAAACGTAGCAGCAACAACAATATCTGTAGAGCATTTACGTTGTAACATTGAACAATGGATGCATGTAAGTATGAAAAGGGAATGAAAGAATCAAAATCTAATCGCAAAGACATAAATTAGAAAATAGGTAAACGCTTGTGCTTTCAATTAATTTTATGGCGTGATTAGTGGCAATTAATAAAGTAGGTAAAGTATCAAAGGCAAGCAAAGGAAAATTGCGCTAAAATGAGAATTATTTTTCTTCTTTCATTTTCTCTATCCACGCTGTCCATGTATATGGGAAAATAATTTCATTTCGTATAGAATCCATATCCATACATGTATTATTAATATAAAGCACAGGAAACAGTGCTTGTTAGGCCTTGTAAGCGAAAAATTGAAATGAATAGAATGGAAATAAATAAATTTATTATTTCTCTCATTCTATTTCGATTATAGTCTTTTTTGCCAACATTACTTTAGTGTTCTTAGAACATTTTTTATTGAGGTAGTAGTGCTGAGTTTTGTATTTTGTCACACTTGAGTTTTGGAAGTGTGAATGAAAATTGATATTGAATTGGAATTGTTATTTATGAATACTGAAGATAGCAACTAAGTAGGGATAACCCTTGGGTACCTATGATAATCCCTGGAATAGTATATACCCTAGGGTATAGCCAGCAATATCTTAAATAAAGAGACGTAAAATTGAAGAATCAAAAAGTATCATTCAAGCTTTAATACAGGGGTCAAGAGTGTGGAGCTGATCAAAATGATCCAAAGTCATTTGATCAGTTCAGCACCTTTGACCTCCTGTCAAAATATTTTGATTTCACCCCAGGCGCATTAACCCTTTCCACTAAGTCATGTCAATATTTTACGGTTGAATCCAGCATGAAACTACACCGTGAAAAAATGCGCTTCTTACTTCCTCAATAACTAGCTAAAAATTCCACCTCTATTTTTTACTTCTTCCCCACCTCCTACTTCAAATGATAAAGGAATTTGTTGAACATAAAATAACAATGAAATAAGCTTTGATTTCAATTAGATACACTCAGCCTTCTTATTCTCCATTTCCACGTGTGTGCTCGTGAATCTATTCATCTTCCTATTTCCTTTATTTTTTTACATATTCACATGATAATAAAAGCAAAATGAAAATGGTTATTGTAAATGTTTTTCACATCCTGCATTTCTTTTCATTCACATCCATTGTTGGTCTTTTTCTATTCAATTGATACTCATTGAACCTGGAATATATGGATATTCGTAGTTAGGCTCACTTGAGATATTGAATTATGAGGTAAAAATAGCTTTTGAGTGGCTTTCAGCTTGACACTTGCTTGAGAGGATTTGTTGGCATGGAAGGTAATTAGGCAGATCATATGAGACGTGGATTATGGCGTAATTACTTCCATTAATTAGAGTTAAGATGAAGATTTATAGATGGTAGTACATGACTTGAATTTAGATGTTGTTTTATGGGTTGTTGAAGTATAATCAGTATATTATGTAGGTTGCATTAAGATTTAGTAAAGCCAAGAGGCTCTAGTTTAGATGGAAACCAGAATAAGCTGTTCAAGTAAAGGGCGTATTCAGAAAGTTCATGATTGACTAAAAATACCAGTAATCAAGAATAATCAGATTTTGGGGCCAAGTTTACTCTATTCCAATTTTCCTTAACTAATGCAAACTACAATTTATACTCAATCAGAAAATTCCCTCAATTCACATCCATTTTAAAGCATGTATCCTCACTAAAAATCCATCTTTAAAGATTTATAGTCGATAGAATTTCCCAATGAACATTTCCAAAAGCTACAACAATAAAAAAGTCTTCATCTAGCACTAAGCAAATGCCGAAAGGTTAGATCTTCCATCTTTAACAATTTCCGTAATCTCATTTTCCATTTATTAAACGCAAACTAACGAGTAAATGTCCAACTTCATTTGTAATGAAAAAAAGCACAGAATTGAGAATTTAAATGGAGAGGAATGAGAAGAGTGAAGGGTGAAAGTAAAGAAACTTTTGCTACCCGGGGACAATCAACAGCCAAACGAAAAGAAAAATTACTTCGGAAGGAATGCAATGTTTTGAGTGGTTTTGCAATAACAAATGCGGTAGTAAGATTGTTAACAAGGTAACAAACCGTTGCTTGATATCATTGCCATAACTTGTGGGAACTGTAAGAAGTGAGCAAGTTGGATGATTTGTTGGGGATGGAAGAGAATTTAGCGCAAAAGTTAGTGTTTATGAGACTGGATTATGCCAAATAAAATTAGAAAACTGAACGAAACTGATCGAAATTTGATAAAACTGAACGAAATTTGAATTTCAAACAACCGTTAAATTTTTTCAAATTTTACAAAACTAAACAAAATTTGAATTCAAAATGACCGTTAAAATTTTTGAAATTGCAAATTACACATTTTAGTTTTTAAATTAATACAAATTGATCATAGTAATCATTGAAATACTCTAAAATTCTCATTTGAAACATTTTCACCCAGACAAAGTGCTCAATCTTCATCCAAACGTCCACCTTTAAAGAAAAACAACCATCAACATTATTAATATCACCAAGTTCCATCAAGCATTCATTCACACAGCGCAAATGGCTGTGAGGCGAACGACTCTGAAGTATGAAAGTCTTGGAAGACCCGAAGAGGTAATTTAATGCATATTTTAGCGAAGTTCTCTGTTTTTGTTCCATTGAAAAATGAATTTCTAGTGCACAGCTCTTACTTATTGCATTTTCTGATAAGCTATAAGTGACCGAATGTATACGAGCAATATCCTTTACATTTTTACACAGTTATCGCTTTACAGCAATCATTTGTTCGTTCCTTGTAGCTTTAAACTATGAAACTTTTTTTTATTTTTTAATTAAAACAATTTTTATTTCGTTGTTAAAAACGCAATGAATTGTAAATGATTCGAATATGCAAAAAAGGGCAAAATGAGAAATGTTGTTTGTGTTGATATGTATGTTAACGACCATGATATAGGAAAAAGGGCGTATGGTAACATTTGCAGTTGAAATGATATCAAAAACATTTTGTTGAAGGCAACAGCAGTGAAAGTTAAATGATTGTGGTGTAAAATTGCAATAAATAAAATTGAATTTATCATGATGAAGTGAGAAAATTTTCAACTTCCCTGATATGAGAGAGGAAATGAATAGAATAGTCTGGTGAAATTAGATTTTGTTGGCGTGATTGTGTGAATGAAATATTTTTGGAAATTTAATTTGGTTTTATTGCGTTGAAATGGCAGTAAATTGTGATGGATTATTAGGGATAAATTGTGTAAATTTAGATAAAAATTGAGCAAATTTAGAGCAAAATTTCAGAAAATTGACCAAATTGAAATAAAAATTGAGCAAATTGAGATAAAAATTGAGCAAATTAAGATAAAATTGAGCAAATTTAGATAAAATTTGAGCAAATTGAGATAAAAATTGAGCAAATTGAGATAAAAATTGAGCAAATTGAAATAAAAATTGAGCAAATTGAGATAAAAATTGAGCAAATTGAAATAAAAATTGAGCAAATTGAGATAAAAAATTGAGCAAATTGAGATAAAAATTGAACAAATTGAGATAAAATGTGAGAAAACTGAGCGAAAAATCAAGCAAAATTGATTTAATTTTCCCAAAATTCCAGCCATTTATCTTTTTAAAAATCTCTTCCACAAAATTATCCCAAAAAAATCCTTTCTAGTCCCAAAACTGTCAATCATTCAAAGCTTCCCAAATTATCCTAGACAAATCCAATATTTCCCATCCAAAACAAATAGTCAAAGACACAAAAAAAGTCCAGATAACAAATCACGACACCCATTAGTTCCACATTCCATCTTTCAAAATAATAAAAAAGACATATATGCTGATGTCAGAAGCAGAATATCAAGGTAAAATTTATGAACATGATGACTTTTCGATAGGCTGAGGTTGCCTCGTAGGATGACGGAAAAGGTAAAGCCTTAGAAAATTTAAATTGATTGGAATTATAAATGTGTAGATTTTCTTGATAGAGGGAGAAAAAAATCAGCTCTCAATCTACCTTCAAGGTTAACACAAGGAAGTAAATGGAAAAAGGAAGAAGAAGAATCCGTATATTATGTTCATATTTATGAAACTAGGCGGTGTGGAAGCGTTGAAGCTGGTTGAGGGTGATGCTAAAATTTTTCTTCTTCCATATTCCATAAATTACTAGGAATAATGACACCAGACTTCCATGACACCCCATCTAATACAGAAACTGACAGCTTTGCAGAACTATATAAAACCTTCACATCCTACAATTCTCACAATAAAGGGGTATAATCTCAGGTGTCGTAAACGAACGTCGACTTATCATCTAACAACATTTGCTGTTGCTAATGTAAAAAATTATGACGAGGAAAATGTCACCAATGACGTCTTGATATTAAACTTAAAGACGTACATAATCTTCATTATGAATGGGTTAGGCTGAATCCGGCACAGTTTCTATGCGTGAAGATTAAAGCATTTTTTTGGAAAATGATATTTTAAGTCAATGAAGGCACAGATGTTGAACTAATTATTTTTGAACTAAAATTGATGAATATGTTTTTTATGGTGAATAAATTAAAAATGTATAAAGTTTAAATTAATATTTTTCCACGCTGATAAATTGACATTTTCATTATATTTCAATTATTTTCCATGTTTGTGTCTAACCGTTTCCGTAAAAGCTTCATATTGTGAATATGTGTCATTGATTTTCAAACTAATGGAATGAGTGGCAATATTGATGCATTGAATGATGTTTTGAATTTGTTGTGAATATTGTTGTACAGATGCTGATGATATGTGGCTTCGATGACCATAAAATTTTCAAAGTTAATTTGACGATATATAGGTTTTGTGTCAGACTAGTTTTTAGATCATATTATAGTGGGTAGATGAGGATTTTTTTAGAATCCTGAAAATCATTCAGTACTAGGATATCAAGAATTGCTACTATGAACTGTACTTCCTATTGGAATTATTGTTTTCTATAAAGTCATCCGTCAACGATAAATCAGTCCTATTTTTAGGGCTACTCGAGGTACCCCACCTACTCTACCCCGGGTAGCCTACTCTAGGGTAACTTACCAACCCTACCCTGGTGTACTCTAGGTAGAGGGTAGGGGTAGTGTAGGTGGGTTACCCTAGGCGTACCCTATGGCATGGTATGTGGGTTACCCTAGAGTATACCATACCTACGTGGGGTAGAGTACCTACCTAGAATACATCTACCCTCTACCACCCTAGGATATGGCAGGTGGGGTACCAAAAGGTATAAATTATCTTCCGTGGTAGGCTAGAAACCGGTCCTAGGATAGTGCTAGGTTAACAGAAAAAGGGTGTAATTTATATGTAGCATTTAGCCATATACTCAGATAACCTCAAATAGCTCAGTAATAAGAGCATCCGACTGGAAATTAGGGGACGTGGTTCGAGTGTTATTTGGGATTAGTTATTCTTTTTTCTGTTAGTTTGTCATTTAAAAGTTCGTCTCTTCACTTCTAGATGTTTTAACATTTCCAATTCCAATAATTCGTGTCAGCGTTACAGTTTTCGGAAACTGAAACCCATTCAACTCACCACATTTTTTCCATACGAGTTGTAATCAAAAATAAATGTGTCATAATTTCCACAAAATTTCCATATTTTTTAATCAATATGTTGATAAAGCAACTGAAAATTGAACGCTTCAAAATTCCATTTTTATGATGAAATCATTATTTTTATTCACTCACACACACCTTTCAGCTTATGAAGCACATAATTTTATCATCAGGAACAATATTGTGTACATAAATGATGAATAAAAGTATGGAGAGAGAGTTGAGTTAAATTTATGATATAAAAAAAAATTCTGCCTTTCACTCACTTAATATCAAATTGATTGAACTGTTGCCATTCACATTCACATTGTGTGAACATGCATTGATATGAGTTATTGTGAGAAATTGAATTTTCATCCATGCTGAGTCGTGGGGACTTTGTTCCCGGTGTATTATTAATGATTATGCATGAAAATTCATTGATTTTTAATACCTGTCAGTAATTCTGAATCAATTAAATACAGCTTATGTGGATTTAATGCCATTTGGATTTCAGATGATTAAGTTTTGTTGGTGAAACTTTCTTTTGTGGATGTGATAAAACTATTAACTTAATCTACTTACTTTAAACTAAGTAGTTTACCTCAGGAAACATTTTCTACTTGATTAGTTCTTCTGTTTTTCAGCGGAACTCAAAAAATAAAGTTTCAATTTGTTTGACCCAGAAAAAACTCAATTCACTTGACTGAACAAGCCAAGCCCAGCTTCAATATTTTTATAAGAAAAGTTTTTTTTTGAAACTGCCAAAACTTTTTTATATGAAATGCTTGAGGTCAATATTGAAAGATGTTGTGGAAGTTTTGGTGAGTTAAAAAAAATATTGGAAAGTTTTGTTGATGGATAAAAAATATTTGTTTTATTTAAAATTAAATGATTATAGATAAAATTAATTAGATGATGAATAGTTCATATTGATCTACTGTGAATAAAGCTGTTGAACAGAGTTTGGATCCGGTCTATGAAAGCTACATCTGCTAGTTCCTTTCTTGTTATTCTGCCTCCTTCTCTTTGGTGATATGTCAAGTAATCTTCCTTCAGTCAATACTCCGTTTACCTACATCAATGCCCCCCCCCCCCCCAAAAAAAGGAACTGTCATTTGTGAACTGTCTCTTGCTGTTGTCTCTTAATTCAGCCTCTATTAATGTGTCCGTCCCCTACATAAGCATATTAAGGGTCTTTTTGGTTAAGGTTTATTAATTTCCTTAGGTGCAGGGGAATGTAACTCACCGGAATGAACCGTTCAGTGGCGTAACAAAGGGGGCCGCTTAAAAAGGTCAAAATCTAGGAAAATCTTAAAAACCATTGATATTGAGCAAATAGCTAACAATTCATTATTTCATATAAGCGGCCTAGTTTCAGGATCTGAAGTAAAATACAACAAGATACCTCCAATCCACATACTTCGGAATAATTAAAACTTATCAAATCATAAGCTATCACATTTCCATCTCAATTGACATATTTTCATCCTCATTTTCGCCTTTTATGCATGCCTCATCATTCATGGAAAAATTGATGATTAAATATTTTATAAAATATATTGGAAATAATGAATGACAAATTGCGTAATACAATATCATGTCATATCAGATGCATGCACTTGTATGTATACATTAAGTGAACCACAAACCACATTATTGCATCGCATATTTAATGCATAAACACTCTATCAATGTACAACATTTATCATAATATTGATTATTTATTGCCATACAACCGCATCACCGTGCATAAGAGTTGGGATGGAAAATCAAAAAAAAAATCTTTTGAAAATAAATAGAAAAATGAGATGTGAAATCAAGCGATTTTACCTGAACTCTCAGCACAGCGAATGAGATAGCTTCTAACATATGCATTTGATTTTATTTTTGCTGCTGCTTCTGCTTTTGATATTGCCATTGAGTATGTGATAAAGGAGAAAATTTTATTTTATTTTATTTATTTTGTCGAAGAAATTGCAGATTTCAGTGGCACTGAATCAGTGCAATATATTTTATTTTGTATATATTTTTATCATGCTTTGTGCAATTTAAAATTTATAACTTCTGAAAAAAGGTAGAATATAGATATAAGTTGAGATATGAGTGGAAATGCATTGAAGTGAGTGCATGAAGCGTATTTGATTGCAATGTTAGTCGAATAGAAAATTTAATAAGCTTTTTAATATATTTTTATGGAGGAAATATTGAAATAAATGTGGTTGCCTTGGATCAAAGCAGAAGTGTAATCAGGAAGGGGGTCTAAGGTGGTATAAGGATTTATGGGGGTAGAAGAACAAAAACAAATTTTAACCCACTCCCCTAAAAATATTTTTCTGTCTATTCTCCTAAATAAAACATTGTAACTTCCAAAGTTTTGATTAATTTCTGTCCTAAATTGAATTTTTTTATCAAAACGAAACGCGAAGCCTTTTTCCAAAAATCAAGCTAAAATTCCCTCCAACAAAACACAGACTAGATTATCATATTTATTTGAATCGTATGTGTGTAATACAAAATATTTATCCGTACCGTATCTATTGGCATTAAATGCATCTATTTCACGTATGGAATTATCTATAAAGCTTCAGCATCATCTCTTTACACATGATATACTGCGAGGATGAATTAAAAATATTTTTATAAAATTTAATTCAAATTTTATTTGGGTATATGTGGGAAAATCCAATCATTAGAGGTGGGGAAGCAGATGAAGTGAAAAATTGATTAAAACTTATTGGATATGTAAATCGATTAAAAGCCTCTTAAATTCTTTATGATGTTTAATTAAAGGAAAAGTTGATGTAAATTTATTTGAGTAATCTGTGGTGTCGACATCTGGGATATAGCGTCGTATATAAGAAAAAATTTCAGTTCTAGAATAACGTATCCAGAGGGGGTCTTTAGGTGCCCGGGCACCCCCTCCTAAAATCAAAAGTTGGGAGCTAGGGTACCCCTACCTACACAGAATAGGGTAGCGTAGGATACCCTGAAGTTTGGCTGAAGAGTTAGACAACAGACCACAAATCTATAATCGTTCCTTTTATGAGAATGTGGGTTCGTTTCTACTCAGTAGCTGATAATTTTCACCATTTTTACATCCATTTGCTAACTTAGTTTAGTTTTATAAAAACTATTAATTTTACACCTTAATTTGCAATAAAATTTTATTGCAGAGTTCGGAAATAAAATCAAAATTGCGTAATTTTGCAAAATTGCAATTTTCAAAATTGGCAATTTTCAAAAAGCCAATTTTGATCAATTTTGAAAATTGCCAATTTTTGAAAATTGCAATTTTGAAAATTGCCAATTTTGGAAAATTGCAATTTTCAAAATTGGCAATTTTGGAAATTGATAATTTTGGAAAATTGTAATTTTGAACTGTGCAATTTTTTGATCTCACAAAATTGAAGGAAAATTTTGTGAATAAATTTCAATCAGCTGGATTTGAATCTGGCTTGTGCCTTTATGCTTATAATATTCCTTTTTATTTCTTCAAATCCTTTCCAAAAATCACAGTAACCAATGATGCAAAAGAATGAATGAATGTTGGTACACATTTATATGAGACATCCCATATGGAACTGGGTATGTCCAACTGGCTGGAACTGCCAAAAAAAATTTCGACTCAAAATTTAATTCCTTTACATTTTTCAGACACTTTTAGGCATGGGTCGGAATTAAGCACTTCCACTACTTCCAGACCTAATTTTTGGTCCTAACTATGTCAAGGAGGTTCCAAAACATCAGAAATACACAAAAGTTTAGCAATATCCAGCAGTTCCTCCAAGAAATCTCACATTTAAGTGATTTATTTCGGAAAATGTATGAAAATGTAACTTAAATGTGAGATTTCTTGGAGGAACTGCTGGATATTCCTAAACCTTTGTGTGTTCCTGATGTTTTGGAACCTCCTTGACATAGTTAGGACCAAAAATTAGGTCTGGAAGTAGTGGAAGTGCTTAATTCCGACCCATGCCTAAAAGTGTCTGAAAAATGTAAAGGAATTAAATTTTGAGTCGAAATTTTTTTTGGCAGTTCCAGCCAGTTGGACATGCCCAATTCCATATGGGATGTCTCATATAAATGTGTACCAACATTCATTCATTCTTTTGCATCATTGGTTACTGTGATTTTTGGAAAGGATTTGAAGAAATAAAAAGGAATATTATAAGCATAAAGGCACAAGACAGATTCAAATCCAGCTGATTGAAATTTATTCACAAAATTTTCCTTCAATTTTGTGAGATCAAAAAATTGCACAGTTCAAAATTACAATTTTCCAAAATTATCAATTTCCAAAATTGCCAATTTTCAAAATTGCAATTTTCTAAAATTGGCAATTTTCAAAATTGGCAATTTTCAAAATTGCAATTTTCCAAAATTGGTAATTTTCAAAATTGATCAAAATTGGCTTTTTGAAAATTGCCAATTTTGAAAATTGCAATTTTGCAAAATTGCGCAATTTTGATTTTATTTCCGAACTCTGTTTTATTGACATCTCTCCAGGCACAGAGTTGGGATCGTCCTGTTTATCGTCGGACGTCAAAATCGTCGGACGATAAAATCGTCGGACGATGGAAAAAAAAAATCGTCCGACGTCACTTATCGTCGGACGATAAAATCGTCGGACGATAAAATCGTCGGACGATAAAAACGTCGGACGATAAAATCGTCCGACGTCGGACGATTATCGTCCAAAATCGTCCAAAAATTAGAAAATTTTCTAATGTTGGTGAAAATTTTTGGGAAATGATGAAAAATGGTAGGAAAATTTAAAAATGGTGAAAAATCGTGGAAAATTGTGGAAATTGATGAAAATGTTTAGGAAATGATGAAAATTAGTAGGAAAATACAAAAATCGTGGAAAATTGTGCAAATTGAAGAAAATGTTTGGGAATTGATGAAAAATGGTAGAAAATGATGAAAATTGGTGGAAAATGATGGAAATTCATGCAAATTTAAAAAAAAATTGAAAAATGCTGAAAATAGTAAGAAATTGATTGGAAATTGTGGATATGATAAAAAATGGTGGAAAATTATGGAAATTGTAGTAAAATGGTGGAAATGAGTGGAGATTTTTGGAAAATGATGAAAATTATGGAAATTGATTGAAAATGGTGAGAATTGATGCCAATTATTGGGAAATGATGAAAATTGTTGGAAAATTGTGAATATGATAAAAAATGGTGGAAAATAGTGAAAATTGATGAAAATGGTGGAAATTGATGGAAAATGGAAAAAATAATGCAAATTGTTGGAAAATGGTGGGAAATGATGAAAATTGTAGAAATTTTTGGGAAATGATGAAAATTGTTGGAAAATATTGGGAAGTGGTGAAAATTGTTGGAAAATGATAGAAATTGATGAAAATTGGTGGAAACTTTTGAAAAATCGTGTAAAATTGTTGTAAAATCGTGAAAAATTGGTGGAAACTTTTGGAAAATTGTTGGAAAATCGTGGAAAATTGGTGGAAACATTCGGAAAATTGTTGGAAAATGATGAAAAATTGGTGAAAAATGAAGGAAAATAGTGGAAAATTGTTGGAAAATGATGGAAAATTGGTGGAAAATTGTTGGGAAATGATGGAAAATTGGTGGAAATATTTGGAAAATAGTTGGAAAAATGGTGGAAAATGGTGAAAATTTGTTGGAAAATCGTGGAAAATTGGTGGAAAACTGTTGGAAAATTTATGGAAAATTGGTGGAAAACTGTTGGAAAATTGATGGAAAACTGTTGGAAAATCGTGGAAAATTGATGGAAAATAGTTGGAAAAATGGTGAAAATTGTTGGAAAATTGGTGGGAAATGATGGAAAATTGGTGGAAAATTGTTGGAAAATGGTGGAAAATGATGAAAAATTGGTGGAAAATGAAGGAAAATAGTGGAAAATTGTTGGAAAATGATGGAAAATGGTGGAAAATTGATGGAAAACTGTTGGAAAATCGTGGAAAATTGATGGAAGATGGTGGAAAATTGTTGGAAAATGGTGAAAATTGGTGGAAAATGGTGAAAATTCGTTGGAAAATAATGGAAAATGATGAAAAATTGGTGAAAAATGAAGGAAAATTGTGGAAAATTGTTGGAAAATGATGCAAAATTGGTGGAAAATGGTGGAAAATTGGAAGAAAATGATGTAAAATTGGTATAAATTGTTGGAAATTGATTACCTATAATTTCATAATTTTCCAAAAATTTCCATCATTTTCACCATTTTCCATCAATTTCCACCACTTTAATCATTTTCCATCATTTTTCAATAATTTAAACCATTTTCATAATTTTTCCACATTTTCTATCATATCCACATTTTATCAACAATTTTTATCATTTTTTTACTATTTTCCACCAATTTCCACAATTTTCATCATTTTCCACCATTTTCATCATTTTCCACTAATTTCCATGATTTTCCAAAAATTTCCATCATTTTCCACCTCTTTTCATCATTTTCTAACAATTTCTTACTATTTTCAGCATTTTTCAATATTTTATTCAATTTTCATGAATTTCCATCATTTTCCATCAATTTCCACCATTTCTACCAATTTTCATCATTTTCCTACTAATTTTCATCATTTTCACCAACATTAGAAAATTTTCTAATTTTTGGACGATTTTGGACGATAATCGTCCGACGTCGGACGATTTTATCGTCCGACGTTTTTATCGTCCGACGATTTTATCGTCCGACGATAAAAAAAAATATCGTCCGACGACACTTATCGTCCGACGTTTTTGGTTTTTATCGTCCGGACGATCATCGTCCTGTCAACTCTGTCCAGGCAGCACATCCACAAGTCGAGTACAATAACCATAAATACGTGCAAAACTCTTCATTGTCTGAATACATTTTCTTCTTTCCTTTTGTGCTGCATAAATTGCTGCTTATACTTATTCCCTGCACATCTACTTTGTAAGTAATAACAAAAAAAGAAATTGAATTTTTCATTCCATCTTTTTCATTGCATTCGCTTCCAAAACAAGATTTTTTTTTTGATTTAAACCACACAAAATAAAAATATCGTCTTTTAAGCATAAACCTGTTTCTATGCGAATTTATATTTAGTCTGAAAAAAATAATTGAATGATACGTGCAATATAGCTCGTAAGGTAGAAATATTAAGCAGAAAAAGTTATAATCCGTTCAGATGAAATTTTATCGTATGTTACAAGGTGTGGGTACCTTCACGGTTTTTTGGAGGTTAAAAAAAGATGAAGAATTATGAAGAATATGGTTTCTAATTCAGGAGTATAGCATGAACGCAAAAATTTTTTTGGGATTTTTTTTTTCGAAAAACCTTAGAGAATTGAAGAAAATTTCTGTCGAGGAGGATTTGACTCTTAAACCACCCCATATGACTAGGGTGACCATCTAATTTTCTCAAAAATACAGGACATAAAGTAAAATTTGAAAATTAACGGAAATTTTCATGAAAAAAATACAGGACCTGGAACAAAATTTAAAAATTTATGCAGGACAGTGTTGAAAAATCCGTTGAGAAACTACGCAGATGGTCACCCTACATATGATTAATTAAACTAATGAAATAAATATATCCAAAATCTAGGTAAGACTCTTACTTTACTAAAGTCCCATAACCACCGTCAGGTGCTAAAATGAAAATACTTAAATGCTGGATGTAATATGAATCATAGTTTAGGAAAAGTTGCATTACGGCCCAAGAACTTGTTCCCACATCCTTCACAGACACATGTTTTTGAATTTCCAAGGATGAAGGATTGAATTTCCAATAAATCTAGTATCTTGGACACAAAAGTAGAGCAGCAATGAAATCTGAATGAGGCCAATTGTAATGAGAGAATTCTCTTTATCCATCACAGTCTATCCCTCGCTACATCTCTCTGATATACTTTTAAGTATCCACTCCTTTGCTATTGACTTACCCGTATCAGAAGTTACTGCAAAAAAGTTATTGAATAAAAATCAAATTCAGAAGTTTTAATGGGTTATTGAAAGATTTTGTTTCCTCATAAAAGGAAAAATAATGTTAAATGATAAGAAAAATTTGATCTTGTTAAAATTTACTTTATTGAAATAAATCAATAAAAATTTATCACAAAAATAAAACTTTTTATGTGAAAAGTTTTGATTTTTTTATAGATTTTGTTAGGCTTTTGTCTTTTTTTCGTTTGCTGATATTTGCAATTTTTTTAAATTTTGTTAAAGACACAAGAAAATATATTTAAATAGTTTGTTATTCAGTCTTGATCAGAGTCCATTCTTCCTGTCTAATGATGTTTTTTGGTCCACTGCTATATCTTTGATATCTTGATGTCTATCTGGATCCACGAAGTGGTCGAAGTTGCTGTCAAAATTGTACCTAAATCTCCTAAATACGGGAAAAAAATTTTATCAACTGTTATCATCAATAACTTTAATTAATAATGCCATAAAATGTAAAATTACTGAAAATTAAATTTTTAGTCGTATTTTGAAGGTAAATTTTAATTGGACATAAATTTCCGAGAAAAATCATTTTCAATACAAACAAAGGAGTCAGTGATGCACAAAATTGATCCTGTTTTAACACAACAGAAAATCCACTAATTAATTAATTATAATTCCATTAAGTACCTAAACATTTAATTTACAAAAATTTAATTATGTATTATCAAAAGGATCAAATTTTAATAATTAACGACACAAAGTGTGCATAAAATTACGTGAAATGTTGTTTGTATTTTTGACACTTATCTAATATCAGTTAATGTCCACCAAATTAATTATTTATTAAAAATTCATCATCATTAAAATTATCAATGTTGAATAATATGTGAAATAAAAGGCGGTATTGTTGCTATTATTATACAATCAGGGCCCAGTTTCTCGGGTATACTATACTAGGGTATACTGTGTATACTAACTTTGCTTAACTTTGAATTCTAAGTATGATACAACAACTTATATGTACCCTATCATATACCCTAGAATATGCCTTAAGGTATACTCGAAGGTATACCCTAGAAGTATACCCGAGAAACAGGCCCAGTGCTTTGAAATATTTTGCAAGGGATGGTAAACAAAAAAATTTTTTTTAAAGAAAGTGACACTGATCCAGAACCTATCTCTATATAATGCAGCAATATTCAAAATTACCATCTTACGTAAAAATATCAATTCAATGTTATACAAAAAGCAATTAAAATTCCCACCCCTTGCACAGCAACATTAATTTCAATAACAGATTGTTCAACCTAAACACTTTCATTATTCTTCCGTCAGACTACATTAGCTTTGAATACTAAATTTTTCAATTAACTAGCAAAATGTAGGACAAGGGAATTAATTTTCTTCTTCGGAAGTGAATCATTAAGGAAAGAAATTGTTTGAAGGTATTAGAAGTGATGGTAATTATGTGCAAAATTTATTGACTTTTGACCTTTGAACTGTGAACATAAATAATAATCATTTTAGGTTGATGGAATTGAGTTCTTGATATTTAATACCAATTTAATGAAGAAAATTTCTATTTGTGAATTTAAATCATTATTGAAGTATTTAATGTGGATCATTTGTTTATTATGTCCTACATATAGTAGGTAGGAGGGTAAATTAGGGATTCTCGAAAACAGGATTTTCACGGAAGTATTAAAAATATTTATGGTACTGATTAGTAAGGTTTTGGTTGCCCTTTTAACAAGATATTAAATTCCATGTGTGTATTGAGTCGTAATCGAGGTCGTAATATTTATTATTAGACCCAGGCAGGGGGTCCAATTTTTTTTCTTCTTTTTCTTATGGTTTTATACTTAATGCTAATTCTAACGGTATATAAATGATTATTTATAAATTAGAGCTTCGGAAGAACTTCGGAAAAATTTAAAGAGAAAAATGTTTAAAAAATTTCCAGAGGAGTGCGGACCCCATAGAACTCCCCCTGGGTACGTCCTTGGCCCAGGACACAAAAAACTCTTTTTAGTTAAAAATGTGTGCCAATCTAATCCCTCTTTCCCTGGCTACGCCCTTGCTCACATGATATTTCATATTTCATGTATTTAGCTCAATAATTTTTGTTACTAATATTTAATCAATTTACCTGACCATGTCACAATACTTACTTTTGATGACTTAATTTTAATGTTAATCTACTTACGGACAACGAAGACGAATCATACGAAACTATCCAACAAGAGACCATCCAAAACATCATTTAAACATCCACGCTGACTTGTTCGAACAATATCAACAATTTCCTTTTCGATGAAACAATCGTGAACTTCATTCGGAAAAAAACTAGCTGACTTTCGATAATGTTTTAATGAAATTTCTTTTTCAGTGTGAAACTTCCGTCAATGTGTAATCCGAATATGTTTTTTATAGGTTATGTATTAGTCGTTTTTTAGAGTATTTGAGTCCGATTTTTTGGAGGAGTTTATGCTTAGGAAATATTATGCTGGATCATCACATTACTGGATCTCCCAGTGAACATGATGAGAATGCTGCTTATTGGAAATTTTCTATCAACTTTCAACAACTGGCGGAGAATTATTGTCTTTTTTATTGATCCGTGACGAAATTTCAACATCCAGGAAATTTTTTGTTTAGAAATTCTTGAATTTTTCACTATGCAGCCACTAACTGCTGCATTTTTAATCACATCGTTAACTTTTTATGCATTTCATGAGATTTTTTTTTTTGAAATTTTATTAACACATATTATGGACGGCGTTAAGGTCATCTGTATTTACTTTATTAGATTGCCAAGGTCGTACGATTCTACAGAAATCACCTTCACTAAGTAAAAATGTAAACACAGGTGACCTTCAGGTTGACGGAGGATTTTTTTTTTCGTAGTTTTTAATTCGCAAAAATTGAGAAAATTTCACCAATTTATGAGGAATTTCATCAAAACATTCATTTTCATGCACAACATCCGCTGCCATTTTTCTCCATCCATGCACATCCCAGCTGCTCCGAAATCTCGACGTGTACCTAAATGTAAAAAAGGTGTTTCAGCATGCCATGTCTGCTGAAACTTACAATTTTATGGGGAAATTTGATATGATTGTGAATTGAATCGTTTCAAAAAGTGTTTTTTTGAAGATCGGAAAAAAATTTAATCTTTTTATTATAATTTTTTTGAGTTTTTTTAGGTTTCAAATTACTTTTTTTTTGTTCATCGTGTAGTTCATAAGCAAGCAAAATGTTTTTTTATATAAATGTAAATTCAATAATTCATGTCATTTTATCTTGTTCATTTTGTTATTTGAAAGCAATTTTTATCTACTAAAATATCTACTTGATTGAAAAAAATTTGGGGATTTAAAAAATTGTCCCGTCAAAAAATGTGTTTGTAAGTGAGTTTCTTTTTATATTTCTTAAGCAAGAAGCTTCTTAACTTTTTTTTTCATTTTTAATAAGTATTTTAAATGTTAATTAAGGATTATAGAAAAAAAAATTTGTTACAACTCGTTGATGGTTCAACTCCCTTGAATCAAAATGGAAGAACTCTTACTCTCTTCTTACATCCTCTTTCTGGGTCTTTTTTATTATACTTCGTTCATTTTAATGGAAATATTTTTTTTCTTGTATTTTTTTGAGATAAAAAAATTTATTGTTGTGAAGTTGGATTTGATTTTTTGAACCGCGTTCTTTTTTTGACTGAATATTTTTTTGTGACTTTTTTTTAATTTTTGAGCTTCAGATAGGTTCTTTTTAAATCGATTTTATGTGCTTATTTACCAGGAATAATTCAAAGCTATACCTTAGCATCAACAACGCCAGTTTCTGAATATCAATATAATTTCGGTTATATGGGGTATTAGGCAAGGTGTGGAAACTCAGGATTAATTAAATAAAAAAAGACCCCTAGGTAAGGAAGCATGATATCTCAAAAATAGCCTAAAATTGTTCTAGGAATAAATATTCACAGGTATTTCTAAGACATCTTCCATACTTAATGATCTTTTAGGATTTTTGAGATTTCTAAGGATTAATTCTGAGTTTCCATGCCTTAGTATTAGGTCAGATTAACAAATGATGTGAAACTTTTAAGGAAGGAGTCAGGGAAGTAATAAAGAACACTTAGATGCTTGGGTGTTGAAATTAAAAACAAGTGGGGAAAGTGGAGTATTTGCCCAAAGAAGCTCTTATTAAGGGGCCTAAGATTCAATATATCCTAACCAAAAAGATAAAAAGGCGCATTTTCAACATTTTACCCCGGGTGTCATGGACCTTTGTTATCCCCTGGAAGGAGTTGTGTGACGCTTCAAGCAAAATAATTCTTTTTGTATGAACATTTTGTGACAGAGAGGAGAAGGGGGTCTAAAAATTATCATTTTTTGATGGATGTCATTTATGAATGACCCCTAAGGGAGATGTACCTTATTCATTTATTCTGTAACTCAAAAAATGAATTTCTAGACCCTACCTCCTCCTTCCCTTGTCACAAATGTCTCATTAATAATATTTTTGAATCATCACACACTTCAGACACCCTTCAATCTAAAAACTCGAACGTAATAAGTGAATGACCTCCAAGATATGTGGGAATCAGGCCTATTAACCTAAAAATACGCTTCTTAGTCAATATAAAAAATATTAAATTTCTTTAGTATCTTAATAGCTCCGATTGCTAAGTTAATGACTTTTAGACATAACCATAATCGATTTTTATCCATAAAATAAAGGTTCAAGTCTCACTAAGGTAAAAATTATTTAAATCAAACTGATGTCTGCCGAATTAATTTAATTCTGAGTTTCTTATTAATAATTTATTCAAATCTGTAGTCTGCAGACATTAGATTGCTAAATATAGCCAATAGCCTGTTTAATCTACCATAAAATATGCATATTACTCAATATTAAAGATTAGGAACATTTCAAGTTCAATAAATTATCAATTTTATGACAAAAAGTTCATAATCATGAACCCGGAAACAAATTGATTTCATAATCTCATGCGTATCAGTCTCGTGATTCTCAAACTTGTTCTATTTCAAGCTCAGAACATGAGCTAATCACGTTTAATAGTGAAGGACATATTTAAATTTATTATGTCTGAATATTTAAAAATTCTAAAAGAAGCAAAGAATTCAGTCAAAAAACAAGTTCAACAAATCTTATCAACTTCACAACGACGACAAAAAAGCACATGTGCTCATGTTATTCACTACGATATTTAAGTTATATTTGTTTCAATTGCTATTGTGTGCTTACTATTTTAATATTTTTTTATAGCTTTATTATATGAGGTAAAGAGTTTAAAGAATCAAGAGCTGTTTAATCATCATTTTTTTGGGTTTTTTTATCTCATTTAAGTACATACTTTATATAGAATATGAGGAAAAACTTTTTACTTTGTAATGCAATCTAATTCCCAATTTTTAAGAATATTTATATTTAAATTCATTTTTAAGCCTTTTTATGCAAAAGGAATCAATTACATTACAAGAAAATATTTGAATTAAATTATGGATTTGAGGCGTACACAATGACTGGAAGTTCTCTTGGAAAATTATTATTAAGATTAATGACTACTTGCCCATATATTTCATGCCCTTAATACCGTTACTCATCTACAGTTTTTATTCTCACTATGAATTTGATCGGTTTCATAAAGTCTTGGGGAAGTGGATTTCTTTGTTACTCAACTTTGGAAGACAAATGAAGAAGAGTTCTTTTTGGGGGAATTTTGAACAACCATGATGAAAACTTATTTATTTTGACTAGGTCTGCTTTGAAGGAATTTTTTTAACCAGTTTGAGTTTTTTTTAATTTTTGAAATTTTGGCCGTTTGGTCTGCTCCAGACAAAATTGACTTAAATTTGTCAATAAAATGGAAGCGTCATCTGATCCAGACAAAAATTATTTTTCTCGATTTAGACACGATCTTGCTTAAACGTCTAGTCTTAGATACACTGAAGCCTAGGCTGAGATACCCAGACGACTAGACAGTTCATATACCAAGATAAATAGACAGTATCTAGGTCCAAATACCAATACATCTTGACAGTGTCTAAGCTGAGATAACTAGACGCCTGGACAGTGTCTAGACCAATATAACTAACCACATCTATGATCTGGTATACTAAGACACGCAGATTAAGAAATATTTGTTATAGTATCTAGGTATCTGAGTCTACATATATAATCACCTGTATCAGGGGTGTATCCAGAAATTTTACGAGGGAGGGGTTTTGAAATATTCTTGTATGAAAAGGAAAATTTAGGGGGGGTTTTGGGATTTTTTTCTTAAAAAACCCTAGCAAATTGAAAAAACTTCCCCAAAAGGGTAGGGGTTTTGACCCCTAAAACCCCTCCCTGAATACGCCCCTGATCTGTATAATGACATCATCTACATGTATATAATGACAATCTAAGTAACATTCTAGGTCCAGTTTCTAGGGAGTCCAGTTTCTTCTACTCGAGATACTCCACCTACCCTACCCCGGGTAGGTAGGGTATACTCTAGGAGGATAAGGGAAAGGGTTGGGTAGGTTAGAGTGCCCTAGGATAAAGAAAGGGGTAGGGTAGGTGGGGTACTCCTAGAAACCGGTCCCTGGACCAGATTAAAGCATTGTGAGTTACATAGACAAGATCTTGAAGCAGATGTTGTCAGGTTAAGACAGAATCTTCATCGATGTCTATAATTTGTGTCTGGTCTTGATATCTTGTTTAAAATCCCAATTTTTTTAAAGTAGTTTTTTAGGTTGTTTTGAACTTTTTTGAAAATTTTACCCAAACTTAATTAATTATTTTTGTAATTTTACAACCTTTAGTTTTCAATTTAATTCTGTTTATCAATCCACATTCCCACTTCAATATATGAAACCGACAATATCACTCGAAGTTTCCTATAAAACCCCATACATAGATTCCCTAACTACTGATGTTCCCTAAAAATTTTATACCTTGTAAAATTCTAAAAATTTGTTAAAAATTTCTGTCGTGTATCAAAAAAGTTTGTACATTTCTTGAAACATCATCATTGCTATGTATTCTCTTAAAAATTATCCTGAATAAAAATACTTTCTCCTGACAATAAATTCCCATGAAATACATATATATTCCCTACGCTAGCTAATTTTTTTTATTTCCTCAAGTATAATAGTTAAAGTATAAGTGCATAGAAAAATTCTCTATTATTTTGTGCAAAAAATTTCATCACAATTTCATTCTAAGTCGAAGGAATTTCTTGATCATGATGAGAATGGTTAAAATTAGCACCAAGGGGAGGACAACTTGGCAGAAAAATTACATAAAAATTAAGGCTTTTAGGGTGTAAAAAATTAATTTGTTGAACTTTTTTTCTTATATTCTTGTCAAATTTTATAAAAATAAAATTTTTACTTTTTTTTTCGTCAAGTTCGTAAAAGTTTTTACCGATCTTCTTTCCACCAAGTTTTCCCCTCTCGATTACCATAATGATCAAGAAATTTCTAAAAGATCACTTAGAACTCGATCAACATCTCAGCATGATGAATCTCGATCTTAAAAATTAACATTAAGATTTTCTTAAGTGGAAGTCATTAAGTAATTGGAAATTCCAATATGTTTCTCATATTTTTCTCTCGAAATATAATACATTGTTTAATTTCTTTGGGGGGGATTAATCATAGCATTCTTAAAATGGAGTATTTAAGGTCAGCATTTCTGAATCATATAGGAATGTTTCATCTTCTTTGTTTTTTGTTTGTTCTGTGTGTTCAGAAATGCTTGCAAATATCACAATTTTGGTTGATAATTTTGAGTTTGTTTTGATATTTTTTGGGCCAAATTAATTGATTATGGATCTAAATCCATATTATAATCGTCCGAATTCATGGTCTGATTATATTTGAAATTTATGCGCAAATTTCAACTTCGAGGCTTATATGTAAATCTGTTCCATTTAAGTGGATTACTCAGTCATAGGGTGAGTAATGTTATTCTGATTGGGTGCTCAAATTAAACTTTGGAATTGTTGCCAAATTTTTTTTATCGAAATATGTTGAGAATATATCAACGGTCGTTTCATATTTGAATTGTATAAGCAACTACATTTAGTTGATTTCCCCTTTTAAAGTTGTTTTCCCCTCTCTATATAAAATTTTGGTTACACCCAAACCCTTTGGGGCATTTTCAAGATATTTTTTCCAATTTACACCAATTCCAATTTAGAGTAACCTCAGATACTAGATAGCTATACCCTAGAAACTAAGTAGCTATACCCTAGAAACCAGATAACTATACCCTGGATACTAGGTAGTACCCTGAATACTTGGTAGCTACAGTAGCTAGCGTATACTCTAGGTATATATTTACTTTTTCTAAGCTATATCTTAGTGTATGTTAGAGTATACTAAAGTGTACTGAAGTATTGTTTAGAATACTACTGTCAACTAGGCTTTATAAGAGTTTAATAAAATAAACTAGGGTATCTAAGAGTATGCCTCTCTTTCCGAGTGATAATAAGGTTCAAATCGTCGAGATGGCACCGTAGTGTTATTCTATCACTAATTTTAATCGTCAATATGCCCCAGTAATCAAAATAGTTAAAAGGTATCTGAAAGTTAATTGCATTTAGTTTTTAACTAACTTTTTATCGGTTTTGGTTACTGAGGATAGTTTACATTACCAAACCAAGGTATCTTGACAACAATAACACAGTGATGGTTACATGACAGTCATATAGATGGTTAATATCACTGACAGAGCAACACCATGGTTTAACCTCATTAATTTGAACCTCATTGCTATTCGGGCCTCAAAAAATCCATAATCATATTAAACCTGATCATTAAAATCTATATTGAGTATTACCTTAATAGATAATATTCAAATCAATTCAATAAACCCACGTGTTTATTATAATAACTTAAATATCACCTCACAATACCATAGCGACACTTTTACCCTATGCCAACTCAATCTAACATTATTTGCTCAGCAATCACTTCTAAATTTTTTTGTATGCAGGAAGAGGAAAAAAATCAATGACTCATGTGTGAATGCTTCGAGAAATGGAAAACATATAATTTTGTTTTCTTCGTGACTGCAATTTGCCGTTTTGCGTTTCTTTTGAGAATTTGCTAGCTGGTCATATTCACGAAAGAGTGAGAACGTGTGAAACGAGTCTATTGATTTTTTTCTTAATATTACTGCGGCAATACTTTCATGGTTTACTTTTTCATCCGGTCAAGGACAAGGTCGGCTTGACATTTAGCGCATGATTAATAGGTTAAGTTGGGGATTTGAAGGCATGGTTGTAGATTTGTATGTATATTATAGTAGGGTGATCTACTGGGGTAGATTTTGATATATATTTAGAGATTTATAGATAAATTTTGGGTTTCGTGTCGATTGGACAAGGTTTTAGAAACTAATTGACAACATTGAACTGAATATGCCTGGATGACCTTGAAATTTTTGGTCAATTTGCCCAAAAAATGTCATTTTCACTAGGAATCATCAAAACTATATTAAGTTATTTAGACTCAACATCCAGGCACCAAACTCTAACCTCCAGGTACCAATCTCAACCTAACCAGCCCCAAAAAATGACGAAATATCAAGAAATAATGAAAATAATCCACTTAAAGAAACAGATTTCCATTAACTGAACACATATACAGCTTGAGTTAGCAAGCAGATGTAAACAGTAGCAGCATTTGCACATACATAAGAAATGAACGAAAATGAAAGGAATAAGAAGAAAGCAAGCTGCCGCAAACACGCTACAGAAAGTTGAAAAATACGTTAAAGATTTTTTTTCGTCGTCGCCTCTCGAACTTCTTACTAAATAGCACTTCGTTGTGTTCCCATTTACGTAAAAATCGATAAAAAATGTTCCAACACAGTTCATGCATTTTAATGCTAATTTCCCATTATTTCCAATGAATTTCCAAGAAAAACTTCCAATGTGTATACGCCCAAAATAGATATTGGAATATTCAAAAAGTGTGTAAGAGAGTAAATCTTATCATCATAATATATATGTCATGTTTCATTAATTAAAATAAATTTTTTTAAATCTTATATCTTCTTAATTTACGCTTTTTTTTCTTCTTTAAATTTCAAGGGCAAAAAAAATAATTATTAGGTATAAATTTAATTAATTAAAATACTTTTTAAACATTTGAAATGTTTTTTTTTGTTTCATTTCTTCCAAAAAAAGAATAATTTCAATATTTTCTTTTTTTTAATTCTAGGAATGTCAATCAAGATAGATAGAGATGGGGCAGCGAGATTTGTTTCAAAAAGGGAGGTAATTTTAATATAATTAATAAAATAGTAAAGAATTGTTCATTTTTTTATAATAAGGAAATAGAGCGCGAGATAGAGCGAGATAGAGATTGTTAATTAGAGAGATATTTAGTCAGATATTTTGAATGCTGATAGTTTGCAGCTGTTGCCATAGGCATGTGAAAAATTCATACCAGTAAATAGTTTCTCTAAGTCTTCGTATAAAATAGAGAAATGATGAGTAAATCCAGCTGATGTTGCCGCATTTTGTGCACCGATTGTTGAGAAAATGGAAGCCGTTACGTTAACACCAATAGTCTTCATCAATGGAGCTCGTGCCTTTAATATTTCCGTTGCAATGCCTTTGCATCGATGCTTCTTGTGAACACATAAACCAGCTGTGAACATGAATCGATCAACATCATAAAAATCCATGATATTGAATGCATGTTCAATGAATTCTTTGGCATCATACAATATTTGAAATTTCGGATCGTCACTAGGTACACTTGGTTCGTCGTCCTTTGATCTAATTGTTATTGCATTAACACCAATTATCTCATTCGTATCGGCCTTAAGGCAAATCAATGAAATATTTTCCTCAAATACTTTTCTATACATTTGTCGAATACGCTCGACTCCGTCGTCACTTAATAATGTGCCAGCAGCACGATGGAAAATTGATGATCGTGCATGATACTCGATCATGAAATCAACAGCATCATCAAAATAATTCTCCGTTAAATCCTGAATATAAAACTCCTCCTCATTCACTATTTCATCAATATTACGCGATTTTGCCTTAAATTTTCTATAAATTTGTGGATATGAGATTCCATCTTGTCGTGGAAAAACTTTCAATTTTGTTTTCATTTTCTCAATTTGATAAAAATCCGATTTGTTATTAATTCCTGCCGTCTTTGCTTTTATTAAAGCAATTTTTTATGATGAATTTATTACTTTTTTCACTAAAAATAATTCACAATTAACTGCGAAATACTCAATTTCGTATTTACTGAAAAAATCCTATTTTGCTACTATAAACACTGCAACGAACATGACCTTACTCAACGCTTTTTTCAATCCTTATAACACAAATATCCTCTTATTTTGATATAACGTGTCCGACTGCCATGCTCCAATTCGTTCTCTATATTTTACTTTGTAGCGGAGAGAGAGTTTGTATGTAGCAAACTACCCCTCAACATGACTATGCGACGAATAACAAAAATACTAAGCACAGGGGGTAAAACGTATAACGCAATCATTATTTTCGTAGGAAAACATTACGGCAAATGACAAAATGAACAAAATGACTTGTTTAAACACGATTTTAAAGGAACTGATCTGTTCTACCTGATGTATTTCGGCTATCTCGACACAGTGTGTGAGAGAAAAATGAGAATTGTCTGTGAGAATCAATAAAGAATCGCTCAAAAAAACAAGAAGAAGACATGGGAGGGGAAAGAATGTTTGTTGTAAATAAAATAATGCTCAAGTTAACATGAATGAAATGTTCGAGAACGAGAAATTGCGTCGTAGAGATTTTTTGTCATGTGAATGAAGAAAATGGCGATAAAACCAACTGAAGTACAGCATATGAGTTGGAAATTATCAAGTTATGTGCGATAAAAATTGTTATTTTAGTGTTCGTGAATTAAAAGATTTTTTTATGGCAGTTGGAGTAGTTAACTGCAGCTGATTTTTTTATTTCAAATTTGAAAAATTCTTTAACGGTCATTTTTGTTGCATAGAAGGTGCTGGAATTCATTCATCAATAAAACTGCATTTAATCCATCAACTTTCTGCAGTTTTTATAGAAATATTTCACATATTTCTGCATTATTGCCTGCACTTACTGATGATATTAATAAAAATATGAAAAATTATTGATTTTTTCCTGAGATCAGCATCAAATATGTAATGGAGTTCTGTAGGGGAAGGAATTCTAATTTGGAATAAAATTCTTATTTGAATTCGAGCGGAATTTCTTTTTGTATTGACTTGCTATGAGAATAGAATTGAGAATATTTATAGAAATCGTTGAATGTTGCACAATAAGTGTGGGATGGAAGACATTGCATGAAATTATTGAGATAACATTATTTCTGCATAACTTCTTCTCCTAGCTTATTTGATCGATTTAATGTTATTTATACTGAATTCCTTTTTTTATGATTCATCAGCTTTAAATTGACTCATGAATTTAATTTAACTTTTGCTTTTAAATAATGGCACAGATACTCAAATAGATCCTGTACTAGTCTGTATTTCTGAAGGAGTCCATGTAATCATATAAGCTTAGATTATGTTTGATGATCACCACAATATCCAAAACAAGAGGTTGTCCAATTTTATGAGACATCCGAAGCTGAAGGAATTTGGAACCTTTCATAAGCACAGGGGACCCCCCCCCCTCGAAAATTTTTTAAAAAGTAAATTTCCTTCTAAAAAAAATTTTCCGAAGCTTTTCCAAAACTCTAATTTGTAGTTTAATAATTACGTACCTTTAGAATTATCCCCCTTTTTCTGACTACGTCCCTGCATAAGCATCAGCATCAGCAGCATAGCAAGAGTTTTTTGGGATTTGCAAGAATTTTTTAAGAAAAAAAAATTTAAAAAACCCCAAAAAATTTCGAAAATTCTCAAAAAAATTGTACTATGCCTTTGATATGGATCATAACAAAGCAACATGAGTGTGGAGGTCCAACCCATACCAACACCTGCCCCTCGATGGAAAATTTTCTTCAATTTTTTATAGTTTTTTAAAATCCAGAAATATTCCATACTATGGCGCTAGATTTCACTTATAACTTCTCATGTTTCTAGTGAACATGATAAAATAAAAATATTATTCAATTTCTCTACAAAGCAACAACAATAATCTGTTTATACATTCATATTTCAATGCCACACGTGATGATAAAATTTCAAAAATATCCAACTACAACTCTCGATTATATGACACCCAAACAATAAATAAATCTCCATTAATTAAATTTTCAAATTCCAACTTTAGCTTACATTAAAGAATTCTTCAAATGTAGGCACAATAAAAGTATCCAAAAAGACACAACAAAATATTTTTTTATCACTTCTGCGAATTTTTTAATGCGCAATTCTTTATGACGAATTCTTCCCATATTAGTAATTTGAGACTCAGCAAAACAAAAATTTATTTCCATTCTCGACTAACTATAGACTGTACTTTTTTGGATTATGAATTTATATTTTTTATCTTAGTCATTTGAGCTAAAAGTATTTTCATGTCGATAAATAAAATTGTGGGTTCTGTATTATTTTTGATTTCATTGCGTTTTGTATTCTCTGGAACATGCACGAATGTGTTTTGACATTCACAACGGAAGTTCGGATTTGGCTAAACATTTTTTTTTATCTTCATGAGTCACATTTGGGTCGATGAATTTTGAGGAATTTTTATTTATTCGTGCTTATATGAAGTTGTAAATTGACTCTTGATGTGATAATTTGCATATTTCTTTATGTTAATTTAATCAAGATTGGACGAGTTGAGTGAACTTCAAAAAATGATTTTTGCATTGAATGTTCTTTGTTTTTTAATGAAATTATCGCTAGCTAATGGAACACTAATTAATCATCATCCTACACGTCATATAAATTAATTAAAAATTAATTGACGTATTGAGTTACAATAGCAATTGTTTGTTTAAAAATAATAAATAAGGATCAAATACTTGGAGTAAAGTGCACAGTTAATATTTCAAGTCAATTAGTTGCATTTTATAATTTATAAATATTGATGCAATTAAAATCTAGAAGAAAGATGCTACAGATCATTAAGTTAGAGATGTTGTTAGCTAATTGGAGCATAATATAATGGATTAAGATTAAGTAGAATAAAAAAGCTATAAATCTATTTTAAATTCCTCTACTGGACATTTGATGAAAACAGAATTGAATGGGATAAATAAATCGCCATTGTGAAAGTGCTGACTCAAATAAATCTTCAATTTTAAAGCATTGACTCAAATTTAAAGTATTAGCTTAAAGTTAAATCAACAAGTTCGAAGCGTTCACTTAAAATTCAACGGAGTCCTCAATTATGAAGCGTTGATTTAATGTTTAATATCTCAATTTAAAGCGTTGACTCAATTGAATCCTCAATTTTAAAGCGTTGACTCAATTGAATCCTCAATTTTAAAGCGTTGACTCATTTGAATCCTCAATTTTAAAGCGTTGACTTAATTATATACTCAATTTTAAAGCGTTGACTCAAAAACAAGTCGTTAAATTTTAAAGTAATGACTTAAAATTAAATTGTCAATTTCAAAGTGTTGCTTACATTTTAAGTCACCGATTTCAAAGCATTGAATCATAGTCATTATCAGACCATTGACTCAATATTCAAAAAAATAAATTCAAGCTGCAATAAAACCAAAATAAAAGTCTTAATTGAGCTGCAATAGAATTCATAATTGGAAAAGTTTGAAGAAATTAAAACTCATTTTCTGTAATACAAAGCTCAATTTAAAAACAATTCACATATTATTAAAATACCAAAAAAAAGTTAAACAACTAAACTTCCACAATGCATGCATGCAACAACTTATATCTCATACATTTAAAAGAACCACAGAACAAATTGATATTGAAAAAGTTTTTTTTAGTCATAGAAACAGAATAAAATGAACTCAAAAGGATGTAAATCCTACATACGTTTATGACAACGTATCCTTTTATTTGATTTTTAATGACAAAACTTTACAAGAGTTTCCATATCCATGTGAAAAGTTTAGAGATGGCAATTTCTCATCCATTTCCTCATACGATATTGAAAAATTTTCATCATATCCAGCAGCTTTTGCTGCTTTTTGCGCTCCAACAGTCGAGAAAATTGACGATGTTACCTCAACGCCGATTGCTTTCAAAACATGAACACGTGCCTTCAATATTTCCGTTGCTATTCCTCTTCCTCGATACTGTTTGTCAACACATAAGCCAGCTGCAAACATGACACGATCAACACCATAATGTCCATAAACATCGAAGCTTTCCCCAATAAACTTCATGATTTTATTGAGGTTTTTGAAATTTGGATCATCACTTTCTGGCTTTGGTGGATCGAACTTTGATGCCAAGTATAAAGCATTCAGTCCAGCGATCTCATTTGTCCTCGCATCAATGCAAATTAGTGAAATTCTTTGCTCAAATGCAGCTCGATAATATTTCCTTATCAACTCGATACCAGCTTCAGTTTCAATAGTGCCTGCTGCACGATGAAAAACTGCACCACGTGCATGATTCTCAACAATAAAATCGACAGCCACATCGAAATAATTTTCAGTCAAGTCCTGAATAAAAAATTCATCCTCATCGTCGCTGTCGTCTTTCGATTTCACTTTGAATTGACTGTAAATTTGTGGATATGGAACTCCATCGCGACGTGGATATACTACAAATTCAGTTGACATTGGACTTTTTTTTGTATTTATTTATTTTCCTTGTTCCTCACGATTGAACAGAAACAGAATATTTTTTTCGTTTTGCTTGTTTTACTGTCACTGGATTAAATTTGCACTATAAAAATTTTCGAGCGATAAAGTTTTTTTTTTTATTTGTTTTTTCCTAGATTATGAAATAGGAAGACTTGAGTATCATGCGATGAATTTTGATATTCTCAAGTATTTCTAAAGAGTTGATTATGTTTTTCAATTACTTATTATCATTTTATACTGAGACTTATCAGAACTTCTACAACACACACAATCCGATACTGAGTTACACTGAGAGAAATTTTTTGAAAATATTAGCAGTATGTCTGAAAAAAATTCTTCTTTTACAAATTTTGTAAGATCCACATATCGAAGAAACGTAGTCAGGTTGGTAGGGGAGTAGTTAAGGAGTGGTTCAAGGGGGTCTGGACTCAGGGGGGTATCCAGGAATTTTTTGAGGGGGGTTTTGAAATCTCAAAATTGGAAAACGTATACTAATTTGCTCTAAATTGACTTTTAAGGGCCTTTTTTGATTGACCCACAAACCCTCCCCCCTAAATACACCCCTGTCTGGACTCCCTGCCTTAGAAATTGAAATTTATATGCGAACATTATTTGAATCCCTCCCAAAAATTAAAAATATATGAGAGAAAAATTACGAACCCCCAAGATTGGACCCCTTTTCGAAAATTTAGAAGATTTTAGAGGTCAAAAATATCTTCCATTTGTTAGAGTTTTTGAGAAAAAAATATTGTTTTCACTAAATTTTTCCGTCTATAGAAAAAATAAGCCTCTACTAAAAAATTTCTAGCTACATCCCTGACACATGAAGATCATTATATGTTTCCTGAGCAGGCACTTAGAAAGGAATGTGAAGATAATTTTCTCGTGATGTCTCAAAAATGTTCAAGACTAATGCATTAGATAGCCATACTCTTGGACCAGGGGCGTAGCTAGAAATTTTTTAAAGGGGGGGGGGGGCTGAAAATTTTTAAGTTAAAAATTTGTTACTAATTTAACTTGAAATTTAATAATTTTTCAAAAAAATTTCTTGTTTTTTTGAAAAATTTAATAATCCAATACAGTCAATAACAAAGCTAATACTTTTTATCAACAAAACGTTCAAAGAATACTTATTGACGAATTAAAAATTAATTCGTTAAGTGCCATCAACAACCCCGATCAGCACACGTTTAAATGTTGACCATATGGCAGCCACGCTTATAGTATAAATATTGTAGAATCAAGCTAGATGGCTGTCATGTGACTATTGTGTGGTGATCGTGCTGACAGGATTCTTAGAACCAATCCTGGTATCTGCTAAGTATACTGTTGAGTGCTTCTAAGTATATTGTCTGCTTGACCGCAATATGGTCATCATTCAAACGTGTACCGCTCGGGAACAAAAAAACACTCAATAAACAAATCTGCCCTTGAAAATGTTTTTTTGTTCACTTCTTCTTTTTGCGTCCACATCAGTCCACACAATCAAATATTTTAGTCACTACACTTATACACATTGTTTCTTCTTTGTATGACTAATCAATTGACATGATATGAGATTATTAATGTAATGCCATTAATATTTACAAATGATTGAGTATGTCTCGTTAACTGTCTGACTTTGATATATGCTTATCTCAGAACAATAGATAAATCTCATCTGAAAGTCAAACGTCACATAGGTAAGTGTATATGAATAAACTATGAGAAGACTTTTGCGGTTGATTTATGTGTGAATGTGTTTACTGTAGGTGATTTTTCACATGAATCTAGGTGAATCTAAGAATAGATGTGAAATGGTTAAAAATGTCATTTCTAAAGTAGCAACGAAAATAACTTAGTTATTGTGTTTTACGGATGAGGAAGCTTCCTACCATACAAGTCTATTAAATTTCATAAAATTTAATTTGTTTCTAAAAAGAACGAAAAAACTGTTTAATACAAAATTTGATTTTGCAACATGATATCGTTCATATTTCAGCATCCAAAATTGAGAGAATTTTTTGTGGGTCGGGATGGGACGCTGCTTGTTAGATCATTCTGTAGGACTTATGCAAATTGGTTTATTACATGTCTATGGTATCGAAATTACACTTTACGGTAATAACTAAGATTTAGTTTGCAGTTGTGGCATAGAGGATTAGGTTGTCGTCCTTTGATCCTTCTAGTTGGCTACGTCCCTTGGAGGTCATTCACTTATGACGTCCATGATTTAAGGGGGAGGGGGGGTCTGAGATTTTGTGACACTTTATATTAAAGAAATTTTTTGAATTTAAATTCTTTGACAAGAGGGGGAGGGGGGTCTAAAAATCCCATTTTTTGATGGACGTCATAAGTTAATGACCCGTTGGTCATAAGCTGTGAAATCATTTATAAATTTTGAGTATCAAAGCCTCAAAATTCTATCAAAATGTCCTTGCTTCCGCATTTCCCATTATTTTTTTTATCGTGTACAATGATATGATATGTGATAAAAGAAGAAGGCACTACAGCATCTTCATACTTATTTCCACTCCCAACATTGACATTGATGTGAAAGACACGATACACTCGATTCTCGATGATTCTTTTATCGCTCATTGAAGCATCCACTCCTTTTTCTTCTTGTTTATCATTTCAATTCATTTCCATCGAGTTTCATTGCACGAAGCAATTTCTACTTCCTCTCTTATACGTTTTTTTTTCTGCCTCATGACACGGAAATATAATCTTTGTGATATTCTGTTTCTGTTAAATTACAAGTCTATTGTGTGAGCATCCCAAACTCATTTCTCTCTGCCCCACAGGCTACTATTATCGACAACCAGCAGAATATCGAAAAAAAAGTATCTTTTTTCCTTAAAAATAAAATGAAAATCACGTTTTCGCATAATCCATCCTTGATATGAAAAAAATAGCACAGAGGTTCAATAACTTATTGGGAATTGAAAAGAGGAATCGATGAATCAAGGCATAAATTAGAATTGATTTTTTGCCTTCCTTTCGATTTTTACTTTTTATTACGTGTGTCTAAAATCTTTTTTCTTTTTATTACGTGCTTTAAATGACTGCAGAGGAAGTCATGTTCGGGTATGTTTTTTTGTGGTAATTTTCTTTTCAGAACTTTCAAGGTCTTGTGGATTAAATGGATCTTAATCAAGAATTTTTTTTGGATTTTATTTGTTGAATTATTAGCTGGTAACTTACTTCTGTCTTAAGGCTTACCCAATCAAGTACTGGATAATCTACAATACCCTGGGTCAATATTTATATATGTACCAATACGTTCAAAAAACCGTTAAATTTAAGAAAGTGTATACTCTTAAAATAGGCTTAAAGCACAACTAACATTTTTGTAAACTACTAAAGTTATTATAATTAGCCAAGCAAATCTCGTTTTTTTCACATAAATCTTCAAATTATTAGCTGGTAACTTACTTCTTTCTTAAGGCTCATCCAACCAAGTACTGGTGTTTTGCTCACAATATAATGGGACGTTCACAAATTACGTCACGTTAAAGAAGGACTTTTTGACCCCTCTCCATTTTATCACAAATTTTCTACGGATTTATTTTTATTTTAACTGTCACAAAATCCCCCTTCTCTCTAATGCGTAACTGGAGTCGTTCGAAACATGTAAAAATTAGTCAATATTATCACAAATTCAAATATTGATACAATCATTGCTGTCCACGTAAAATTTCATCAAATATTATCGTTTTAAATGCCATCAGAAGTACCATAACATCAAATACATTAATTACTCATTATCGAAATGTAGCTTTGAGTAATGAAATTGTTAATTAAAATAAAATATTGATACTTCCTTAATATTGATTACTCGACCAGGGGTGTAGCAAGACGCATCGTAGCTAACTATAAATTGAAGCTTCAGAAATCCTTCAAAAAAATTTTTTATTATCCAGCTATAGAGCTCCATTCGACTCCTTTCCTTTCATTCTGGCTTCACTCCTGCTTTCGATGAATTAATATCAGTTGATGGATAAATAACTACATTGCACTGATTTTAAAGCTTTAATACAGAGTATGGCAAATTTTTTAAAAAATTTGTTAAATCCAGATATTATTGAATTTTTCATTACAAAATCATGTCATCATACTTGAATTTATGTAGCTCAACTTTTCATTCAATTTGTAAAATATTTTAAAGAATAAACACCCATGTGTGTGAGTTATTTGGCAATAAAGTCGACGGTAAATCAAATTTAGAAAATGATATGAGCAAAGCTTTTCTTTATTTTTCAAGGAAATATCATGAATATCTCGAGAATGTCCGCCCACATTAATTGTCAAAAAAATTCATATGAAATTTGTTATTATACATTCCATAATATTATTGTTGTTGATCTTCTCAAAGAATTTTTGGCTTTATATGTTTGTTGACATGACATTTTAATAAGAAGTATATAAAAATATAATAAAAAGTTTATTAAACGCAAAAGGGCTGTTCATAAATGACGTTCAGCAATAAAGGAGGGGGGTTTGTATTTTTGTGACACCTCCATACAAAAGACAAATGGGGAGGTCTAAACATCTCGTTTTTTGCTGATGCCATTAATGAACAGCCCCAGTGCAGTGTTTCTCAAACTTTTTTGAGCAAGACACACTTAACTAGCTATCAATCTAGTGTAAAATTCGTTGTGAAGATTTTGGCGACATATACTAAATATCTTCAGGTGTCGTGGATCATAGTTTAAGTAACACTGGAATAATATGATTTTTTCATAAATTGACAATATGAATTTAAAACCCGAATAGTACCAAAACGTAAAAAAGGCGTAGAATAGCGACGTCAAGCCAGCATAGGGTCGAATTCATGATTTTTTCATAGCTTCATTCGGACTAGTAAGGAACTTATATATGCATAATCTTCACATCCATATTTTCTGATGAAAAAAATCCTCTATAACAAATTTTCACGAAAATCCAAGCATGACGCAGCCAGAAAATAGACTCAAATAAACCAAAATGTAACTACATTAAGCCATACGCAAATAACATTTGGTTTACAAAAATATCTGACACATAATCGTTATTAACATTAGCCTTCAAATGTACTCACATGACTGAATGCTTTCACCGCTGAAATGCTGAACGGAAGCAACTATAAAAGGACATAAAATGGCAAATAAAATCAGACAGCAAAGTGATTCGGTATTTTTCGACAACAACTTCCATATAATACCAAATATATCGATTTGCATTGTTAAAAAAATATTGTCGTAAGGTTGGATATCGAAATACGATGAAAATGTAATAATGTGTAAGCGTACAAGTTGTGGGTGGATGGTATGCGACAGCTTTTTATTATACAAATAACAAGTAATAATTTAAGTTGAACTGCAGGAAGAAAAAAATGTTGTAAAAAAGCTATTGGAATGTCTTGGGTGAGATGAATGAATGAAAAAATGGGGGAAAATGTAATTTAGTGGTAATACATGATAGTTGAAAATTAAACAGCATGTAAAATTACTGTGAGTGATTTCAGAACATGAGAAGAATGAATCATGAGCGCATTGTGAATTTTATGTCAGATTTAAAGTTTAACTTAGCTTAAAACTCAGCTTTAAGTTAAATTCAGCTCAAATGTAAGCGCGTTAAGCTCAGCTCAAGCGTAAGCTTAGCCTTAAGCTCAGCTCAAGCGTAAGCTTAGCCTTAAGCTCAGCTTTAAGTTAAACTCAGCTCTAAGCTCAGCTGTTTTAGACTACATGGTATGTTGATCGGACAGATTGTCTTCAGTCTCACTCAAAGAATCCATTCAGAATCAAAACTCTAACCTAAAACTGCCACAAACACAAAATTATGTATGCAATCTCATTAAATGAATAGCGAAAAATTTGGGGAAATAAAAAAACTTTTTATGTCGCATGATGCAGAGATTTATCATACTATAATACTTTATATTCTTTAAAAATTTATGATCCAAAGATTTTCTCATTGTCAACAATAACATTAAATTTTTTATCAGCTGTTCTTTAATGGAATGCAATAGAAATGTGCATTTGTGGAAGGAGTAAAGGAAATATGAGATAAACGCTGAAGAATGACAAATTTTAAACGCGTGAATGTCTTGCATTGTTCTTTTTCAAGAGCTACCCGGGTGACACATCATTTTCATGTAACAGTCTTAACTAATTATAATGTTGACATTGTAGTGATATAGCAGCTTAAGAATTGCATACCTAGATCATGGCTGCTAAACAAGTATCATTTCTACAATGTGCTACTCGGGTAGTAACAATGAGTGCAAGGAGGAAGAACTTTTTAAATCCCATAAAAACAGACATAGTTCGATGGCTTCAATATGAATTGAAATTTGTCGTGAACAATTTTTGGTTTGGCTCAGACAGAAGCACTTGGCTTGACTACCAAAATAGTTGACAGCATCTGTGCTGGATATAATCTGGCTTTAAGTTGCTCAAACTGTTCACAAATAGTTTCAAAGTTTCTCTTGATTTAATTCATTTTTGAGCTAATTCTGGAGAAAAAAATTATGCAATTTTTATTAATTTTTGGACAGAATGTGATTATTTTCATTAAAAATTTCATTCAAGCTCCAAATCCAAAATGCATAAATGCTTGCAAAATAAAGCATAATGTGATGACACTAATGTTATCCATAAGCATCTCCATCACACAATTCAGATCTCAATCTTTCCTTTATTTATTTAATGCATTGTGCCAGCGACATCAGCATTAGCATCAGCACTATTAGCTGCAAATCAGCTTTATTGTTGTGTAAATATGGTGTCATAAATTTTCATAAATGCGACATTCCTTTTTTTTGCAACATTGAATCAGCATCAGTCAGTAGTAAGCTGAGTAAGCTGACTACGATCACTATGCATGATAAAAGGAAATTATTGCTGATTATGGCTAGTAAAATACTGAATAATTTGCAATGAAATTTTTTATGATTATTTCTTTCTCTCTCTCTCTCACTCGATGGTGCAGCGATGTAGCAAGCAATTCAGTACTAAAATCCATCCATTCATGTAAATGTGTGTTAGCATATCATGCAAATTTAAAACTAGCGAGAGAGTGGAAAAAAATTTGAATTGCAATTTTTATCTCTGTGTCTATAGTCGCAACAACTCTAGTCATACATAAATGCATGCAAGTTGGCAATGTCTTCAACAGGATAAATGGAATTTTTTTTTCAGCTCCATAATCCCAGTGTGTTCAATCTTTTATTTTTGTTCTCCATCCATTCGTCTATGTTTTTATGGATGTCGATTTGCATATGACGAAATTCGTCAATTATTTTTTTAACGGAGCAGATATTTTGTGAGATTGGATGGAATTTGATGGGGTTGGGATGACTGAATGTCATTTTGATGGAACCTAATTTCGGGCAATGAATCAATCTTGATGAAAACATATTTGCAATAATCACTCCATACCCATCTAACTGTCAAAGAATTGACAATTTTTTGGACTCGTTCACGAATGAAATTCAATATTTAAGGGAACGGGATTCCATTTGTACTCTTTCTTCTTCCCGACGCTGTTAAGAATTATACAAAGCTCGAAAAATGAATGGATGTACATGAAAATTGTGTCTCTGACTTTATAATTATTCTGAGCGGCACAACGTAGTCCACGATATCCCCGTGGCACTGTAACAGCTAAACATCACAGAGACATGAAGTTGTCGTAATGTTTCAAAACTCGACAGTCTCTATTTTAAATATTGTTGTCAAAAATGTTCTGGATCCCATCTTAAATTAGGAGGACTAAGTGTTGAATGTACAGGAAATGGATTAATATCGAAAGAATTCAAAAATCCTTAAAAAATACCTAAACATGAAAGCAATATGTTTAGGAAATCCCGACGAATCCCTAAGATATTTAATCTTAGATATCTTGCTTCCTTACTCAGAATTTTTTTAAGATTTTTCGGGATTAATCCTGAGTTTCTCCGCCTTGAATATTCGTGAATTGCATTGAAGCATGGTTACAAGCTGTTATTCGCAGGTATTTTTGTTGATACAGCAACAATTCAATTTTACCCACTTGTATCAAAATAAAACTCCTACATTTAAGACATATCAAGCTTAGACATCATGTCGGTAACTTTTAGTACAGAAATACCCAGAAATTCTCAATATTCATTAATTTGAGCAACAGATTGAATGCACTAAGGCAACCTGACACCCACAAACATTTTGTACTTCTTTTCTAAATCTCTTGATTGAGTTTTTCCTGCTCAATAAAATTGTTGACATATTTTTATTTTTAGAGAATATGTAATGCGAATATTATGAAATAATCTTTATTGAAATTTTCATAAATAAAACACAAAAAGTATGGAAAATGTTGCAAAGGCAGAATTAGTTTTTAAGCTCAATTTGAAAAGCTTTAGGTATTTTATTTAAATCGGCTTATGAATATTTTTCTATATTTTGAGTCTAGGAGACAAACAAAAGTTGTTTATTTGAAAATGTTTTATTGAAATAATTCTTTTCATAAAATGTAAAATGGAATTAGTTATGTCCACAGGCTGCAAACAGTTCTTATTATTCGAAAATGGTTCTTATATTTCGAAGAAAAATTTCGAAAATTTGGATTTTTTTAAATTAAAAACGACCGTTGTAAATCAAAACAAAACTTTTTTACTTAATTTAATTAAATATGGGAAAAGCTTGCAATGTTGCTAGCTGTAACCAAAAGAAATCAATGAATCATGTTTTTGAAGTGCCTAAACATTCTATAAACAAGGACTAGTGGAATTTTTTAACGGTATTTTCAAATTCAAAAAAATTTTCAGTACTAAAATCTTCGAAAAAATTTCGAAAATATTTTGAATTTAAAAAAAACGGTTCATGGTGCTGTTTGCAGCCAATGGTGTTGTGGAACATTGTTTATAGAAATTGATATAAAATTTAATGAATCTGAATGAATATGAAAGTTCATTTTCAAAGATCTTAACAGCTGAAGTTAGCCGGTAAAATACCTAAAATGGAACCTGCTGTAGCTCGAACAGGAAGGCTTGACATAATTCGAAAATTGCTTGACGAAATTAGACGATATTATGACAAAATTATGGTGAAGTTTCAAGTCGATTGGTGACAGCATGCAGGCTGACTTCAGTCACACATCTAGGGTAGGAAAATTAAAAAAAAATATTTATGAAATTTATGGTATTCAATTAATTAACATTAGCTCACATAAATTATCAAATCAATCAAATAAGCTTACATCATTCATACATCGAATCAGTTTTCAATTTAATTAACGAAAAACTTTTTCCCGAGCGGCACGCTCCAGCAAACCGTGGATTTGTGGGAGAAAAATCACCATTCCAACAACATCATAGCATCCTCACGTCTTTTAGATGTTCTGCTATTATAACGTCGACGTAGCGGTACCCTAATGACTACGTTGTACCGCTTGGGTATCATATCCATGGATGTCCATCCAGTATGATTTTAACATTCTCAATTGTCTCAGCAGTTGATTACAGATGCTTTCTACAAATGTAAAGTGATATGAAAGGATTCACATTGAACAATAATTAAAATTTTACTTCAGCTTGTCAATTTATGTGAGATTTCAAATGTCTTGTATACTTGTTTTGTTCTAAATAGGTCAGTTATTAAATGAAGTTTGTATGGCAAGCGCGTAGCCAGGAGCGGGAATTTGGAGGTTTTGTTCTTCAATTCTCGAGGGTTTTTCATCAATTAAATGATTTATTGACTGTAAATCGAGAGAAGCAACAGTGCTTTCCAAACTTAGTCCACATTAGTTAAAGTCGACTCCAACTGACTAATTTTAAACTATTACTGCAGCTTTAAATTTTTCCTTAAAAAATTAATTATTTGCTATTATTTGAGCTATGTGGGAAGTAAAAAAATATGCAATCCTGTTGAGGCTTTAGTTCCAGTAAATATACATTTTTGGTACGCATACAAACTTTTATGTACAGAATATGAATTTACAGGATTGAATTCAATTTACATGAATTGAGTAATGAAAAAGAAGCACTACGAAAAATGCATAAAAAATACTTTCGCATATCTACAACTATGAAATTGCATGAAAATTGATGAAAAATTGTTTCTAGAATGAAAATTAATTAAATGAAAACTCATTCACAGTTGTTTTCAATTAATTAATTTTGATTTGCTTACTTGGAAATTGAATGCGTATCCGAAGCCATTTGGACTTTTATAAGTTGATCTATCGACATGAGTTAATATTAGCACGAAAAATTCTGGAAAACTAAAAGTTTTTTTCTGTTGCTTGTTAGTTGAATATTGTTGCTAATTGGGAATCTCAAGAGCCTGCAATCAAGAGAAATATTGAAGTAGAATACGTGGCTGTCAACATATCATTTCTGGACTATTTTATCTTTATTTGTGGAAAATAATTAGATGGTTCGTTTTTTTTCCTGGGACCTGCCTCGGATTTTTCAAAGTTCTCCTGAATAAATTTTCACATTTTGTTCTACGTTTGTTGTTTTTTTCACAAAAGTTTTCGTTAATTTTCAAATTTTGTTGATTTAAACAGTGTTTTAAAGCCCCATCCAGGGGCCTATCCAGGATGTTTTTCTATCCAGGAGAGAGTGGTTCCTATGGCTTATCCAGGAGGGGGTTTTCAAATCGTGACCTTTTTGTGGGAGATCTCTTCCAATCATGACCTTTTTTGTAAACAAAGTATTGGTTTTTCAAAAAATAGGGGGGTTGACCCACCTAGGGTACCCTAGGGAATAATGACAACCGTAATAAATCATTGGAAGTAATTTTTTAAAATCAAAACTCAGAAATTAAATTAAATTTCGAAATGGACTCAGATTTTGTATACAAAATTTGTGTCAACTTCGTGTTCTGAATTATCCAATGCTTGAAAATACAAAAGTGCCCATCGATGACATGCGTAAAAATGCAGATCATTTGAATTTTATTTCTAAAAAAACGTCCTTCAAAATGATAAATTTGCAATAGGTCACGTCTCTCAATCAATCTTCTTATGGAAATCAAAAGTCAATAATGAAAAATGTTTTTGAGTTCATTTTTAACAAAACTGTTTTTTGCATTTTAACAATTCAGTATATAAATAAAATTTTTGGCCGTTTTTCAATCGATTCAGTAGACTTTTTGTCGCTCACTGCCTTCAATTTTATACGGCCGTCCCCTTAAATCTATTTATCTTCAGTTCAGTTGGAAAAAAATTTTCTTCCCACGACTGGCATTTATTTTGTATCTTGCATTATAAATTGTTATAGGCAATAGACTTACAGCTAGCATAAATAAACAAGCTGAATCCATAAAATTGATTAATTTGCATTGTTTACAGATTCCATTCTTGTGCATTTAAATGAATAGAAAGTGTTTTAATTAATTTAAGTCACTGAATCAAATTCTCCAAGGCTTCCTTACCCCGTCGTGAAAACAATTAGGAATGAACTAGGAAACAACAGCAAAATGAAGGAATAAGAAATATTGTAGCTATAGTGATGAACTTCTTTTCATTTCATGTTTTAATTCTATTTATTTCTGTGTTATTTGAAAAATGCTATTGACTTTATTTTGACGGTTTGTCAGAATTGCATTTTAATGGATACGTAACCGGGGAGAGGAATACCTCCGGGAAAAAATTTGTCTGGGACGTTGAGTTATCTTCCTTCCGTTGAGGGCGGTTGTACGATAAAACCTAGGCTAGAGTAAACCCTAAAAAATTTCGTCAAAACTAATGTGATGTCAGTTTGTTACTGCTTTTATCCACCTGCATGACTGATGACACGGCTATGGTAATTACATGGTAGCCATGCAGGTGAATAAATCGATATGTGGGAGCGTCACCACGTTTCTACCACAGCAATTTGGCAGTCCTTATCACTCGGTAACGTCCCCCAAACCCTTAAATCAAATAAAATGCGCCAATGTAATTCCAAACAAGAACAGACATTTTTTGAAGTAAAAATATCGTTTTAATAACAATTGTTATGCAGATCTGCACATACAAAGATGGCAATCATGACTACCATCACTCAAACCACTGATGACCTAAATTTCACTGTAATCACTCACATACATTTTAGTGAGTCCGCTACTTTACCTCTCTGATTGTCATCACTGATGGCCATCACGATTACCATCAGTGATTGCACGCGCAGATAGTGCGCTTTTGATAGTACGCAATCACTGATGACCATCATGACTGCCATCAGTGATGACCAAAATTAAAAGCTTTTATGAACTTTCACATGATGGTAATCACGATTGCCATCACTAATTGTAGTCAGTGATTGCAATCATTGAATACAATCATGATTACCATCACTGATGGCAATCATGATTGCAATCTCTGATGGCAATTATAATTGCAATCTCTGATGACAATTATAAATGTAATCACGATTGTCATCAGTGATTACAATCATGATTGCCATCAGTGATTACAATCATGATTGCCATCACTGATGACCAAAAATAAAAAATATTATTTTAAGCTTTTTTTAATTATTACTAAGGAACTTGTTCTATGTCTGTTTATTGGCTTAGAGGATTGTTGATACCGGATCTTTTTGTGCTAGAGATTGCTAGAATTAAACATTAAGATTTATTAGAAATGATTAGATTAAATTTTAAATACTTAGAAATTTTCTGCTTTCGCCGAGATTCGAACTCACGCCTCCAAATTGCTCCTCGTTGTTGTACCGTTCACTTATCCTCTAAGCCAATGTCTGTAATAATAAGATATTTTTTATATGGCAAAATGACATATAAAAATCTTGTGAAATTTTTCTTATAAAACTCGCAATAATTTTTTTTTTCGATTCTTCTATATAACTTCATCAGATTATTAGTTAATTTAATTAACTTTTTATCATATGTACTCAGTGATGGTAATCGTGATGGTAATCACTGACTACCATTAAGATTACCATCACTGACTACCATGAGTGATTACAGTCAGTGATGACGAAAGTGATGGTAATCACTTAGGAACTCACTGATTGCCATCACAGTGAGTACAACAGTGATTTCCAGATTTCAAATGTTAGATTTTTTGTAAATACAATCACGAAGGCAATCACAACTACCATCAGTGATTGTCATCACATGATGACCAAAAAAGTTTTTGCTAAAAAATATTTGATTGCAATCACAATGGTAATCACGATTACGCTCACTGATTGCCATCACATGATGACCAGAAAAGTTTTTGCTAAAAAATATTTGATTGCAATCACAATGGTAATCACGATTACACTCACTGATTGCCATCACATGATGACCAAAAAAGTTTTTGTTAAAAAATATTTGATTGCAATCACAATGGTAATCACGATTACACTCACTGATTGCCATCACATGATGACCAAAAAAGTTTTTGTTAAAAAATATTTGATTGCAAATACAATGGTAATCACGATTACGCTCACTGATTGCCATCACATGATGACCAAAAAAGTTTTTGTCATAAGATGTTTGATTGTAATCATGATGGTAATCATGATTACACTCAGTGAAGGCCATCAAATTTTTAATAATATATTTTTTTGGTCATCAAGTGATGGCAATCAGTGAGTGCAGTCATGAACACCATCGTGATTACAATCTTATAACAAAAACTTTTTTGATTATTAAAAATTTGATGGCCTTCACTGAGTGTAATCATGATTACCATCATGATTACAATCAAACATCTTTTAACAAAAACTTTTTTGGTCATCATGTGATGGCAATCAGTGAGTGTAGTTGTGATTACCATTGTGATTGCAATCAAATATTTTTTAACAAAAACTTTTTTGGTCATCATGTGATGGCAATCAGTGAGTGTAGTCATGATTACCATTGTGATTGCAATCAATCATCTTATGACAAAAACTTTTTTGGTCATCATGTGATGGCAATCAGTGAGCGTAATCATGATTACCATCGTGATTGTCATCAAACTTTTTGACAAATTTTTTTTTGTGATTGCCATCACTGATGGTAATCGTGATTACCATCATGATTGTAGTTACGAAAAATCTGACATTTGAAAAATTTCAGTTTTAGTGAGTACAGTAGTGATGACGAGAGTGATGGCCATCATTGTTGTACTCACTGTGATGGCAATCAGTGAGTTCCTAAGTGATTGTCATCACTTTCGTCATCACTCCGAGTGATGACCTTCATTGTATGTTAGGGAGAAGTGGAAGTCTAACAAGCTTTTACTCTCCATCTGCATTACTTAAATGAAAAATATAAAAAGCTCTTGTTTATTTTAATTGTTATCTACTTGAAAGAGTTGCTCTTCATTGAAATTGAAGTGGGCTGTGTGCAGTGGGGGAAAATAAGAGCGATTGAATTTTGTTGCAGTTCTGTAGATTACATATTTGAATTTAATGATTTTAAATGAATTTCGTTCTTAAAGTCCGTCGACTTTAATTACTATAGTTTGAATTGAATGTGAAAAATTAAGATTTGATTCCAATTTTTGGTGAGTCGCAAAATAACTTTCAACTCAAAAATAGCTACAATTTATTTACAAACAGTTGGCAGGAAAAAAACGCCCAGTGTTATCCGATATTATCGACAATTTTATTTTAAATTATCTGTTTAGGTGTTGTCAGCAATTCAAATTCATTGTTAGGGATCATTCATAAATGACGTCCATCAAAAAATGGGAATTTTCGACCACCTCCCCCCCCCCTTGCACAAAATTTTCATACAAAAAAATTTCTTTGGTATCACAAAATCTCAGACACCCCTCCTCCCTAAATTGTGGACGTCATATATGAATGACCCCTTATCGTATTTCCAGTATTCAATATAAATCAAATTAGATTGATCTAAAATTTCAACAAGTGCATGAAAACTTTTCAATTTCATCGAGAAAAAATTATGAAAATGCTGTATAACAATTCGAATCAGAGTTGGCAGGACTCCAGAGACCAAACTCCAGTGGAGCCTCCAAAGTGGAGTCCTATCAACTCTGATTCGAATAAAGCAATTGCTTTATTCGAACTGGTTACTGTAAAGAAATGTAATCATAATGAGATATTTCAGAATATATTTATGAATCCAATACCAAGTGCCTTATTCATTTCTACAGAATAAAAATTGCGACAGAATTAATTTTTTAATGTCATAAAAATGCAAATTGAATGACTTAATTGTTGTAAAATTCCCATCCCTTATATAGATCATGGAAGACATTAAAGGAATGTCCATTGTAATTTCGTTCAGTTCTACACAAGCGAGAAATTTTTCGCATTATGACTTGGATGCGGAGATCTCACTCAATGAGGATGTGAAACGTGTAAATGAAAAGTCAAGAGGAAAGGTCGCGAAAGAATGCTGAAAAAAAATTCATAAATTAATTTCATTCCGTTCGTTCTTTGTTATTTTTCTCGAGAGGAAATTAGACAGGATGTAGTCGAGGGGATCGGCACAGTGGTGATTTTTTTTTTGACATTTTCAGATCATCTGATTTTGAGTGATGAAAATAATTTTTTATTCTGTAAATAAATTTTCTCACGAAAGTCCAAAGATGGATAAAAAGTAATAAAGCAATGCCTACACAGAAAGTCAACAAAACATTAATTTCTAGAACTTTCTTGAGAATTTTATTGAGCTTCAAGTTACTGAAAACTTTTCAGATGTTCCGGTGTATTTTTTTCGAGTTAAACAAAAGCACAAAAGTTAGAAATTATTGTTATTTTAGGACGAAATTTCATAAAAATAATAAAAATTAAATATTAAAGTGATTTATGAAGAAAGTTTACGATGTGGGAAATGTTTTAAAACTAAAATAAATATTTTTATATAATTAAAAACATTTTGAGCATGCAAAAGTTAATTTAAATAGATTTTTACTAAGGCTGCTATCACAATAGAACAATTGAAGTTATGAAACGCTGCAAAAATTGTGCATTTTTTGACTTCTCGCGAGCTAATATTAGAATTAATTTAAAAAAGAAATGGACTCCTACATGTCGGATATATATAACATCTTAAGTCTCAATTTGGATCAGGGCCGTAGCTAGGAATTTTTTCGAGGGAGTGGTTGATTTTTTTTTTGTATGGAGGTAAAAAATAAGGGGGGTTTGGTACTTTTTCTCTAGCACCCCTCCAAATTAAAGCAAATTTTCCATCTATTGAAGCTTTTTGGGGGGAGGGGGTCAAATATTTTGTGACAGTCCATACAAAAGATTTTTTTTTCTTTGAAAAATTTGTGACAAAGGGGGAGGGGGGTTTGAAAAAGTAGTTTTTCAGCGTGACTTAATTTGCGAACGACCCCTAACAAGAGTGAGGAAAGTGGACCATTTACACGGAAAGCCTCTTATTAGAGGACGTAAAATTCAATAAATATTAACCAAAAAGATAGAAATTTTTAACATTTTTCCCGGGTGCCATAAACCTTCATTACGCCCCTGGTTTAGAAGGAGCACTTGACCCCTCAGTAATACGCCCAATTGAGATTACAAAGTTCTTTTATTAATCAGCAACTCTTAATTTACAGAAATTAACCAAATTTCCAAGGGTTTACATCCCACATCCCTAAAACAACTCCTTGACATTTATATATTATTTTTAAAATAATTTTTTTCTCTAAAAGAATTAAAATTCAACTGGTTACGCAACACTTATCATTTCCATAATATTTCACAGCATGCTTAGCCCCTTGAGAACACAATTAAAAGCAATCCACATCCATACGAGCATTTGCACGTAAAAATAAACAATTTTCCTTAATGACCTAAAAAAATTCAACATAGGTCATCCCTTTATCTCTCTCCATAACCACGAAAATGTCACCCCGAACCGATTAAATAGTAATTATGAACGTTGTACTAATTTTTCATGCATACTTAATTTTACAAATTTATTAGAGTGACCGTAAATTGATGCTTGAGCCTTTTGTATTAAAATTTAATTAATTTGTGGGTCCACACGTAATGAAATGCTTCATAAAATGCGAACATCGGAAATAATATTCCTGTAAAGCTCACAAATTTAAAGTTCAAATTAAAATTTTTTGGAAATTAAATTGTGTGCTGAGGTTTGTGATAATTTTTATATGATGTAATTAATGTTGGAAAATTTAATAGCAGGAAAATACGTGTTAACTAGGATGGTCTGAAAATTATTTGTATGATGTGGAATTCTTCTTTGTGGTTTATGGTTTTAATTTAGAATCTTCTTTAATAAGTATGGGAAAATAGGTTGTTGCCCAACTCCAATCGAAACGGAATCTATTTTTATTACCACAGATGCCTTACTCTCGGTCTGAAAAGAGTTTTTCTAATTTCACAATGTTGCCTACCAAAAAATCGACACTTGTCTCACCAACGCATCACAACCCACTACAAATTTATCTCAGTAATTGGCACCAAAAAAGCAAACAACTATTAATAATTTGTAGACAAAATTTGAAAATATGCCGATCGGATTGCCGTTCATTACTAGTTCCTACTAATTTACGGAAGCGCATTTTCCTGCAAAGCAAACTACGCAGAGAACTGACGCAAAAAGTTAGTTAGATATCCATAATTATACACTCATAGAAATAATTGTACAGTTTTTATTTGACCAATACTAACATTTTTTCTATGAGTGTAGGTACAGCTAAGGAATCTACATACCAAATTTCAACTATTTTGATCAGAGTTTTAGCAAAAAAGAGTTTGGCGTAGGTTCTTGCCCCTCGAATTTCAAAATGAAAAAAATTTTCACAACAAACCTACCCCCCCCCCCCCCCCCCCGACCCCCCTTTTTTAGACCCCCTCCACATCTCTTTTTATTAAGAACTTTACCACATTCGCCCCACCCTTGTAGAGACCCTATCATTTGACGTTTACGTAAGTATAACGTAACACTTTACGTATACGTAACGTTTACGTAAGCCACTAGAAGAAGAGTTTTAAGCTAGTTCCAGCAAAGGAAGTGACTAGTTCCAAAAATTTTTACTTCTTTAGGGTCCCTGGATTAGTAGTTACATTTTGACACCAAAATGAAATTTCCAGGTTGTTCCTGTTAAGAGGAGTTGCTGTAACGAACGGACGGACGGACAAAGTGTGGACATAAGCGCCTTTTTTTCAAAGGAAAATGCGCTAAAAAGAATTCTAGTGAAATTATGTGCCGACTGTATTTTTGATACTGATGCTACTAAAAATTATAAAAGGCTTACTTTTTGAAAGCGAGAGCAAAAATAACAATTTTAATCCGAAGCTTGTGTTTCTAAAATTGCTTGTTCAAAAAAGCAATTACTTGCTTAGTTTTTATTCATAAAATCAAATTTACAGTTAATTTAGAAATATTCAAAAATAATAATTTAGGCATCAGCAAATTAGATTCTTAAGCTCCCACCTACAATAAATTCACAATCAATTTTCCACTCAGCATGACGATCGACAGTTAATTGAAAGAAAGCAGACGAGAAGCTACAATGTGTGAACAATCATACAAATTGACTTTATTGAAACATTGGATTTAACCTCAACTAAGTAGATTGCTTTCCTCTAATTTCATGAAGCATGAAGACTCAATTCAATTTCATCTCACAACTCAATACTGGTAATAAAATTATACTTACAATAAATATCCAAATTATTGATGTGAAAACTTTCCTTTCATGCCATTATTTAGAGAATAGAAAATAAATTTTGCTGCAGCAGCATGTTGAACGGGGTAGAAGCAAGCACCAAAAAAAAATTCCGCAATGAAAATTCGCTAGTATATCCATATTTGTTGTTATGAATCTAATTCAAGATTTATGATGACAAATCACTTTCTAGCTTAAATAACAATCGCTCGAACAAAGCATACCGCTATAAAATATTATTCATAGTTGAGTGCTCACGAAAAACTGTTAATATTAGCGAAATATTGAGCACAAAAAAAGGATTTTAAAAAGAAAAGTTTCAATTTTTTTTTTGTAGATTCAGAAGTAGCTCTGAATTTTTCATCTTCATCATATGATGTGGAACAAAAGTTTTCCACATTCACATCATAAAAGTATATAATACAGAGAAAAGGGCATCGAGTGGGTTTGTGCTGAGAGCTTTTTAATTCTTTGGTGGATCAAGAAGCATTTTGCTGAGCTTGTTATGCTTTTGCTGACAAAATTCTTCTTTTTTGGGTTTGACGTTTTCTTAAATATAGCCATTCTGAATATGATCAGCATTTTTAGTCCACTGTAAATTTTTATACCCTTTAGTGATCACTAAGCTGTGTCTATTGAGTGAGCTGAAGTGGCTCAGTAGCGTAGTTGTTTAGTTCTTCTAGATGTCTCTCTAAAATTCACACTTAACTAGAGGTGCCTCCAAAATGGACACCTGCCAACTGAACACTTACCAATAACCACGAAACGAATAATAAACCCATACCCGGATGGTATTTTAGTCGAAGGCAACATGGTGGGAGTGTGATGTCGTTCCCACATGTCGAATATTTGTACGCATGGCTACCTTCTCATTGCCATTGTCAAAAAAGGCTCCTTAACCATGTGGGCGGATAAATCGACTTGTGGGATCGAAACCAGACTGACACTACGTTGCTTTCAACCAAAATGCCACTCTGGGTAGCTATCTTAAGCTAAATTATATTTTATTTTTTAATCTGTGTCTATTAATGACCAAAGCTGTAAATCAATAATCCAAACCACAAAACTCACAGAAATAATTGTCCAATTCAAACGAAACAAATGTCTTTATAAAATCCATCCAGACAAAAGACAAACAGTTCTCCCCATTAAGTTCTAAAGAACCACTTAAAGTGAAATACTTTTCTTTTAAACTTTTTTTTTTGTTCATCTAGTTCCAAGATAAAGTACAAAAAAATTCTGTTTCATGTTTCTCTTGCTGCTCGTGAATTGTCTCTCCTTCTCTTTCATTAGTGCTGAAAAGTTTTCACACTACAAATAACAGCAGCAACAATAAGAACTAAAGGAATGGGATGAAGAGAATAAAGGAAACTACAGGTGTTACTGAACATTGCTATGCTTTTGAATTCTTGAAGTTTCTTCACACTATATATTTATGTTGTTTTTTGTTAAGGAAACATGAAAGCTTAGCACAGTAAAAAGTTCCATATTTTCTGTATTAATAAATCTGTAAGATACAAAAAGAAAGGTGCTTTGACATGATTAACGCTCCAGGAAGTAAATGTGAATGAAAATAAGGAATAAGTTTATCAACCGAACTGCTCACTGGAAGTATACCCGAACATACAAAGATGGCAATCATGACTACCATCACTCAAACCACTGATGACCTAAATTTCACTGTAATCACTCACATACATTTTAGTGAGTCCGCTACTTTACCTCTCTGATTGCCATCACTGATGGCCATCACGATTACCATCAGTGATTGCACGCGCAGATAGTGCGCTTTTGATAGTACGCAATCACTGATGACCATCATGACTGCCATCAGTGATGACCAAAATTAAAAGCTTTTATGAACTTTCACATGATGGTAATCACGATTGCCATCACTAATTGTAGTCAGTGATTGCAATCATTGAATACAATCATGATTACCATCACTGATGGCAATCATGATTGTAATCACTGATGGCAATCATGATTGCAATCTCTGATGACCAAAAATAAAAAATATTATTTTAAGCTTTTTTTAATTATTACTAAGGGGAACTTGTTCTATGTCTGTTTATTGGCTTAGAGGATTGTTGATACCGGATCTTTTTGTGCTAGAGATTGCTAGAATTAAACATTAAGATTTATTAGAAATGATTAGATTAAATTTAAATACTTAAAAATTTTCTGCTTTCGCCGAGATTCGAACTCATGCCTCCAAAATTGCTCCTCGTTGTTGTACCGTTCACTTATCCTCTAAGCCAATGTCTGTAATAATAAGATATTTTTTATATGGCAAAATGACATATAAAAATCTTGTGAAATTTTTCTTATAAAACTTGCAATAATTTTTTTTTCGATTCTTCTATATAACTTCATCAGATTATTAGTTAATTTAATTAACTTTTTATCATATGTACTCAGTGATGGTAATCGTGATGGTAATCACTGACTACCATCAAGATTACCATCACTGACTACCATGAGTGATTACAGTCAGTGATGACGAAAGTGATGGTAATCACTTAGGAACTCACTGATTGCCATCACAGTGAGTACAACAGTGATTTCCAGATTTCAAATGTTAGATTTTTTGTAAATACAATCACGAAGGCAATCACAACTACCATCAGTGATTGTCATCACATGATGACCAAAAAAGTTTTTGTTAAAAAATATTTGATTGCAATCACGATGGTAATCACAACTACACTCACTGATTGCCATCACATGATGACCAAAAAAGTTTTTGTTAAAAAATATTTGATTACAATCACGATGGTAATCACGATTACCCTCACTGATCGCCATCACTTGATGACCAGAAAAGTTTTTGTTAAAAAATATTTGATTGCAATCACGATGGTAATCACGATTACCCTCACTGATCGCCATCACTTGATGACCAGAAAAGTTTTTGTTAAAAAATATTTGATTGCAATCACGATGGTAATCACGATTACCCTCACTGATCGCCATCACTTGATGACCAGAAAAGTTTTTGTTAAAAAATATTTGATTGCAATCAAAATGGTAATCACGATTACGCTCACTGATTGCCATCACATGATGACCAAAAAAGTTTTTGTTAAAAAATATTTGATTGCAATCACAATGGTAATCACGATTACGCTCACTGATTGCCATCACATGATGACCAAAAAAGTTTTTTTCATAAGATGATTGATTGTAATCACGATGACAATCACTGAATGTCAGATTTTTTCAAATGTCAGATTTATTGTAAATACAATCACGAAGGCAATCACGATTACCATCAGTGATGGCAATCACAAAAAAATTTTTAAAACAAAATTTTGATGACAATCACGATGGTGTTCATGACTGCACTCACTGATTGCCATCACTTGATGACCAGAAAAGCTTTTGTTAAAAAATATTTGATAGCAATTACGATGGCAATCACAACTACATTCACTGATTGCCATCACATGATGACCAAAAAAGTTTTTGTCATAAGATGTTTGATTGTAATCACGATGGTAATCATGATTACACTCAGTGAAGGCCATCAAATTTTTAATAATATATTTTTTTGGTCATCAAGTGATGGCAATCAGTGAGTGCAGCCATGAACACCATCGTGATTACAATCTTATAACAAAAACTTTTTTGATTATTAAAAATTTGATGGCCTTCACTGAGCGTAATCGTGATTACCATCGTGATTACAATCAAACATCTTATGACAAAAACTTTTTTGGTCATCATGTGATGGCAATCAGTGAATGTAGTTGTGATTGCCATCGTAATTGCTATAAAATATTTTTTAACAAAAGCTTTTCTGGTCATCATGTGATGGGAATCATTGAGTGTAATCATGATTACCATCGTGATTGTCATCAAATTTTTGTTTTAAAAATTTTTTTGTGATTGCCATCACTGATGGTAATCGTGATTGCCTTCGTGATTGTATTTACAAAAAATCTGACATTTGAAAAAATCTGACATTCAGTGATTGTCATCGTGATTACAATCAATCATCTTATGAAAAAAACTTTTTTGGTCATCATGTGATGGCAATCAGTGAGCGTAATCGTGATTACCATTGTGATTGCAATCAAATATTTTTTTTAACAAAAACTTTTTTGGTCATCATGTGATGGCAATCAGTGAGCGTAATCGTGATTGTCATCGTGATTGCAATCAAATATTTTTTAACAAAAACTTTTCTAGTCATCAAGTGATGGCAATCAGTGAGTGCAATCGTGATTACCATCGTGATTACAATCAAATATTTTTTAACAAAAACTTTTCTGGTAATCGTGTGATGGCAATCAGTGAGTGTAGTTGTGATTACCATTGTGATTGCAATCAAATATTTTTTCAACATTGTCATCATGTGATGGCAATCAGTGAGTGTAATCGTGATTACCATTGTGATTGCAATCAAATATTTTTTAACAAAAACTTTTTTGGTCATCATGTGATGGCAATCAGTGAGCGTAATCGTGATTACCATTGTGATTGCAATCAAATATTTTTTAACAAAAACTTTTTTGGTCATCATGTGATGGCAATCAGTGAGTGTAATCGTGATTACCATCGTGATTGTCATCAAACTTTTTGACAAATTTTTTTTTTGTGATTGCCATCACTGATGGTAATCGTGATTACCATCATGATTGTAGTTACGAAAAATCTGACATTTGAAAAATTTCAGTTTTAGTGAGTACAGTAGTGATGACGAGAGTGATGGCCATCATTGTTGTACTCACTGTGATGGCAATCAGTGAGTTCCTAAGTGATTGTCATCACTTTCGTCATCACTCCGAGTGATGACCTTCATTGTATGTTAGGGATAATTAGTGCGAATTTTTGAAGAGTTGAATAAATCAACACCCACAAAGTGGAATCTGAGGAGATTCATCGCTTCAATTAATACAGCTAGCTCTGACGTGAAACAGCACGCTGTGAAAAATTTGATTGAGGTTTTTCTCCTTTCTGTCTTGTGAAATATGGTATGAAGGAAATATCTCTGATTTTATTTGAGGTTTTACATCTATTTTTAGTCGTGAAGGAAGTAGAAGATACCAAAACTGGAAAATGGAATTTGATTAAGGCCAAAATTTTATGCCATAGACGAAGTATTTAAATTGAGGAAAATGGTAAGGTTGAAAATTCTGGTTGAAGTTTTCATCTGATTTTCAATTTTGTGGATGGAAACTCTTTGGTCAATTTTTTGTTGCTTGCTCCATTCGATTGAAAATCATCATAAAGCTGGCATCAAGCATGAAAATTTTATGGTAGACTTAAAAAAACTTAGATTCCGGTTCAATTGGATTCGCAGTGCCCTTCAACTGGATTCATCGAATCGCTGATACCCTTTTGCATTAATATTATTATTAAGAGAACTTACTTTTTGTCCATTAGGGATAATAATTAGTAATGGATGTCATCCGTCTGATGGCACTGCAATTCAAATTGATCCAGAATCGGTAAACCATTCGCAACTAACTGTAATAAGCTTGTTGGACACAAAGAGACACAAGTAGGCTTTCTCAGTACCTGACCAGGCGATCAAGAAAGAATAGATAATGTCAGCCATATGAAATCCATATTGATTATATTTGGCTTCATTGATTCTTTACATGCTGACATTTATAAAAAGCAACAACATTACACCCAGCATAAGAACTGAGTTTCAAGATTCAATTGAGGGAAATGAGCCACAACCTTCATCCTTAACTTGATCTATGGACCTTGAACATTTGCATCATAAAAGAATCCACTCATGGCTGAAGTGTCAGCCATTTTACAGATAAATGAGTCAATTCTTTCAAACTAAATAAAGTACGACAATTAAGTTCACTCTCAATTTTATTTCCCATTCATTAAGCAATTCCGAAAAGTATTTTAAAATTCCCAAAGAATTTCTTAAGATTATTAAAATGTCTTGCTAATGCTTAACATTCTTCTGTGGTGCTGCAAATTTTTATTATTTTCTGAGTTAAAAAAATATCATCTTGTTTCCCATTTTATGTCACAAGACAATAAAACTTTTGCTCCTCATTCCTAAACCCAAAAGAATCTTTGAGAAATTGAAAACAAAATCCCAACGACACGATATACAAAAACTATTCGTGTACATTTTTTTCTTCTTCCTTTCATGTTGTTTTCATTGCCAAGTATTTACCAGAAAATTCTCACTTTTCACTATTCAGGTCACACAGCTTCCTTTCTTAGCACCTTTCATGTGGTCGCGTAAATAAATCACAAAGTGGAAGAAGAGGGTGTTTTGACAGTCTTACAGCAACAAAAGCAAATGTCGTTCTTCATCTTTTCATTTCGTGCTATGCGGGGCTTGAAAATTATTGAGGGAGTTTGTGCTTTTTGCAGTTTGTCTAATAAGAAGAGCTTTGTTGTTGTAGTGTCTGGGTTAGGTGGAATCTTGGCTATAGAACCATTTGAAGGGGAATTGGCCAGTGCTACAGTAAAGCATCTGTGGACGTGAGGCTAAGCAACAGACTGGAAATCTGTAATCCTTTTTTCTGAGATTGTGGGTTCGAGTCCCATCAAAGACTGATTTCTATAGAACCTTAAATACCCCAGTTTCGAATAGTCGAAAAACCAAAAAAAAAATGAAAATAGCAGTTTTTATACGAAATTTCAAAGAAATTTTAATGTAATTAATTATTTGTAACAATAACAAAACTTAATTCTTTGTTAAATCCATAAAAATATTGAGAAAATTAGTAAAAAAAATTCAACGGCTTTTTGAAATTCAAAATTATCGTGTTGTGTAGTTTAATACCCCTAGACTTTTGAACAGTCTGTCAAACTTGAATAACACACATCGGTATAGAATATTTTTGATATGATAAGGATTCGCACAACGTTCACGATACTATAGTTATTTCCACTCAGACAATTCCTAGTACAGACGCCCCTAATTCTAAGACAGAATTTAAGCTGGTCCAGGAGCTGATTTTTCGTGTATATCCTATCATGTACGTAGTCAGCTAAGATATTCAATATAGCCAAACTCCACCTGGACACGCCTCTTCTATGCATCTCTGCTTTGCCACCTAAGCAACCAGACATGCTGGTCAAGATTTAAATTTGGACTTACCCAGACAAGCATCCTGTTATTTAATTCGATTCCAATTTAAAAAATCTTATTGAACGAGTAATTAGCCAAATTCACATCATGTTAAGCTATGTGATCTTATAAAATCAACTCTAAACTCATAAATGCGCCTAGAATCTCACAATTTCTTCCCGCTAATTACTTATTCTCCTTTCATCTTCATCATCACTCTCTGCCTCGTACTTCCTTAATTTTATTATTTACCTTTGGGAATAAAACATTTGCTTGCTAAACAGCACAAAAAAGTAATTCATAATTTAGTTTTATTTCTTTTCCATTCAAGCTTCTCAGAGCTTTTGCACTTCCATTGCCTTACTATGGCCTGATTTTTTGGTGGTGTATATTGTGTAACAAAATGAAAACGCGTGAAGGAAGGTGAGGCAGTAAGGTAAGGTGATGTGCTGCGGTAAAGAAATAAACAACTTTTTTATGTTAAACGGTAGTTTTAGTGCCAATTGAAGAAGTGAACAAAAAGTTTCATTTAATCACTGGCATATCTAAATGCCACTGGCACCTATTGCTGGTTGACGATGTTCAAAAATTGCTTTATGAGGAATTTTATTGATGAGAGAGAAGGAGGCGCATTTATGTAGATTTAAGGCAGATTGACGGTTCCTCAACTTCATGCTGCTTTAATGCTTCCAGGTTTATTCACGTAGCAATTTGCTTAATTTCTCGGCTTTTTTGCCTACAAAAATAATTTAAAATCGACTTCAGTGACAATATTAAGCAATCTACACAATTTTCCCAAGAAATTTGCCTCAAAGCATAAAGAAGAACTTTATTTCTTCACCATCGCACCTGCAGTTATGTTTCCTCCATATTTTTCTACCTCACACCACCAAGCTTTTAGTTTAGTTAAGAAGAAAACAAAAGTTTTTGAAAGTTTTATTTTGTTTATTGTGTCGTGCAGCTCGACTTGACTTTTCCCTCCAATCAACCTTCTTTATTTAATATTTTAATTCGTTGTTTTGTTCAATGACATGTGAAACAAACAGATTTTGCTATGGATGGGAAGTTTATTGATTGAGAACATTGAGAGTTGAAAAAGTTTTCACTTTCGAAAACCAAAATTTTCACTTTCGAAAATAAAATTTTTCATTTTCGAACATTAAAGTTTTCACTTTCGAAAACAAAATTTTTCACTTTCGAACATTAAAAATTTCACTTTCAAAAATTAAAGTTTTCACTTTCGAACATTAAAAATTTCACTTTCGAAAACCAAAATTTTCACTTTCGAACATTAAAGTTTTCACTTTCGAAAACAAAATTTTTCATTTTCGAACATTAAAGTTTTCACTTTCGAACATTAAAAATTTCACTTTCGAAAATTAAAGTTTTCACTTTCGAACATTAAAAATTTCACTTTCGAAAATTAAAGTTTCACTTTCGAACATTAAAAATTTCACTTTCGAAAATTAACAAAAAATTAAGTCAGACCAAAAATTTCACTATTTTATTACCACCCCTTGAAAAAAATAAAATTTTCATAAACAAAAACCTATTCATAAATAAGAAAAAGTTCAAGAAAGCCATACACTTATGTTATTGACAGTGTTGTCGAATTTCCGAAAGAAATTGCTTTATTGAAACTTGAGAACGAAGATAAGGTAGATAGGATAATGAGCTTATGCACTCAATTGCTGTTGCTGAGGATTATTGTCTTCTTATTCCAATTGGTTATGATCCTTTCGCAAATGAAAAGGCAAATGGAGAGGAAATTTTGTTTTACCACAATTGTTATGAAAATTTCCATCAAAGAAGACCTTTTCAGGTTAAGGAGGAGAATATGAAAAAAGATTAATTTCAAGAGCTTTTCGCTATGGATATACAAAAAAAATTTTTTTGCTTCTTCATGCTTTGTACAAGTTAAAAATTCTTGCTGCATAACAACAGCAACAAAATTGCTTAGGTGATTTTTTGAGTGAAATTTAACATGGAAGTCAGAAAAATTTAATAACAGATCAGCAGAAAGGATTCAGCTTTACACGTGTAATAGAACACCGCCATTGTTTAATTTAAAGAAATATTATTTTCGTACTTTAAGAACTGATACAAATTCAACTTCCAATTCTCCTACGTTCACCCCTGTTGTCAGCATCACCACTCATCTCCTCTCAATCCATCGTTATTCCTCATGCATTCAATTGAAGATGAAGTTTAAGTCGTTTCTTTTTTATTTTCACTGTTCAATATATCATTTGGCATTTCCTTCGAACCTATATCTTTTTTACTTCTTCCTTTACATGTACACGATTCATCTGTCAATCCGGATTTTGATTGTTATGGGTCCGTTGGGCGATTGATTCTCTTTTTTGTAGAACATTTTATCCCCACTCTCTTTTTAAGGCTCATTTGTTCGCGTGTGAATTTCATCCATTGAGAATCTAGATCTACCCTTCGATCATAAAAAAATAAAATAATCTTTCTCCCTTCGTTTGTGTTGTGAGAATGTTTTGTTGCCGCTTCCCATTTGGAGATGAAAAAGGAGGAAAGTTGGGAAAATATTGAAGGTTGAGTTATTTGGAAGCATCGTAGTCATTTGAATGGTTTAAATTCTTCATACAAAAAATGTGAATAAATCCCTTCAAAAAATGACTTGCTATACTTTTAGTTGTATACTACTTTAGTTGAACTTAACCAATAGGTCACCTTACTACTAGAGTCACTATGGATATTTTTCATAGACTATTTCAAATTAGGGGTCCGACCGCTAGAGGGGGTCGGTATTTTATTTCATACAAATTTCAATTTTTGAGTGGGGGTTCGGACTCTTTCAACCCCTCACTGGCTACCCTTGTTTTCTACCAGGTCTGAGGTAACTGTCCATCCAGTTACCATCCTCACTTCAACTATTCATCATCAAAAACCAATCCTCTGTCAATATTTCTTATATTTCTTCTCTTATCGAAACTCAAAAAAAAAAGACAATCAAAAAAAAATAACGGTCAAAAAATATTTGAACATTATCAATCACAGCATCAGCTAGAAATATGTTATTTAACTGCTCCAGCAGACAGTCATCCAGACAACATACCATCACTAAAATCTTCTCTTCCATAGCCATTAATCCAATCGTAACAATAGCAAAGCGGCAGAAAAATGTTGTTTTTTGAAATTTTAAGGATCGCATTAAATGGGGATTTTCGAAATAGGAAATAAAATTTTCTTCAACTAAATAGTGATGATTATAGCAATACACATAAAGGCAAAGGGACAAGAATGCTGAATAGTTCTTGACTCCATGAAAAGAAATGAAAAGGCATTTTTGAGGAATTTATTGATCAAACTTTGATGTTTGTAAGTTTAATGGATGCTTTTAAAAAGAATTTTTGAGAGTCTTTTTTTTGACGACCCTTTTTTATTGGCAATAAATCAAGTTTTGAAAATATTTTGCTGAAGATATAAACTGAATTACCTTAACATTTGGGATATCTTTGATAACAAAAAAAAAGAAAATTGCTAGCTTTTTTAAGTTTGCTGAACTATTTTTGTATTGTAGGAGGAGAGGGGATAATAAAAAGGATTTTAAGATACGTAGGTATGGGTATTAGTTTTAGAGAGGTGTTTAGTAATAAAGAAAGGTTATTGCTGAAATGTTTAAAAGTAAACAAATTCGTTGAATATTGCTGAAAATGACTCATGCAATACCTGATTAAATATTAAGATTTGTTGGATTCAAGGATTACGAAACTATATAAAGAGCAATTTTAAAAAATTAGGACTGTCGACCAAATCAAAAATTTGCGCCCCCGTAAAGTTTACTTGCGGCCCTTCATGTGGAATTCTTGAGCTGTGAACTGGTTGCCCCCCTTACCACGCCACTCAACGGCAGTTAGGCGAGTATAGATTTAGCATACCTTAGCACATTTAAATACAATTTATGGTGGAATTTAAACTACTCATTTGACGTCATTTCGTTTCGTTGTTCATTTCATATTATTCAACAAAGATATGACGACTGTGTCCGTGTTGCAGTAGCCAGATTCTAAAATAGCCTAAAGAAGCCTTCCTTCCACATTGGACTCCCTACCCTCTAGCTTTGTTACTTTAAAGTACACGTGTATACACTACCGAGTACTTTAGCTTAAAGTTGAAAATTCAGCAAAACTAAGAACAGAGGAGTAGGATATCCAAAGGAGTCTGAACCCCCTCTACATACCTCTCTGATAGGTCTGACCATGAGCGCACCAAAGGAGGGGGTCCAATGGGGATCACTCGAAAAAAATAAAAAAGTAAATCTAATTTGCTAGTTAATTCACGTACCTTTAGAATTAATAATAAGTACAAACCGTGAGTATAAGATCAAAAAAATTTGAACCCCCCTCCACCTTCCTAAAAAAATTCTAAGTAAATTTCTAAAACTCTGTGAAAAACCAGCATATAGAAAATAGTCTACCTGACTAATTTATAAAAAAGTTTTTAAAAACTTTTAACCCTTCATCCATTCCTTCTCATCCCGTAAAAAAGATCCGTACAAATTAAGTCCAGGTGAAATTATCTGAAAAAAATACTATTCATAAACCGAAAAAAGGCACAGAAATGTCAAGTACTTTGAAATGATTCAACAAAAATTGAAATATTCTGACATTTTCCTACCTCCTTCAGAATGAAAATTAAGTTATCTCAACTCTTGACGTCATAAATCTGTAGATGAATATTTCATAAATCCATCTCTGAGAAAAATGAATGCAGAAACTTTGAGATTTAAGAGGTCATAAATAGATCAAGAAAATAAATTCAATATTCATATGAGGAGATTGTTCATAAATGGCGTCTTTTTTGACTCCTTGGCACAAAGTGTTCTTACAGGAAAATCATCGAATGACAGCTAAAATGTTAAACGTCATAAACCAACAATTCCCAACGATGCATCTCAACCTAGAAATGACATTTTCTGCTTTGACTCTTAAGGTTGCTGTAAATTACCAAGAATTTACTTCATCCAATTCAATTGAAAATTTTCAATCAGAGTGCATGGGAATAAGAGCTTTCACATCCATTTATCATTTTAAACATTTAAATCTTACTTGAAGGTTTTTCAAGAATAATGATGACAAAATTCAAAAAGTCATACCTACATAAGAAATACTTGAAAATTTAAAGATTTATTGCGAGTGCTTTTCTGTAATATTAAGATGGTGGAAGATCAATGAATGGTAAAATTTACTGCTATTCGAGGGGGAAAATGGTTGAATGTGAATTATTGGTAATTGAAGATGTTATTTTTCAGGGTATGAATTCCATTCTTTCGACACATCGTGGGCGCTGGCGCTATTATGGCATGAAGATGGTGAAATGTTTTTAGTCTACATTCATATACAAGGACCCCTAAACTACTAAAACCTACAGGGGTCCTCGATTTGTATAACTGTTTGAAACCGGAAAATATAAAAATTTCTATTGTTATTCAAATCGAGGACCCCCCGTACATCCAGGGGCGTATTCAAGAAAGGATTTTGGAGGTCAAAATTCTGGATACGCCCCTATCTACACCCCTGCCTTGTTAGCTTTCAAATATCTAAAACCGAATTTTGCATCCATACAATTAAAAGTTTCTAAACGACTTGCTTATTTAGGTTGAGTTCATTCAGGTTCAAGTCATTTCTTTATTCATCCTGTTACCATAAAAAACTATCTACTTCTAGTTCTGATAACAATCTTATTAATCCCATTTTAAATATTATTATTTTGTCCTGAAAAACATTTTCATGTTGTTGATTTTTAAGTTCCTTTCCGTTCTGTTCTATGATAAACATTTGAGATCATGCAGTTTGCTGAGCATATATGCATAGTCGATACTTATATTTTATTATTATTGTTATTGCTATTACCATCACAAAACAAGTCTAGAGTGTCATGAGTTTATAGAATAATCCATTTTGTTATTTTTAACTGAATATTTTTACCATCAACCTGAAAACGTAGAACAGAAGTAGTCTCTAAATTTTTATATTCCTTATGAATATGTGACCTCTTCACTTTGACTTTTACTTGCTCAACCTCATGATGTATTTTAACGTACATATAGAAATCTGAATGAAAATGGAGCGTTTATGATGCAGCATAAAAAATTGTTCAAATGTGACAAGTTCTTTTTTTGTCATAGGATCATTCATAAATGACGTTCAATGTTATGGTGGGGAGGGGAGTCGCTGATACCCTTATACATTATGGTGGGGAGGGGGTCTGATGCTGTGTGACACTTTCATACAAAAGAAATTGTGACATAGGAGGGAAGGGGTCTAAAAATTTCGTTTTTTTGCATGACGTCATTTATGAATGGCCCCCAGGATAAAAAAGCTTTTAAGGTTTGATTTTTCAAAAAGAATGCCGCTTTGTCTGATTGAATAAAATTTAATTTTGGTCATGCAGGTAGATGCATTATATGCAGAGTTGGCAGAACGCCACTAGGAGTCTGCCGACAATAGCATCCAACACCAAAATGAACGATTCCAACTCTGTATGAAAGACATTTTGAAAATATATGATGTATCATTTTGCCATTTTGAGGAGGCCTGATTCATGGGACCGATCAAATTTGTTGAATTACAGCAATAATATTCAAAAATTAAGAAAAATTTAATGAAAACTACAAGCTACCAGATGCATCACTGCTGATCACAGCCTACTAAATAAATTTTCCTTACTTATTCCCTCATTTTCATTCGCAGTCAAAATCTCTTTTTCATTCGTATCTTCTTGTTCCGCCTTGTAGCACACATCAAAGCGCAAAACAACAGCAACAGAAATAGCAAAAAAAAGAAGCTTAAAATGTTAGCTATCACATACTTTCCCATATTATTATTTCGAACAGCCCTTTTATGAATGGAAATGAAAATGTTGATGACTTGCTTTACATATAACTTCAAATTACTTTCAACAGCACGTATTTGAAGGTTTGCCTTTGAATGTCACGTATCTAACACACATCTATAGATCTAGTGAGCAAAATGAACAGTTTTCTTTTCTTTTGAACATAAAACCTTCCTTACTGACTTCACTTCTGATTTTGTTGCCTTCACTTTTGCTATCTTACTTCATTTTTATTTCACTTTTGCTTGTTCCTTCATTTACTGTCTGCTTTGTTCTTTTCTCCCTCGATATATGATGATTTTTACTATTCTGTATTCTTTATTATGTATAGCCACTGCTGGTGCTGTATCTATCATGTTTCATGTTCAATTTACCGACATTTTCAAGACACATACTGCGAGTTGTTTAAAAAGGAATTTTTTAAATGGAGAAAGATGAAATTGATTGGGATACTTTGGAATAGAAGCGCAAAATTCAATTTATAAACTTTCAATTTAATTTTCAATTCTATAATAAATTTCGAAATTTCTAGATGCAGAAAATTCAAAACTAAAATTTACTGAGAATTCGTAAAATTAATGCCAAAAGGCGTTTAATTATGGTTTTTGGACAAAATTCAATTTATAAACTTTCAATTTAATTTTCAATTCTAGAAGCATCTTACAATGATATAGCAACTATAACAAAAATTTGGAAATTTCTAGATGCAGAAAATTCAAAACGCAAATTTTCTGAAAATTCGGAAATTAATTCCAAAAGGCGTTTAATTATGGTTTTTGGAAATTAATTCGGATTTTTAATTAATTTAAATTGAATTATTACAATTAAAAAATAATTATTTTTTTCAGAATTTTAGAAATTTCATGACTTTTTTCAGTAATCTGAGTCTAGACATGCCTGTCTAAGCTCAGACACTAAAATGTATTCCTATTTTAGAATATGTCTGAAAATTTAGGCAATTAGTGCTGATCAGTCTCTGAGCTGAAATAATGACTACATTGGCTAAAATAACCACAGAATTATTGACAATCTGCCACAAATTCCCCACAACTGTTCCTCAAAAATCAGCACCTATATACAAAAGTGCTTTCAATTTCAAAAGATAGAATATTCATGTTTATAAATTGAAATTGTTTGCACCGCATGACTCTCAATTTTTTTTTCATTTCCATACACAATAGCACATCTGCGGATGAAAAGGATAAGGAGAAAATCAGGAATGAAAAATAAAATACAGGAATTTTTCTACTTCAAATTTATTTTTATTTTTAATAAAATTCTTGTTTTTATTTTATATAAAATTTTATTTTATTCACCTAGTTTCTGTTTATATACACATTCACACTCATTTATGGAGCATGAAGTTTTGTATATTTTAGTGTGTATTATTCCTTAAATTGGAAGTATGAATTTTATTAGGAAGATTTTAAGATGTTAGTTGTGTAAATTCTAGTAAATAAATGAGAAAGTTTTATATTTATGGTTCTCGATTAAGGAAGAATTATTGGATATAATATTTTTAAGGGTCTGTAATGTCGTGAGGATTGTTATATCGACAACACTCGATGTAATGATTGAGAGATCAATTTCTGGTGGGAATCTAAATTACGTACTCACCAGAAAGAGTGATACAGATTTCCGGTATATATTGCCTAACCACTCGGTCACAAAGGCCTTACTCTCGCACTGGCAGGTTTGCCTACATATAGTTTGATACCCCAGATTCCACTCCACTCAGATACTATAGGGTTGATCATAAATGATGTTCACTTTTAAGGGGAGAAGGGCTTTGCGACACTTGTATACAAAAGAAAAAAAATTATATGAGAATTTTGTGATAGAGGGGAGAGGGGGTCTAAAAAATAATATGTTTTGCGTGACGTCATTTATAAACGACCCCTAAGGGAGGCTCAAAAAATTTTTTTCCTTTTGAAATAGTTTTGTTATTATTTTGACCAAGAAATTTTTTACGTGAGTTTTCATTTTACGGAGAGGGTACCCCAAGAGTCCCCTTTACTAAGCACCTGTATTTCATCTAGATTTTGCAGGGGGAGATGGGATGGTCTGAAGTTGAGTGATACTCCATAAAAAAATAAATATTTTAAATTAGAAAGAAGTGTTCAAAGTTTTAACTTAACAAACTAGGAATCAAACCCAGAACTTTCAGCACGTTAGATCAACGCTCTACCATCTTGACCACTGACAGCATTTCAACAATTTCAGTACATTTTACAGAACACAGCTTTAAAACATTTTAAAGTCCTTCCTAAAATAATTTCCATATTATTCTAAATCCAAAATACACAAAACATATTTTCATAAAGTGAATAAACTTTTAATATATATATTTTCTCTTATTCTAACATGGAAAACGATTTAGTATTCATAAATGTACTCATATGGAAAAAAAGTTCAAGTAAAGTAGTTTTGTTAATTTTCTGACATAAAATCCCTTTTCTTAAATATTTTATATCTACTGCACTTGTTCCTTTTTCTTCTATATGTATATTAAAATATGAGAAAATTTTACATTTAATTTATTCATTCATGAAATTTCTCAAACTAAACAAGTTTTACGTTTTAAATATGGTTCATTGTTCCTTTAATATGGTAAATTAAGATTGAGATATAAAAAAAATCTACTTCATACATGAAGTTTTAAGTGAAACCTTTTATTCGTTCATAAGTGACGTCTAAGTTTTAGGGACGAGAGGAAGGCTTTGTATTTATCTGACAACTTATTGTTTAAATAAATTTATTTGACAAAGGAGAAATGCGGTTCCAAAATTTTTAATTTTTGATTGGTATCATTTATGAGTGTCTCCTTAGGTAGGTGACAGAGGTATAAGTGTCCAGTAATAAAATAAGAATAATCATCACAAAACTGTAAAATTTATTTTTTTAGGGTTTCTTGGGGGCAAATTAAAGAAAATTTCCTTCAAGGATGGTGTATACCAAAATCACCCCCCCCCCTCACCCCTCCTTCGTGGATACGCTCCTGCTAAAAGGTATAATCTAGAATGATAAACGAAGAAGATAAATTATTTTTAAAGAAGAAAATTGAAATTGATCAATTGTAAATGATTATTTCTGTAGCTTATACTTTATTTTCATTGAAGCTCACGAGGTTTGCTGAAAAACATTTAAATAATGAATATAAAATATTAACATTTGCAATTTACTAACGAAGCTCTTCGAGCATTCATAACATCATTTTAGTTCATTGCAATAAAATAAAGCTTATATATTCTTTTTTTAATTTTAAAACTTTTTACTCAAATTTTAATTTTTTTATTCTCAGTATTTTAGGATTATATTAAGTGCTTTTTGCTTTGCTTTGATATGGAACTTTTAAACTTAAGGATTCTAGTTTAGCAGAAACTAATCGGACTCCTTTTGATTTTACTGAAGGGGAATCTGAGTTAGTTTCAGGATTTAATTATTAGGGGGCATTCACTTATGACGTCCATCAAAAAATGGGATTTTTAGACCCTTCTCCACCCCCTTGTCACAAAATTTTGACACAAAATCTCAGACTTCCCTTCCCCATAGTTGTTGGATGTCATAAGCGAATGACCATTTAGTGAAACTTAATATTTTCTTTTCAAAAATTCGAAAAACATAGGGATTCATCGGGATTTCTCAGAAATCGCTGGATTTCTACATTTTTAAAAAATTCGAAAAATCAATGCAATTATCAATTGTCATAAAGTTGTAGACAAACTTTGGATGCCATAAATAAATTTACTACAATTTTGTGTATGGACACCCCATCCGCCCCCACCCAAATACACTCCTGTTAACTATTATGAACTATTATTAAAAAATTTAATATGATTTCAGTTCCTCAATTTCGCCGCCCCTTATCAGGAATATTCGGGATCATCGCTCGTTTGCCCTACTTATGCTATGTCATTACTTAAAAAAAGTAACTTGAAAATGGATCGAAATTCTAATCTGATTTTGTAAAAACTTAGTAAAACTTTTTTTTCGCTTTAAAGCTTCACAAAACTTTAACACTCATACCGTGCTGCAATGTCGAAACGAATAAAATGAACATCGTATTGTATATTCGATGAAGTTTATTTAGTAAAACATGTTAGAAACTTTTCATCTCTCTTTCAATTTCATTTTACATATACAATGTTGGTGTATGTTGATAGTTTGTAAAACATTTGCTCAACTTCCAGCATTTTCCTCCGCCTTGCATTTACAATTTTTTCTATATATCCATTCTCTCTGGATGTGGAGAATCCAATCCACATCTTAATACATTAAAATACTTCACATTACTTTATTTATTGTGTATTTTATGTTGCTCATATTATAGTGGAAATTTTTCATGCTGCACGATGAAGAGGAAGAAGGAGGAAATAAATTGAGAGAAAATTTCTGCTCCCCAATGAAATGGGATATAAAGAAGAGAAGTGTTGGAAAAGTATCGAGAAAGGGCATTGTGGGCTTTTAAATCTTCCATTTTGCTTCTTCCTTAACCACTTTAACAATAGCATCATTTTGAGAATATATGTATTTTGGATGTGTCTAGATGAAATGAAAACATTCGTCTTGAGATTTTCAAGTGTTTACTTAAATTTGCTTCTTTATTGATTGTTTAATGGAAGTTAAAATGGAAAACTTTAAGGAAGATTTTAAAATTTGTCTAGAACTGTCAAGAAGATTGTTAATTTAAAGTTAAGAATATTTTAGAGAGCGATTCAAGGGTTAAATAATTGGGTGTCACTAGTGTTATTAGTTTTCTTACAATTTCCTACAAGATTTGTTCCAAACTGCCGATAGGGTTATGTCACATCCTTAAACTCACTCAAAAACATAGACAGAAGGGGGTCAAACCTTTGTTCAGATAGAAAAATAGATGGCAATATCAACAGAAGGTCACACATCTTAAAAACTCACCATGAACACAATATCAAGTCCAATAAAATAGACAATTCATCAAAAGCATCCAATAGTTGTCTTCACAAGCATTTTCAAACACACAGCAGGCCTTTATTTGATTTCAAACAGCTCTCCATGTGTTCCAATATTCTTTTTGGGGGTCGTTTACAAATTACGTTACGGTTTGAAGAATTTATGACCGTCCAAATACAAATTCTATGGAAAATTTGTGACAAATCGGAGGAGGAGGGTCGAAATTACGTGACGTAATTTACGAACGACTCCAAACCACAAAAAAAGCTAGAAAAAAATGTCTAAAACTTTTTTTGAGCATGAGGAAAAATTAAATCTAAAAATAGTGCAATCGACATGAAAGCAAGTTGAAGACTGGATAGAGGAAAAAAAATCGAGCGATACAGGCATTCATGTATGCATAGCGTTAAGTGAGAAAACTTTTTGTTGACGTGCAAAATATACAGGAAAAAATTTCCAATGCATTTTGTTAAAAAAAAGCCAAAGCAAGGCGAGAAAGGAGGAAAAAAAAGTTTTCTCATACATTTAAAAATACAGCATTGATGATTATTATGTTCATTTCTGTTATTTTTACCGAGAGAACGAATGAGAAATAATGAAACTTTCTGTTCACACAAAAAAATGGAATAAAAGCCCGCATAGTTCCTTTATTTTTTCATGCAGATTTTTTATCATGAAATGTTTAAAATTAGCTTGCAGATTGTCATTCTGGAGGAGTATGTTGACAAGTTAGTGATGGACATGTGTCATTTGTTAAATGTTAATTTCTATGAACTTTATATGGAGTTTTATCTTGTCAGTCTTTAGCTGCATTACTGTTGAATGCAGATGTGGGTATCCATTTTAATTAAAAGTTTGTTTTGAAAAAGTTTTAACTAATTCACATTTATTTATGGACATTCAATACTCAGTGGTTGGTGTCAGGATGTGGTCAAAAAATTTAAGAAGCAGGTTCAACAAGGACATACACAGAAAAACATTTTAGGGGGTCCAAATTTTTTATTCTCATGGTTTTGTACTTGTTATTAATTCTAACAGTATGTAAATGATTATTTGTAAACTAAAGCATCGGAATTTAAGAAAAAAAAATTTTTTGAGGGGGGTCCAAGCCCCCCCCCCCTCCTCTAGGGTACACCCATGAGGTTCAAGGTTAATCAAAAAAATTTCTATGGAAAATTTTCCGATAAGGAGAAAGATGGTCTAAAACTCGTTTTTAGCGTTACGTAATAAGTAAACGACCCCTAGGCTGATGATGAGATTCGAACTTGGATTCAAAACGAAACCAGCCATTATGAGGGTAGTAGCCAGGGGGCTTTTGATGTCAACCCCTCTTCATCTTTGGAAAATTTCTTTAATTTTCTAGAGTTTTCTGAGAAAAAGATTCCAAAATCCTGAAAATTTTCAGGCTACGGCTCTGGCTGATATATTTTGAAAGAAATTTGAGCTTCAGACAAAAATCTCGAAAAACAACGTTCTTGAATTTAGTGGTTGTCTGAAAAATGGTACTTTTTCCTAATAAATAACAACCTCGTCCAAGAAAATATTAAAGCGCTTCCTTCAACATCGTGCTTTGTCTCCCAAACTCAATTTGATTGTGTGAAAAAAATTATCTCGTCACACAAAAGGAAAATTTTTCATGCAATGAAAATGAATGAAATGAAATTTTGTTATAAAGTCATAAGATCCTTTTTTTGTTCCTCCTCAACTTTTATGTGGCAACACAACAAATGAGGGCATGACATTTTCAAAAGAACAGAACGAGAGACAGACTCGAAAAGTCGATTATGAGCGTCAATCGGCTTCATGACATTATTTGCACTGCTTCATGATGTGAAAATTCTCCCATTCCTGACAAAAGACTGAGTGTACTTAAATGAAAATTTATTTTTCTGAATCACTTTTAATTAAAATTTAACATGAAGGAATTTTCATAAGGGAAATTCTTGTTGGAGATATTTTGTGCCTTTTGTCATGTCTGCTGGTGCAATTGTTTCATTTGCTGTAAAAAAAATTAGAGAGAAAACTTTTGTTATCAATTCAACATGATGCTGGTGTCCGTATGGGAATTTATTGATATGTTCATTGTTGTGGTTGACATTATTAAAGGAAGAGCATTCGATGAGAAATCTTGGAAGTGCTTCTACTGAAGAATGTAAGATGCTTTACATTGGAATTTTATTTGTCGTAAATATTTATGGGTTTCTGTGGAAAATAAAATTATATTCTTAATTACATAAAACAACTTTATATTATATTTTTTCTTAAAAATCCAGAAATACTCGTTTACGTGATGCCAAGGGCGTTGTCAGAGAGAGGGTAAATACAAGGGGATCAGGACCTCCTATGAAAAGATTTTGATTCGCTTGGAGTCGCAGTACCATCAATGGGATTCGTCGTGTCGCTGATGTCCTTTTACATTATTATTTATATACACTGGACTTATTACAATAATTAGCTTGAAAAAAATTTTAAGTAAATAATTTTAAGTACATATCTGATTACACACCTACCAGCAGGGGCGTAGCCAGGGGTCTTAGGTTCCCGAGCATCCCCCCCTCGAGATCAAAATTCAATACAAATTTTTAAATTTTTTTTTTATTTTTAAAATCAAAAAATTATTTTTTACAGAAAAATGTTGAAGACTACTCGCACAATCAATCTGTCATGATGTCAATCTGGCATGTCTAAAACACTGTAAAAATTTAATACAAAGGTTTTAATATCAAAGGTTACAGTGATTTTTTCAAAAAATAAAAAATTTAGCACCCCCACATTCAAAAATCCTACCTGTAATGAATGATATATGATAAATTGGAGGCAACACACATTTAGAGAATTAAGGCAATATAATATGCTTAATTGATAATTTAATTGCTTTACTTCTCAATTAATTTCTAGAAAAATATTAAGCCAGCTTAGTGATAATTAAGAGGAAAACTTATTCAACTACATACTTTGTCATGAAAAAGTGATTAAAATCTAAACGAATAATTCCTTGAATTAGAATTAATTATTACTTATAAAACGTTGTATTGACATTTGCAAATTGACTACAAAATCCTTTGACAAAAGCAATTCTAAAGAGTATTAAGTTTTGTTCACTTGTGAACCTCATTAGTTGAAATTATGCAGAAAGTATTAACATAAATGACGATAAAATATCAAAGCAAAAGGTTTCAATTAAGACTAAAAGCTTTATAGAATTCCATTAAAATGAGAAATTTTCCAGAACAATTATAAGTGCTTCATAGTGGAATGTGGGCTGCTTGAAAATGAACACAAAAAAATCCTTAAAGTAGAACATAAACTGAATTTGGGTCTATGTCTTAACCTAAAATTAATGAAGCTATCTGCTTTTTTTGTGGATGCAAGTCCGAAGATTAAAATTCGTGCTCTAATTTCCTTCCTCATGCTTTTTATCATCCACATGGAAAAGTAATTGTTTCGTTCTATATTTTTATAAGCGGGATTTTATAAAGAATATGGGATGTAAAAGTCATTTTGTAGTTCAGCATGAATTTTTGGTTGATGATTCTTGCAGGAATATTTTTACATTTCTAAAAAAATTTTAAATTTTGAAAACCATTGAATTTTTGGAAATTTAAAATTCTAAAAATCGTTAACTTTGAAATTTTAAAAATTATCAAAAAGCATTAAATTTAAGAATTTAAAATCCAAAAAAACATTACATTTAAAATTTATTAAAACTTTTAAAATAATAAATTCAAAATTTAAAAATTCAAAATTCTTAAAACCGTTAAATTTAAAAATTCAAAATTTTTAAAACCGTTAAATTTAAAAATTCAAAATTCTTAAAACCGATATATTTACAAATTCAAAATTCTTAAAACCGTTATATTTCCAAATTCAAATTTTCAAATTTTGAATTTTACAAACTATAAACATTTAAAAAATTTGAAATTCTAAAAACTGTAAATTTGTAAAAAATTCAAAAATTTAAACACCTTAAAATTTAAATTTCTAAAAGCCGTTAAATTTTGAAATTTTTAAACTACCAAAAAGGAGAAATTTAAAATTTTATTGTTTGAAAAGTCCATTCAATATAATTATTAATACTTATGCGCTCTTTTTCACCTTATATCAGTTCCAACAGTCCACAGTCCTAGTTTCAATTTAGACACAAGAGCATTACAAACTGTAATTAATTAAATTTAAATGTTGAATATTTTTCATTTTTTTCCACAGCCCCTTTTTTATGGAAAAAATTCTGATTCATGCAAAACTTCATCCTTCATCACGAACTCTCTCTACCATTTCATGTTCAATATAATTAAAAAATCTGTCAGTGATTAAATGCTTTTTCATTGTTAAAAGTTGTTTTCATTTTATTCAGAATATTATTTTTTTTTTCATTCATAGTTGCAGCCATAACAACCTATAACTTATAATGAAAGAATGAACTTTTATTTCCATGCAGTTCATTTTTTGGATTTTTCACGTTAAACTTCGAGTAGTTTTTAGTAGGGAATTTCCAATTCATATTTTTTTATTTGAAATAAAAAAGTTTCATAAATAATTTTTACAATTTTTTATTAGGAAAATTAATTTTCAGGGAATTCAACTTTTTGTATTTATTTTTAAAATATCTTTGAGCTTTGTGGACATTTTTATTTTGTGACATTAAATTATTTTTGTTAGAATTAACGAGATTCTTGATTATTTATGACATTCAGATTTTTATTAAATTTTAAAAATAAATATTAAAAAATGTAAATTCCCTAAAAATAAATTAATTAAACATGTTTCTTTTCATACACAAATTTATATTCCATTATGTAAACAGAAACAATTAAAAAAAGTAAAATACAAACTTAAATATTACCACGGTTGTTTTGAATAGCAATGGGATTTTGAAAGTTTTCGTTTATTTTATAAAATTTAAAAATAATAAAAAACAAGAATGAATTAATATATTACAATTTGAGATTTGTTATGTGAGCTGTAGTGGGTCGGTGTCGCAGTAGTCTGAATAATTTTAAATTATGCTTGTAGTTTTTGATTTTAGATTACAAATAAAAATTTCATTCAACCAAACTCCACTTAAAACTATAACTCGAACTTTACCAGAACTGGCAGACGTGTAGCCAGGAGGGGACTTGGGGGACAAATCACCCACCTCGCTAAAAAATTCTTCAATTTGCTAGGGTTTTTTCATACAAAAATTTTGAAAATCCCCCCTTCCCCCTTGAAAAATGTCTGGCTATGCCCCTGATGGGGGGTTAAAGGTCAAATCTTTAAGCTCTGATTTATACCTTGACTTGCTCTTATTGAATTTTTAAGTAATCTGACGAAATTTTAATTTCTGATCGAAAATAACCAAATTTCTACCGGATTTTTAACAACTTTATTTAAAAAATGGACTAAATTTGACAGATTTCTACCAAATTTTCAAATTTCTGTTAAGAAACAAACTAAAGTTGCCAGATTTCTACCAGACATTTAAATTTCTGTTTACAGTCTGACTAAAGTTGCCAGATTTCTGTCGGATTTTAATTTTCTGTTTACAGTCTGGCTAAAGTTGCAAGATTTGTCCAGGATTTTTAAAAATTCTCGTAAATTCTAGTTAAAGTACTAAAGTCTGGCGAACTATAACTTACTAAATTATCACAAATCTTGAACCATGTCTTTATGATTACGAAACCTATGAAAAATAAAATGAACTGCAAAAATGGACTCAATAGAGTTACAACATGCTCTACAATGTCTTAATCCTGTAAAAAAATCATCAATTATTCCAAAATCACCAATTGCTACTCAAGAACAAATTCACATAATTTGATCGAAGAACTTAATGCAAAGAAAAACGATTTTTTATTGTTGTCGGATGTCAGGAAATAATCTTAAAATCTATCAGTATTTTTTTGTTCACTCTTATTGACATTAACATTTCGATTAATCGTTGATGATAAAGTTCATGGCAAGTGAAGTAAATTTCGTTATTTTCATCAATGATTAAACTTAGTTTTCCAATCACATTTCACAGTCGTTGCCGTTGAAAAGAAACTTTCTCTATGCTGACAACTTTTTTCATCTACTCCTTGCCATCGTTTCACATGAAAAAGTTTACTTTTGATCTTTTCCATCAGAAACAGAAAAAGGAGAATTAAACTTTTTTTCCTATGCAATTGAGTTCCTCTTGCACTGCTATCGATGACATTGAATTTTTTATATAATTTATTTTTACATCTCGTGTCTAACCTACATATGTATACACGGCTATCTATCTACATATCTCATATGTACATTCATTTTCTTTTCTTATAGTCATTTTAATTTATTTTTCTTTATAATTATAGGTTTTTTAATATAAAACATCTCTATTTATTTAACTAGATTTATTGAGCTGTTCTTTTGGGGTAATTTCTAGTTGAATGGAGGATTCTGTGGTTCTTAGGATTCTGTTGGTCTGTGTTAGATGATCTTTTAAAGCATTAATTCGAGAGAATAAGGAAATTTTCAAATTTTGGGTATAAAAATTAAAAATTTTAGATTGAAGCTAGAATACAGGATCGATATCTGTGATGTGGGTACCCAAAGGGGTACAATGGAGTCCAACATGGGGGTATTGAAGTCCATCACATTTCGAAGTTTTCTTGAAGCTATGATTTGTTAATTAATCATTCATGTACCGTTAAAATTAACAGCACGTACAAAACCGTGAGTATAAGATTGAAAAAAAATGAAGACCCAATGGCTTAACGAGAGTCAAAGGCACCCCGGAAAATGCTCCACCTTACCCACCCTTGTTCCGCCCCATTAAAATCTGCTTATGCCTCTGAAACTGTCTATGAGCAGGCAACATCTATGAAAGGTCTTCTTCAACCCCCTCCTTCCCCTAAAACATGATGTAATTTACGAATGACTTTTAATCAGATATCTACTAAATAAAAAAAGTTTGAAAAAGATTGGTTGAGTTGTTGAAGAATGAGAACATTATGAAAAATCATAGTCTGACCCCAAAATCACATATATTTTGAGCTATATCACTAAGCACAAGGACTTTCGAACCAAAGTGTATATACTTTTCTTGTAGCTTAGGTAGTAATCTAACAGAATCCAACATAAAATAATTTTTGGACAAATTTTTCAAAAATTCCCCACTGTGCCCCCTCCCCCGGTTTTTGAGAAAATTTCTCAATTTGCTAGGGGTTTTCAAGAAAAAAATGCCAAAACCCCCCTAAATCTTCCCGTCCATACAAAAAAATTTTAAAATCCCTCCCTCAAAAAATTTCTGGATACGCCACTGTTCCTGTGTAAATTCCCCTGTGCCTGTATTTTGACTGCGACACAGTTATTTAAATTTGATTGTTTACATGATTCTCCCCAAGTCAGAATTTACCTGATCGCAGTTTTTTTTTTCATTTAAAAACATTGAAATTGTTTTTATTGGTAAGTATAGCATTCATAAAGATTATGATATATTACAATGAATTATAAAAATTAATCCACTCAAATAATCTTTTGAGGCATAAAAATTCAATTTAACTTAATCGATAACATAATTCATATATAAGTATAGAAGAATATAACGGGATATAAAACTCATAGCTATCACGGTTAAGACGAGAAAGAAAATAATAATGTGAGATAATAATCAGATTAAGGAGTTTCTGATGTTGTTGATATCTAAAGAATTCGTAATGATGTCCTTGTCAATTAAACGAGAATCGATAGTGTGAATTACAACATCATCATCATCTCTTCCTAATGACATTTGTCGAGCCCAAACTGATTTTTCGAACAGGAATAGAGAACCACTCTTGATCATCACATCACTATTTCCCATAGCAATCAAAGAATTTTGAAGCAAAGATACTTCATGCTGCTTGAATGAAGAAATATAAATTTCATCATTTAAAATTCTCGTTGAATGTTTGTAATTAAGAAAGATGCCATCTATTAATTTCAAAACATTATTTGTTTCCCCTTCAATTATTATTTCCATCATTCTCTCCGATGGAAAGAATTTGTTATAGGCTGATGATGCTTTCATTTTTATTAATTTCAAGGATGGGATTTTAGTTGTGTCTGTTAACAAAGCACGTCTTGCCTCCAGATCCTTCCTTGCCGATTTCACCAATAATGTACAGCCATCAATAGAAAGTTCTTTATATTGCCACAAAAAGTTATTAAATTCCAGACTGTTTCTGCATCCAAAAATCCAGCTACAACTATCACTTTGCCTATCCAATAATCTCTTTTGTATAAAGAAAATGAAATTAAGATTTCCTTGCAATCTTATAAACGATAAGATTTTCTGAATCGACATTTGTGTAGGCACATTTTCTAACACAAAATATTTTGTCTTCATTAAAGCACGTTTTGTCGTTAAGGTTTTAATAGCTTGTAGTGTTGCAGAATCTATTATATCTAATACCTCAGATCTATTCATCTTCACGAATAACAGTTGAATTTAATTAATTTGTGATTTAAATGAACTTAGGCTAAAGTGTTTACTTTGCTACTATGCCGCGTTGCTTTAGTGCAGCTAAACTGTCATTTTAAATTCAAATTAAGTTGCAGGTTTGAGTCTTGGATAAATTTTAACGGAAAAATTTAAATAATTTTGCTTGTTTATCATGATCTAAATTAACCTAGTTTTCGTGTAAATTTGTTGTGTTGTGACTAAAGATTTACTTTTAGACAGCAGGAAGGATTTAAGCCTTAATTTAAAAAGATTCAATGATCTGATTTGCCTAAGTTCATCGGGTAAGCTATTGTAGATTTGAGCTGCTACAATTTCTACATCATTTGCCATAACATTTGTTTTGTGTATTTTTGTTTTCAGCATATTGACTCTTGAAGACCTAAGCTTCTCGAAACGGACAAGTGCCTCATCATCCTCTATCAGTGACTTTTTAACCAATGTGCATAGCGTCTTAAATATCAATCCCATGATTGGAAGAACTTTTTGTGCGTATTTCTCATAAATTTCGTAAGTATGTGTAAGCTGAGGCAGGTTGTGAATCATTTTTAACACTCGATTTTGTAATACTTGTAGGGCTGCAATATCCTTTGATGGCAATCGGATGAGATAAAAGTTACAGTAAGAAATATGGGACTGGAAATGCCCATAATAGAAGTCCATAAGTGTTTTGGTCGTAAGTGTCTGTTTCAACACATAAACTGCTCCTATTGTTTGATTTAAACTTTTGCATAGTGATGTAAAGGCTAATTGAAAGTTCAGCTGATCATCCATCAATATTCCCAGATATTTCATGCTACGAACCATTGATATTTGATAGTCATTTAGAGTTGTTAAAACATTATTGGGAGTTTGACCAAATATTAATGCCTGTGATTTGTGTAGATTTAACGTCAGCTTGTTGTTTTTATAATAATCAGTTATTAGCGTAAGATCATTTCGGATATGGTCTGAAGCTACTTGCATTTGACTCGCATCTATGTCAAATATTAATATCGTGTCGTCCGCAAATTTAAAGATCTTCGAATGTGTTTCAAGTTCCTTCATGTCATTGACATATATTGAAAATAATAACGGGCCTTTCTGTGTTCCTTGTGGAATTCCTTTAATCAAACGTCCTAAATAGCTGACCGCATCATTTATCATCACATATTGTATGCGATTTGATAGAAAATCTTTCATTAGGTCATGTGCTCTATTTCTGATTCCGTAATGCTCCAATTTTGCTAATAAGATTTCGTGATCCACCATATCGAATGCTTTACTTAGATCCAATGATACGACTATTGCTGTTCGTTTATTATCTACTATATTTGAGATTGTAGATACCACTTTTGCTAAAACATCTTCACAACTACGTTCCTTTTTAAATCCATACTGATAATGATCGAGGATGTCATGTTTTTTGAAAAATTCATTCAGTTGATTTAAGATTGAGCATTCTATAACTTTATCCAGTGATGTTGTTACCGAAACAGGTCTATAGTTTGCCTTATTTAAAGGAGAATCTTTTTTGTGGATCGGATGTACTACTGTTTCCTTAAGTTTGGTGGGATAAGTACCGTAGGTGAACATTTGATTAATTATTATCTCTACATACTTTACAATGTCATCACATGTTTGAGATAAGATGAACGGTGAAATGCCATCAATTCCCGTAGCTTTTCCAATATCTAGAGTTTTTATAATGCTGGATATTTCACTGGTCGATACAAAATCGAATTCAAAAGTTTGGGAAGTATGTTCTCCCAATATGATGAGTTTGGTTGAATCCTCTTGATCTGGATTAATCGTACCGACAATAGACATAAAGTAATCTTGGAAAATATCAGCTATTATTTTATCATCCGATATACTTATATCGCTTTCCATTAATGTAATCTCCTTTTTGTCACGCTTACGACCAGTTGAATAATTTAAGGCTTTCCATGACTCCTTGGTATTTAGCATAGCTTTATCATTATAAAAAGCTCTTGCTTTTAGTGACATATAGTTCTCTTTTTCCTCATTTATTTGTTGTAATTTCCTTCTCAGCTTAGATGTTGGTTTTTTGTCTCGTTCCAAGTCATGGATGTGATTTGATAAGTTATATATTCTATTACAATAATTAATGTAGTTATTATCTATCCATTTAGGTAATTCATTGCGTGGATCAGTGTTTCTGAGAGTGACATAAGCTGTATTTTTTTGAATTAATGCTGTGATGAAATTTGTGAAACTGTCACACATAATTTGTGGGTTTATATTAACAGGCAAGTTCCTAATATTTTCTTTTATTGAGTCAATCACTTTTTTCTTATTAGTTCTTTTAATTTTCATGCATGACATCGAGGTGCTTTGAGTTTCTGAGCCGAATTGCTTCACAAATATAATATTATGATCTGAAAAACCATCTGTGATTACGTTATCAGTTGTCAAGGCTATCACGTCATTTCTGTCTTTATCCACTAAGACATGATCAATGATGGTGTGATTTTGAGTGATTTTATTGTATCTCGTGATGGCATTGTTTATAATAGCAAGGTTGAAATTGCATAGGAGTGTATGGTAAGCATTTGTATTTGATGGATTACTATTTTCTATTGACCTATTTAAGTTTATGTCTCCCATAATCATAATGTTACTATCATTCCTTAGTAGCAATGATTCAAGTGCTTGATAAAAGGCTTCTTTATTGCCAGACGGTGGACGGTAGACTCCTACGATATTTCTCGGCTTATCATTTCCTTTTATAATTTCCATGTGTAGTATTTCAAAGTCATTTGTTAATTCAGTGAATTTAATAGATGCATTTAGATCCTTTTTTACGTAAAAACCTATTCCACCTCCTTTCCTATCTGTCCTTAGTTGCGTAAAAAGTTTGAAGCCATTTAAATTAAAGAGATTAAATTTACTTGCCATTTTTCCCATTTCAGTAATAATAATTAAGTCTAGGATCAAATTTGAATTTCGGGCCCGATCCTCATTATCCTTAGTGTGAAGTGAAAGAATTATATCATTCACCTTATTCAGTTTACGTTTGTTAATTGTATTTATATTCCAGAGCATGCATAAAAATGGCTGTTTGTATACACAATCAATATTTGCGTTTCCATAGTATAGAATTGATTTTATTTTTTCCAGATTGAGATTTTGCATAGTGATATTAGACATAAAATCAACATTTTCATCTTCATTTGTTTCTTGTGTTTGCTCAGATGGAATTTCATTTAGGGATGATGAGGTTGGTTGGGCATTACATCATATCAATTGTGGTGCAGTGGCTATTATAGATGATTCCATATCATCTTGAGAGACATCATACTCATCAATGTTTGAATTAATTTTTGCAACGTAGTCATCTCTTATTTTTGATCTTTCCTCGACAGTTTTTGTGAAATAATCTGAATTGTATGCTTGCACGGTAGGTACAGAGAAATTGAAATCATGTAACTTTTTACGTAGTGAATCGAGTTTCTTAAGTGAGTTCACAAATGAAGAGCTGTAAGTTGAGCCGTTTACGCGTTGTAACTCCTTGTGATGTATTTTAATGCCTTCATTTGTAATCAGCACTTTATCTATGACGTTGAAACGCTTCATTTCATTACAAGGTTTCAAAATTGAGCGAATTTCAAATGACCAGTCAGTATTCAGTTTATATCTGATGAGATTTGATTGACCATTTTCCTCGAGCTTTCTATTAAAATTTCGTATGCCATTTTTCACGATGGTCGCCAGCGTTGAATTAACGAATATGCAGCACAGAGCAATTTCCGGTATTACTTGATCCGGTGAGAATTTTTTTGCTTGGTAGAAAAATGATTCTATTGGAAATTGAGACAGGTTTATCTGTATGTTTATCTGTGATAGTAGTTCCTTAATAGAGGCATAAGAGTTTTTGTTTCTAAAGTGTTCAGCATCAGATGAGTATGCGAATCGAATCCAGACTCTCTTCAAATCCCGTGTGCATAATTGAATCGTTTTCAGACACTCACTTTCGTCGTTTCGTTTAATTTCATTAATTTCCTTCTTTACATGATTAATCTCATTGCTAATAAATGATGTACATGATTTCAAATCGCTTGTAAACTTATTGATGGTAGTTTCGTTTTTGGTGACTATAGCATTTTTGACTTGAGTAATTAGTTCAATTATGGTCTTGTTCATACTTCCCATTACTGTAAACAGCTTACTAACATCCAGTTCATCGCATTTAGTCAGTTGTTCATATTCGTTGGATACCGATAATGCTGAAGTGAGTAGCGTATTTATCTCAGTTATGGATTTGTCGCTTGGATCTAAAATTTCAGCTGATTGTTTTTCGCGATTTTCATTGAAACGAGAAGAACGGGTGTCATTTGACCTACTGAAATGGTCAGTGATCTTTAGTGATTTGTTTCGCATGTTAACCTGATTAAAATGCTTAGTTCTTTGTTCCTTAACATTCTTGGAGCCACTTCCATACAATTTTGTAACCTCATCCGGAACTTTTCCCGATTTTTGGGGTGTAGAGGATATTTTAGTTGACATACTGAAAAGTGCAATATTCACACGATTTGTCGTCCTTTTACACTGATGATTATCAAAGCTAATTAAAGCTTGTATTTATTTTTGCAAAATTAATTACAAAGATGGTGAAAACTGTAAAATCAATTACAGAAATATTAAAATTCACAGCTGATTAGGGCTTGGATTTATTCTTGTAAAATTAATTACAACGTAATTGATCTGTCAAATTAATTACAGAGTTGTCCAATGCGTTAATTAAAACGCTTTTGTATGCAATAAGAGAAAATTAATTCTCTTTCAGGTTGGAATCGATGGAAATATTTCTCGTAATATCAAAATTCAATTTACTTAGTTAAAATGTGTAAAAATGATAAAAAATCAAAGTTGTGGCTACTAAGTGGCTTCAATTGAATAAAATGCGATAGTTCTAATCAATAAATGAATGCTGAGTCACAATTAAAATTAAATTATTATAGGAGCCAATAAATGTCTTACTTCATATTTAACTGACAGATACCAACCTGCTAACGATGAACAACTTCGACAATTTAAGATTATAAATATAAATCATCTACAGACTTAAAAGTTCATAGACATACAAATCATTTCATATCATTAAAACTTTTACGTCATATAATAGTCTTCCGGAACACATTTTAATCCCCAAAATAATTCATTTTAAAAGTTTAATCTGACAAACCTCACCATGAACAACACTCCAAATGCTCAAGTTTTTTTTTCTCCCCACTCAGAAAGAACAATGCTCATATCAATTTACATTCATATTTATGCATGCAATCATCTGACATAGACGTACGAATTGAATGTACTTGACGCTACCAAGGAACATAAGAGTACTAGTGTTGAAGACTTTAACGTAAACAGCGATTGAAATCGTGACAATGAGAAGTCTCTGATGCTATAAAATTTCCATTTTGTATGAGAAAAGAGGCTGCTTGCACTATTGTTGCCATGCTTCATAGCAGCTTGATGCTCACCACCACTAATGACGTGTACGAGTATACTTGATGCATCTAAATGAATGTTGGATAAAGATTTTTTTTATGTAATAATAATTAAATCTACAATTGTTTGGACATGTCCAACATACCTGAGTTGCTCGGTGCACACGTATAGTTTCCACTATCGCCCACTGTCGCTCGAGATATAATTAATTTACTCGTTTTCGTATTTCTATCAGTCTGCACATTTATGCCACCACGTTGTGAGTAATTTACCACTCGACCGCCCTTATACCAATAGATAAATGATGGTGGAGTTGCAACTTGTGAGGCGACACATGTGAGATTTATGTCGCTGCCGCTTTTTACAAATAGCTCGTGATTGCCAAGAATTTTTGCTTTTGAAACTGTTTGTGTATTTTTTTTCACAAATTGGAAGGAAAAAGCGAGAAAATTGAGATCGTAAATATGTAAATAATAAATAAAAGAAATAGAGGAAAAATTTTTTGCTGCTTCCTTATCAGCGCTATTGTTTAATTATTCATGGAAAAAAATAAAAAAGATTTTTTAAATATCGAAGGGAAATGTTCACTTTTCTGGTATAAATTACGTTTTTTGAAAACATTAAGTCAACATTGAAAGTATTATTAAGATTTCTTGCTAATTGTGAACACAATGAGTGGAATTTTTATTCGTGGAATTTTTACTGCTTGAGTGTGGTGGGAAATTGTGAAATATTTGGTTAATATTGTTGGTATATTGTGTTTTATAAAAGCAATTCTGCTTTGTACACTTTAAATGATTCTGTGACTGAATGGTTGGTCAACAGTTTATATATGAATCTCTCTATATTTTACAAAGACGAAGGTTCGATTCCTACAAAATTATTTTCACGATATTCTTCACAAGGGACTTGTAATAGATTGCAGCATTAGCTGATAGCAACTGCACCTCATCTAGCGTTGAGCCATATTATAGTCGAATATACTCCAATATTTGTCTAACTCAAACTCACAAAACTAATGAGATCCAATTATGTATAGCTTAAAGTATATCCTAGAATTTCACCTCAGAGATTATCCTAGGGGTATGTACTAGGGTTACCATAGGCATCACCACATGGGTAGCCCCTGGGACAGCCTATACCCTAAAGTATACCGAGCAACCGGGAATTGTACCTCAACAAGGACATAACATCTATCAACTCTCAATTTTCACCACCTTTTTCATAACATCATCCCACAAAATACAGTAAAAATATATTTACATTTCCACATCGTAAAATAACGCAATTCCAATCGCTTATTGCGTATAAGAATCGTTTTATTAATAAGGTAAACAGAAAAGCATGAAAAGAGCGTACGAAACAATAACAAAAATGTTTCTCCTCCATTCCATTCAGTAAGAGGAAATGTAAACCTTTCATTATTAACATTTAAACCTACCAACAACATTCAGGCGGTATGCTTGACTTATTTTCGGCTCTGTCGATACTTGACACTCGAAAACTCCACTATCACGTGTTTGTGCTGATGAAATGCGAAGCGACCACTCATCTGAGCCTTCCGTGTGAAGGGCTTGATATCGTTGATCATTTGTGTACGTGAGAATGCCTATGGTCATGATGTGGAGGTCACGCTTTCGAATCCATGAGACCTGGGAAGAAAATTGAGCGAAAATTAATTTAAATGGAAATTCTTAATGAAGAAGCCGTTCATAAATGACATTCAACTTTAAAGGTAAAGAGATGGAATCCTAGCTGGTCAGATTCATATTAACGTAATACCCACAGAGACTCAAGTAACCAAATTGCCGAATGACTAAGTTATTTGAACGGAAATCGAACGGTCCTTCATTTAGAAGACATTGGTTCGATTCCTGTCTAGTTTGAATCTTGTTATTAAAAATACCTTTGATCATGAATCATTTCCAGGGCTGGGTATCTCGGTCAGGGGTAGAGGTAGACCGAGAAACCCAGCCCAGTATCAACCCCTTAAAATTGTAAATTTATTTGCAAATTTATTCAAAAGATTACAAAAGAATACAACTCAGTTTCCACATTGGCAGTAATTTAAAAATTTAAATTCCTTATGTCATAAACATTCAAATTGAAAATAAAAATGCTTATGCCAATTTATATTCATTCTGGTGCGGAAATATGAAAGAGCGAAAGAAATATGGATAGTTTCTGCTATAAGGAAGATGGAAGAGCACTAAGGAGCTTTGTAGTTATGAAAAAAATGGAATCAAAAGAATCTAAATTGAAAAACTTATTTTTTTGCTTCCGTTGAATAAAAAGAATTTCTTTTGTTGTGTTATGAGTTTTTTCTTTTATTTTTCCATCCCCTTGGATGATGGAAATAATAATATTATATGCATAAGATGTCCTGTTGGCAGGTTGAATAGCAAATTGCTTGTTATAGTTCATAAATTGAGTTAGTTTCGTTATAAAGTTGATGAAACTCTTTGGAATTTATTGTTCTATTAAGTTTTATGGTCATTTTAATAAAGAGATTTGGTGAGTTATGATTCGAGAAGAATTTCATGAACTATTAAGTCTAGAGAAACTAGCAGATAATTCAAGTGTACATGAGAAAATATTTCCTACTGGTGTCTCTAACAATATTATGGATCCGTACTGTTTTAAATGTTGCTAATATGGAGGTCATTTGGAACCAAGAGGATACTATACTTAAAAAATGTAACTGTACTTGAATTTAAGGATAATAGCGGTATGACCAGAAAATTGTCGAGGTGGAGGGGGGGGGGGGTATTTTAAAAATCCTAGAACAAGTTTCCCAATCCTTCCTAACTACGCTCATCATCCAAGTTGTCGTCACCAAATGGAGTCTTTTGTCATTTGGGTTAGCTGCTGAGTATGTCCAACTCAGAATACCAATCTTTGTCATTTAGGGAAAAAAATTCCTCACATAAATCTAGAAGCTTTAAAAAATTTCAAAACAATATTCAGTCTTCAAGATTTTCAACATCAACTAAAGCTTTAATGTTTCTATTTTAAAGTACGATTCCACATAAAGCTCTCGACGTATCTCTCAGACTAGCATGAAACCCAACAACAAAGCATTGTATTGGTGCAGAAATCAACTGACTTTCTTGTATTATTCATACCTTCTTTCTATTTAATATACTACCGTTCTACTTTTTACCCTCGCATCTCATTCTACCTCCCTTTTCTCCATTATTACTCCCATTTTTCCATACTTTTGTGCTTCTCTGCTCATTTCTTTTCATCTTGTTGTGCAATACGTAAATGAAGAAAAAAAACTCTTTTTTGCTTTGAAAATTACTAGTTTGTGTGTTCATTCACCGAGCGAGAAGCAAAAACGAATTTCAATTCCATTCTGCTGATTCCATATGAGCAGTGAAAGCATATGTTTCAATAGATAATCCCACTCAGTTGTAAATAATTCAATTGTTAAACATTAATTTATTTTGCTTTGTAATGCAATTTGTAGTTTAAAGTTGGAATTGAGTTGGTGGGTCGTTCTAAAATGGCGTGTATTATTTAAAGGGATACGGAAGGGTATGGTAAGATACCAGTGGGGGAAACACTAGGATATTCTAGCTTGAGGGGTGCTTTAGAATTCCCCAGAGCTTCACAGGGTGCCCTACAGCTTAGGATACCCTGGGTAGCCCTAGAAACCGACCATATAGAATGAAATTAGAGAAAAACTACAATAAAAATTTATTTTCTTGATTGAGATCATTTACGAACGACCCCCAATAAAATAATTTATGTTCTCAACTTACAGCTCTATCACCAAGGTTCCTCACACGACAATGAAGGGTTGCCGTCTGTCCGATTGTTACAGTGATATCACGTCTCGTGCTATTATCAAAATATGGTTGAGCATAGCTTTCGTCCCAGTATGAAATCGGTGCATCAGCGCTGTTTGATGCTATTTTCACTGCAAAACAGAAAATAAATAAAGAAAAAGATGAAAATTTATAATGAAAATGAAAAACAACATGTTTGTTCAATTATCAGACTTTACAAAACATTTCCATTGCATTCTGCTTGCTATTCAACATTTCATTATTGTACTTTTTTTTCATCTCGTGTTAGTTTTTTGTGTTCATTCCGCAAAATAGAAAAACTTTTTCCATCATAGCCAGCAATTTTAAATTATTTTTAAGTGATTTATTCATTCGACTGTCGGTGGAGAAAGTTTCTCATTCTTGGCTTAATGTTTGAAAGGATGAAAAAATGTTAAGAGATGATAAAGTTTATAAGAATATAAATCTCAACCACTTAAAAGTTAACAATAAACAGGAATGAAGATAATTTTAATGAGATAATTTAAATAAGGACAAGTTGTAGCACAGTTCTTGGAATTTCGTAGAGTTAGTTAACAGACTTTAGTGAAGAAAAATTTAAAGAACTTTAAATTTTCACATTTTTTTTTTTAAATTTTAAAAATTTTCTTAATTTTGTTTTTAATTTTTTATTCAATAAATTAATTATTAATAATTTTTTTTTAAATTTTTTAATAATTTTTTTATTATTCAAAATAATTTTTTATTATATTTACATTTTTTCCAAATACAGAAATTAATTTCAATATTTTTTAAACAACAAATAACTTTAATGTTGAAAATAATATTACAAATTATTAATATTCTCAAATTTCAAAAGCACAAAATTCAGTTTTGTGTCTGGGAAATTCATAATATTTAATTTAATTTTTTTGTTTTCAATTTTTATCGCTAAGAGGCAACATAAAATTGATTTTCAAAGTACTTACAAAATTTTCGTTAATAAAAATGGTTGCTAGGATTCAATAAATTGAAATAATTTGAATCAACTTGAGCTTATTAGAAATTTTAAGAATTAATTAGAGATGATTAATAAACTTTTCATTAATAAGCTTACAGCTTGAGACTTAATGTGTTATACTACACATTTTATAAGTATTTGAGTAATTACTTTCAAAGAATTAATATCAAAATACTTCAACTTCACTTTGTATAAGTAGCTAATAAGATTAATTCGATTCAAATTGCATATAAAAGTAGTCGTGAACAAAAGCGTAGCTATGTTGGCTTTTTGAGGCCCGAAAAAAATCAAAAATTGTTACTTTGGCGAGTTCAATTGCTAAAAACTCCAACTTCAATACAGACAATGAATTATATAAATTTCTATCCTCAACAAAAAGTTACAAGAAGAAAGATTTTACCACATTAATGTAAACGCGAATGAAAATCACTTTAAAAAATTCAAATTCCTTAAAACCGTTAAAATTCAAATTCTAGAAAACCATTGAAATTTAAATTATAGAAAACCGTTAAAATTCAAATATTTTCTAGCCGATAAAATTAAATTTCTATAAAGATCACTCTACGATAAGTTCAATATATAACGACTTAGTCAGAGACTAAGTTAAAGATTTTGAAAATTTACATGCATTGTAAAGAAAAGTTATACTAAAGAAAAAATTCCATTCTTCGTAGTTCAGAATGTATTCACCGAATTTTCCACACCACATGAGACACAAAACCACCTATGGGATACCAAAGTCGATAAATTATCATCCGCTACTCTCACGACTGTCTTATTCCAACATAATTTGACTTATGATGTAATTTTTCATCAAGCATTATTATTTTGACAGGAAGACAAATTGACAAGTGAAAATCAGTCACCGCTGAGAAATTTTGTGCCTGCTCGCTGATGACCTCTTAATGCTTATCATCATAATTTCTCATTTTTCATAATGAAAATTGAATATTTTATTTTTGTTTTAAGACAAAATTAATTTTTCTTTCCTTCTTCATGTGCTTATGTGCTGTTTCATAACAAAGTATATCCCACAGGTTCTAATATATCATTTTATATAAATACACATATGCTCTTTATCAGGCAGTAAACACGTGTAAAGAAATTGTTTCTATGGATTACATATAAATTATGTCACGACTCCATTGTAAGCACTAAGTTATTACATTCGTTTAAGTATATAATTAATAAGAGAGATTTAAGGATGAATTTTGTATTAGGATAACGATGTTGATGGAGATAATGTCTCAATATTTTGAATTAAGTTATTACTGCGTATATGGAGGAAAATCAATAAATAAATTTATCTAGGTTGAATGAACATTATTCTTTAATGGAGTTCTCGTTTGGGCATTAAATTTATTTTTGGTGAAAAATCTGAATAGCAATGCTGATATTTGAGATACTATATGACTACCTAATTTTTTTAGCCCAGACAACGATCAAGTAGTAAAGTTCAAACACCTTGTCACAAAAATTTCTGAATATACTCAGGTATGGGTATACCAGAGAAACCGGTTGTGACAATAGGCGTGAAATTTAATATTTTTCTCGGAACGCCATGAATCTTCGTTATTGACTAAATAAAAAATCATCCACCTTCTGTTAAAATTTTATTTTGATACTTCGGGAACTTTAATTCGAAAACTTAGTAGAAATTAGCAGAGCTCGAAGTCGATGCAGTTTGAGTCGACTCTACTCGACCTAAATTGAGTCGACTCGAGCAGAGAGAAAATGGAGTCGACTTGAGTCGAGTATTTTCCTTCGAGTCGAGAAATTAGTAAATTTCCAAGTAACGGATCCCAAGTGGGACTCGAATCAACGTCTTAAGACTTCCGGTAAGTAAGGTCTTACCACTAAGCCCCACTAAGCTACTGCTAAACTACGAGGTTATTCAGAAGCTCTGCAGAAACCCAATTTAAACTATCATCTGCTCTGAACTGTATCCTTGGTTTGATGATGCTTCACTGGGGAACTTCAATGGTCAAAAATATTTTTCACAAAAATCGTCTCCACCTTCCCCTTCTACCCACCTCAAAAGTTTTGGGTACAATACTGATACCTTTGACTTTAAGCAATCCTAGTTTTATACGCATGCAATATTGTTCAATGTCTTACTTATAAATCCCTCTTCACTATTAGTAATCAAAACTTTCCGAAAACAATGTTGTCCGCTGAAGACTTTTTCGGATCATGTTAATCTTTTTCACTCAACCCAATCAATTTTCTCGACATTTTTAGGCCAACTGGATTACAAGATTTGACAAAGCATAAAAAAAACAAAGGTATCAATTGTATATTTTTGTAGGTATATGACGACACATATGTTCAATAGAAAGCCTTTACTATACTTACAACCCAATTACGAAAGTTTTCACAATTCTAAATTTAAAACATGATTCAACTCAAAGAAAAACCTTTGTTTAAAATTCCCCAGATGTCAAGTCCTTTTCCGTCTACTTAGAAAAACATTTTGATACATTAAGGGATCAAAAAACGACCGTAGGCAGAAAAACAGAAACTAAAAGCCAAAAAGCTCAAAAGTCTGTGTTAAAAAAATAAATCAGAAAGCTATTTTCAGTGACTGGAGGACAAACAAGAGATTTATCCATGACAAGACCTCAACATCAGATGATAAATCAATCAGACGGTTGATAGGGTTGTTTGGAAATGATGTCTGATGATTAATAGAATATTGTCTCAAAATGTTGATGCAAAATGAAATTTATTGCTGTAAAAATTCATTCAGCACCAAAACCCAACATTCTCAAATTTTGGACGTCATTTTTGAAAGATCAACTTACGGTATATCACGCAAACATGACAGGTATTTATTTTCAGTTCAAAAATGTCAACAATCTGTAAAATAACAATAATGTCTAAAAATTGACGACAGTTACATGAATATGAAAAGCTAATGATTGTTGCTACCTAAAATGTGTTATTATTGTTCACATTTATTTATAGAGTTCCAAACCACCACACTATGATTATGAGACTCTACAATCAATTCAATAAATGGCTCTATTGAGAAGCTAAAAGCTTCAATCAAGTTAGGGGTCATTCACTTATGACGTCCATCAAAAAATGGGATTTTTAGACCCCCCCCCCTTGTCACAAATTTTAAATTCAAAAGAAATTTTTAATATAAAGTGTCACAAAATCTCAGACCCCACCTCCCCCCTAAATCATGGACATCTTAAGTGAACGACCCCTTATTTGAATAATGGAAAGTTAGACTAAAGCAACAAAAACAGCTCATAAACTACAAAACAACAAGAGGATAAGGAAAAAGTTGATAAACAAATATTTTTTATTCGATTTCTCGTCTTATTTCAATATTGAGATGCTGTATTGACTCGTGCATTCGATTGAAAAGCAAATAAATAACAAACATTACGTTGGGAAGTTTTTCTTGGATTGTTTGTGGTCTGAACGCATTTTATGGTGTTTTGTTGTAGTTGTGATATTAAATTATGTGTGGTAAAATTCAATATTGACATACGATAGTGTAAGTGTAGGTTGACCATCTTCTTGGTTTTTCAGAGGACTGTCCTCTATTTTTTTCATTTTTCAAAAATTTTAAAAGATTTGTAATGTTCTAATTCGTCCAGAAAACGAACAAAACTAGTCGACATGGGGGATGTCCTCTTTTTTCTTGAAAATATCTGGTAATCCTATGGAAGTGCCAAGGAATAAAGATTTGTTCCTGAAATTACGACCTAAACTACATTTTTGCATCTAAAATCAAATATTGTTTAAGACAGTGCACTCTGCGGTATAAAAAAAAATAATATACAGTGTCATAGCAAGGACATGGTAAATGTGGGGGACTGCATTCATAGAAACAAACAACCGACGCTTGCCAAATGACATTACAATAAATATTGATTAAGAAGCTCATCAATTTACATCAGTATTGGGAGATACTGTCAAATGTAATATGATTTGCATCTGATTATTTAGGATTAATGAGTGCAACGACTTATCTAATCCCATGCAGACAAAACCTCATAAATTACTCATATCTTGTTGTTCTTCATGTCGCAGAAAACAAAACAATCTGAAAAGTCAATCTACAAATACTAAAAAGTTTTTTTATTTCTAAAGAAGGAAGACAAATAAAACAATGGTGCACGTCATAAGCTAAGTTCTTGAGTTTTCAGAGGAAATTGTTCATAAAAAAGTTTGAATTTTTAAATTTATTTTCCTTCCACTTAAGAGCTTATTTTTTGGAAAATATTTTCTTCGAGGGTCGATTTTTCTTGTGAAAATAAAATTTTTCTCATCATGCTTGAAAAAAAATTGATAAAAGTTCTCTTAAAGTCATTCACATGAATAATGAATTAATTTCACTAAATGCTTACCAAATAAATCACTTACAGCCACTTATGTGCCATTAATACTAAATTATCTAATCAAAAATTCATGAAAAGGAAATTTTCCTATTTTGATTTAAAAGATTATTGTCGGTTTTCCCATTATTCCAATTTGACAGTTACAGATATGTGGGATTTTTCAATTAAATGATGTGGAAGAATAAAGAAGAGAAAATTATGAAAATTTAAGGACGCTTTCTTCCCTTCCTGAGAACGAATCATTCATAAACAAATGACGTTATTAAAAAAGGATGAAGAAGAAGGAAAATGAGAGAGAAAAAAAATTGCCCTTAAATATTTTTTCCGGTACGTGTTTTTAGTAACTTTTTATAAACATTGAGGATTCATTTTGGGGGGTTGGTGATATTAATAGCTGCGCATTGTTCAAAAGATGTGTACCTTCCTCTTATTAAAAATTGAAAATTATATGAGAATTTTTTTTTGGACCCCTCCCATTAATAATGTATGGTCGTTCATAAATGACGTTCAATATTTAGGGAGGGAGGGTGTCTGAGGCTGTGTGACACTTTCAATGAAAGTTTTGTGACAGAGAGGGGGAGGGGGTCTAAAAATCTCAATGTTTGCCTGTCGTCATTTATGAACAGCCCCTATCACATAAAATCCGTACCCCCATTGAGAAATCACCCCATTTTATGTCCATTCTATCAATATTCCATTTATAATACTAATCTTGTAGCTCTCGTTCGCATTCCTTCAACTACACTTCGAGTATCATAACCCATCTCTTGGTCTAATGTTGTTCAGTGCCCCAATCAGCAAGGGGTAAAAAGAGAAATTAAATAAAAAATTTTAATACCCATCTTTTGGACTTACATACATAAGTTCATAAGTTTGATACATAAGTTCACAAATTTTGTGATATAGCCTTGCTTCGTCACTGGCTTCAATTTTGCCTTGATCTCGTACATTAAATCAGTCCAAGTACCTACATTTCTGAGAAAAAGCACAAATTTTTGGATATCAGGTTTCGAACCGACGACCTTCGAGTTACCACATCAAATTTAAACCAAGCACCTTACCAATTACTCCACAAAGGTTTTAACTGCTTATATGTTCAATTGCTAGTCTTTGTTCTAGTTGTATGTTTTAAATTCTATTTAAACCCAATCTAGAAGATCCATAGCTGCGTTAGGGCGATTCGCGGCTTATGATTGTTTAACGAGTGAGGGGTCGCCAAGCCACTGCACTCAAGTAAGACCTACAGATTATAGTGGGATCCGAACCACTCCTTTGATGACATTTCTGGCTGTAGCCTACAAAGGAAGGCTGTGAGCTTCATTTCCAGTACATATGATTCGAAAAAGGACAAGAGAAAAATTTCCCCGGCCGAGTCTCGAACCCATGATCGCTGTGTCGGTGGGCAGTAATTAGGTCCCGAAGAACTAAACCACTACGCCACCGAGCCACTTCAGCTCACTGGATATGTATGCTCTTGAAAAGCACAACTAATGCGTTCTTTCCATACAAAAAGAGAAAATAAAAAATTTCCAACAACTTCCATCTCGTTTTCAATATTTTTTCTGTTCCTCCTCCCATAAACCCATCAATTTCGCTTACAATGAAAATTTACATCAAAGGGAAGATTATTACCTTTTTTTCTGGGAAAAAAGGTCTCAAATTGACATCATCAGTTCTATTATCGTCATTTTCCCTCACACAAAATTAATAATAGAAGATGTTTCAAATTATAATATGGAAAATAAGGATATGGAAGTGAGTAAAAAAATTGGTTTTTTAAGTCATATAAAAGTCAGCTTTGCCTTTGATGTAATGAAATTAGTTTTCAATGCTGGAATTTTCTTCATATTCTCTAAACAAATTTGAAAAGCTGGAAAATAACTTTGAGATTTTTTTTGTAGTTTTCTTCTTCACAAAATCAACATGAAAGGATGAAACTTTTTCTTTTGTGAATTTTCAATACTTATTCGGGAAAAAGGTAACTGATATCCTTTGTGATTGTGAAAGCTTTTAGGCTGTTTGAAATGAGGATTTTGAAGGAAGAAGATTAATTTGGTCAATAACTATCCATTAATAATTTTTCTGCTATCTCATCAGCCTTTTATGCTTATCTGTATGACAAAAAAAATTTGAATGGAAAGGTAACTCTTTGAAAATTGACAGAAAAAGTCAAAGAGTCAAATTTTAGGTTATGGATAGTAATTGAACTATGAAATTGATTCATGATACTTTACCTATCCATGGATAATTAATGGACGGTAATTATGGAAATTTTTATGTGAAAGTGTATTAAAATTGATTAATTTTGTAGTGTAGCTATCCGGGGGTTCTGAGGTAGCTGTATCTAGGGGGTAGTGAAAGGGAATACACAAGGGTAGGTATCGTCATGGTCAAGGAGCCTTGATGGCAATGGCAATGAGAAGGCAGCCATGCGGGTGGATAAATCGACATCTGGAGATGACACCAGACTGCCGCCACGTTGCCTTCGACCATCAGTTGAATAAGTTTAATTCAATAATTTTTAGCAAAAAAAGTTTCATCAGATAACCATAACCTTCTTATGTTTACTCAGTGCTTTGGATAGACCTGAAATGTTTTTCTAAAGATACACAAGAAGATATCCTCAAGTAAAGCTTAACAGTACTCTCGACTATGCCACAGGGAGGGGTGATATTTTTTCTAAAAAGTCCCTTGCAAGTTGAAGACAATTTCCATCGAGGACGGTGTTTTGACCCCAAAAACACCCCTTTACTACGGCCCTGATAAGAATTATAAAAAAGTCTTCAAAAAATTCTGTTTTTCAAGTTTTTATCGTAAAAATAAAATTGTTAAAAAATTCATTTTAATGCAAAAAATTCAAGAACATTAACTTCCTAAAAAAATTCAAGTGTCACTGTCTCGTGTTTATAACTAAAACAAGCAAGCTCAAAAGTTCATGTCAACCCACCACATGTGACAGATAAAATTAAGCAATTTTGAACATTTCACTTCATTACTAATTCATTGTTTGTTTCTCGACTGTAATGTTGTGCATGTAAGCAGTGAAGTAAAAAAGCACATTATGCTTTTTAAGAAATGAGAAAATAACATTGTGTAGGTTTTTAGATGTAAATACTATTTTTGGATGCTTTAATTTTTAATCTATAGAATTTTTCACATATTTGTTGCTACTCTAATCAATGGCATTAAAATTCACTTCAAAAAATCCTAGCTGAGTAGGCGTAAAGATAAAATTTCAAATTCTTTTGTAATTATGTAAAAGTATCTTTTATGTAAGTATCTTTTATGTAAAAGTCTATTAAAATTTATTAAGCACTTGATGTACCTCTTAATGGCTTTCTTGCAAAGTCTATAAAAAAATTTCTATCAAATATTAAGGCAACAACACGAGAACGAAAACTTTATGAGGCTTTTTATCGAAGGAATTTTTTTTACAAAATATGAACCCAATTATCTCCGTCAAGTTTTTTGGTTACTCAAAAGTTTTTTCGGGTCCTTCTTCTTGTTTTGAGGTAGTCTTTTCTGTTTTGGAGATGACATCCATAAGGAATGATAAGCCTATAAAATTTGCATATTTTGTGCTCTAATAAATTTTTCATTTTGATTGTGTTAATTCCATTTTGAGATTTTTGAGGACTAATTTGGGGGTATTCAGTATTAATCTTGACAGGAAATCTTTTCGTAATGAGATTTTCTGCTTTCTGGTAGCAGAGTTATCTTGAGAATTGAAAAAATTTATTTTAGAAAAATTAGTTTTTTTATGCACAAATCCAGGGTCGACAAACGGATCTTATTTTTAGAACATAAGCCGTTACAAAATTTTTGTAATTAATAAATATTTTGGCTCTTTTTTCATACAAATCTTTGTCATTTTTGTGAAATTGTTAGCTTAATCATAAGATTGCTATAGTTTCTTCTATTTAAATTGTATCTGTACTTTCTATACTAAGCAAGTTTGATACAATTTGACATTTTCTTCAAAAACTAATTTTTTTCCAAATTGTAAACAAACATGGCGTAGAAAAAATGTGTCTTGGCTAAATTTTAAAAACTGACAGAAAACTGTATTAAATGCTATTATTTTAAATGTGAAAACATAGATAATGAAAAAGAAGATGCAATAAATGACACATTCTATATTTTTGTTAAGATTTGAGTTAAAATAGCACAAAAAACAAATTTTGAAATAACGAATTTTTGGAATTCAAATTTTCCCACCAGAAAATACAAAAAATTCAAATTCAAATTTTTTCACAATTTAACTGACTTTTCGTCTGTTTGCCGACCATGGGCACAAATTTATGAAAAAGCCAGATAGAACCTAAGGCACTGAAATAACCTTTAGGCTAGGGTATAATAAGAAAAGCATTTTGTATTATCATAATCTTTGCTTTATGCTGTATGTCAATTTTAAAATTGTAAAAAAATATTTAAATTTAAATTGAGAAAATCTTCCACTTATAAAAAAAATTGAGAAACAGTTTTTAAACTGGAATCTTAAAAAACTTTTAATTTTTTTCAATTTTTAAAAATATTTTTTAATTTTGTTAAACTTTTAAAAATATTTTTAATTTTGTTAAACTTTTAAAAATATTTTTAATTTTTTTTTAACTTTTAAAAAAAAATTTTTAAATTTTTGAAATTTTCAAGAATATTTTAAATTTTTGAAAATATTTTTTTTAATTTTTTTAACTTTTAAAAATATTTTTTAATTTTTTTTAAATTTTTAAAAATATTTTTTAATTTTCTTAAATTTTTAAAAATATTTTTTAATTTTTTTAAATTTTCGAGAATATTTTTTTAATTTTTTTTTAATTTTTTAAAATATTTATTAATTTTTTAAATTTCTAAAAATATTTTTTAATTTTTTTAACTTTTAAAAATATTTTTTAATTTTTTTAAATCTTCAAGAATATTTTAAATTTTTAAAAATATTTATTAATTTTTTAAATTTTCAAAAAAAATTTTTAACTTTTAAAAATATTTTTTAATTTTTTTAACTTTTAAAAATATTTTTTAATTTTTTTTTAAATTTTTACAAATGTTTCTTAATTAAAACTTAAACCGTTAAAAAATATTTTGAAAAATTTTCTTGAAGTGAGATTTGAACCAGTGAACTCATTATTATTAGCCCAGTGCCCTTACCACTCAGCCACCGAACCATATCAAAAAATTATGGCAATTTGTCAGTTTATATGAAAAAAATTAAAACTCAGTTTTTTAAACTTTAAAAATATTTTTAAAATTAATTTCCAAAAATCTAATTTCGTTTGCAATTACACAGCTTTCCTCTCAAAATAAATGACAAATTAATTGGCCATAGCAGCGTAGGCACAGTTTAATTACCGATGTTTCCAAGAAGCAAAATAATGAATATTTAATTTTGATGATTTTCTCACGACAATAAAGTTTCAGAACTTGACAGCTATGACTGACGATAAAATAAATATTAGGTAGGCATGGCATTAAGTGTGAAATAATTATAGTTAAATGCTCAATAAATTTTATTGTGATTTGTGGGATGTGGCGGAGGAAAATTTAGTGTCAAAATTAAAGCTTAAAAAAATTTTATTAAGCTTTTTGTAAACACATGTCAGAAACATTTTCCTAGAGCTTAAGCATTATTATGAAGCTTCCAAAAAAAATTTAAAGCATTTTTTCCGAGAATCACTTAATATTTTTGATATATTAGCTTTCAACTTCATGTACCTGTCTAGACATATTAAAAAATTCCTTCGTAGCTTACTACTAACGTGTTTTGACAAGTTTTCATTTTTTGGTGCGGTAGCTTCTGAAAGTTAAAATATGTCACCTTTATTGCCATGACAAAATATCATTAAAATGTCGTGTAAAGGTATCACAAATTAACGTTGATGGAAGATGAGACAAAAAGTATTATAAGACGTAATTTGATGAAGTAAATTAAATGATGGAATTTGAGCTTATAACTTTGAGTGTGATGTTAGTGATTTTCGAATTGTTGCTTTAGTAAACATTGGCAAGAAAGCCTTGACATTCATGTCATGTTACAAAATCCAATAATTTTTAGAATATTTGTTCTTAGATAAAGGCACTCATCTTCAAGGCTGTTGTTTTTTTTGTAAATTTTCAATCTAAATTTTTGGTTAGTTTTGATTAGTTAGCAGTCGGTATGTTTTGTGGTATTAGAAAATATTTAGCAGAAAAGGGTAAACATCCAATAAAGAATTCCGATTAGGACTCGAACCCACATCCTACGATTATTAGCTTGGTAGAATGCCAAATTAAAATATTCTCTGCTCTGAACATTAATTTTAGCAGAGGCATATCCAGAGGTCGGTTGCTCGATATATATACCCCTGGGGTTACACATCAGGGGCGTAGCCAGAAATTTTTTTGAGGGGGGGCCAAAAAATTTTTTTGATGCTAATAACTCAATTTTTAGATAATCATATTAAATATTGTTGCAGTAGTAAATAATACGGCCGAGCGAAGCGAGGCCGACAAAAAATATCAAAAAATTTTGAAAAAAATTTCTTATCAAATTTTTTTGTATGAGTTTTTGATTTCCAGACTGGGGGCCCGGGCCCCCAGTGGCCCCCCCCTGGCTACGCCCCTGTTACACATAGACAATACCCCTAGGGTAACCCCTGGAGTAGTGTATATCCTAGGGGTATACTGAGCAGCCGGCCAGGATTTTGTATGTAAAATCCCAAAACACTAAGCTTTAGTATTATCGTTTGTGAAGCTTTAGTCTAGGGAACATCCAAAATATTGGTTAAGCAATATGGATTCCACATCTTTGCCTTTTTGTATCTCTCAAGATTTAAATTGACATCAATTCTATTTTTAATGCAATCTCATTAAATGTGCACTTCCAAGAAAAAATTTTTTGTGAAAGAAAAATTTTCCTAATCCAAAAATTGAACTCAGTTCTCTTCAAGATTCTTGACTTTTTTAATCACCGAAGACTGGGTGCCTTGAAATGGAAAAAGAAAAGTTTCATGTTCAACAGCAACATTTCTGAGTCTTCCTCAATAGTAAAACTCGTAGATATCAAAACTTTCCTTCTTTAGTTCCACCCTCAAGAAAAATCCACTTAACATATTTTTCCCAGCCAGTAAGTAGATATCCTCTTTAATCCTGAACAAAACTTTTCATCTTTAAAGTTTTCTTTTCTGTGAAATAAAGCAATGAAAAAACCACTGAATTTTTCCTTTTGTAAATTACAAAACCATTAAACAAGAAATTTGGATTTTCTATCCATTAACGATATTGTTGGGCATAAAGGATGTTAAAGAAATAAACATTAAGTTTGGAAAAAGCTAAGTTTAATGGGTAAAGTGATTGAACGCAGAGATGTAGTTAGAGAAGAGGGGATGCTAATGAAAAATTTTAGGAGTTGATTGGAATTCTTTTTCTGTCAAAAGTGCCTTGCACAAATTAGAGGAATTGACCTTCAAACTCAAAGCCAGACTCCCAGCATTCCTATCATGATATAACTAGATACAGCCTTGATCATTCTAATTTTCTAAGCTTCCTAATAAATTCCCATCCATGATGATAAACACATCCTGGGGACGGTTTCTCGAGTAACTCCAAGCATATATCACATACCCTAGGGAATAGCCCTAGGCGTACTCCTAGGAGTACATCATGATGATGATGTCCTTTTACTCCATTGTGAAGTGTAGGGCGTCTACGAAACTTTTGATTCTAATGCGATTGCTAGCTATATATACCCAAGGGGTATATCCAAGAACTAAAAACGACATCATTATCCATGGACAAAGCTTATTTCACACAAAATATTTCCTTTTCGATCAAATCCATCCGCACATAAATAAACAGTAACAAGAAGAAAGTCACAAAAAAAATGCTTTTATCCCCTTAAAGAAGAAAAATTCCATCATTTATATGCATACACCCTCCTGTATTTAATCTCATACTTAAAACATAAAGGAAGAAAAAAAGTAAAATATTTCGTTTAATACGACAGCACGAAACGCGCGACATACACACACAAGGAAGATTGTTTGCATTATAAATTGGCACTTAAGCATCGACGAAAATAATAAAGCATGTTATAAAATAATGGCTCATTTGAGGGACATTTTATGTAAATCTTTTCCTTGTCACTAAATGGCATTTTGTGAGTCATGAGAATGAACAAAATTGGGATGAAAAGTGAAGAAGAGGAATTAATGGATTTCATGATGACCGTTGTTTTTCAAACTTGAATTTCCGTTTGAATTTTTTTTTGTAATTTTCAAATATCTCTTGATCGTTATTTTTCAAACAAGAATTTCCGTTTGAAATTTTCAAATATTTTTTGACCGTTATTTTGCAAACGTGAATTTCTTGACTGATTTTTCATTTACAAAGGCTGACAAAATTAATGCTTAGAAATTACAAAGAACATTGCTGTTTTCACGGCTCTCACATCATTCATCTTTTCTTGCTTTAATCTTTGTTCCCATTTATTCTCTTCCTTGTCATTCTAAACAAATACTTCCTTGATAAAATCCTAGCTTCATAAAAAGCTGCTGCTGTGAATCTTTAACTGTTAAAGAATTTATTATATGATCCAAATAAGACACGACGAGCGAGAAAAAAATTATACGTAAGACATCGCATTAACATTCTCATGACGCATTGCTAGCAAATGCCGTGGAAAATGTGAAAATTTAAGCTAATGAAAAAATATTTCAAACTAAATTCATGTCAGGTCTCTCAACAACTTCCGTTGACACGAAATTTTATTCTTGTCTAAAATTTTATATGTGCCAAGAGATTTCTTCTCATTCACATTACATATTATACATTGCCGTCTCATCATCATCATCTACAGCATTACTTTCGTATGATAATGAATGTAGAATGTGTTAAAGTGGAATGAAATCAAACCGAGATTATGTGAGATAATTTTCTTTTTTTAAAAAAATGTATTTAGAATCGCAAACGTGTAAATATACAGCCATTGCTGAATTTTTATGTGCTGTCACTTTATAGTATCTCATAAAAGTGCTTAAATCGTTTTATCGTTTGTAATCTCCACAAATATATAAACACACATTCAGCCACTTTTCATTTTCATCTCATTTTGGTCTGAATTCCCTTCATTCACTTCTATTTTTATGGATCTCATGTCACAACGTTACAAAAACTGATGTGCAATTTTCCATGACTAAAAATGAACAATTTTAATTCAAGCATTTTTCCGTCTCACTCATTCACGATCATTCGCTGTGTTTTAATGAACAGATGCTTGGTTTTGAAAGGTGGGATTTATGCTCAATTTATGACTGGATGTCTTTTTGAATTTATTATTGGGTATTGTCAGAGTTATCACATAGGTGCCTTTGAATATATGCACTGTAGAACAGCGGTCAAAAAATAATGATTTTTTTTTTCAGAATAAGCTTTTTCAACATTGATGCACTGTGCATCATCAGACCAAATTTATTTTATTCCAAACTAAATATAGGGTGACAATCTGCATTGTTTTTCAACAGACAGCCCTGTATTTTTCAATACTGTCCTGCAGTGGTGTAGCCAGGGAGGGTCCCTTTCGAAAAACAGGCCCAAACTAGTAATGAAGCGATCACGCTTCATGGGTATATTCACACCGTTTCAAATTTTTTCATTCATAGCTTAGTATTCTGTTACTAACAAGACTTACGAAAAATCGTAATGCTTCAGCTTATTTAGTCAAAAATATCAAAATTAGAGAAAAAATGAGTTTAACGTAGCTTCTAGCCCCTCGAAATCCAAAATGGCATCGGTTCCATATTCAGACACAGCTAAGGAACCTACATACCAAATTTCAGCTCATTTGGTTAAAATTAGAGCAAAAATCAATTTTGCGTAGCTTCTAACCCCTCGAAATCCAAAATGGCGTCGGTTCCATATTCAGGCACAGCTAAGGAACCTACATACCAAATTTCAGCTCATTTGGTCAAAGTTAAAGCAAAAATCAATTTGGCGTAGCTTCTAGCCCCTCGAAATCCAAAATGGCATCGGTTCCATATTCAGACACAGCTAAGGAACCTACATACGAAATTTTAGCTCATTTGGTCAAAGTTAAAGCAAAAATCAATTTGGCGTAGCTTCTAGCCCCTCGAAATCCAAAATGGCATCGGTTCCATATTCAGACACAGCTAAGGAACCTACATACGAAATTTCAGCTCATTTGATCAAAACATTCCTTTTCTATGAAAAAAAATAAAATGTGTTTTGCAATAATCGGCTATAATTTGACCAAAAATCGCACCTTTTCGTTCCGTGTACCTTACTGGAAGCATCTCATGACTCCAAAAACTATACAGCTCTTGAGATATCCAATATCTATCAGATGCAAAAAACCGGAAGTCTTAATATTGAGTTTGAATCGAGTTATCGTCGAAAGTAACTAACTAACTAACTAACTAATTAACTAACTTGCTAAATGACAGAAAGTGTTTTTTTGCGACTTCTCGGCACTGGAAGCACCAATCGAGATGCGGTTTTCACTGTTAAATTGGTAATTTAAAGCACAAACTTTCTATACCGAACACTATGGGTCTATTCCGTAAGCCTGAAGCAGCAAGTCCAAAAAAGTAGTTTCACTGAAATACCAAAAACAATATATTCACACACAATTAAAATTGGTGTGAATATGACAAAAAAATATTTAGAATTATTAGGCATTTTAAGCTGAAATTATTTTTCATCCCACCATACGCAACTGTCGCATTTTGCGCACGAATTTTGGGGCACCAAAGAGTGGGAAAATTGGAAAAATTTAGTGGGCTTTCACGATTTAGGGGGCACAAAATTTAAAAAAGTTAATTTAAAGATTGAAATTTTATATTAATTTGAAATTTAATATTACCATTTTATAATAATATATTTAGAATTTATTTAAGGGGGCGCTTTTTCAACTTTTTTTCAATATTTGCGCAGGGCGCTTGGTACCCTAGATACGCCCCTAGCAACCCCCCACCCCTCGTAAAAAAATTCTGATTACGCCACTGCTGTCCTGTATAAATTTGAAAATTTTGTTCCAGGTTCTGGGTTGGGTTTCTTGGTATGCATCTACCCCTGTGGTATACACCTACGTTCGTAAATCAGCATAAAATCCCAAATAAAGGGACGCTAAATTTTTGATTTATTCTCAGGTGCCAAGAACTAAGTCTTTCATCCACTGCTTTCAATACAGATGCTTAAAACAAAAGACACGAAACTCAGAATAACATTAATCATTAAACTTTAGCATTTTTGCACCCCTTCATTCACACAGCTGAATGATGCCTAACAAGTACCTTTTAATATAACTAAAACTAAATTTCCAAATAATTTTATTGAGTTTCCGTGACAAGAAATTTTATACAAAACGTAGTTTCGTTAATTACATTTCTGAATAATAAAAAAAAACTTTCCCATTCCACTTGCCAACTTGCTACTGAAAAATTTCCTACTCTGAATTTTTTTTCTCTCTCTAATTACATTTTACTGCATTGCACGATATACAGAATGAAATAACTAGCTTCATGAATGGCTGTTGGCTGGTTGAATGGTGTTTGCGAGTATTTATTACAGCTGTACAGCAATTAAAATAGCTAGCAACTACATAGAATAGACGTTTTGGATATATGCAAAGTAAAGTGTTAAGGTATCATAAAAGGCTAAAAAGCACACACAGAATAGAAAGTTTACTTCTTCTTCATTGTGCTTCCAGCCAAATTACATTCAGGAATGGATGTAAGTATGCGATGAGCACTTTGCTGGTTGTTTGTGTAAATACATAGATGTAAATTATTCAAATGGAAATAAAATTTTAATGACAAAGTTCATTTCGTTTTAATTAAGAATTTTAAATTTTTTATGCTCCTTTTTGGGGGTTGTTTACTTATTACGTCTGCTTTTTATGGACGTCTAGTGTTAAAATTTATATCGACCATACATTATGTAGTGACTGAGAGATCGACTTTTGTTGGGAATTGAACCCACGTCTTCACAAAAGAGGGCTATATGTATCAGGTCTGTAGACTAAGCACTCGGTCACAGACACCTTATTCTCGTACTGGCAGATTTGCTTAGATATCTAGGTCCTAGATATGATTCTCACCTTAGATTTCACTCTGTTCAGACACCACAGTTCACAACAAAAAGGGGAAGGACATTAAAAAATTCATTTTTTACGTTACATCACAAATGATCGACCCACTTGCAGACCTTGCTAATTGAAGGTAGACGAACTCGAATTAATTTGATTATTTCATCAGTTTCTGAATCAGAACGGTGGAAAAAGGTGTAGGATTCATCAAAGGGGATTTAAATGGTCGAAAATGTTTGCAATTTTAAAACAATTTGTGATGCAAAAAGAAAACCCACGGAAATTCGCAAAAAATTGTTTTCTTTCTTTCTCGTTGATAAGTTTGGGATAATTTTGAGTTGTTCTTTTTATTCACGAGCAGAAACAAATTAATTAATAATTATTTCTGTTTTCGTGACCTTTTTTGTCATTTCAAGTACAGTAGAATTGAGCATTTTTCATAAAAGTACATATTATTCTAATCCAGTCAATATCTGTCAATTGATTTAGGGCGAATTTTGTAAAGATACACAAAACCCATCTTGAGCAAATATCTTCAGCTTTGACAATATCTTCAGATGAAGAAAATGATTTATTTTTAGAAAAGAAAGAGTTAGAAGTGCTCATTGACATTTTAGGATTTTATTATGTTCAAAAATATTGGCAGTGAGATGATATTCGACTTTGTCACTCAAGTTGAGATCCAAAAACTCTTTTTCGTATGATGATAAGCTTAAAGGACATCAAACATACTGATAAGTCTGCCAAATGTAGATTTGACTGCTTGTTTAGTAGCTTGTCATCAATCTTGATCAGATGCCACTACTTAAGCTTCCGTTTTTAGTATTTCTAGTGTTTCGTGGCTACATCTAGTTCGCTGTCATAGCACTGTGACGGAAAATTTTAGCTTTACTGCATATTTGGTTATATGACGTTGGTGTCACTCTGAAAATGATAACTGCTGAGTCACATTGGGTATAAATATATTTTTGGATAAATACAATGATGGTACGCATAAAATTGTGCTCATGTCACTCATAAATGCACAAATGAACGTTCTAAATTTATATAACATCCAAAAATAAGTCACAAAATTTCTATTTAATTACAAAAACTCGTGCGAAAACATGAGCAATTTTTCCTGCATCACGATATTTATACAACATGTAACGTAAATCCTCCAATCTCAAAAAGAAGACAACGTTTGCGTCAATTTCGGAAATAAAAGCTGACATTTTCTTAATTTAGAATCAACAACAAGGAAGCAAGATTTATTGTACGTAATTCCATTAATTCACATCAACAGTATTAATTAATTTAATTATCATGATTACGATTTTTGAAATGTCAAGGAATGAAAGAATTAAGTTCATGCATGGAAAAGTCCTTCTGTTCGATGGAAAAGTTCCGTCGTTCTGGCCTAAAGGCAGGCTAATCAAATATGAAGAAAGACTCTATTATAATATAAAATGTCAAACAGATTTACTGACAGCAAAAAGGTCAAGACGTAATTTTACTTGAATAATTTAATTTAAAATAATCTAGATAAATTATTCATCCATGTTCTGATTGATTCTATTGTTACGCCAACAATCCAGTCCAAAGAATTTTTAAAATAGAATTTTGTTAATTCGTAGATTTTGAATTTCAATTTTAAAAATAGAATTTGATTATTTTGTCTTTGTCTGGGAGCTGAATTGAATTATTACTTAAAATCACATTATTATATTCTGCGGCACAAAAATAACAAAATCTTCAAATTTATTCTTCCATACATTTTTTTTCGAAATTATAATTTTAAATTTTCATGTCTGCAAATGTCACTGAAAGTATTGAAATTTTTTAAATTTAGGGGGAGATTTACGTCATCGTATTTGAATTTTTTCTTGGTTGAGCATATTCAATTCAATTCAGAAGGGTTATTCAGAAGCTTAGTTGTGACTTGGCTGTCAATTTGTGTGCTTTTCATTATAATATGCTCGGTTTTTCTTATAAAAGGATCATTTCTTATATAATCTCTAACACGTGGGAGTTGAAATGGCTAGGGTGGGAGGGTTATTGCCACAAAAATGATTTTTATCATCAAAATATGAAACCCAACCGAAACAAATTTTTATTTGCAACCGAAGGTAACCTCAGGTGCTCAGGAGGTGGGTGACCCCATAAAACCCACTATGGAAAATTTTTCTTAATTTGCTATGGTTTCCTAAGAAAAAAAATCTCAAACCCTCCCCCCAAAATTTTCCTGTCTACACAAAAAAAAGTTCAACTCCCCCTTCACCTCTCATTTGGAAACCACCAGGGGTGTAGCCATGGGATGGTCCTTAGGTGCCCTTGCAATCCCCCCCCCCCCTCAAAATCAAAATTCAATATAAATTTTAATTTTTTTTATTTTTAAAATCGAAAAATAGTTTTTTAGAGAAAAATGTGAAAAAATACTCGCAAAATCAATCTTAATGTCTAAAAACAGTGATTTTTCAATAATAAAAAATTGGGCACCCCCCCCCCTTCAAAAATCCTGGCAACGTCCCTGGGAACCACCCATTAAAGTTGCTAAATGGCTACGACTCGGCCTCCGTGATTAGAAAATTAACCGATCAAGAAATTTTTCAGAAAAAATTTGGCAGGCCCGAGCAACACAAGGATCCCTTTTGAATACAAATTCTATCCATTTATGTAAGAATATGCACATGGATCCTTTTGTATACTTTATGTTGTCCGAGACATTTCTGAAACAAAACCCCATGACAAAATTTATTCTACAAAGCAAAAGTTCATGAAACCAAAAAACTTCATCATACCGTAATTTCATCTACCCACAGGGGAAAAAATCTTCCAACAAACGTGTTGAACATTTCCCACAAAACAACAATCAATTCATGCTTTACAGCAATAAAATTCTCCAAAAAGAATATCAACTAAAAAACCTCTCAATAATCATCAACATCAAATCCAGTTGGAACATTATGTTTTAGGAATAAAAATTCTCTAGAGTTCTTAATAACCTCTCGTAAAACCAATAAACGTATCATACAGCAATTTAGGAAATGTTGATTACGGCGAATGTTTGGAAAATATCCAATAAAGATGGGATGGAGGTTGTTATGTTAAATGAGGACAGAACTCTTCAGATTTATCATTTTACACTTTGAAATGTGAATTTTGCGTAGGAATTTCAAGAGCTGGACAGTTTTATGAATTAAATAGAAAATTCAACAAGTACTTGAATATTTTTTTTATTTTTATAAAACTTTTTAAAATATATTTTTTATAATTCTTCAAAAAACTTTGTTTTATAAAAAGTTTAATTTTACAAATAGTTAAATTACTTTAAAAAGTTTATATCTTTAAAAAAACTTAATAATTGCTTAGCTACAAAAAAACTTTTTAAATTTTTTTTTAAATTTTAATTTTAATTTTATTAATTTTATAAACATTTTAGTTTTGTAAAGAGTTTAACTATGTACTTGAAAATTTTAATTTTTTAAAAAATCTTATTTTTCAAAGAATAATAATAATAATTTTTAAAAACATGAATTTTGAAAAGAATTTTAAAATTGTTGAAAATATTGTTGTTTTTAAAATGCTTTTATTTTTTTTAAAAAAAATTCCATTAAAAAGGGAAAATTCAATTTTTAAATTAATTTTTAATTTTAATTTAAAATTATTTTCTAATCTAAAAATCTTTTAAGTATAAAAAATTAAAAAATTTTAAACTATAATTTTTGAAAATTATTTTTTTTTAATTTTCAAGTTCTTTAAATTTTAAAAGATTTCAAATTATTAAGGATTTTTTAATTTTATAATACTTTTTAAAGTTTTGAAATTTTTAAATTCTAATTTTCACAATTAAATATTTTTAAAATTTCATAATAATATATTAGAAAAGTCCAACTCTTGAATCATTTAATTTCATGTCCTCAATTAAAAAACTATATGATCCTCCATCCAATTAAGGACAAAAAGTACATAAAAAAGTTTCTACTCACCACTCAGTATGAGGAACAAAATCCTATAATCCAAAACGATGAAGTCGTACAGTGAAAAGTTCATCTTCAATGCGTTTGTGTGTACAAAACTCTCCGTCAAAATAAAAATGTTACTATATTACAATCTATCAGCTAGTCTACAAAGTGATGATCTCCAGCAAATGTCAAATAGCGCCGGTAGACAGACAGTGAGATGTAAGTTGAAATTGAAATGAATGCGACGAGATTTTTTTGTTATTATTTAACTTTATCGTTGTCTTTTTCGCTCTTCAACCGACAGTGAGATACAGACAGGATGAAAAAGAGTCTGTAATCGGCATAACATCACAAATGTTGAGTGCCTACATGACACGACGTTTTCATTCTACATAGAAACTTTTTCTCAACGTTAAAACAATGTCAACATATGCCAATTAAATGAACGTTCGTTTATTTCACGAGATATATACACAGAGACACAGTCACTAAATATGTTCACAGTTCTAAGTGCCTTTCATATATTTAGCACATAAATAATTCATTTATACATATTTTAAGCTGATTTTCCTTCTTTTTTAATCCACACACGTTTTATGATTCAGCACAAAAAATAAAGCCTCAATTTTATGAGCGATAACGCCAATAGAAATGTTGAATGATGACGGTCGGGTGCTAGTAATTACACACCAGATAATTTCAGTTCATGATATTCATTCATGTGATTCATATCAGTCGCTTGACGTACGGTTCTTACTGTTTGCTGTGTGAAAATTTGCAGAATTCTCGTTAAAATTTCATTCATATTCACACCAATTTTAATTGTGTGTGAATATATTGTTTTTGGTATTTCAGTGAAACTACTTTTTTGGACTTGCTGCTTCAGGCTTACGGAATCGACCCATAGTGTTTGGTATAGAAAGTTTGTGCTTTAAATTACCAATTTAACAGTGAAAACCGCATCTCGATTGGTGCTTCCAGTGCCGAGAAATCGCAAAAAAACACTTTCTGTCATTTAGCAAGTTAGTTACTTTCGACGATAACTCGATTCAAACTCAATATCAAGACTTCTGGTTTTTTGCATCTGATAGATATTGGGTATCTCAAGAGCTGTATAGTTTTTGGAGTCATGAGATGCTTCCAGTAAGGTACACGGAACGAAAAGGTGCGATTTTTGGTCAAATTATAGCCGATTATTGCAAAACACATTTTATTTTTTCATAGTAAAGGAATGTTTTGACCAAATGAGCTGAAATTTGGTATGTAGGTTCCTTAGCTGTGCCTGAATATGGAACTGACGCCATTTTGGATTTCGAGGGGCTAGAAGCTACGCAAAATTGATTTTTGCTTTAACTTTGACCAAATGAGCTGAAATTTCGTATGTAGGTTCCTTAGCTGTGTCTGAATATGGAACCGACGCCATTTTGGATTTCGAGGGGCTAGAAGCTACGCCAAATTGATTTTTGCTTTAACTTTGACCAAATGAGCTGAAATTTCGTATGCAGGTTCCTTAGCTGTGCCTGAATATGGAACTGACGCCATTTTGGATTTCGAGGGGTTAGAAGCTACGCCAAATTGATTTTTGCTTTAACTTTGACCAAATGAGCTGAAATTTAGTATGTAGGTTCCTTAGCTGTGTCTGAATATGGAACCGATGCCATTTTGGATTTCGAGGGGCTAGAAGCTACGCCAAATTGATTTTTGCTTTAACTTTGACCAAATGAGCTGAAATTTCGTATGTAGGTTCCTTAGCTGTGCCTGAATATGGAACCGACGCCATTTTGGATTTCGAGGGGTTAGAAGCTACCCAAAATTGATTTTTGCTTTAACTTTGACCAAATGAGCTGAAATTTGGTATGTAGGTTCTTTAGCTGTCCCTGAATATGGAACCGACGCCATTTTGGATTTCGAGGGGCTAGAAGCTACGCAAAATTGATTTTTGCTTTAACTTTGACCAAATGAGCTGAAATTTGGTATGTAGGTTCCTTAGCTGTGCCTGAATATGGAACCGATGCCATTTTGGATTTCAAGGGGTTAGAAGCTACGCAAAATTGATTTTTGCTTTAACTTTGACCAAATGAGCTGAAATTTCGTATGTAGGTTCCTTAGCTGTGTCTGAATATGGAACCAACACCATTTTGGATTTAGAGGGGCTAGAAGCTACGAAAAATTGATTTTTGCTCTAATTTTAACCAAATGAGCTGAAATTTGGTATGTAGGTTCCTTAGCTGTGTCTGAATATGGAACCGATGCCATTTTGGATTTCAAGGGGCTAGAAGCTACGTTAAACTCATTTTTTCTCTAATTTTGATATTTTTGACTAAATAAGCTGAAGCATTACGATTTTTCGTAAGTCTTGTTAGTAACAGAATACTAAGCTATGAATGAAAAAATTTGAAACGGTGTGAATATACCCATGAAGCGTGATCGCTTCATTACTAGTTGTTTCATTCAATTTTGTATTTCCATACTGTCACAAAAAATATGTAAAAATATTGATTTAAGTGAAATTGGATATTTGCGGATGTATTAAGTGATTTTTGGCGCATTTTTCATTGGAACAGATTTAATATTTGATTGAAAGCTTTTTTATTTAGATTTAGTGATTATATTTTAAGTTGTAAACTGCAGCATATCTAATTTTGGCATCAAATAGTTGTTTCGGTACTGTTAGGTCTTTCTGGTGTTTTAACGTTAATTGCTTTGAGGTGGGGTTAGTTTCAATAGGTCTAGGACCTTCAAGGCAATGTAGCAGTGCTTTAGAGATTATGTTGTGACGCTCGGGTTAGCACTCTTTTTGGGTAAACCTTTTAGATAACTCTGCATGACCTAAAGGCACAAGCACGTCACTAAGACTCGATGAACCCTACAGTCAACCAAAAAAATAACTATCCTGATCGGAACACTTTTAAATGTTGTCAACACGACACTGCCAAGTGAACAGTATACTTAGAACCAAGCGCCCGCTACTTGGCAAATGGCAACCAGATGACTACCAAGGGGCTACAATTTGCCACGTGGCAACTACTTGGTTCTAAGCAGGTTGAAGATAAATCAAAGGCACGGACAAATTTTTTGTCCGTTTTCATACAAATTTATGGACAAAATGGACAAAAAATTGCCGGTGAGTTATCTTCTTTCTGGTTCTAAATTTACTGTCCACTTGGCCGCTACATTTCAATGTGTCCCGGTCGGGTGTGATAGCCTAAAATAATAATTGTTTGCTGTTTATCTTCTATTTGACTCATTTCTTAAGCTTCTCATAGTAAGAATAATGTTTGCATGTACATGCCCCAAATTTTACATCCTTAATTAAGATTTCATCCTTGAAATTCACGTCACTTAACCTTAAGCACTGTAAAATGTCTTAAAACTCTTTTCTGCATTTAAAAATTCAAGCTTTTATTGAAAATGTTCACAACAAGATTCAATTTAGATGCCAGTCCAATTAAGAACAATTTTAATTGACATCGCGATGGACAGACAAAGCGTGACGACTAAAAGTGTTCCATTTATAATCTTTTTAACTAACTTGCAGCATAAAATTGCGTTGGAAGAACACAAAACTTTCGCTCGCAATATGTGAAATGGAAATGAAAAAAGTTCGTTATTGTTATGCGGATGTGTGTGAATTTACGAGTGTGACTAATTAAAAATTCATCACCGCCATATGTTTGTACAAAGCGTTAAATCAACATGTACATTTTTATCCACCGAAAAAAAGAGTTTCGCCTTGTTTTTCTTTTCAGTTTTTTTTTATACTCAACCGTTTTTTATTGCTTTATTTTGTTCATACAGTTCCACAATTTCTGTTTGCATATGATGAATGTGGAAAATTTCCCAAAACTGTTCATGTGGAGTTTGGAACCTCCTATATAATTTTAGCTGCTGCTGCTGCTTCTGCTTTTTTACCCAAAAGCATTTTCTTGAAGGAGTTTATGGAGTTAGTGTTGTGCCTTTGTTTCATTTATGATTAGGTGAAATATGATTATGAATTATTTTATTTGAATAAAGTGCTTATGAAACTATGTATTTTGAAAAGTTTGTGCTGTACTGGAATATTAGGAAGCATCATATTTCATAAATAACTTCGAAAAGCTCCTGCATTTTTATATTAAATTATTACATTTTTGAATTAAATGATATTTATGAAGAATTTTTATAGAAACTGTTTTAAGATTAATTTTATTCTAGCTAAATAAATTGGCATATGGTATTGGGGCAGAGTTGAATCTAGAGTTCTAATCCATATGTGGGCAAGTCTGCCAATTCGAGAGAAAGGTCTTTATGGTCGAATGGTTAAGTAACTGACCGGAAATCTGTAAACCATTTCTTTTGTAAGGACGTAGGTTCGATTCTCAGAAACCAGCAACTCAATCAATATACAGAGTTGTCGGTGTGAGGGGTTGTTTGGATATTACGTAATGCTTAGGGAGGGGAAGGTCGTCTCTGGTTTTGTTACGCTTTATGTTGATTTTTTCCGATTTTCTCACAAAATTTGTTACGGGGAGGTATCAGAAATGACCATTTTTAGCTTTACGTTATATCCAAACGACCCCTGACTAGGCTGACCATCTGCTTGGTTTTTCAGAGGACTGTCCTCTATTTTCGAAATTTGTCCTATGCCCTCTGAAAAGCAATGCTCACGATATTACAGGACTTATTTTCGTTGAAGACTAAATAATGACTAGAGTCGCATCCAAAGGGTATAGCAAGGGTCCGGACACCTCCACTTGAATTCAAGGAAGATTGAACTTTCACCCAGGCCTGGAAACTCCAAGGTATAAGCTTGAATTATCTAGGAATTTATGTGAAGTTATTCCAAGTGTTTCGAAGGTTCTAGTCCTAAGAATTTACTGAATATCCCCTGTTGTAGATAAACCTTGTAAAAGTTTTGCAATGCATCCCAAAATTTATTGAAATTTCCATTTAAATTCTATTTTGTTATAAGTAAAAGTATCTTCAAATTCTTTTTATCAACCCCGAAAGGCACATACAGAAATAAATCCAGCACCCAGCTGGCTTGAAGCTGGACTTTATGGTAATCCAGCATGAATTCAATTTCAATAGTAAACCGGCGTAAAGTTGACATCAAGCTGACACCATGATGAAATTTTAACTTTTTTGTCGCAATATGTCATTCAAAAATGCTACAGAATATCCAACTAACCCCATGCCATGAACTTTTTATGATAAACTTTCGGGTCAAAAATTCCATTCAAATTTCTTCTTTCTCATCCCTCAAAGGTCTTTTTGTCAATAAAATTTTATTCAAACGACCAAAAATTTATATCACGTTAAGCCTTGGAAATCTATGTAGCATAAGAAAGGGTTATTGCTTGAAAAACTTTCGCTATAATCATAAAGATCAATGTTATTTTATACGACATACGCTCTTTTGTCCAAATAATAGTTATGTGCCATAAAAATTTCCAAAACATTTTTTTTTGTTTACTTTCAATCAATTTCCTGAATTGTTCCAAATAAAAATGCGCAAAAAGGTTGATCAACTTACAGTGCTTATTCCACTTGATCCTCAATACATAAAATTATAGGTTCACGTCAGAGCTTTCCAATTGCTATTCGTGGCTTATTTTTCACAATAATTTCAATTTAATTAATATTTCAATTATTATTCAGCACTTTTTTGTACAATCGTCACTTTTTGTTCCTTTTTTATTGTTCTGCGAAGGCGCAAATTACTTTACAGATTTTTAATAATAATTTTACAACAAGAAGAACCAATTACGGTACTTAATCAAATTAATTTTTAATTAATAAATTTCGACATCAGAAACTTTTTCACAAAAAATATCATTTTTCATCTTTCGAATCTCCTTTTCATTCCTTAATGTTCAGCATTGTAGCACCTAAAAGATATGATGAAATGGAAATTTTTATATTAAAACTTAAACTTTAAGAAGAAGACAAAAAGCTTTTTTTTCTCCCTTTCATTTTCCAAAAAATAAAAAGTTTTTCTTTTGAAAGTTTTCAGCGCAGAACAAAAGGTCTTTTGTGCCTTTTGAAAAATTTCTTTGAATGAGTCGAATGAATGGTTCGGCAGGCAGGCGTTGTGATGTGAGTGGCAGTGAAGCAATAAAAATGTGTTAAACATGTTGTGATTCAGTTGAAGGATTGTTTGATGGGAAATGAGTCATTTTTAGCAATTTTAAACACGATGATGGCTCAATTCAGAACTTGTGGCTAATTAAAACTAAGTGACGAAAAGAGACTGCAAGTCTGGTTTATTAAAAAATAATAATTTTGAATCCTTGACTATTTCTTAGTGAATGCTTTCTAGAAAGTTTCTACCGAGTACTTTCCCCTTGTTAAATATCAGGGACTAGGGGCGTATTCAGGGGAGGATTTGGGGGTCATACCTTCCTATTTTTTGGAAAACCAATTCTAGTTTAAAACAAAAAAGTAAATTCATATGAGATTTCCAAAAGAAACATCCTAGATACGCCCCCTGAATAGGATATGGGCACAGGTCCCCAAGAGTTCCCCTGACTATGCATATAGAAATTTCAAAAACTTCTTTAAAATCATTGCCAGGGTGTTTTTGGGGTCAATATCCCCCTAAATTTTTGCGTCCATATAAAAAACTCAAACCAACCCTCCTCATTTTAAAATTTTCTTTCTCATTAGTTGAATTGTAAACCAAAAAATACCAGGTATTTTTTCAACACTTAAAGTTTAACGATATGAAAAAATATTTAATATTTTTCCCAGAATAATGATAAAAGCTAACATTTTTATGACTTTTCATCTAAAACGTGAGCATTCACATTGCTTTCGATGAAATTTTCAGGCACACTTTTTTAGTCAAATATCGACAGCTGTTATGAAAATTATGTTTTCTATTTATTCCTCAAACAAGCAATCTTCTTAAAGTCATGACAACAAAATTATATGAAGTGATGAACCTTCTGATAATTTTTAATGCCCTTAATTTAACCTCCGTTTGAAAAATTCAAATATTTAAAGTCACAGCTGAAATGATTAATTATTAATAATTGGATAAGAGACGCTTATGGGTGGGGAAGCAGCAAAAAAGGTTTAAAGCCCAACAAATTTTTTACTTCTTTTGACTTTCAAAATTAAGTTATTTTTTTATTAAGGCTTTGATGCTTTTGCTTGAGGTATTAGAAAAAAAAATATATTTTTCCCACGATCTTGTTTTGCTTCTGCTGGGTATTTTCGTGATGTAAATTTGTTTTAATCATTAATAAGTTTTAAATTGAAGTTGTTTTTGATGAGATTAAAACTTTATTATAATTACTATTTGTTTATTACTACAACATTAGTTTTAATTACAGGAAGTGAAAGTTTTCAATTTTAATCAACTTTTTGGGATTTTATAATTTAATTAATTAAAATTTATAAGTTATAATTCACAAAATAACAAATTTTATCAACTTTTCTTGGATATCTCGTAACGCTTAGACCTAAACCCAACAGTAGCGTAGCATGGATATTCGCCTCTGATCCAATCCATAAATAACAAAGTTATTGGTTGTGTTAATATTACGTCCAATTATAGCATTTTTGGACACCTCTTAAAAAGAATGATCCCTGACCTTGATCTTAAATTAGTGTTGTCTAAACTAACATATCGAAGCACATTATTGTAGCATGACAAGTGACCATGTGTGCCATGAAATTAAAGTTATAAAACGGCCTGATACTGGTGACCCAGAAAAAATTTGGAGTAGTTATTTCCCAAGTCCTCTGGACTAACGTATAATACTTATTTTTGTACTAAAATTTGAATTTTAGACTACTTATTTGTGAACAAAATCCGTTACAAAAGTATGTCCGTAAGAAAAATACAGAATAAATATTCAAATTTAATTTTATTCTCCAAATTTTCACGTTAAATCACTAAGTAATAATAAATTATTAATAACATTATCCAAATCTTTTAAATTAACTTTCATATTGATGAAAAAAAATTAATAATAATTTTTAGTACTCATTGACTTTGGAATGGTTGCTGAAATTTCAAATTCAAATCTCAATAAAATAACTGATTTTTTTATATCCAGAGGACTTATTGGTTGTTTCAAATGCTCTTTTAAAAACTATAAATTAATTATTTTAGTTTTCTTTCCATTTATAACTATCAACCCGTAATTACTTAGTTTCAGATGTAATTGGCAACATCAAAGTGATTAAAAAAGTTCTCATTTTCTGTATAATTTCGGATAATTTTAATAACTTACATCACAAAATTAAAATCCTATTAGCATTATAATACCTGAAGAAAATTTAATCCTTTCCTTCATACAAATTTTTTTCTATAATTCCTAATTAAAATTGTCATGTTCGCAACTCATCTATGAAATTGTATCTTAGTAACTAAATTTTTTACAGCCTGAGATAAAATTATAATATGTAATTTAATACATTCGTAAATTTCTGTACGAGTCAATGGCGTACACGCGACATGTAATAAAGCACCAACATTTTTTTTATGTTAAACATTATTTTTGTGTTATTTTTCTATGCAACAAGACTAATGTAATAAAAGATGAAACTTCCTCAGTCATTAACCTCCTATGAATATGTATGACTGTGGAATAATTAGCTTTTTATGTATGAAAATCGTATCAGTTTCATGTAGTAGAAAATAATGTTTATTTCGTATCTAAAAAGTAAGGAAAGTTTGTTGGGATAAAAGGTAGTTATTCATGTACACCACAAATCCACAGATGCTAATTTATTCTGAACCAAGGAAAAATAGGTGTCTGAACCTATAGTTCTATCTATAATCAGACAATATTAGTGGTAGATTTAACATATATACACAATCATAGGTTCCTGGTCAACAGTAATTTTTTTTTTACTTTTCTGAAAAGCTTACGACATACAGTTAGACACATACTGCTCCACACTGGCGTAGCCATAAGAAGGTTCTCCAAACCTCCTCGGGAATCTAGTTTTTAATAGAGAGAATGAAATTATTTACGAAAAAAATAAATTTCCCCTTGAGAGAGTCGGATCACTTTCTGGAAAATTTTCTGGCTATCCCTTTCAAGGGCGTATTCAGGGAGGGGTTTAAAGGGTTAAAACCCCTCCCCTTTTTGGGAAATTTATTACTCCCCTTTAAATTTTTCCTTCAATACAAAAATATTTCAAAACCCCTCCCTTGAAAAATTTCTGGATACGCCCCTGACCCTTTTTCTGCTACATAAGCTGTTCTTTCAGAAAATCATTCAAAAAATTCTACAAATATTTAATTTCAAAAACTGCCTTAAAAATATTTCAATCAGAAGAAAATTTCTTGAATATTAAATTATATTCTTCGTGATACTTCAAAATATATTTCAGATTCCTCAAATTTCTCTTATTTTCAACACTAAGAAATCTTACCATCTTATCACAACTTGTTGTTTTAATATTTGAAAATTTATGAATCATTTCCAAAAGCTATTTGTATTAAAATAGCCCCTAAAAGCTGGTTTGACTTTTATCAAATTTCACCTATCTAAAATATCCAATTCAATTTTTTTCCAAAACAGCTTGTAGAAATGAAAAATTCATAAACTTTTATGTTCTTATTGACTATTAAAAGCTGTTTTGCTGCTACTAACCCATTTCAAAAGGTAAGAAAAAAACTTTTAACAACACAATTGTAATAAGTAGTAAATTGCTCCTTAAAATTGCTTTAGTGGTAATTTTAATATCGTGACTTAAGCGTTAAAAGAAATTTTCAATTTCCTTTTTTTCGGTCTCTTTCCTCTGAAAGATGAAGAAATTTATCAAATTTCGAGGCATAATAGAAGAAGAAATTAGAATAATAAGGGAAAAATCAGATGTTTGATGAGCGTGGATGTTTACAGTTGAAATGTTTTTTTATGTGAACCTTTAAATTTTTTGGCGTACTTTTAGTCAACTTTATAACAAAAACACAAAAAAAAATTGAAAATTGAAAGAAAAATAATTGAAGTTTTAAAAATAATTAAAATTTTAAAATTAATTGAAATTTAAAAAATTATTGAAATTTAAAAAATTATTGAAATTTTAAAAATAATTGCAATTTTAAAAATAATTGCAATTTTAGAAATAATTGAAATTTTAGAAATAGGTAATTGAAATTTTAAAAATAATTAAAATTTTAAAAATAATTGCAATTTTAAAAAAAATTGAAAGTTAAAAAATTATTGAAATTTTAAAAATTATTGAAATTTTAAAAATAATTGCAATTTTAAAAATAATTGCAATTTTAAAAATAATTAAAATTTTAAAAATAATTGAAATTTTAAAAATAATTGAAATTTTAAAAAGATTTAAAATTTAAAAAATAATTGAAATTTTAAAAAAAGTTGAAATTTAAAATAATATTTTTCACAAATATTTTTCTTCCCATCATAAAGCATAGTTTATGGAAAATTTGATTTCATTTATTTCTTCAAATTTCAATAAAGCAAATCACCCTCAAATTATCCGCTTACTTCAATTTTCACAGTGTATATTTTATATTGAATCTTATTTATTTATGTTGTGCCTTGTTCCTCAATTAGAGTTTTAAATTTTCATTGCCAAAGGTTATATTCGACCGAACAGGTACAATAAACATCAAATAAATTGTTAATTTATATCGAAAATTACGAAATCGCTCTCAATCATTTATTCATTTAATGGCTGTATTGACTGACTGTCTCCATACAAATAAAAAACTTATTTTTTCCGTCTTATTGAATTCTACACAGCAATTTACTTGATGTCTTTATTTGTTAATGATTCATGAAGACATTACAAATATTGTTATGTGCTGCTTTTTTTCCCTCATCACGTCAATGCCATTTTTTCATGCTCCTTTTTCACAACTTTTTTTTATGGGGTTTATCTTTATAATCCATAGAAAGTATTTAGCATTTGCTTTCTTTATCATTTCACAATGATCTTAATGATATAGCTATGTAGATATTTAAGGAAGGAACTAAAGTAATATTTACGCAAAGAGATTCAAAGAAATTGATAATGTTTAGGGAAAAAAAGTTTTATTGACAAGATTTTCATTATGGGAAAATTTTAAGTGTTTTTTTAGGTTTTTTTGTTGGGGCGGGGGTTTATTGATGATGTTATGTAATGCCTATTCTAATTGACAGAGGGGAGAATGGAGATGATTTGAAAATTACATCTTATTTATGGTAATGATTTTAGAATTATTTACATTTTCATCAAATTTTCCTTAAAAAAGGACAAATTTTGAATTTTTTGAAGAAGGCGTATGTGAACGTACTTCATTTTTTCACTGTAGGATATCCTACCTGTCCTACCCATGGGTATCCTAGGTGGAGAGTGGAGTAGCAGGGGCGTATTCAGGGAGGGGTTTTGGGATCAAATCCCCATTTTTGGGAAAAATTTCTAATTTGCTAGAATTTTTTAAGAAAAAATTACTAAAACCATCTAAATTTTCCCGTCCATACAAAAAAATTCAAAACACCCCCCTCGAAAAATTTCTGGATACGCCTTTGGTGGAGTAGTGTAGGCAGGATACCCTGGTAGCCCTAGAAATCGGCTGCTTGACAAATTCATCAACTAAAATTGAGTTTAGACATAACTTTTAGAAAGTGCACCACCCAAAATTTTCAAAATGGAGATTAGTGTGCCACAAACCAAAAATTTCACCTTTTTCAATATTAGAGTTTTGAGTATGATGCTACAGATATATTTCAGTAGCTGGGTTGAAATCCTTATTCAATATTTTATCAGTAATTTCAGTAATCAATATCTAATATCACACATGACACAATGATTTATGAGATCCATCATTTAAGCAGCAAAATAAAGACCTTAAATGGTTAAAGGCTCTCAACACGTGCACATCATAGTTCTCAGGAAGGGAAAACAAAAGAAGAAAAATTTTCTGACCCGGAAGTATGCTTCGATTTCACATAATAAGAAAGTTAAGGAGAAACTTTCTTCTTTGCAGGAAATTACATTAAGCTCAGATATTTTTTCTCACATCTTCTGTTTCAAGAAGAAATGAAGCAATTTCATCATTTTAGCTTTGCAATATTACATGGGTTATGAAATGGATATGAAATTTTTTCCCAGTTAATATTAATGTCCTTTTCATGTAGCATTAAATGTACCCAAAGTGCTTACCTTAATTGACATAAATTGATTTTCAATTAAGATTATTTTCAATTGTGAATTTTGTGGATATTTAGGAGGTAATTTGGATCAAATTTTGATCTGGAAAATTCAAAATAGCCCAGTTTATGTAAATAAAGAACTTAATTGGATTCTGAGCTACATTCAGTGGATTTAGAACTGCTGAAAACATTTTCCTTTCTTTAAAAATTTCTGCAGCAACTGACAAACTTTAATTTTAGTACATTTTGCATCGTACGGAGATTGGTTGTAATCATCTAGCTACTATGAACAGAACTTTTGACAGTTTTGAAAAAGCTCAAAATTCAAATTTTCGTAACTTTGTTTACAAATTATGAGCTTTTTTTGTAATTTCTGTTAGCAGCTATTTTGTACGAAAATAAGGACTACTAAAAGTCGCTATTTTGAATTTTGTTCTAAAATAAGGCGTAACGTATTTGTTCATAGTAGCTGGGTAATCATTAGCTCTTTGCTGCCTTACTAATTACTATTTTGATTAATAAAACTTATTTCCTTCAATATCTTCAGTCTAAAATCGTGGAAAAATAAAATTTGTGGAAATATCTTTAAATAGACCTTACAAATACGTTACCAAATAAAAAATGGTCCTTGTTTTCCATTTGAATCCATGTTTTCTGATATGAGCATGAATTCGAGTCGAATTTATTCGATTTCACCATAGAACATGATCTTTTGAAATTGAATTTCTCAGCAAAATGTATATCAATGTCAGAAAAAGTGTATTATCTACCAGAGGCGCCTTACACCTTTGCTATAGCTCTGATTCTCAACTTAATAATTGACCAAGGGTACGATTCATTATTCTAAAAGATTGAGCTACATTCATTCATCATCAATGTCAACTTTTTACTTCTTTACAGTTCCAAAAACTTATCTTTTCATTTATGGTGCTATGAATGAATAACCATAAAGTAGGAGCGTATCAAGAGGGATGATTTGGGTGTTAAAATACCAACCTCGACGGAAATTTTCTTCAATTTCCCCTGCCCCAAAGTAAGTTTATAACAACTCATCAGATAAAAAGAATAAAATCTCCAAAATCAAACCTTTGAAGAAAGTTTTAAATTTATATTCCAAAATTTTTCATCATGTTCAAAGAGTTTTTTTAATCTCAATTTACAAATAAAATTTAAATTTTTATAACATCCATAATCCTTCCCTTTTAATATTCTCTCATCATCTATTTTAAGTCCATAATCTAATTTAATTTAAAATAAAATTACTTTTTTTATAATAAATAAATCTCCATAGACTAGATTGGATTCAGGAGCGTAGCCAGGGAGGAGAGTTGGGGAACAAATTCCCTCATTGGTGGAAGAATTCTTCAATTTTCTAGGATTTTTAAGAAAAAAGTTCCCAAAATCTAAAGGGGACGATTATAAGTGACATCCAATTTTTAGGGAGGTCTGACGTTTAAGAAGAGAAAATTTTGTAATGGAAATTATGTTAACGATGAGGTCTAAATATCTCGTTTTTTTGCGTAATGTTATTTCAGACTACCGACACCTCAAAAAATTCCGTTGGTTGAAAATTTCAAAAATTTCAGTAGCCGTTACAAAATTGAATATTTTTTCTAAAATCATAGTTTTAGCTTATTAGTTGCACAAAACATAACATTATTATGCTTGTACAATTGCTAATCAGTCATAAAATGTTGATTTTAAAGTTAATTTTCAAGTTAATTTGAAATTTCATAACATAAACAAAAATGTAAGCAAAAAGTAGTGAAAATTTTCTTTAAAACATTTTGAGTGAAATCTCACTGAATTTTGTATCTTCTTCATCACTGAGCCTACTAAATCAATTAAACATCATAGATAATTGATTTAAACTTCAAAATTCAGTTGCTTTATCAGCTTAAAGGACAAAATTTTAGAAATGAAACTTTTATTTGTTTACAAACAAAAAAATTCGAACAAATGTTCGAACTTTTCGAAAAGTTCGAAATTGAATTTCGAACCGTTCGAAATTCGAGGAGTCGGCAGTCTGCGTCATTTATCGACGATCCCTTTTTTCATAAAAAATTTGAAATTTCTAACTACGCTCCTGACTAGATCAAAGCATCTCCGCTACTTAATTCCCTAAATAGAACGCAAAAACCCATTGTACCATAAATAATGAGTAAAAATTATCACGAATATTTCATTAAATTCGACATCAAAAATTCCTAATGAGAAAAAATACTCTCGCTGAAGATTTACAGACTGCTTAAAAATTCCATAAAAAGCACACAGCTCACAACAGAAGAAAAGTTTTTTTACGTCTATCTGTCGTGAATTTGAAATTTTATTTGACGAAGATTACAAAGAATTTCAAAATAATAACAATAATCATCTCAGATCCGTGGATTACACGGGCATGAAAATTATATTTTTGTGTGGCGCATAAAATTTATGTAACAACTTTAACATTATTGATTAATACATGTTATTGATTCACTTTTCACTTCACTGCCGCTGACTGCCTGACTGGTTCCTCTTTCCTCTTATAACATTTTTTTTAGTGCTATGGTTTTAAATATAATCGCATTTCTCACACTCAATTTCACTTGAATTTGAATTTTTATTGTAGCACGTTTCACTTCCTTTCTTTTCCTGTATATTTCTTCTCTCTCGATGTTGTCATTATTATATTTTTATTACTTTTATGCCGAACATATAAAACTTTTCTTTCTTATTTCATTTTTCCTTCTTATTTTTCTTTCGGAAAAAGGAGAGAAAAAAACTTTTTGCGGTGGTGAATTTTTTAGTGCATTTTTCTGGAGGGGATTGTAGGATTAATGATTCACTTTGGTTGACTGGATTGGAAGCAGAATTGACCACTTTTAAGATAAAATAATAAGTAGCTAATTAATGTCTCAATTTTTCAGCAGACTTTGAGATTTGGTCTAGAATGATAGCTAGCATGATGTGTGCTACTACACAACATACATATTTACAGTAAAAAGAGAATTTGTTCTTCAACAACAAAAAGGGTAACGAACTCAAATATTTGAGAAAAGAATATTTTCAAAGCACATGAATATTAGTATTCCGTTTTGTCTGTTCAGTTGCATAGAAATTAAATGAAATTGGGGAACCTGGACAAAATTTTGTCCGTTTTGTTCTATTTTTTCAAGATTTTGTCTGTTTTGTTCTGAGTTTTAGTCCGTTTTATATCAAAATGAAATAAAATGGAAAAAATAGAAGAAACAGTGGTTTTCCCTTACTAGGGCTCCCTTGAATGGCCTAAAAAATTTCTCAACGTTTACTGTTGATACTCAAATGAAAATAGAGGAAAACCCATCCTCGATAGACAGGGAGGCGAGAAGCCAGGATCACGAGCGTCCCCAGAGGGGGTCCAGAGTTTTCAAAGTCATTTTTCAAGAAGATTGCAATTAAATGGGTTCCAAGTATAATGTTCCAAGTATCTGGGTACGCTCATGGCCAAAAAAGATGAATGACTGATTTTGAAGGATTCTGAAAAAAGGGTCATTTCCAATAGCTATTGAAAAATTCTTTGTAAAAGCAATTTTGAGGGATTAAGACCTCTAAGACTTGGTCGTTTCATATCCCAATCAACCTTATATCTTAATAAAACTACGCAGGCAGGAACCAGAATCAGAAAACTCACTAAAAAATTGATTTTCTTTTTTTAAGCTCTTCTTTGTCAGTTCTTATCCCAAAATGATAATAATAATAAAATTGCTTAAAACCTAAGTTGTCGCTAGGACCAAAAATTGAACTGGCATCTGATCCTTGAGGGTATCAACAATTTTTCTCTAAAAATTCATTTTAACCAATGAAACTTTGATTTCCTGTAATTTAAGAGTCAACTAGCAGCTTCAAACAAGCTCAAATGAATCACTTTACCTACCAAACCTGAGAAAAATGCGTCAAATCCAAATAAAATCCAATGAACTCACGTTTTTTAAACTAGCTCTTTTGTCTTTCGAATATTATTTTTTATTAAATTGTCATATTAAAGAACAAGAACAAGTTTCGTGTGTAAAATTTATATCACTGTAACATTCACATACACACACAGAATTCGACTACAGGTTGACATAAAACTGAACGGAGAAGGAAGAGGAACAAAATGTCTCACATCAATTATCCATTAGTGTTTGTTCGTGTGTAAATACCGCAAATATTACCGTTACTGAGTTGTAAATAGATAGAATTAAGGAATCTAAATTGGCATTTTTAGCGCGGCAATATAATCCAATTATCAATATGTAATTTAGAATTAACGACAAAATTCACAAATGTTTTTTTATTCTGAGTCTTTACTTTTTCCTTATTTCTTATTTCCTGACAGTCACAAAAAAATCCTTTCCCGTTACTTTTCTTATGTGCTATCATAAACACGCTTTTGATTAAACTGAACTTGAAATAAATTCTTATATTTTGAGGAATCGACTTGAATTGAGGGGTAAAATGAGGGGATAAGAATATCTTCCCCTATCAACCACCTCCAAAAATGTTAAGCATGCGCAATGGCATTTTTCACCCCACTCCTTGTTGCGTGCAATGCGCACCACATGTCTGTGTGACATTCATGTCACAGACACAAAAGAGACCGACTTTCCTCTCAACTAAGTATTTTCTCTCATTGAGCATAAAAAAATCCTCTCAGAGTAGGGAAATTGAAGCACATTTCATGAATTATGTGCTTGAATTCTCAAATTTTTATTCCGTACTTTATTAATTTAAAGGAGATGAGAGAAGGACGGAGAGCAGCACGGCACATGAGAATTTATTTTCATTCTTTCTCATCGTCGGGTACAAATGATATAAAGCAGCACATAATAGGCAATTGCAACAAGCAATAAAAATTTTCTCTTCTTTTTTTGGTTCTAATTCCTACTCAAAACGAGAATCTCGTCATCTTCTCCCTTTAATGTTATGCGGAGGAAGGAGGAAATAAAATGAAAAAAAAAATATTCTGTTTGATGTCGTTTAATGCTTTCAGACAAAAAGGAGAAAAATATGAAAAGAAATTAAATTTTATTTTTAGAAATAAATTTGAAATCTGTAAATGCTTCCGTCCGTCAATAAGTTGGACTTTTGATCTGAACAATACAATTCTCAATTTGGCAGCCATTTAGAAGCCACATGGAGTTTGGATTTCTAATTTATTCCTTTTTATATTAATGCCTTTGCCTACTTTTTGTCTCCTTTTAGAAATGGTGAACGTCACAATCTAGTTAGGAATTTCAAACAAAATAATAGAAAACTTTGTGAGGGAGGTTGAATGGTTCAAGAAATTCTATTTTTTGCGTTACATACTAAATTAATTATCCCACAAGAAGAAAAAAATATCTTAATTCCGACAAATTTTGCGCATCATTTTAAGCTTTTTCATCATCTCAGTTTGTTGCTCTTAGCGAATTTAATTCGCGAGGGTAGTTGATAAGCAGAATCAATTTATAATAAATATTTATGTTTAAATGCAGTAGGAAGTATAAAGTTGTTGTGGGCTATAGATATCTAGTTTGCTGTCTAGCCACCCCGCCACAGAAACTTTATTCTCGCATAGGCAGATTCGCCTATCTATTTTTCGATACCGCAGATTCCAATCCGCTTAGACACCAGTATCATGTTTCTTGGAACTGAATAATTTTGAAATTATAAATAAATATTATTGAAACTGAATTATTTAGGATGCTTACCAGAAAACTCAAGTCTTACTATTCCGCATCCCCACTTCTATAGAAGACATACCCTCCTTCATCAAACATATCTGTCTACGACAGAAGCGTAGTAATTGGGGGACAAATTCATTTAGCGTTACGTAATATCCGAACAAGTCCTTACCTTTCTACCTTTTGCAGACAACTTTTGGTAAAATTAATCAATATTTGACACTACAGAATAGATTAGAAATTTGGATTACTAAAAACGACAAGACAATGCGTGTCTGCTGTGAAATCATTACGACTTAACCATGAAACAACCTTATTCTTGAACTTTCTATACTGACAGTGAATATATTGATGAATTTACATACAACAAATTAGTTCTGAGTAGCTGCACATGAAAGCTCCCAAAACAACTTCAAAAGTGACATGTTTCTAAATATTTCCAAATATTTCTGCAGAATTTATTCCAGCAAGCATTCTCAAATGAATTAAATCATGTGCTCCAAGAAGCAGCATTTACGTCCACCTCCGCAATATCTTAATGAATGAAATTTACGCAGTAATTTTAAAAGTCATCAAAAATGCTCATTTACACTAATTTGTAGCTCAAGGCTATAAATCTATTACTTTAGCACTCAAACATCTAAAAATTAATCCTACATCAATAAGCTTTTGTTCTTTTAAGCACCTTGACCTTGAAAATTCCTGTTTCTTGACGAAGCAAGCTTCTTGCTATCAAGGTATTAAACGTCTCGTAATACATTAAGAGATCGTAAATTAATAACTTAAGACCTTAATAATTATGAATATAATTTATTGCCTTATTAATTATGGAACTCATTTTGAGGCAAAAAGTTGGGATTTTCTAAAAGTTTCGTACGAGCAGCGTTTATCGATTTTTTTCCTCTTCAGAATCTTCAATGTGCTTTAAAATGGATGAATGAGAAGATTTATTGTACATGTGAGAGTGTGCCTTCTTTTGTATGATTTGAAGACTCACACTTGAGTAATTTTCGATGTTTATGGCAAATTTGTTTGGAAGCTGCTGTATTGATTTGCATTCGCATTGTTAAACTGTTTTGTTTCTGTTAATTTCAATTATCTAATCCCACCTATTCTTATCGTTAGTTCTGTTAATAAAAACTATAATTTAAAAGATTTTGAGCTTGAAATTTCTCAAGAATGGGTATAAATTTCAAAAAAAAATCGATTTTGTGTCAGTAGGTAAGCAACCGTCGAGGTAAAGATGAACCAAAAAGTTTTATTTTTATTGTCAATTCTTATAATTTCAACCTTTGCTGAGTCCGAACGCATTGCTGGTGGAGAAGAAGCAGTACTTGGACAATTTCCTTATCATGTAAAAATTGAGGCATCAATTGGAAATATTAGACGTTTGTGCAGTGGTGCACTTATCAGATACAATTGGGTCATAACAGTTGCACAGTGCATTTACAATGCAAAAGATGTTATTGTACGACTTGGTGTTGTTGATCGATTAAGCGGACCAGAAGGGGCTATATTTTGGGTCAAAGACTATGATGATATTATTGTTCCTGAAGATTTTAATGGTGATTCTGTGAATACGGAGTTTTCAAATGATATTGGATTGATCTACTTGAAGGATGCTACAGAAGACATAATAGACACCATGATTAATGACACGATAGTAATCAACACTATTGAACTTCCACCAAGTAATGACTTAAATCTTGAAAATATAGCTGGAGCTGTTACTGGATTCGGATTTTATAAAGATGGTGATCAAGCTTTACAGTCAATGAAACTTCGTGCTTTAGCAATGACGACCATTCCCCTTCAAACTTGTCAAACTCATCACGGAACCTCGAGAGTCACAGGCGGCAACTTTTGCACAAATACAACTAATGGTCAATCTACATGTATTGGAGAGGAAGGTGGCCCATTTGTCGCGTCAATTAATGGTACACCAACTGTTGTTGGTCTTGCTAGCACAACATTCGCTAAATGCACTGTAGATCATCCAGCAATTTTCACAAATTTAGTATCACATTATGATTGGATTATGGAAAATATCGAACGAGCTCCTGGTACTGAAGAACCACCAACTACGCCTCCTGATAATGGCAACCGTTGTAATTGTGCTTGCCACTGTCATACTTGTCCCGCCAAAGAAGAACCTGAAGATGATTGATTTTTGATTTAAAAAATGAAAAAATTCAATTCGTTCAAGAGCAAAGTTTTGTATTAAATAACAATAAAAGTAAAAAGAATTTTTTAATTGGAACTAGCATGTGTCACTCGAATTTTACATTGGAACTAAAAATTAAATAAAAAGTAAAGCGTCACGAACAATTCTGGAGCAAATAATGTAATCTCATACTGCATTCAATCTATCCGAAAAAAAAACTCTTAAAGTCGATAACTTTAATAATAATTCTTCAAAGATGCAATTAACAAGATAAACAGAACTGAGCTGCAAGAAAAAATTCTTAAAAACTTTTCATAAAGAAAATTTCCATCCAGTAACTTTATTTTCCTTCCTCATTCTTTTTCTGATATTTTAACATTTTTTTGTGCTCGTTCATCTCCCGTTATTATTATTATCTTGAATAGTTCCATGTTATTCTTACCACTAGTTGTCGACAACAACAATAAATTCTTATAACTTGTAGTACTTACGGCTGTTAACTCTCATTTCTTTATTAAATGCTTTCACATCTCTGCTTGGTCAGATTATAGAGGGATGAGTGCTGTGAAGTGTGAAAATAAAGATGATTATAGAGTCATGCAATTTCTGGGACATAGGAAGAGATTGGCAGTCCAAATGTCTAGTATTAAGTTTAAGATTTTAGATTTCCAGTATCATGTCAGGGCATCCCCACGTCTTTTTGACATTTTACCGTTATAACGTAGACGTAGCAGTGTCCTAACGACTACATTATGTCGCTCAAGTATATTAAATATATAAAATATTAAGACCCAGTTGTTTGGATGCTCGTAACTATAACACTATCTATAGCAAGCCAGTTTCTTGAGTTCAAGATAGTGCAGGGTGTGTCCAAATGGATGTAACCATCCCAAGAGGCAAATCATAGTCACCAGGGTACCACTGCGTCATCGTGCTAATGACAAAAGCCAGAAATACGTGGGGTACCCTGACGGTACCATGACCCAGTGTTCCACTCGAAGAACAAAACTAAGGTACATGAAAGAAACCAAACCCTGAAATTGCATGCTTCTTTTCCTATTAAGATTTCTATTTACAAGAATTCTTATCTACGCTAAAAATAAGAAAGAAAAAAAGAAAGAACTAAGTGGAGAAAAATATCAAGAAATCATTCGATCGACATATCTTCCATCGTACATCCACAAAAATAAGAAAAAAAAATCACGGACATCGAAGGAATATAATTGTTGAATTCCGTTCGATATTTCAAGAATGTGGATTATCTACAAATTTTGTCACTTAAAACGAAAAATTATAATCGGATTTAGTTAAATTAATTAAAATTGTTGCTTAAGTCTTGAAAACAAAGCTGATTAAATCCTCTGGAAAATAATACCAGCATTTTAATTAAGTAGCACATAAAATCTACTAATTATCAATTACGTACAATCCCATCTAGTATTCCATACAAGAAAAATCTCTTCTCACTTCGTTCTTATCCCTTATAAAGCTCTTTCCATTTATTTCTACATACACACAATCCTTCGTTCCATTCCACTCGCATCTATCTATTGCACAATCTTTTTTTTTTTGCTAGCGATAAGTTCGCATGTGCTCGAGTGCGAGAAGTGAGGAGAGACAAATAAAGGCAAATGACATATACGGTCGGAAAAAAGAAGGAAAGAAGTAAGAAGAAATTTATTTGGGTATTAAAGATAGTGAGAAAATGACTTTGAGTTAAAGATTTATATAAGTTTTAATGGGAATTAGTTTGAGTGGTAATTGATGAGCTTTTTTACATGGAAAATTTCGGTTGGGGTTGGATACTTTAAATAGGATCTTGAAAGTTTTTAGTTGCAGTCCTGCACTGGTTATGAACACCACTGGTCGAGTGAGACAACAAAAAAGTAATTTTTTCTTGTTCAGTTCATATCTATACTCGATCAAGTCTTGGTTCCTAGTCACAAGCACCTAGCCAGCAGCTCTAACAATTTTATACTCAAAATCAACTTGTAATGACAATATTCCATCCAGAAACATAGCAAACGAGCACCATAAAATCCACTACATTCACCATCCTCCAGTGACGTAGCAAGAGGGAGCTCTAAGGAAGACTTCAACCCCATGCGCCGTTTAAAAAGTCAAAAATATCCCCATAGAAAGGGGTGCAAAAGATTTTTTAGATGGAGGGATCATGGTTGGATGTCTTGGTCTACCCTACCTCGATGCCTACCCCAGGGGTAGATCAAGAAACCCAGTCCATGGCTCGAATTAACAAAAGCAGCAAATTTTCAATTTGGCTTCAGTCGACAACAATCCACTGCCATAATCAAACCCATACCAAAATAATTGAGAAATAAAAGCAAGAAGAAGCTCAATGAGTAGAAATGACTTTGTTGAAATGCGAATTAGTTTTTGTTCTTTTTTTAACGACATCCAAATTGAATGAAAAAAAGAAGGAGAGGCGATGGCATTGGTAATATAAAGTTATGTGTTAATTTTAATTTATTATCTTTCAACGTTTGTTTATGGACATGCCTTTGATTTGAGCATTGACATAAGCACGTATAACTGCCTCTCCTTCCAAACCTTTATGCCACTTAATCAACTTATCACAAATAATGTAGACTGTATCAGGTTGATGATATTTTGTGGCAATGGCACCAAGAAGAAGAAGAAGAAAGTGTGGCATTGGCGAAAAGAAAAAAGTCAGTAACAACACGATGACTGCTCAAAGTTTCTCTTTGTTTTCTTTCCGAACGTAAGACTAGCAGAAAAAGTTTTCATAATTTTACATAAAAAATAATACAAGTTGTGGCTTCACCAGTGGAAAAAATGTTTTCTTGTTGCCATAAATTTCAGTCTCAGCCTTCTAACTTACTCCTTTTATTTGAGCAAAAATGTTTGCAAACTCATTGATGTTGTTGCTACTTATTTTTTTGAAGACGCTTCATGTTACATAAAGTTAGCTGCTGCTACTGCCACATAATGTGGGCTAAATATTGATTTAAATAAATTAGATTTTTTTTCTGTTCTGTTTCTTTTTGTTTTTAAAGCCTTGAACTTTTTGTGGCTTTAACACACTTTGCTGTGTAGACGTTGATGGGTGGTGGTCTTTTTTCTGAGTAAACATATGCAAAAAGGAGATAAGGACAAGAGTTTTAAGAATTTTAGAAAGGCTTATTTTAAGGATAATAATTTTGATCTTGAGCTTTAAATCAGAATAAAGATCATGAATCATGTTCCAATTGGCTGCTTAAGTTACAATAATAAACATTCTATCTAACTCTGTTGCTGGCTCTATCAACTAGTTTGTATAAATTCCTCCTATCAACACACATTGAAATGTTGACCACACGGTGGCTAAACGAGCAATATACTATGAACCAGTGGTATAACCAGAGGGGGGTTGGGGGTTAAAGGGTGTTAAAAAATTATTTAAAATTGCTATTGCCTTTTTCAAGTACCCGCTAAGTTACAAAACTACAGTGGGATCAATATTTTAAAACGTGCTAATCAAATTCTGTCCTCCAGAATGCATTATCCCTTGCGAGTTCCATCCAGGGGCGGTGTAACAAACTTGTGTTTCTGTCCCAGCAATAGCATTCACTCCTTCGAAGTGTTTGTTCTTTTCATCTGTCTTTCCTTATTGATGTCTTCTTGAAATGCTTTTTGCAAAAGCTTCACATTTGAAGGTCAATTCCCATTCCACCTGATCCTGATAATCCGCTTGTAGCTGTTGTATTGGCATGAACTCCTCTACAGCGGTTATATTGACATGTGTAGGGAAGGGGATTCCCCCATTACTTCTAACATTTTTACTTATATTGAATATTTTTAGCTGCATCTGAGACAATATCTCAAAACTACTCAGTTTTGATAATGACATCCTTTAAATTCTAATGCTATGACCCCATATGACCTAATTTTTAAAAAGATTCAAAATGCTTCAACATCAAATCTTATTCCAAAATTTAAAAAAAAAATGCCTCCATCTCTTTAAGCTGCACATCAAAAAGAAGAAGAAAATAGAAATCTCATCAGAGCCAAGTGTCTTTTATCGGCACAAGAAAAAAAGAATTTTCTTCGCACTCATTTCATTTGTCAGTCAGAAGCTCGCTCAGCTGGATATTACTTCTTATTCTTGTTGATGTTTCTACGAAATAACTAAATCCTAAAAGTACACAGCAACAAAGTAAAAGCAACAGCAGCCAACACACAAGGATATCTTTATACATGTTCATGTGTACGATTTGTGGAAATTAATTTTTCATATTTTCAGCATTTCCGACAAATGTTTATGTCTATGTTGAATTGTTTTTATTCTTATCCTTTCATGTTTATTGTATAAATGCTACCATATTTGAGTTTGTCATGGAGTTGTATTTTATGAGGGAGTTCATAGCAGCATAACATGAATATGATTTGTCTTACCCTCAACCCTCATCCATGTACACATATATATTTCATTTCACGTTAAAATTTGCTGCCGATGATTACATGAAATATGGATATAATAATAAAATATTTTGTGCAAATATGTAGAGATATTATGAGCTTGCTGGCTGATGGATGGAGGTGGTTGTGGACTTCTGGGCTAGAATATTCAAGTAAATTAAACTTTTTCACTATTTTAAAAATTGTTTTTCATTTTTTCAAAATTTTAAATTTTTTTTCTTTTTTTAAAATCAATTTTTCTAATTTAAAGGTTTCTGTTTTTTTCTGTAAAATATTTAATTTTGGTTTATTTTTAAAAATTTTAATTTTCTAAATTTTTATTTAAACTTATAATATATAAAACGATATAAAACTTTAAAAAATCAAATCTTTCATTATTTTTAACGAGTTTTTAATTTCAAAATTCTATAAAACTTAAATTAAATTAAATTTTTTGAAATTATTAAATTTTTTGAAATTATTAAATTTTTTGAAATTATTAAATTTTTTGAAATTATTAAATTTTTTGAAATTATTAAATTTTTTGAAATTATTAAATTTTTTGAAATTATTAAATTTTTTGAAATTATTAAACTTTTCAAACATTTTAAAATTTTTTAAAATTCTCTGTTTTTTAAAAAATTATAAAATTTTCAAATTCTTAAATTTTAAAAAGTTAAAAATTACTAAATTTTTGTTTTGGTCAAATATTTAATTTAAATAAAAATTCTTAATTTCTATCCCCTTGAACCCACCTAGAATTTTAATCACAATAATCAGTTCGTGATTGAAATAGAATTACACGAAATAAAGCAGGAAGAAATAAGAGAAATTACATGAAAGTTCACAAAAAGGTCAAAGTACAGCACAGAAAAAGGAATAAGAGGTGATAAGCAAAAAGCAATTTTACGAGGAAAAGGTGATTCAATAGAAACGTGTACTGAAGTCTCTATAACCTACTAATCATATCAATTTGAGATGCTGGGATGGAGAAAAGTAAGAGCTGTGCTATAAGAAATGAAAGCTACAAACATATAAAAATTCATCAATCTTGTTTTCATTCCCTCCTTTTATACTTTTGTTCCTTCTGCTCTGCTTTTTATCGCTCTCAATACATTTGTTTTTACCCTTCATTGCTCTGTTACAATTTCTCATCTATCATTTTCTTTTTAACTCATTCCCACTTTGTCTAATTTTTAGCGCATTTTCCTTAGAAAGTAATGCGCTTAAAGGTCCACTTTGGCTGGCTGGCCCGCTGGCTGGCCCGCTGGCTCCCTCAAAAACTTTGCAGGGGAAGCACGTAGAGACTTCGGGTTTTTTGCATTAAATAGCTGCTATTTCGTAGAGGTGCGCAACGTATTTAGTTTTTTGAAAATCCTCACCTAAACTTAATTAAATTAACTTTTCTGTTTTTGGTGTAAAAAATCACTGACGTTGGATTAGTCAAAGTTTAACGTGACGCTTAAAAAGAATACTTATATTAAAAAACCCTTCAAGTCGTGGGTTCGATCCTCTCCGCGGGCAACTTTTTTTTACACTTTTTTGATTCTTTTTTACACTTTTTTGATGTTTTATGATATTTTATGATTTATTAATGCATAATTAAATTTTTTTGAGTCATAAAACAGCAAAAAAGTACATTTTTTCATAAATTTTATTTTCTCGAAATGTAAATGTATGTAGAACCATACAAATGTTGCTGTCATTAATTGTGAAGTATAAGTGACAGATTTAATTTGTACTAAAACCATACAAATGTTTTGAAATAGCTTCCGGAATTTTTTTCAGCTACAACTATATATTTCAAGCATTTATGCTATGTTTTCAATTCATTTGGGGAAATAAATTAAGTGGGTACTTATTTTTATATTCTGAATTATGGATTTATTTACTGATCTGTGCGGGAAAATGCGCTTAATTCCCTCGATGTATAACACGAGGACTTTCTACATCTTTTTTCCTTCAACTTAGCTGGATTTTTTTAGATAGGATGAGATAAACGCAAGTTGTTAAGAGTGATGTGAGTTTGGGATTGTTCTGGGTAGACAAGGAACTTCTGGGGTATACCATGGTGAGCAGTGATGAGACCAAAATTCACAAGAGAGTAGGGTGGGTATCAGCGACTCGGTGAATCCAACTGAGAGGACTGCAATTCCAATCGTGCCGGAATCTTTTGTATCCTAACCACAAAACTGGTTAGTAAACAATTTCGTCTGGACCATTACATCTAGGGACAAGGTAATTTGTCACCCAATTTTTCAAGCCCCAAAATCGTAGCAAGTGGAAGCCACAGCTATAAAGTCATAAATTCTTATGTAAAGGGGTATATCTGTATTTTTTAGCATCCAAATTCGATCTTTTCGAGAAAAACGTATTATCTACCCTCAAATTCACTATAAATGTCTCCATTACTCATTATCGTTGCTAACCTCCCCTATTCCAATCTATATCCACATATGTACATCTCATTTGTTTTCTTGTTGCTCTAGCCTTGATTGTGACAACAGCATCAAATATGAAACATATAGCATACGCGAATGAGGTCAATACGCCACAAAGATGGTATCAATTACATCACTCTTTCGTTCATCATAAATATTTTCATGTCCTTTCGTATTATTGCTCTATATCTTTATTTCATAATCATCGACCTTACCATATTTCAACCAATTATATTTTGATGATGTTCTGTAAATGTTATTGCGTTTGAGACAAATGACATCAATTATAATGTTGAATTGGAGATATAGAGTGAAATAATGTGGAAATTGGAAAATTGTTTTTGGGTCGAAAAAGTTTTTGAATTTGACATCGTTCCAATCCCAAATGTTGACATTCTCTAGAAAATTCTCAAAAAAAAAACATAACCTCAAATAGAAATATCAGATAAAAATTCCACTCAAACAAAGAAAAAGCATCCAAAAATTCGCCAGAAACCCAACAAAAATATCTTCATTTATAATTATCAACAGAATCAATCGCTCACTCATCATCAAACAAAAACATTCTATGTGACATTTCATATCAGAATTCATCTTTGTTTTTCTAAACTTCCTTAACATTCCTATCAAATTGATTTTATGATGAGAGATGGGGACGCGATGATGAGTAAACAACACGCAAAAAGGCATAAAATATCTGTCGTTTGTTGCTTATATCTCATGACAAACACACACACTTCAATTGATTTCATTGATGGACCTTTCTTTCTTCTTCTGTCGACTGTCTTTCATGTGATTGCATTTTTTGATTTCTATTTCGAGCTGATGTTTGTGGAAAATGAGAAATGTGAACTATGATTAGGTCATTATTCTGAGGCCGGTTTCTTAATTTACTCTAGGGGATAGTCTGGGGTTGAGTCTACTTTACAGGATTTGACACAAGGGCATACGCTAGGATGTGTATCATCGTATTGGATCGTATCTTAGGTGACCCCTAGATAGGGTGTCAACTATATAGAAATGAACGGAGAGTCTACAGAAAAATATCCTGTATTTTCATGAAAACTAGATGGTCACCCTATCCCTAAGGTACCTTAATGTATCCTGTGTTATACCCCTTGGACCCTCTGATATGCTTCTGAGGTATTCTCCTCAGCAAAAGTTGTAGTCAGAGGAGTCCATCCTGATGAGGCTTATGTTTGTTTTATGCTTTATGTCATTTATGACGATTGATTTTCAACTCTGCACAATTGCATGACCCAGGGTATATCAATGCAATGTACCTAGCCACAATTTGTGTGCAGACATCACACAAACCGAGTTGATATGGCTAGAACAAACCCAACCATATTTATCCTATTTTAGGATTACACCATTTTTGAATATCCCCTTAAATGAACCATATTAAAAAACACTCACCAAATGCGCCTTCAACTCATTACTTAAATAATCCGATTACCAATAATTCTTTTAAGTCTTCTTATTCATTCAAGCGATGATGAAAAATGCGTAAAAAAAGAGAAAGAAACTTTCATTTGGATTTCATGATCAATCACATCGACTGTTTGTGTCTGTATTGATGTTTTTGTGAATTCAATGTCCCTAAACTCATAAAGATATGTTTAATATGTATGTGGAGACATTTGCGGGCATTTGATCGCTTCCTATAATATCGTTGAGAGGAAAAATATGCCATAAATGCTGTTTGTACTATAGATATCCATTTATGTTTTCCTTCTGGTTTTTTGGTCAATAATTTTTGATTGAATGAATATCCACATCCATCGGAAATAACATTGAATATTGATTGGTGATGTTTATTCGCTTTCATTCAATAAAGTGAACGGATTCAAGCATATTAGAATAAAATGTAAATAAATAAAAATTATTTTTCTGCGGATGTGAGTGAGTCTAATGTGGGTCAGTTGAGGATTAAAATTGATGGAAATAAACTTTTTTGTGGTTTACCTTGAAAATGTTTGAAAATTGTGGGAAAAAAGTTCAAATAAAATAAAAAAATATTATATATTTGCATTTGGAGTGGTAATTGAGTTTCTAGCTACGCCCAAACTACGCCTTTTCCAAATGCTGTGCAATTATACAACATCCCACATTTAAAATTCCCTGTAATTTCATTACATAAATACCTATTTACGTACATCCAAAATTAATTGAAATCCAAACAAAATAATATCAATTTCATTCGAACAACAACAACAACAGCCTTCACATTACACAATAATCATCGTCACCAATGGCTACTTGTCATTAAGATACATCAAATCAGTAATTTCCATTTTCCACACCAAATGTTTCAGAAAACATAAACAATCCATCTACAATTACTGGACCATAAAAAAGCTCAACAAGCTACGTCATCCGGAAAGAAATGTAAAGGAAGAATAAATAATTAACAAACCTAGTCTTTCTCATTATGTTAGTGCTCTTTTGACTTTTCGATCCTTTTTCATTTCTGGAAATCTTTGGTTTGGATGGAGTTTATGGAAATTGTATATCTGGGTGTCTATGGTTTGGTTATTATTATGTATTGTTAGCTTTTGCGTGCTCTGGGAAGCAAATTTACAGCAGAAGGCAATATGCAACATTATCTGACTGAAATTTACCTCAGCTTAACCCAAGATGACTTAATTTTACTTAGATAGATCCAAGATGACTGAATTTTACACAACTTAACCCAAGATGACTGAATCTTACTAATTTTGACTCAAGAATTCAATAATTTTGAAAGCAAAATCCTCACTAATTCCAAAAGGATCTACAAAGACTCTAAAAATGCCTCAATTATCATAATTCTCAAAAATTCATCTCCAACAAGTTTGATCATTATTGTCCATTTATTTTGTATATAAATTTTCGTATTTATTTCATCAATGCAATGCTGATTGATTTGTTTTTCTTTCTGGTTGAAGAACAAAAAAATCTCCATAGCATCAATATTCATCCAATAAAAGCATAAAATATTTGGGAAATAAAATGAAACTAAAACATCAGCATTAATCTATCCAAAGTAGAATTGATTTCTCTTTTGTTATTGTCTTGGAAATTGTCATTGGATGACAATGTTTTGAGATGATTGCTTGCTTGTTGATTTTTATTTTGTTTTTATTCCTGCTTTGTTTTTTGCATTGAGCTATTAAATGGATTTCTACTTAAATTGATTGTTTTGAAGCTTTTTACATCGGAAATTGTTGATGATTGACTCTGATTGTCAATATTGAGTTGAGTTAATTGATTGTTGAAAATTGTTCAGATTAAATTTCAGTAAATTCTGTACTGTAAGGGGGTTTGGTTTATTCAGAAATGACGTCACTCATTTTTAGAACCCACCATCTCCTCTGCATCACAAAATAATTTACTCCTCCTCCCAAAAATCAGACATCATTTGTGAACGATCCCTAAAAAGCAACTTTTGACTAAAAATAATTAAGTTTCAACTTTTTGAAACTCAAGTATCGACTTCACATGCAGACACAAAATAAATATTGCCATATTCAGATGCATCAAGGGTAAATTGAGCAAATATTTGTTCATTGCACTGGATGTGTTCCTCCATAGTTGTGGAAATGTCAATTATTTACTTTTATGTTGAAAATTAATTGACATCCCGCTTTTGATGCATTTTGAATTTCAAAGGAAGCAGTCAGAGTGCATTATGTTTTGGAGTGTAAATGAAATTTAATTTTAAAATCATAAAAGCTTTTCCGTTTCTGTTAGTTGAAATTAAGTGTTATGGATGGAATTCTCAGTGGGTTTGCGGACTGTATTCAACTGTGTTTGGAACGGTATTTAACATATGTAACGCAAAAATAGCCATTTTGACTTCCCCTTGTGAGAATTTTTTTTTCATTTTGCTAGGGATTTTCAAGAAAAAGTGCCAAAACCCCTCTAAATTTTCCCTTCTATACCAAGTCTATACAAAAAAATTCAAAACCACTCCCTCAAAAAATTCCTGTATACGCCTCAGTATAAATGACTTCCAAATGGAGCCTTGTGTCGCTTGGGTATATAGTCCTTATCAGAGCTCATTGACCCACTTTTTTTAATAGAACTTGTTATAGCATTAAAGTATGCTTCTTGTTTAAGCTTTTTGATTTCAAAAGTTTGTTTAATTTTTATCTACTAATGTACATTATTCTTGTAAGCATAACGTTGCATGAAATAAAGAAACTTGTTCTGAAATCTTCAAGTACGCTGCTTAAAAGCGCATTTCCTGGGTCAAGAGCCATAAAAAAACTAGAATCCTTTCTATCGCACTGGTAGAATAGTTACCATTGTCATATCCAGGAAAGCCTTCACCAAATCAAAATTCAGTTAAAGCTCATGGAGTTTTTTTTAATTAAAAAAGAGACACCCCGCATTAAAACTTCTGACGCCCTTCATCCTCAAATTCCACTTATTTTAAAGCCGTAAACCTGAAGATCCACGACAATTTTGACACATTTCTACACATTTTATACAATCCTAAGCATCCCTACTGATGAGAAAAGCAGTATTATTGTAAAAGTAAGAAGCTGCTAAGAATAATAGAGACGATACAACAGCAAACTACAGTAACGTGCAGATAAGCAAGTGGCAAGCACTTTCCGCGCTATTTCTTCATTACTTAACATCTCATTCTTTTGCTCTTAAAAACATTTTTTATTGTTAACTATAAAAATTTAAAGAAAGTCCTCGTGTTATAGATCGAGAGACTTCAGCGCATTTTTGTGTTAGCGATCAGTATTTGATTAGCAAAGTACTGCGTATTAAATAAGTCAATCATGAATATTTTGTGACTTAAATAAATTCGACGGCTCGATAACGGTTTTTTGACATTCAAATTTTCTAACGGTCAAAATATATTTGAAAATTTCCCGCGTTTTTAATGAACTTGAAAATCATTAATTATAGTATAATTAGCAATTTTGCGGTGAATTTTCATATAATAAAATGGTTTGTCATTTAACGGTTTTTTGAAATTCAAACTTTCTAACGGTCGAAATATATTTGAAAATTTCCCGCGTATTTAATGCACGAGAAAATTATTAATTATAGTATAATTAACAGTTTACTGCATAGAGTTTTTGGGTTTGTAATTTAACGGTTTTTTGAAATTCAAATTTTTTTAACGGTCATTAAATATTTGAAAAAGTTGCACTAGAAGATCATAAATTATAGTATAATTAACAATGTATGGGTTTTTGTAAATTAAAAGAATTTGTCATTTAACGGTTTTTTGAAATTCAAATTTTCTAACGGTCAAAATATGTTTGAAAATTTCCCACGTTTTTATTGCACTAGAAAATCATTAAATATAGTGTAATTAACAATTTTTGTGGGGAATTTTCATATTTTAAAATGGTTTGTCATTTAACGGTTTTTTGAAATTCAAATTTTCTAACGGTCAAAATATATTTGAAATTATCCCACTTGAAGTTGGCTCTATTGTATTGAAATCAAAAAATCATTAATTATAGTATTAAACGATGGTTTTGAGATTTTTAACTATTCGTCGCCGCAATAACTCGATGGCACCGAGCTAGCGCAAAAAACTAGAACTCTCTACGATGTCTAGATCAAAAGTTTTTGCAAGCAGCCAGCCAGCCAGCCAGCCAGCCAGCCAGCCGACCGAACAAAGTGCATTATTAAGCTACCTTTTTAAAACAAGTTTCAAAAATGCGCTAAAAAGCGACAGAATGAATAAAAAAATCCTCGAGTAGAAATAAAAAGGATGAAAAGGTGGCGAATTGGATGGGTGGCAATAGAAGTTAAACGATAGTTGCAGTAGAATGTATAATGTTTATTTAGATCTCGTTTATGGAGCTGCATAGTTTGTGGTGTTGCTACATAAATCACATAATAATACTGCTTGTTAAACTACCAACATCTATTTAACTGCATTTGCTGTAAATTCTGCTTTAAACAAAACACACATACACACACAAAAATTCTTTTCAAAGCAAAAAAAAACGCTTGGAAATGCAATTCAGTGAACAATAAAGTTTAATTTAAAAATAAACATAGTTATTGTTGAGCATTTTTAGCTCAATTTTTCTTAAATGAGAATTCATTATTCGCTTCTTTGACTTCATGCTTTGCTGAATGTCTGACTTTTAATTTGACAAACATTTCTTTGACTTTTCATTGCTTTTTGATGTAAAAGAGGAAAATGAACAGCTTTTACGGCGGGATACTCAACATAATGATGTTGTTTCAATAATTGACCTATATGACGGTACAGATTTAATTAAGTTTCTAAAGAAAATAGCTTACTAATAGAACAAAGTCAAAAGGATACTGTTATTTATCCTAGACCAAGCTACAATCACCAAATGCGTCGTCCTTACTAGCCTCTATCTAACAACATATCCACAAACTTGTAATTTAAATTGCATGCATTCAGATTTCTATGCTCAGCTTTGGAGGTTTTCCTTATAACATTTATCAGCATGCAAGCATTTATAATGAGAGGAAATAAACAAAAATGCAATTTGCCAACTTACTGACACATAGATGTGCACAAAAAAGAATCAAAAAAGAAAAATAAGTTTCCTCCCAATGAATGCTTATGCATAATGTAGACGGATGTATAAGCAAACGGGGGGCATTTTATAAAATGAATGGGCATGTTTATTTTATTCATTCTCATCCATTTAATGCCTTTTATTTTTCCCTTTTATTTTATTCAATGTTAGCCAGATATGATGATAAGAAATATTATGAGGTCGAGTTGAAATTAATGGATAGTTTGTGGTATTAGTATATAGAGCGCACTTTGAGATTTGTTTGACATGATCTTTTAACCATGATCTGATGAACCAGCGGGCAAGAATCCAAAGGAGCAAGCAATCAGTGTGTCTTGTCTCATCTTGTTATAACCATAATTGGTGATTTGACATGCTCTAGTTGACTCTAGTGTTGAAATTATTATCTAAAGACTCAACAGCTACCAGAAACCAGTTTATACCACACCCTAAGTCCAAAAGCCTACAATACAGGTTTAATTCTACTAGAATATAATCCAGGGGTAATATTGAGGGCGGACAACTTTAATTACAAGATGCAAAGTTACTTCTAACCAAAGCTGTCTGTAATAAGATACAAAATGCTTCTGATTGAAGGTCTTAAAGAGTAAAATACTCCATATGGTACTTCTAGGGATGTTCTCAAGTTCACCTTCAGTAATATTTAAGAAATGTTCCATCGTGGTGGTCCACAGGCTGATTTCTTGAGTATACCCCAACTACTGTCTTTAGTATGGCAAGGATATACTCTAGTGCATACCCTAGTGTATACCACTGGAAGTCTGGGACCCCGGACTATCATGTAGCCCTAGGGTAACCACTATTATAGTGTAATGTATACCAAGCAACCGGTCCCAGGCTTGAATTTTGAATTATATGTACCTTAGAAAATCAATAGTCTGGCCTAATAAAATTTCAAGGTTTAGAAGAACAATAGTGTGTCCCAGACTATGCAAATGAATATGAGCTTTAGAGATAAAAAATGAAACTTTTCTTAGAATTTACATCAAAAATTCAGCTCAGAAAAAAATCTGTATAAGCTCAATTTTTCCTTCTTCTTGTTTTTAAGTTAATTCCAAACAACATTATTGTAAAAGGAAGTATCTTTACATGTGGCTTTAAGTATATGCATTCACATATCATTATGGTTATTGCCATGTAAATATGAATCACTGATATGGTTATGAATAAATGCTGGTATGAAAAAAAAATTTGTATACATCTACATTTATGAGCTTAAAAGTCTCGACAAACATGAAAATTTATCAGTAGTCATATTTTTTTATTTGGTCAATGGCCGTACATTTTCATAAACTTTTTTTTTTGTTCCATTCTTCCTTGTCTCCGTTGTTGTTGATGTATATCATTTCATTATGTGTGTAATGTGCTGCCGAACTATGCTGTATTAAGGGTCGGCATTTATTCATGCCATGTAAACATGAACTTTTTTACATACATATGAGTATGGGGCATTCAGCAGCAACAACAACACACATGACTGACTTCTGATGTTAGTACAAAAAATTAATTTTCCACTGCTTGATATTTATTTCCTTGTTATTGTACTTGCAATTTATTTTTTCATGAAAAACTCTTGAATTTAAGGACGATGAGCTTTCGGAGAAATTTTTATCGTTTTTGCTTTGAATTTCCTTTTTTTGTAAGCTTTCAATGAGCTTAAAAGTTGAAATATATTTTTTCGTCATTTTTAAAAGCTCTTTTGAGAAATACTCAGGAGTCATTCAACTTTGATGTCTTACATTTTATCTCCCTTCACTTGATGGAGAAAATAATCCCAAAAACCCCTGCTTTCATACAAAAAAGAATTTAAATCCTTCCTCGAAAATTTTTTGGTAATGTCCCTAGGAAAGAGAGGTTTCCTTAAAAGATCACTTAAAAGTCACTGTCCTCCATTTTTTTTCATTTTTCAAAAGTAAAATGATTTGTAATGTTCTAATTTGTCCAGAAAACGATTAAAACTAGTCGACATGGGGGATGTCCTCTATTTTTCTTGAAAATATCTCGTAACCCTATTTAAAGGTTATACTATCAGAGTTGTCACCTATCAATTTCCTATCAAAGGCAAAAATCTATCACAGACATTACCTTTGACTAAGCCTCCAAGAAGGCAATTTTTTTGCCTTTTCATAGGTATTGCCTAGACAAAGGCAAAAGCTACCATGATACAGCTAGGAACCATTTCAAAGGCACCTATCTGACAACTCTGCTATTAAAAAACAAAATTTTGGTGATAATCTTTGAAAAGGGTCTGTAATTCCTATTTTTGTATGAACTTTAGATTGGATGTGTATCCAGGGAGAATAATTGAATGATTGGCTCCATTTCTGATGAACGTCATTTGAGAACGATCCCTTCAAAATTATTGTAATAAAAATTCTCTCTCGCAGGTAATTTAAGTACCTTGCAAAAACTCAATTTTCAAAAGCATTAAAATTATGCAAAAAAATATCAAAATCCATTGAGTGTGTTCTGAAGCACGGAGAAGTAGACGTCAGGTATGACTTGAACACAAAATTTACATTTTCTTTATTCAACAATTTCTCAAAAAGTTCGTTGAACCTTATGAAGCTTCTTGCTGATGAAAATATATTCCAAGGCAAAGTTTTTCCGATTTTTGGGAAAAAAAAGTTTTTTCTCTTTACATTTTCATTAAGTGCTTCTCCTTTAATATGATTCCTTTAATCATGTTAAGCTCTCATTTATGAGAATGTCATCAAAAACAATCTAGACTGAACACAAAAGCGTAGGTTTGAATGAAAATTCCTCAGACCAGAAAATTAAAGAATTGAAATGGTTGTTCTTTGACATTTCAAAAATGAGATTGTTCTAGAAGCATCACATGTAGCATGTCTAGATTAATTAAATTCTTTAAAAAGCTTTGTCTTTTAATAAGAATAAATTGATAAAATAAGTGAAATAATTGACAATGTTTTTCTTTTAAGTTAAAATACTAGAAATGAGAAAATGTGTCTCAAATTAATTAAGTGATTCAAACTTTGAACATTTTGACCCTGCAAGAAGGGCACAGTGGCTGGTTTCTCGTGTATATCCAGTTATATTTGAGGATATTTTCTCACAAAGAATTTTTAATTCACCGTCAACTCATTTTCCTGTTTTTAGTTATGATTTATACCTTTGTGAACTAGCACAAAGCATTCGACAGAGAACATTTGCAACAATGGATATCACTAACATTCTGCAGTAATATTTCTTACAAATTTTGATCACCCTACCTCTCTTTTGAAGACAATCCGGTACAAAAGTAGTAATGGGGACCTTTCCTACATCAAAAAAATTTTTGCTTCGTCTCTGGTGAAGATTCTAGGTCAAAAAAAAAAATCTATGGTTTTTTTAAAGGTAAAATAACACCTTAAATTCTAAGAATTGATGTTCATTGCATGTGAAGCTGTAACCAGTATTCTATAGCCGCAATGACATTACTATCCAGAATTTTACTGAATATCATTGACTCCAAATCAGGGGGCGGACAGCTTTAATTACAAAGTTTGTAACGTTTGTAACATTTGTAATGTTTGTAATTTTTGTCACGTTTTTGTAATTTTTGTCACATTTTTGTCACATTTTTTGTAACTTTTGTAATTTTTTTTGCAATTTTTATGAAAAAGTTGATGAAAATTGGTGGAAATGGTGGAAAATTATTGGAAATTTATAGAAAATGGTTCAAGTGCTGGAAAATTAAGAAAATTATTTTAAATTTTTGGAAACTAGTGGAATTTAAAGAAAATTGATTAAAAATATTGGTAAATGACTTCCCATCATTTTGGTGAATCCACAGATGGATTGAATCTTGAAAAAATCGGACTATTCTTATCTCTAATGTTTTATTTTTTAAAAGTTTTATAGCTGTAAATTTGCATTTTAGCTATTTAAACAATGCAAGAAACATTGTGATTTAGTTTTTTTAGCTGTTCATTTTCTAAATCGATTATAACTTTAATTACATCAATCGGCATCAATCGTAATTAAGCAAAATATTCTGTATGTTAATGTGGATTATGATTAAAAAGAATAAAAGACCAGTACAATAGTTGAATGAAAACTCTTCTCTTTTTTTCTGCTTAATAAGTGTTTTATAAGTTAATTTAAGAATGCAGAATCATAAAAGAAGGTGGAATGTACAGTACAATAACAATAAAAAGTTGTCTAGATGTTTAAAATGTGGAAAATATTGTTTAAAAATTCAGAATTTTTTCTACGCTTACAAAAGGCCAGCTGTATTGTTAATTAAATCACATAGAAGGAAGAAATAAGTTCAGAAAGGTATATTTCACCGTCTTACATAAGTATGTGTAGTCATTTGAACGTCTATATAGCTGAATTATGAGAAAAATTAGTTTAAATTCAAATTTTATAAATATGACGTTCGTAGAATTGCCCATTTGCATTATTTTTTATAAATTTGCAATAATTTTCATTATTTTCTAACAATTTTCATCATTTTCTATAATTTTTTTTTCATTTTCTCACAATTTTTTTGTAACTTTTGTCACGTTTGTCACATTTTTGTAATTTTTGTCACGTTTGTCACGTTTTTGTAATTTTTGTCACATTTTTTTGTAATTTTTGTAATTTTTTTTTTGTAACGTTTGTACTTTGTAATTAAAGCTGTCCGCCCCCTGCTCCAAATATGATACGATGCAAATATGAATTTCTGATACCATTCAACATGCGCTATTGCAGCTTCATTCCTAGAATTGTCATAACACAAAATCTATTTTAAGAATAACTGGAAGGGAACAGAATCACACACAAAAAATTTCTCGCATGATATTTCCATTTAGTTATCATATTTATATCTAAAAAGTCCATTTTTACTTATTTTGCATATTTTTTTGTCCCGTTCCTTCCTTCACAGACTCTCTGTGTATGAAATTGAAATGAAAAGAATTGCTTTTTTTCATACATTATTATACGAAATGCTGTTTTCCATTGCATGTCCGAGAAAATTGGATGGAATGGAATTTTTGATGGGACGCAGAACGCATTTTTATTGACTAAAATAATATTTTTTCAAAATTTCAATTTTTATGTTTCTTAAAAAAAATCTCGACAAAAATTTCTCGCCAAAATGCTGTCATACCAAATAGCTGCATCCCAGAAAAAATTAAAACGAGGAAAAATGGAGATATATGTGCATACATAGACATCTCCATGCAAAAAATTGAATATATTTATTGTTATTGTGACCATAAAGCATTGAAAATTGCACGTACATTTCAGGAAAATTTTTGTTCTATGAGTCTAAATTGAATTTTTCTATCTCATGCATCTCCAGTTCTTTTATATGCATTTTTTTTGTTGCTTTGCTCTATGAACTTTGGATATGAAAATTTTTTTTAAAAAAAATTAAGAGAGAAAAAAATTTGTATTCAAATTAGATTTTCTTGATTTTTTTTTCTGTTGGAGATTTTTGCATGATTTTAAGAATTTTTATTGTCATTTTTTGTGAAGAGTTGTGGATATTTGATGGAAAATGGAATGAATTGAAAATTAATATGATTTAGTAAGCTAAAGTGCATCAACTTTGATGTAAAAAATCAAGTTTATGATATTTTGTATCCAATTTGTACCTTTTATGTCAATTTTTGTTTAGAATATATCAACGGTCGTTTGATATTTGAATTATATAAGCAACTACAATTAGTTGATTTCCCCTTTTGAAGTTGTTTTCCCCTCTCTATGTAAAATTTTAGTCTTCATTATAACTCGTATGAGACAACATCGTCTCTCATATTAAATAAACATTTAACTTATTTATATTGACGATTACATTGTGCTTATTACTTATTAACAATTTTATTGAGCTTATATTTTACTAAATTTAGCAATAAAGTCAATGGTAAATTGACTCAAATTAATTTAAAAAATATGTACAAAGCAACTTTGTAGTTGCTCTTTTTCCAGTGCATTGGAAATTAATTATTGTTCTAACTTTATTTATTCATCCAGCATGCTATGGAGAGTGGGATTCTATAACAAATCCTCGACCGTAAAAAATTTTTTAATTTACTAGGGTTTTTGTAAAAAAATAGCAAAAACATCTCTTTAATTTTTTTCATAGACTAGCTGAGTATGCACATGTAATAATGACAACCGCTATTTCTAAATATACTATCCGGTTGACCGTCGTGTGCTTGAAATTTCGATGTGTATCCTTCGGGTAGAATGAAGGATACAAGGATGACAGTAAACTTATTTCAGCTTATGATTAAAATTATTATTATAAGATAAAAAATTAATCATCAAAATGCGCTTTGGTTTGGCATGAAAGTCCATGACTGTACTATTTTATTATTTTTTACTCCATCCTCAAAGATTTAAAGTTTCTTTTTACATTTTTCACTTGTCTTTTGTTTTTTCACAAACATAGCAATTAATATCACAACATGTATTCCCATTAGGAACATTAGAGCGATTAACCCTTTATTGCCATTTAGGATATAAACTAGGCTCAATTGATCAGTCTTACTTTTACTTTTTTTCTAAAATTTTTCTACAAAAAAAAAGTTTTCTTTGAATTTAAAAAGGATATTAAAAGGTGAAAGGAACAAGTCAAAAGAGGCTTATACACAAAATGAGAAAAGTTTCCGTCTTGGGATACTTAATACTCTGTTCAAGGAAACACAAAGTCTTAAATTTCTGCTCGTTAAAGTCTTTGTCTGATGATTTTGAAGGTTCAGTTTAAGGAATTGATTTTGAGGTATTTTTCAGGTGTTTTTTTAATTGAACTTTAATGGGAAATAAAATTTTTTGTATGGACGGGAAAATTTAGAGAGGGTTTTAAGATTTTTTTCTTAAAAAACCATAGCAAATTGAGAAAAAATTCCCAAAAAGGGGTATTTGACCCCCAACCTCACCCCCCCCCCTTTGAATGCGCTCCTGTGCTAGCTCCACCTCAAGATGTCATGAGGAGCTGAATAAGATGCCTCACATTCAAAATTTTCTCAATTTGGATTGAAATTCTTAAATTTATTAAAACCATCCATTCATTATGCATCAATAAGCACACGATATTCATTTCTGTACCCTCCAACCCCCATCATCAAGATAAAATATTTATATTTTATGTGAAATTTTTCGTTTGCTCGCTTAACTCATTTGAAATGCTTCCAATTGTAAAAAGAAGTAATCGCATGGTATTGAAATGAAGAAATTGAAAAAGAAGACTGGCAATAAAATATTTTTTCAGTCTTAAATCGATGACTAAAGGAGGAAGTGAGTCAAACAATTCCGATAAAGGAAAGATTCATTTCCTTTTAGGTATGCAAAAAGATTTCTTTTTGTATGTGTCGTGAAAAGGGACACAAATTTTTTTTTGCCAGCCTTAACCTTTTGAGATTTTCTTATTTTATTTTTTTTTATTGAACTGAAGAGAATTAGGAAATGGGATTTAAATAGGCTTTTTGCTTTTGTTACTATTTCTCATCCTAGAAATAGAATCTACAAATTTTCTCCTTCTTTTCGGTGCTCTTTTTATTCTTAAGCTCATCATCAAATCTTTTTTAGGATTTATTAAGATGTTTTGCAATTTTTTCGAATCATTCTATAATATAGTTACTAATTGCAGTCAGCCAGCAAGTCTACCTCAATTAGAAGATACCTGACGATGCCCTAATGTCCATGATTTTAAAATTAAACAAATATCACTTGATTCACACAACTTATGACAAATTTGATGTCAATTCCGAATTCCTCAAACTACAATATCCTTTAACTTGGCATAGTCAGTGCGTCTACGTCAATTTTTAGCAACTTATCCTGTCCAATCCATAAAATACAATTTATAAAGATTTATTTTCAAACGGATTCATTTATCAGCAACTTTTTTGTGTGTACTTTGCATTCCTTATACCCCAAGGATTATGGATCAAGTGGTCTTCCGTTAAACCGAAAAATATTTAAATTTTCCCGCAACTTTTTTCGGATTTGTTTTCGAACTTTTCGAAATTTGAATTTTTTGTAAATCTCAAAAATTAACACTTTTGAGACAAATTTTTTAATAATTACGTGTTTAGTCAGCATTATCAAACTATAAAGCATGTTTTACAATTAATTAGACTTTACTTATCTCTCAAATAAGCGATAAATTTGCAAACAAATTTTTTTTTCCAAAAAATGTAAACAAGTTTGTTTTGTTTACAGTCAAAAATTTTGTGACACAAAATCTTTTGATTTCTTCTTTATATGGACAAAACGAAGACTAATCTAAGTAAATTAACTTCAAACATAATGAAGTTGAAGCATTAAATTGAGTTGAAAGCTGTAAATACAAGAAATTGTAAAATTTTGTAACGTACAAAAAAATTTCGAAATTTTTTCCCGCACAAACTCATTTAAAAAAAAGTGATTGAAAATTCGAACTCGAATTTTCAATCACCATCCATAATCCTTGGCTTATACCTTTTTTCTCCTGTACCTTAAGTTTATTCCAATTTTACTTCCTCTGTTCATCCAATTTATCTCCTCCGCCCATTTAAATCGTTAGCTGATTGAAACATTTTTTTATATTCATTTCAATACTTTTTTTTGTTCTGTAAAATTAGAACTTTTTAAGGAAGGAAATGGATGAGATTTTGTCGATAGCAAGGAATATCTTTGAATCTGAAAAATCGAACAAGGAGAGACAGAAGAAGAAAAATGAAAATTAAACTTAATCCTTATCGCTTACATTGATCTTCAAAATAAGTTGTAATCTCCATTGAGATTGAGCACTAAACGAAATAAAAAAATAAGGAGCACAAAAAAGTCCGCCTGTCAAATTACTGTCAATTATAAAGAATTTCTCTCAATAGAAATAAAACGGAAGGGGAAATGGGTATCAAGAACTATTAAAGAAACATCGTGAGACAAATAAAGATCAAGAGAAAAAGGACGAAAAATTTAAGTAAGTATACGATATTCTTTTGAAAATTTATGAAAGCATTCGAAGTGAATTATGAGAAAAGGAGCGCATAGAAATATTGCATACAATCCAAAGAGATAGAGACAGAATAGCACTTGGATTTGGAAATTGGTAGATAGTATCTAGAAAGGTGGTTGAGCTACGTCTCAATCCTGTTATTCTAGATGTTTTTGCTAGCCAAGATCATGAATGTTTGTTGAGGTCATGAATAAATAGGCTATTCCATGCCATAGATACTAATGCTGACTGGTATCACAGTTATATATTTGTTAAAGCAAGATCTGGGGTTGAATCCTAGGGTCCTAACCTGCCGCGGGTAGGTAGAATATACACTAGAGTACCCCTACAACCTACCCTACCCTCTCTTAGTCGGATACCCTAGGATAGGTATAAGGTAGACAGAGGTACCCTAGGATATGCCCTACCTACTCGGAGTAGTGTAGGGTACCCGGGTATCCCTAGAAACCAACCTCTGACCCAGGCAACATTGGATATTTTTCAATAAAATAGTATCAAATTAATATGCATTCTTCTATATTGTAGTGCTTTTCTAAAAACAGTTATAATCCTCAACTCTCTGTTAGACCCTATCAGGTATCTTGTTAAAAATCTATTAATCAGCAAGTCTAATTGATAAATTTTCTTTTATGGTAGCTAAATCCCTGTCACAAACCGACCATGTGCTGAGTTTTGTGGGATGTTCACTGTCTTGTTGCCAAACGAATGTCACCCGGCTGCAAAGAAAAATTTGTTCGATTGGAGCCGTTCACTTATTACGTAACGCTTTTAAGGGGAGGGTGGGTCTGAGATTTTGTGAGAAAATTTTTCCTCATGGAAATTTTGTGACAAAGGGGGAGGGGGGGTCTGAAAAGTTGTTTTTTGCGTTACGTAATAAGTGGACGGTCCCATTCGACAGGAATTGTTCTTATTCAAATACAAATTTATCTTTAACTAGACAAATCGAAGGCATCATCCATTCAATTCCCAAGAAAAATTGGACGAAGAGAAAACTGCAAAGAAGGAAACGAGAAACTTTTTTATGTGTCGAAAAAAGTTCATTTTAGAGAGAAAAATTGAGATGTTTTGATTTTTTCATTTTTGTGCTTTAGACTTTCAAGGTTCTTTTGAGAAGAAGAACAACTTCAAAAATAAGGCCAGTTAAGGGATCGAGTGACAAAGAAAAGCTGGAAAAAAACTTTTGATTATTAGAGTAAAAAGTTTCTTAATTAAATAAGCATGTGACAGATATCGATTTTTGTTTGTGAGACTCTAAATGAATTTAAAGTGCTTGATAGCATTATTTTGTTTTCAGCCATGACTGTCATAAAGTCGACAATTATGTGACAATAGCAAATGAAACCAAGTCGATTGCTTTTATGATTTCGATTATGAGAATGTTCTGTTGTGCTTGTGACAATAATTGTCAGTAGAACAAGAACTGATTGGGTGTTTTCGGTAAACTTAAATGACAATTGGATGCTTTCAGGTTCAAATATTGAGGTTTAGTTGCAGTTTCCATGTTAATTAAATGAAATAACGTGCCAACTAATGTGACAGATTTTTTTGGTCTAATAAACATCTTTGTTGCTGTGACTGCATCGAGAAGATTCTTCAATATTTGATGATAGTACAAAACATTTTTTATGAAATCTTCACTAAAATTCTTATTTCAAAGCCTACTTTTTTATGAACATAATCAAACTCAAATATTCTAGATTTTTTTTAAATATTAAATTTTACAATTCATAGTAAAATTTTCGTCAACAACCAAATTGTAAAATTTAACGATGATCATTGCTAAAAATTTTATTGAAAAAAATAACAATTTGATTGTAGAAATTAACAATTTAAATTGTTAAACGGTCACCCATCCAATTACTAAATAAAAAATTTTTTGTTTTACTTTTATCGTTCTTACCAAATACTTTACTGCACATCTGTAAATTATTTATAGATTTTATATGGCAAAAAGGATAAAACTTTTTTAAAATTAGTTAATTTAACTAAAAGAAACTCATTAAAAAAATGCTAATCACACTTTAAATTGAATTTCATTGTCAGTTAATAGAAAAAATGGGGAAAAATTAATTAAATTAACGAAAATTAATTTACAATGACAACTGTTAATTTTAATATTTGCATTGTTACTCATAAAAAAAATTAATTAAACTTTTTTAAAATTTTGTAATTATTTAAGTGACAGGGGCGAACATTAAATAATATATCATATTTAATTCTGAATATTCTTATCTCGAGACTAATTAAGTTATTTAAAATTTATTGTTAACAATGTCCATAGTTAAATTAACAATCTCCATTGTATAGCCGTGTCATACAGGACGTAACGGTCAACGAGGGGAAGGAAGCTAGGAGAAGAGAGTCAGAATTGAAGTTGGAAATCATAAACACATGAATTGAATAATAAAAATTATTTTGTGGATTAAATACAAAGTATAGTCAATAAATTAGTTGATATTTTAGTTCATAGATAAAACATTTAGTACATATATTAGTTGATATTGATTAGAAAAAGTCGAAAATTGATGCTTTTTCTGAAAGCACATGAGTTTTGGACCACGTGAAATTTATCATAGACATTATACATATTTAGAATTAGATGTGGGCCGAAATTCAAGTGAAAATCCAAGATTAGTACAGTCATTGACAGTTTACAGAGCATTTGATCCAATTGTGAATAGTTTTCGACCTATAGTAATACCAATAGTTCAGATTTTTGACCCATTTCGCGAGATTGATTTTCATTCGAGACAACCCATAATGACAAATCCAGTTCCAAACAACTAATTTTCCATTTCTGAACCCCCAACGCTGCTGCAATTGTAGCTCTACATTTGAATTGTTAATTGATAGTAAAATTCTGTTTAACAAAAAATTCTCGTTAAAAAAATTCTCTCATACAAATTTAACAATTTCAAACCAGTCCAAGTTCCATCTTCAAGTGCTCATATCTCGGACCACGCAACTTCAAAAAATTTAAAAAGGTTGTTTTTGTGCTTTCACAAAATAGCACAAAAAATCCACATTATAGTGTATCACTTAACTCTTTAGGTCTCCGTTCTACTTCACGGACACAGCGGCGATTACTTGATTAATTTGGAAGTCTTTGGATTTATTTGCCAAGTGATCACTGCTTCGTATCGATCAGGGGAAGAGTGGTATGAGTTCCTCCTTTGTGAACAATTTTCTTCAAATTGTTGGAGTCGTAATAAATATGAAACGTAATAAGTAAATAACCTCAAGCTTACAATTTAGCCAGTAAATCCTTTTATCAAACAAATTAATTGAAAAATTGTCCACAAACTCAGTATTTCAGCCAAGGATTATGGATGGTGATTGAAAATTCGAGTTCGAATTTTCAATCACTTTTTTTTAAATGAGTTTGTGCGGGAAAAAATTTCGAAATTTTTTTGTACGTTACAAAATTTTACAATTTCTTGTATTTACAGCTTTCAACTCAATTTAATGCTTCAACTTCATTATGTTTGAAGTTAATTTACTTAGATTAGTCTTCGTTTTGTCCATATAAAGAAGAAATCAAAAGATTTTGTGTCACAAAATTTTTGACTGTAAACAAAACAAACTTGTTTACATTTTTTGGAAAAAAAAATTTGTTTGCAAATTTATCGCTTATTTGAGAGATAAGTAAAGTCTAATTAATTGTAAAACATGCTTTATAGTTTGATAATGCTGACTAAACACGTAATTATTAAAAAATTTGTCTCAAAAGTGTTAATTTTTGAGATTTACAAAAAATTCAAATTTCGAAAAGTTCGAAAACAAATCCGAAAAAAGTTGCGGGAAAATTTAAATATTTTTCGGTTTAACGGAAGACCACTTGATCCATAATCCTTGGTATTTCAGTTCTTTTTTCCTGGCATCTACAACCAGGTCTACAACATCACATACATTTTCATTTGGATTTCTGTTTTACTTGAAAAATTAAAAATAATAAATAAATTCGAGATGAGGTTTCAACAGAATTTAAATAATTGAGATAACTTTCATCTCAATAATCCCTAATCCTCCAGTCAATGAATTATTAAGCCACAAAACTCGGAAGCACTTTATCAACTCATAAAATAAATTTAATCCACAAGAGCAGCAACAAAAAATAATGAACAAGCCATAAAGCTAATCAACAAACTGAACCGAATTGAACCGGTAAGTTTAAAATTATCCAAATATATTTTATTCATAGACGAGAAAGGGGTCGTTCGCAAATTACGTCACGCTTTTAGGGGGGAGGGGGGGTCAAAGAATTTGTGACAGTCCAAACAAAAGATTTTTCTTTCTTTGGAAAATTTGTGACAAGGGGGGGGGGGGTCGAAAAAGTCGTTTTTTAGCGTGACGTAATTTGCGAACGACCCCAAACCGAATTTTCCTCTTATGTGGTTTTACTGACAGTACTTTTCATGATGCTGAATTTTATAGAAAAAAAGATGGAAATAGGAATGAATAACAGGAAAAGGAGTATGAAATTTTTAAAGATGAAGGGATATAGCGCTCTTGGCTTGAACTTGACCTTCATACTGGATCTTCCTTTTGAAAACCATAGTCTCGGCCATTGTCTTGGAATAAATAATGAATCTATGATATCTGAAGCTTATACGGCTTCACACCAAGAAAAGACAGCTTTATAGGTACTCCTGTTATTATTGGATATGATAAGTGGTATTAACAGACCATAAATTATCATATCTCCATTCGGACTCCATTTCGAAGAAAATGCAATTAAATTAAAATCCCCGAGATAATTTCAATTACTTAATCTTATCGTTATGCCTCCAAAAAATATTGCACTTGAAATTCCTCAAAAATTGTATAAATTCCAATTACGTTTGCTTCTGTGTCAGTAGCTAAACAACCGTCAAGCAAAAATGAACCAAAAAGTTATATTTTTATTGTCAATTTTTATAATTTCAACCTTCGCTGAGTCGGAACGCATTGCTGGTGGAAGCATAGCATATCTTGGTCAGTTTCCATATCATGTTAAAATTGAGCCATCAACTGGAAGTTTTAGACAATTATGTGGTGGTGCACTTATCAGATACAATTGGGTCATAACAGTTGCACAGTGCATATTCAATGTAAGAGATGTTATTGTTCGACTTGGTGTTATTGATCGATTAACTGGACCAGAAGGGGCTATTTTTTGGGTCCAAAACCGTGAAGATATTATTGTTCATGAACATTATCGTGGTGATTCTGTGAATGCGGAGTTTTCAAATGACATTGGATTGATCTACTTAAGGGGTGCGAGAGAAGACATAATAGGCACAAAGATTAATAACACGATAGTAATCAACACTGTTTCACTTCCACCAAGTAATTACTTAAATGTTGAGAATAGAGTAGGAATTGTTACTGGATTTGGATTCTATGAAGATGGTGAGCAAGCTTTACAATCAATGAAGCTTCGTTTTGTAGCAATGATGACTATTCCTCTGCAAACTTGTAGGCATTTTCACGGAACCACAAGAATCACAGGCGGTAACCTTTGCACGGATACAACTGGCGGTCGATCGACATGTATTGGAGATGAAGGTGGTCCATTTGTCACTAATATTAATGGCACTGAAACTGTTATTGGTCTTGCCAGCACAACATTTTCTCAATGTACTATAGGTCATCCAGCAATTTTCACAAATTTAGTGTCACATTATGACTGGATTATGGAAATTATCGATCGACCTCCTACTACTGTAGAACCACCAATTACACCTCCCGATAATGGCAGCAATTGTAATTGTATTTGCAACTGTTATACTTGTCCTGCCAAAGGAGAACCCATAATACCATTTGATGATGAGCCAAAAACTAATAATTTCTGGGATAAGTGATTTTCGATAAGACGTCATTATGTAAATTGAAGTATAAAATTTTCCAGAGTTCAAAAATAAAATGAAAATTTATCAATTTGTTCATGACGCTCGTGGTATTTTTCCTAGGCCAGTCCAAGAAAAATTTTCCTTTCTTGTTTGAGTTCTAGCATGTAAATGACAAAATCACAAAAGGTGCATCACCTCAATCAATTTTGTATCTATGACAGTCTTGACTCGATTTAACACGAAAAATGAAGTTTCAAATGCACTGTTGTTATTATTTTATGTGATAAGTGGCATTAACAGACCATAAATTTGAAATTCATTTCGAGGAAAAAGTAATTAAATTAAAATCCCTGATTGAATTTTAATTACCTAATCTTATCGTTAGGCCTTCTGTTTATGACCAATTTAATCCAAAAGATATTGCGCTTAAAATTCCCAAAGAAAACAGCACGGTGTATAAAATTCATTTACTTTCGCTTCTGTGTCAGTAGGTAAGCAACCGTAAAGGCAAAAATGAATCAAAAAATTTTATTTTTATTGTCAATTTTTATAATTTCAACACTTGCTGAGTCAGAACGCATTGCTGGTGGAAGCATAGCATATCTTGGTAATTTTCCATATCATGCTAAAATTGAGTCATCGATTGGAAGTGTTAGACGTTTGTGTGGTGGTGCACTTATTAAATACAATTGGGTCATTACAACCGGACAGTGCATATTCAATGTAAGAGATGTTATTGTCCGACTTGGTGTTGTTGATCGATTAACTGGACCAGAAGGGGCTATATTTTGGGTCCGAGAGCGTAAAGACATTATTATTCATGAAGATTATTATGGTGATCCTGCTAGAGTTGAGTTCTCAAATGATATTGGATTGATCTACTTAAGGGAAGCCACAGAAGACATAATAGGCACCATGATTAACAACACGATAGTAATCAACACTGTTGCACTTCAACCAACCAATAATATAAATCATGAAATATTTGGAGTTGCTACTGGATTTGGATTCTATGAAGATGGTGATAATGCTTTGCAATCAATGAAACTTCGATATGTATATCTGGGGACTATTCCTCTTGATGATTGTAGAGCTTATCACGGAACCACAAGAGTCACAGACGGTAACTTTTGCACAGATACAACTGGCGGTCGATCGACATGTATTGGAGATGAAGGTGGTCCATTTGTCACAATTATTGATAATAAAGTAACTGTTGTTGGTCTTGCTAGCACAACATTTCCTCAATGTACCGTAGGTCATCCAGCAATTTTCACAAATTTAACGTCACATTATGATTGGATTATGGATAATATCGATCGACCTTCTCCTACTGAAGATCCACCAACTACGCCTCCTAATAATGACAACCGTTGCAATTGTGCTTGCCACTGTCATACTTGTCCCGTTAAAGAAAATATAACCCCATTCCAAAATTTCTGGGATATATGATTTTCGATACAAAAATGAAAATTCAGTTCCTTGTAGAATAAAGTTTTATGCTAAATAACAATAAAAGTTTAAAAATTTAAAGAAAGTCCTCGTGTTATAGATTGAGGGACTTCAGCGCATTTTTGTGTTAGCGATCAGTATTTGATTAGCAAAGTACTGCGTATTAAATAAGTCAATCATGAATATTTTGTGAATTAAATAAATTCGACGGCTCGATAACGGTTTTTTGGCATTCAAATTTTCTAACGGTCAAAATATATTTGAAAATTTTCCGCATAAATGCACTTAAAAATCATTAATTATAGTATAATTAACAATTTGCACGGTGAATTTTCATATAATAAAATGGTTTGACTTTTAACGGTTTTTTGGAATTCAAATTTTCTAACTATCAAAATATATTTGAAAATTTCCCCTTAAAAATCATTAATTATAGTATAATTAACAACTTTGCGGTCTATTTTCATATTTTAAAATGGTTTGTCATTTAACGGTTTTTTGAATTTCAAATTTTCTAACGGCCAAAAAATATTTGAAATTATAGAGGTAATGTTGAAATTATAGAGGTAAAAAAAATTTTGACAGGTTACACCGTATTAAAAACAAAAAATCATTAATTATAGTATTTAACGATGGTTTTGAGCTTTCTAATTATTCGATACGCCAATAACTCGATAAAACGGAGCTATTGCAAAAAACTAGAGCTCTATACGATGTCTGGTTGCTTCTATCTCGTAACACAGCCGAGCAAACAGCCGAACAGACAAAGTGCATTATTAAGCTAACTTTTCGAAACAAGTTTCAAAAAATGCGCTAAAAATTAAGTTAAATTGCTTAAATACTGCTCATTACTGCAGTTTGTAGACCTTTTTGATTGAAACTAGTATGTGCCACTCGGATTTTGAATTAGAAACAAATAAATTTGGCGACCCTCAAAAACCCTAGAAAATTGAAGAATTTTTGGGGGGGGGGGGGAGGTTGTGGGTTGTTTGTACCACAAACTTAAAAGAGCTCAAAAGAACGTTGACTTAATGACGGCAAATAAAAAGAAACAGTGATCGATACATCTATGACAGCTTCGTACCGGTTTCACAAAAATTATCATATCTCAATTCTGATTTCAATTCACAGAAAATACAATTAAATTAAAATTTTCGCGATAGTTTCAATTATTTAATCTTATCGCTAGGTCTTTTGTTTATAACCAATTTAATCCAAAAGATAATATACTTAAAACTCCTCAAAGGTGTGTATAAATTCCAATAAAAACTCGCATCTGTGTCAGTAGCTAAACAATCGTCAAGCAAAAATGAACCAAAAAGTTTTATTTTTATTCTCAATTTTTATAATTTCAACATTGGCTGAGTCAGAACGCATTGCTGGAGGAGACGTAGCAGCTCTTGGTCAGTTTCCATACCACGCAAAAATTGAGTCATCAATTGGAAGTACTAGACGTTTGTGCGGTGGTGCACTTATCAGATACAATTGGGTCATAACAGCTGGACAGTGCATTTATAATGTAAGAGATGTTATTGTCCGACTTGGTGTTGTTGATCAATTAACTGGACCAGAAGGTGCAATTTTTTGGGTTCAAGATCGTAATCATATTATTGTTCATGAAGATTATCATGGTGATCCTGACAGAGTTGAGTTCTCAAATGACATTGGATTGATCTATTTAAGGGATGCGACAGAAGACATAATAGGCACCATGATTAACAACACGATAATAATCAACACTATTTCACTTCCACCAAGAAATAATATAAATCTTGAGAATAGAGTTGGAATTGTTACTGGATTTGGATTTTATGAAGATGGTGATCAAGCTTTGCATTCTATGAAGCTTCAATATGCGATAATGACAGTTATAAATCTCTATTACTGCAAAGCTTATCACGGAACTACGAGAGTCACAGGTGGAAATTTTTGCACAAACACAACTAGTGGTCAATCTACATGTACTGGAGATGAAGGTGGTCCGTTTGTCACGTTAGTTAATGCTATACCAACTGTTGTTGGTCTTGTTAGCACAACATTTTCTCAATGCACTGTAGGTCATCCAGCAATTTTCACAAATTTGGTGTCATTTTATGATTGGATTATGGAGAAAATCCATCCGTAGATCTACTAGCAGTAAATTAACTTCTTCAATAAAGGTTCGTTTAGCTATTATCCAATATTGTGAGGTAAAATTTTCTTCTAAATAACAAAAAAAGTAAAATAGTTTAAGTAAAATTAGTATTGATCAATGTATCAATGATACTATTTAAGAACTGCTCATTATTGTAGTTGCGAAATAGCAGGGGCATACCCAAGGGGTAATCCACCTCAACGAAAATTTTATTCAAGTTGGAATAAGTACTTATTTCTGATTGAGACCAGTAGTGTAGTCAAAGTAAAATAGATAATAAAATGCCCTCATTCTGTTTAGATTTAAATTATCTAAGGTTTCTAGACCCAAAATACCTTCATATAGGAGGCTACATCTTCAATAATCATGGATACATCCCTGATTGACCCAATTTGAAGGAATTAAATAAATTATAGCTTTTTTTGTATTTTCAGTTCACTCTAGTAACAAAAACCATTAAAAAGTTAGTCAAAAACTAGCTGCGACTAACTTTTGGATAGCTTTTAACTAATTTTTAAATGGTTTTGGTTACTGAGGTCATATAATTTAAAAATATCAAGTTAATCAGTCACGTCTAGAATCCATTGTGCCACTGTCACTGCTGAACCATCAGACTAGATCAGTCAAATACGAATACAGACGTAATCCAGACAAACTGCATACAATATCTAAAGAAAAATCATGTTAGACTTACCACCACACAAAAAAAATATGTTAAAAAGTGGAAACAGGAGTAATTGGCCATGATAGAGTGAAAAAGCCAAAAGCTGCACTCAATTTTTAGACTCAGCTGTTCATTCACTTTATAGCTATCAGAACTATTGAAAAAAAAAACTCCCCACAATTAAAATTAGTAGAACGTGATGCGAACCTAATGAAATCGATGTTAGGAATGAGACAATAAAAATTTCTCGGTTGGTAATCTTAAACGATTTTTTGGGGGTGCTGGATGAAAAGTTAATTTTGAGTTTAAATGGTTTTATTTAGTTGCGTCTATGATATAAAATGAAATTCAATATTAATTGGCATTTAATACCTTTATCTTTATTGAAATGATGTCTATATCTAAAATTAAATGAGTAGCAAAATGTCTTTATGGCTTCTGTCTATAAATTGCCCATAATGCAGATGAGAGTGGGGGATTATTGAGGGGCGGATGCTAAAAGATTGCCTTAATAACTATTTCATGTTATAAAATTTTGAAAAGGCAGAGAATGAATATGAAAATTTTCTCTCTTTTGGGATTTTAAAAACTTTTCATCATCATTCGGGATTTCCTTATTTTGAGGCATATCCTTGATTATGTGGGATACGTATGATTTTAGTAAATGGAATCTTTTTAAATAATGATTTTTGTAAGCTTTAGTAGAATAATATATTGAAATTTCCATGAATTTAGTTCTTGTTGGTATAAATAAACTGCACATTTGTAATTAAAAGTGACTTAATGTTTATTTAATAAAAGACGATGTTGTCTCATACGAGTTATAATGAAAACTAACTTTTACATAGAGAGGGGAAAACAACTCAAAAAGGGGAAGTCAACTAATTGTTGTTGCTCTTACAATTCAAATATAAAATGACCGTTGATATATTCTCAATAGTTCTGGATGAATATTTACTTATGTACTTTAAATCTTTATTATTCATGATGTTCAATATTTAAAGATGAGGAGCCTATAATTGTTAATATGAGAAAAACTTATTATTCTACAGTAAATTAGAACTTAAGAAATGTTTTTAAGAAAATTTATTTTAAATAAAAAAATTCTATCTAATAACCCCCCCCCCCCCCTCTATTACGTCTATTTTAAAATATACTTTGATCCACTTTATTTACTTTAAGAGTCGAAAAAAGACATTAATAACCTTTACTTTTAAGTATACTGTTTGGTTGGCAGCCGTATGGTCATCATTTCAAAGTATGCTGGTCGAAAAAGGTGTTCAAAATATTTTAGAGACATTGAACAGCAGTCTAATAGTCGCATCACTTTCAGTATTAGCAGCAATGCTGACCCAACCCCTCTGATAAGCATAAATAATAATTACAAAGCTAAAAGCCAAGTACTTAGTCAAGAGACCGTGTCAAATATGAAGCAAACAAACAACTTTGAAGAATAATAAACGTTCAATTAAGAAGCAGCAACAGAACTTTTCAATTTCTTAATCATTTATTTTCCATCTTTCGTTCCTCATCATCGTCTTCTTTCATTTTCTTCCTCTTTTCCAAACAATAATCACTTATTTCTCAGTTTAAATCTTGTAAATGTCCAACAAACATTTTCAATTCATTCAAATTGTTGTAGGAAGAAGAATAAAGAACAATAAAAATAACAAAGGAATGAGGAAGACAGAAGGAAATGATTCAATAATTGAAGATTATATTGTTGCTCTCATCCATTTATTCAATTTCCATTCAAATTTTCATTGTTCGGAGAATGGAGCAAGTAGAAGGAGTAAAAACTTTATGGGTGCCGGAAAGCAATTACAAAACTCGAATCATACACAGACATGCTACATGTCCATGGATATATAGCCGAACGGTACCGCAACATAAATTATTTTCAATCGAAAATTATTCAATAAATGAACATGAGAAATGTTCTGGATGGCCATTTTATTGTGACATTAGTCGATGACATAAAGGCATATGAAATGCGTTTAATAAGCTATAATAGGTCATTAGCTCGTAAATATTATCATTTGTCTGCAATCAATTAATGTCGTGTGTCAAATTCATTCAATTACTATTTAATTGATGGCGTTTTGTGAACTGAAAATAAGTTTTTTTTATTGCTGTTGCCTGAATAGATAGCTGTGACGGTTTAAGTCCTGTTAAATGGTTTAATAATTTAAGGGGTAGAGGATGTCATGAAGTTGATAAATTCCATTGTCTCCACCAAAACCTAGAAAATCGAAGGAATTTTTCCTGAACGATATTGAATTAATTAACGATATTGAATTAAGGTTAAGGGTGTTCTAGTCCTCAAATGCACTTGGATGCCTCTATAATCCTGATCTCTGTACTCTGATAATGTCCAAACTATCGTCAGATATTAGAAAATGATCTGTATTTTGCTAACATGCCAATCGTGTTGAGCTGTTAACGGAATTTTTCACATAATCACTAAAAGATAGATAGCTAGCAGATAGATAATGCTGTGGTCACTTTTAAGGGATACCTGGGGTACCATACCCTTTCTTGGGTAGGCAGGGTACTCCGAAAAGTACCTCCACCCTACTCCATTCCTTAAATACTTGTTTGTTACTCCTTTGTTGGATTGATTCTTCCCTTATCTTTGAATTTAATCTGAGCTGTTTACCCTGAAGAGGTCTTATTATTATAAGAGGGGAGGAGAAGTCAAAAAACTATTTATTCAATTAGGCAGGGTCAGGGGCGTATCCAGAAATTTTTCGAGGGAGGGGTTTTGAAATATTTTTGTATGGATGGAGAATTTAAGGGGGATTTTAGGACTTTTTGTATAAAAAGCCCTAAGAAATTGAAAAAATTTCCCAAAAAAGGTAGGGGTTTTGACCCCTAAAACCCCTCCCTGAATACGCCCCTGGGCAGGGTCATCAACAGAAATATTTCGAGGAGGATATGCTACAAATGTCCCTCTGGCGACGTGCCTGCAGTTATATAATAAGGAAACGACTCTTTAGAAGTTCCTTTATATTAAAAGATCCCGGAAACAAGACTTCGAATCAAATTATTATTTGTATACGCCTACTTAGTTCCATTTCTCAATTCATGTTATAAATTAAATTTTCCTAGAAAATATTTTCAATCAATCCACAATTGTCAATATTTTGAATAATAACAAGTGTGCTATCGATATTCAATACATTTTCACCGCATTCTCACACTTCACGCTTTTCATTTTGTTGTGTGAATGAATTTCACACTAATCCATATAAATTTCAATTGATATTTATCGACATTTACACAATTGAATTAAATAGCTTTTGTATATTGAAAATTTATTCAGCTTTTATTGACATGACATGAAAGTCTTCTTTTTAACGTGATTTGTTTATGATTCGGATGTGTTCTACTTTGTTATTTATGGATGTCGGTTGATGGATGTGACAATAATAATATTTATGAATTATTTTTACAATTAAATAAGCCCTAAAATAATGGGGGGGGGGGGCTGTCGAAAATTCAAGTTTACGTATCCTGACGTCTAAATTAAGAGGATTTGGATACTACAAGGGGGGGGACTTTACTAAGCACAGCAGACACATCATTAAATCACCAATCAATAAGCATAAATATATGAAAATATAGGTATTAATTTAAATAACATTAAATTGCGCAATAAAACTGGATGTTTTAAATCACTAATTTTAAATTCTGGGTGTTATGAGGCATTGTTCAATGACTTTGAATATCCCCGTAGATGTATCTGGACTACTAAAAGGCTGATCAATACATGGCACATGAATAAAAAGTGCTCTTGATGGATCTTTATCTAATGATTTTAAGTATACATATCCACAAAGGTATTGTCCTACATCACATGATGCTGTAAACATATTACAGTGAGTCTCGTTTAAGGATCTCGTTATTTTATCGACATCAATTTTAGTTTCTAGTCGATGACACTTTCCTGAATTTTCAAGGCTCACAACTGGATCACAAAGTGTTTTACAGCAAAAATCTTTCGACATAAATCCATTTTTTGCGCATTTTTCTAAGTGAAGCTTACTAGCACTGCCATGAACACCTACATGAACTACTAATTCTGGATTCTTGGACCATATTTCCTCAACTTTCTGGTCAACATCATCATATTCTACAGCAAGTTGTATTTTTTCTATGTTATAATTTTTCTCATCAATTTTGATCTTATTTGGAAGCATCTGGACTGCTTCCCAGCTTGCATTCTTCTCTTCGTGACTGAAAATGTTGTTAGGTAATAGAAAAATCAATAAAAATTGAGTATTTTGAGCTACTTACCCCACAAAAACATCATAGCCAGTAACAACAACTAATTTTTCGTCCATAGCTTTTTACCGTCTCTTTGTGTCTATACACTGGTGACTATACTTTAAAGATAATTTTTTTAAAATGATAAGTATGGCAAATAAAATTTAAGCTCTTATTAAGCAACAAGGCACTTTTTTCTCTTAAAATTTTAGTGATTCATTACTTTATTAATAAATTGATATTACAATGTAGTTAATTATATACTTTATAGCTGAAAATACACACATACAAAGTAAAATGCTTTATCGATGGAATTCCTTGCAATTTATCCCATAAAGTTAACAACTACTATATGAAGGACGATGTGAGCGAATATAAAGTCAGCAAATCCTCTTTCCGGTGAAATTCCAACAAACTGTGCCTTATTTTGTGGATTTGATTGTAGACGTAGACAGACTGGATGTTTTGAAAAATTGAAAATTAGTATTCTGGATTATTATTAGCACTAAATTAATGACTTACCAGCAAGAATGAAGCAACTAACGGTAGAGATGAATCCAGAAAGGAAGGAATTGAATGGGAAAGTGCCGACTAAACAACAATAAGCAAATTGAAGAATTCCGGTCAACAAAATGTACACTAAATATGCATCTACAAGCTTCAGCTTCTTTGGAGTGTTGTTCTTATATTCGTCGAAGAATTTACCGACTACTGTCTTTAATTGAACCATTGTTAAATGCTTGCTTTATGCTTAATTTATTAAAATTTAGTTTTAAACACGTATCCGAAGAAAACAATTATTTTTCTAAACATCCCCAAAATTTCAAATTTGTTTCGACTGCTACACATAGTTTGCTCATAACGGTCTTTTAAATTTCAAATACATCGCGTTTTCTGGTCGTAAACAAAAGCATTGAATAATTTTCACAAAACATTAAATTATTTAATTAACGATGAGTTCGCGATGGTATCCACTTTATCAACGTGGTAATCCACAACTACGTGTATTCCTGCCTAACTTCTGGATGAAAATCGTCAAGACACCAAATCAACAGCCTGGTAATGTCGTCTGCTTTGAAGTTTCTCCGCAAATGGTAAGGAACTGATGAAAATTACTACAATTAACTGTTTATACTGATTAATTTAATTATTTTTAGACTAAATATGATATTAGGCAGTATTTAGAAAAGATTTATAAACTTCCAGTGGTAGCAGTAAGAGATCGTATAGCAATGGGAAGATTTAAACGAGAAGAGAGGAACGGATATATAATCAAGGAAGAAGATTCCAAATTGGCTTATGTGACATTTCCAAAGGAAGTAACATTCACATATCCAAATCTCTTTCCAGAAGAAAATGAGACAAAGAAGAACCTTAAAGATGATGAAAAGTCACTGGATCAGGCAAAAGATAGATTCAAAGAATTCTGCAATAGAAATAGCAAACGTCGTGGATTACCTGGATGGTATTCAATTTAGTTCTGTAATAGGATTTATAGTATAATAAAAGAAACAAATTTTATGTCTTAAATTTCATCGCTTTATATTTTCATCAAAAGTTTCAGAAATTACATTTTAGTTTCCAGTTTGTGCTTCTGGAAGTGTTCTGATGATATCTGAGTCACCAGCGTCTGTGATTGACAATGTGCAGACACGGAAGTATCTACCGCAAGCTGTTCCCAATTCAATATTGTTGCCATTGTAATGATGAACTCCGGTTTTAGCCAACATAGCGTAATATTCAATCTCTGATTTTCTATTGGAATGAATTTTTAAGCATTAAACGACGAGTTCCGAGAATGTTGGAAATCATATGATGCCATTTTGTTGAGCCCGAGTCCAATTTACTCCATAGCTTTCCAATTTTGTTAGGAATCATACTTCTCAGTCAACAAAATGACTCCATATGATTTCCGTAGACGATTTGTGGACGAATGGAATGCTACTTCTCAGTAAATCATTTCCATCCAGTTCCATCACGAACGATTCTTACCTCAAATGTGGAGTATTGTTAGCGATGATGACCAACTTAGCCTTTCCTTGACGGAGAGTCTTCAATGTCTGCTTATATCCCAAACAGAACTTTCCTGATTTCATCACCAAAGCCAAACGGGCATTGATGGACTCTAAAGCCTTTTTCTGTAAACATTAAATTGTAGAAAAACATTAGTTAACCTCGAAATTTTCATTTTCTGGATGTTCACAATTTATGAGTTAAATTACACAGATTTCATAAAGTAAGCAATGATAATTTAATTAATCATTCAAAATAAGTTAATTAAGCGAAAATCACGTTGACAAACTCATGGAATGTGATCACAATTAATTAAAGTACAAAATATAGACTTACTTGCTTCTTTTGTGTGACCATTTTGATGAGTTAAAGAATTAAGCGTTCTTAATTGCTAAATAAGACACAACAGAAATTGAAATAATCACTAAAATGTATTTTATTTAAGGAAAATTGAGCAAGCACAACTCACCTGCTTAAAAACTTGAGGAGAAAAGAACGAGGATAGAAAAATACTCGATGAGTTCGAATTTTCGAAAATAACATGCATGCTTCCTAATTTAGCTTAATTAACGTGTATTAACACAGCTAGTCATGATAAATAGGCAAAGAAATGGATAACAAGTGATATAAATTAAATAAAACCGAGTTAAAGCATTTTCGAAAATAAACAATTTTCGAACAAAAAATAACGGCCGCAGAAAATTCAAACAAGCAGATTCGGATGTCACTGAAGTATCACGGCATAAAGTGTCCAATTACTCTGAGACTTTACCAGAATTAAAGAAGTATGACAGCATAAATTAATAAAATCAGCACCTGACACATCCAGGCACAGGAAGTAGAACGAAATTGTTTTTTTAGTTGACGCAATTAAACATAATATGGACTTAATCATGTCAAAGCTTCAGAGTGATTGGTGAGAGCATGCAGGCTGACTTAATGCACACTTTTTAGGCCCTTGCTGCAAAATCGAAAAAAGCCAATGAAAAAAATCTTCCAAGGAAGAAAAATTTTGTTAAATTAAATTATCTGTATTTTGTGTGTAAAAAATCAATTTGTGTCGACTATTGTCCTTTCTTTGGACAATATTCATTCGATATTGCATAAATTAAGTCGAGTGCATGTGATAAATGAGGAAATATTGAGTATTGAAAAAAATATTAAAATATAGGAGAGAAAAAAAAATTGTGACGACAAGAAAAATATTTTGCGAAGGAAAATATCCAATAAAGTGAAGAAGTGAATCATAGCAATTGCTATAAAAAGGATATCCTACTCAAAAGAAAGTGAATTAAAAGGAATTTAGTGTCCTTTTCGTCGTATCATCCATAATTCGTACCCAGTGAATAAGAAATAAATAAATTAAACATACAAGATGTCTATGGCCGGACAAACAATTAATGATCGCTTATTAGCAGCCAAACATTCTCTTGCTGGACAAGGACTTGCGAAATCAGTTTGTAAAGCAACGACCGAGGAGTTGATAGGACCTAAGAAGAAGCATTTAGATTGTAAGTAGCTGTTCTTATCATTCCACTTAAATATTCATTGATAAAATTCTATACACATATATGCGTACATCTATTTAAATTTATCGTGAATGTCTATTAATGTTACAAAGTGAATTTTCATTTAAAATGCCACGGTTGCCGCTAAAAAATAAAATTTTATTAATTCATACGTCCTTGAGCTTTCTAAACTCACTTAAGAAAGAGAGTATTGGTAACTGCGGTAAGCTCGCTCTGTGTGTATGGACAAAACAGTATTTTGTAATCAGCCTTAGACGAAACGTATATAGTAATATTATTAGTTATTATCCACGTTGCAATCTCCTTCCATTCATTGAAACTACTGCATTCTCGTTTCACCTGGTTTTTCTTATAAACAAACAAATTCAGACTCTACTTTTTACTTTTAAGTAAACAGATCAGCCTCTAAAGTCGAGAATATGATGATTTGCTATACATGTATTGTATCTTTTTATCTGAGACCAATAATCACTGAAACAGAAAAACTGGTGCAAGAGTCTGCTGTTTAATATTTTGATTATGAAGCTATCACTTTGCGGATTAAAGTATTGCTGGAATTTTTATTAGAATTTTAACGGATTCCTGAAATTTAAATGCTAACGGATTTTTAAGATTTGAATTTTTTTTCGAACTGAAACTTCGAAAAAAAAATTTAGTGTCACACCCTTTTATCGATTCAAAAATTACACAGCCGTTGAATTTTCTAATTATAATATGAACTTGTGTAATCTCAATTAACGAAAGTGAAATACACATGCGCTATGCAAATTCATTACTCCAACGCCTCTAGCGTGTTTGAAAACAATTCACTTACTATGTGATGAGTTAACACAAATTTTGCTCGTAATCTTGAAAAAATCAAAACAAATAATTTAATTCAATTATAAATCGTAGACAGTCATTCAAAATGAACATCATCAATTTCTTTTTTTACATAATCTCGTATTTGCCTAAACTTGTTCGAAAAACGCTATGAAGCACATCATTCATAAATTGTTGCTGTAAACTTGCTAAATAGCCGACAACAAAACCTATTAATTCCACCTCTTTTGGTTACTTGGACAACAGTAATTTTTATTTGTGAATCATACTTTATTGTTTTGTGTTGGGTGAAAATACAGTGGACATTTGATAAATTGCGAATTTATGTGCTTTCATGCAAAGCTGACGCAAGAAAATGTTGAAAAAATTGGATTTAAGGGATTATTCTGAACCTAATTGTTGGGGATTAGAATGACGTGCATATTTTGTGCAAACATCCACGAAAGCTTTTTAAAGTAATAAAAAATTACATCTCGAGAAATTCACACAGCACAAAAATAAAATCAGAAGAAGAGCGAATAAATTTATGATGAGATTTTAATTAAAGGCTTTTTGTTTATATTCAACCTTAAACAAAAATCTTGAATGCACGATTAATATTACTCATTTTTATGAGCTTAGTTTGAATTTTAATGGAAATTTGAGAAATTATTTTTATGGAAATTATTTCACTCTGCATATGGACAATAGATTGTTTATTGTAAAACGCCAATTGAGTGATCATAAACTGATCGGCATGAATACAATAAATTAATATAAATGATAAAGAATAATTATCAATAATATGCTGTTTTTATTTGGATTCAATGATGCAAAGAGAATTATACAGTCTCGTGATACTTTGTTGCCATGTCGGTTAGTGATCGAACGTCAGTAATTCCTTGAAATTTGAGGAAAAAAATTGTAACGGTTTTTTAATATTTAAATTGAAATGCTTCCAGTTTCCAGAAAAATTCCCAAATTTATTTTGAATTTCAAAAAACCGTTAAATTAGCAAATTATCTCAAAATTTTGGAATTATCACTAAAAATTCATTTAATCATACTTTTAGTCCTAGGAGATTCGATTTAATCCATAAAATTTTAAAAATAATTTTCAAATTGTCAAAATGTATCTTAATTTCTCAATTATTGCTAATATTCATCTGAGTGTATCCCTTGAAAAATGATTGATATGTCTCACACATGACACCAAAAAAATATTTATTAATAATTCAACTTTAATACATATATTACAACAATGGAAGATCATCTGTATCCAATTTATTTAAATTTTATCTCCCAAGCTGTTACTGAAAATATTCCAGCGACATTCCATAAATACAACGCAGTCATCGTCATGCAATCGACCGACATTAATATTGAAATAATTTTCAGAGAATAAAATCAACCACAAATATGTAATCCCTAATATAAATTTCTTAAGCCGGTTTGAATTTGCGTAATTATTGTATAACTAGTAAAATAATGAATTTAAAAATCTGCAATGCTCGCAAATGAAATGAAAAGTGAGGCGAAATGGAAAAAATTTTGTGAATAATCATGAGTTTTTATTTTATTACAAATCAGTTTTAATCTTCATGTAACTCTATCGAAAATCACGAAAGAAAAGAAGAATGAAAAATTATGTTCATAAATATTTCTCTCGCGCGCAGTGCTTCACGTACGATTAGATAATTTCTCATCACACTTAACAGATTAAGCACATGATAACTATCACTTACACTCGTCTAGGCTTTCATTGCACTGAGAATTATTGCTGTTGTTGTTGTCATCTTGCTGTTTAATTCAATTAAATAATAAATTGAACGATTATGCTGTGTATTACTTTTTCAAGCATTCAAGGAAGTTGAAGGAAATAGAGTGATGTAGTACATGAATGTAATAAGATTTTTGTGATCAATTTGTCAGATTCAATGTGTATTTTGGTAGAATCTGAAACGAGATTTTTAACGGTCAAAATAAATTCAAATTAAAAGTTTTAAAAAAATAACGGTCAAAATTTATTTGAAAAATAACGGCCGTAATAAATTCAAATTTAATGAACCAAAAACAAAAAGAAAATCCGCTACAATTCTGACAAAATGCACATGAGTTTCTTCTTCTTACTTTCCTTCATTCTTGCCATTCTCTCGCATTACACATTGGACATAAAACTTTAATTATTAATTATGTAAAAATGTCTGGTATAGCTTCATGTAATTGTTGACACAGAAGAAACACAAAAATAAAACTGGCAACATTGAATAAATTCATTTTCTGCTCTCTTTTTAATCTTTGTGACTCATTAGCCTTGTCTCTTTAATATAAATACACGATTCTTATGTTTACCTTTTTAAAGTACGATAGAAACGTAATAAAAGTAGAGTTTATGTTGATTAGACTTTGCAACATAGTGTATGCCATTGTCATGGATGGAACTGTGGAGTATTAAAATGATGAGTTTGTTTATCGTTGAGTGAAATGAAATTTTATTCTTGAGGGAATTAACTTGATGTCACATTTTCGAATGACTAATGGAATTGAATAGAAGAAATGAGCGTAAACATTAAATGGACTTTAAATTTTTGATGGATATGCTTTAAGACTTTTTTTTATGGAATATTGTTGCTGATTGAGTCGTAAAACCATACAACAGCTCTTTAGGAATTTTGGAATTTTAATTTTAGTTTTAATTTTCCCAAAACATTTGTAAGGTTCTGAGTTATCATAGAATTAAAATTGTATGGTTTTGAATTGAAATTGTAAGGTTCCAAAAAATAACATTTGTAGGGTTTTTAATTCATTTTTAGTAGGAATTGTATGGTTTTAGAACAAACTAAGCTGTTGTACGGTTTCAGTGTTAAATATTTGAATTTAAAAAATCCGTTAAATTTTTGTCAGTTCATATTTTAAATTTTTAACGCAGAGTTTCACAATATTAAGCGTTATTCATCATAATTATAATAAACAAAGCTTTTTGCAGCTTCATTGTTTATTTCAATTACATTCCCAGAAGTACAATTAAAGGTCTGAATTTTCCAATCGTATATCAATCAATAAACAATGTTATCATATTAATGCCGAACAATGTCAGCAATCATTGATACTGTATCGCTATCTAATGAATTATTCAGCATTTCCCTTGTTTTTTCATACAAGAATCGCAGAACAGAAAGAAATTTTGATAAAAATTAAAAATGGAAAATGTTCTTCCTGAACGACTCGTTGCATTTTACAACATTTTAAGTCTTATCGGAAATGTAGCAACAAAAATGAACAGAAAAAGCTATACGAAAAATGTTGTATGCGAGTGATCTCAGAGTCATTCATATTTTCGTATGCAATAAATTATGCACTTGTATTAATTTTCTTCTTAAAAGCAACTCGCAGTTGTTCCTTACGAAAATAATTTTTCGAAAAAATTACTGTAAATTCTTTGAGGTCGTTCACTTGTGACGTCCACAAAAAGTTGGATTTTGGACTGTTGAATGCAGGTTTGAGGGGGTTTAAGGATCAAAATAATCTTAGCTTAAATTTTTTTTTTAAAACTGCCAACGCCCCTGCCTGATCATCAACAACAGGTGCTCCATATAAATCCAACGTACGTCATTTTCAAAAGAACTCCATTTGTACCTAAAACTCGAAAAATATCTTTGACAATTGCGTTATGAGTAATGTGATTTTGCGTCACCTATCGCTTTACGACAGCAGATGATCGAAATGTTAATAAGCATGCGCAAACTTTGCCTCATACATGCTTTCAAATATTGAATGAACTTTTTTTTCTTCTCTTTCTGTGTTTCGAGGTTTTTTTTCTTCTCATTTCGTCGTGTTTGGCATTGAAAATTTGACATCGACATTTTCACACTTGACACAATTAATGTGAGTCGTGTGTTCATTATCTAGTTCTTTTGTTATTGTGGACACTGGCTGTTTTTGGGTAATAAATTTGCATTTTAATGATTAGGATGTTTCTAACTTTGCGGATGACTTTTGGTGTGTTGGAAGTTTATTATTCATTTGGATTTGTTTTTGGATTTTTTTTTAAAGTTTTAGTTATTAAAACTTGATTTTCGGAAGGACACAGAACGCTTTTTCTGCGTCTGTCTGCTTTTATGTCCCCTAAATATTTGAGTTTATGTCATTTCGACGTGGTTGTTTCCTTAAAATATGTTAACTGGAATTTTGAGCTCAATCTGATAAACAAACCTGTCTGATCGATCACTTCTTCTGCTTAAAAATCTTCCGGACTCTCAAATTTAAAATCTTTATTTTATTATTATTTTTCAAATAACTTTTTACCGTTATTTTTTCAAATATTTTTGACCGTTATTTTTTTAAAATAATTTTTAACCGTTATTTTTTCAAATATTTGCTGACCGTTATTTTTTCACATTTAAAAAATATATTAAATTTTTCATGAATTTAAACACATAGTTTTCGTGGATATTTCAAGCATACCTTACAAAAACAACAGACAAATCAAATAAATAACTCAAAATGAGTCACAAATTTAAAATAAATACAAATTTTCTATCAGAATTCATGACTATATGCTTCAAAAAAAGATTAAAAAAATAATTCAGCAGAATACAGCGACAAAGTAAATGCTTCACCGCGTTTAAGTGTCTCTGTGATTCTTATCAAGGCACAATAATTATAGTAGGTGCAACGACTGTTTATCACTAATGTATTAATTGCTTCTTTGTTCATAGAAATGGAGACATGAAATGATTTAAGCTGATTCCAGCATATTATTTGATGTAGCATTGAGAACTTATTCAAATACATAATAATATTAACATTTTCTGAATCCAATAGATAAGAAGTTGAAACGCCCACATGACGAGCAAGTAGTTTATCAGCACATTTTATTTTCAGTATGTTACCAAGTCTATGTGATTGTATTTCTGTATTTAATGACTATTTTCGCACAGATCTTTTTTTTTTATGAAGCAACTCACGAATTCATTCACTGAGCACTTCCAAATTATAAATCAATTTTCATTTTCAACGCTGTTGCTGAAATTCTTTCAATTTTCATTATTATTGTGTAATAACGCCTCAAATTGATCGGCGGTTCCCGTCAATTTTATGTTTTTTCTTGTGGAAAATTAGGTGTGGAGGTGTTGATTTGGGAAATTTGAGTAGACACGAAAATAGTAGGCTATTTATTTTTGGAGTAAAATGTGTCAGTAATGACTGGAAAATACGAAGAATCAAGATCCAGAACAACTAATCTTTTATCTATATCTTTGCCATTTCAACTCTACATCCTAAGCCCCCACACACAAACTTAATAAGCCGACCAACTGAATCAAACTCGTTCATGACCCTTTTCATTGCTTTCATACCATACCCATTTATTTCATGTCTAAAACGTAGAATTTCTTTTCTTTTATGCAATCAGATAAAATTGTTCATGCCATTCAGTCTATAATGCCGACATACATATGGAGCAAATGGCTGGTTTCTTTAAATTTTTTGGAATTTTCGTCAATCGAAAAATTGGCTTGCTTCTTATTTGCTGGTTTATTGAACTGTCTAGAGATTCAGCAGGTCAAATCATTTAAATATAGAATTTCCAATCAATACTTTTAAATTGCTTACTATGATTATATTTTCTAGATTACTCGAAGCTAGGCATTTTTGTACCTGTTGATGAATTATTTTGATTAATCTGTTGTCCATTTTGCTTATTTATTTTCATACAAATAAAATTTTCTGTATATTTATCTCTTTGTATGCTCTAATTGCCTCACAGGAAATTTGGCCCTTGTGTTTATTGACATGGGTGCTTGTTTACTCTGGATTAATTTATAATTGAATTTTCTAGCACATTTGTGAAAATCACTCTCGGGCATAATTATATCTTAACGAAACTGATATTCCTTAATTGATATTCACTTTAATGCGTCTAATTAAGGCTTAATTTAATTATTGTTAATGAATCTTTGCTGGAGCACTTTAATCTGTATCTGCTGTTTCTTTGATAACTTTGTTGGAATTCTAGAGAATTGATAATGAAAATTGTTGTTTTTTGCAGCGTTAATACAATTAAATTTAATAGGAATATAAATATTCATAATATATAGTCGTATTTTAAATTTCTGATCATTCTTGGAAGTTTCAGATTCTGGAATTTTAAACCAGACTTGCGTCATATCAAAAATCGACCGTTACAAGAAGATTTGAAAAATTTAAAAATTATTTTTCCGTTAAAAGAGAATAGTCATTAAAGCTTTAATTAAGCTTTGTGGAGCATTTAAATGACAAAATTCACTAAATCTTTTCATTTTTACGCCTTATAGGTGCTGTCAAGTTAGTTTTGAATCCTCAAAGTGATAAGAAATACTAAATATTAGCAAAAACAAAAATGTCAACAATGTGTTAGTGAATAAATTTCCAAAAAAATATTTTAGCGAAAAACTCTTTGATTTCACTAAATTTATGGTTCAAAAGATGATTAACACATTTAATTAACATTAGTATTTAATTCTAAGCTAGCTAATATTAATAAGTATTGTTCAAAATCATAAAATATGTGAATGAAAATTTTGCAATTACAACGGTCGAATTAAATTTGAATTTTCGTAAAGATTGTCGAATTTTTCGAACCCATTGTCGAATTTTTTCGAAATGATATGACGCAAGTCTGTTTTAAACTTTCTTAAAAAACCGTTAAAATTCAAATCTCAAAAATACGCTAAAATTTGAATTTACTGGAATTCAAATTTAAAATGTCCGTTAAAATTCAAAACGCAAAAATTCGTTAAAATTTGAATTTACTGAAATTTTCATTTTAATTCAAATTTAAAATGTCCGTTAAAATTTAAATCACTAATATCCGAGAAAAATCAAGTCAAAGGCAATTGCTGCTAATATTAACGATAAGCTTCAGTCCTACCAGCATCTATAATAAAGTAAGCATCGAGAAGCTTTTAATTACTCAGCAGTGACATTATAACTATAATATTTGCACTGATAACTTTTGAGAGATTTTTTGTCAAGATAGCAACAATAAAGTTACATTAATTGCTAATTTACTTCCGATTTATTATTTAAACTTACTTGACCTCCCTCGAAAGACGAGAAACGTGATAATCAAATCATCAAATACTATTTTTTCCCTACAAATCTTTAAGTGTAGCGCCGTATAAAGCACTCAATTTATGTGAATTAAGCAATACTTTTCCATTCATAAATAAATTAAGAGTCGAGCAAAAAAGGGCTTGAAAGCGGTAAGCATTAAAAAGCCAATGTCTTCTTTCCTTATGTATACTTGATAATCTTTATTTTCGGTCATCTTCTAGCCATGCTTTACACATTTAGAAAAGTTTAATAAAAATTTTTCCTTAAACATACTCAATCGCACTATATTCATCTACAAATTTCATTCAGAAAATTGAACAAAAGTATTTTTTTAAATTAAAGAAAATCTGTAATCGATTTGGATTGGAAATCTTGAGAATCATCTAGCTATAATAAAAAATTTTCAGATTCTCAAATATTTCCTTATCGATTCAATGTCTCCTTCCATTTTTTTCTCTTGAAAATTAATAGATACATTCACACACATGGTTTTAATTGAAGGATTCAGTTATTCTTGTTATTTATTATCGTCTATTGTTCTCGTGTTTTATAGCTTTTAATTCTAATTAATTCTTTTTATTCCAACTGATCTTTGTATCATATTTTTAATGCAATAGTTAAAGTAACTGGAAATATATATGATGACTGGTTAAATTTAATTCTTATCTTCCTTCTTCTCGCCGCTCTCCTCGCTTGGTTTACTGCCTGAACTCTGCTCACGCTCTGATGCCATCTAAAATGTCATAAATAAAAATCAATTAAAACTTCTGTATACATCCCTAGATTAGTCACTTTCAGCTTACCTTTTTGTATGCCATTTCGAAGAGTTTGAGTGATGATTGTTGAAGAGCGCCAGTCTCTTTGCGAACAAGATCTGGATCAGCATTTTCCTTATCGGCAAGCAATGTTCGTACTTTTGAAATTTCCTCTCGCAACTTATCGCATTCCTCTTTTGGCAATTGATCTTTGTATTCTTCCATCTTTGCTTCTGTGTCGTGGACTATTGATTCTGCCTGATTAACAGCCTCAATTCTCTCCTTCTTGACCTTATCGGCTTGTGCATACTGTTCAGCATTCTTAATCATATTCTCAATTTCATCCTTGCTGAGACCGCCTGATGATTGAATCACAATTTGTTGTTCCTTGCCGGTTCCCTTATCTCTAGCTGATACATGAACGATACCATTTGCATCAATATCAAATGTTACTTCAATTTGTGGAACGCCTCTCGGTGCTGGTGGAAGTCCAACGAGTGTAAATGCTCCAAGTAATTTATTATCAGTTGCCATTTCACGTTCACCTTGATGTACCTTAATTTCAACTTGTGTCTGACCGTCAGCAGCCGTTGAGAATACTTGTGATTTCTTTGTTGGAATTGTTGTGTTTCTTGTAATCAATCGTGTAAAGACACCGCCGAGTGTTTCAATTCCGAGTGATAATGGTGTGACGTCAAGTAAAAGAACATCTGTAACATCACCAGCCAAAACACCACCTTGAACGGCTGCGCCGACAGCAACTGCCTCATCTGGATTAACAGCACGTGATGGTTGACGACCGAAAATATCTTGAACTGTTTGTTGTACTCTTGGCATACGAGTCATACCACCAACAAGTAAAACCTCACCAATGTCTGACTTTGAAGTCTCAGCATCTGATAAGGCTTTCTGGCATGGTGCAATTGTACGCTTGATGAGGTCACCAACAAGTTTTTCCAATTCTGCGCGTGTCATTTTAAGATTCATGTGTTTTGGTCCACTAGCATCCATCGTGAGATAAGGTAAATTGATGTCTGTTTGGACTGCTGATGATAATTCACATTTTGCCTTTTCGGCTGCTTCCTTCAAACGTTGCATTGCCATAACATCCTTTCTGATGTCTAATCCTTGATCCTTCTTAAATTGATCGACTAAGTAGTTTACAATTGCATTGTCAAAATCTTCACCGCCCAACATTGTGTCACCGTTTGTTGACTTGACTTCAAAAACGCCCTTTTGGATTTCGAGAATTGAAATATCGAAAGTTCCACCACCAAGATCGTACACAGCAATGCTATATATGAATTAAAACAAACATTAGTATTAAGGAATTTCATGATACGACAATAAACTTACATTCTGTCATCACTCTTGTCCATGCCGTAAGCTAAAGCAGCAGCTGTTGGTTCGTTAATGACACGCAAGACATTAAGTCCAGAAATTTGACCAGCATCCTTTGTTGCTTGACGTTGTGAGTCATTGAAATAAGCTGGAACTGTAACGACTGCATTCTTAACTGGAGTATTTAAATAAGCTTCGGCTGTTTCCTTCATTTTAACTAATACAAATGCACCAATCTGGGACGGAGAATAAACTTTACCGTCTGTAGCTTGAACCCAAGCATCACCATTTGATGCTTTAACGATTTTATATGATAAATTTTTCATATCCTTCTGAATCTCTGGATCATCAAATCGTCGTCCAATAAGACGTTTTGTAGCATAGAATGTATTAGCTGAATTTGTGACAGCTTGACGCTTGGCTGGCATACCAACCAATCTCTCTCCTTCTTTTGTAAATGCAACATGAGATGGTGTTGTTCTGGATCCTTCAGCATTCTCAATAACCTTGGCCTGTTTGCCTTCCATTACGGCGACGCATGAATTTGTGGTACCCAAATCAATACCGATGACAGCACCTTTAACACCTTCAGATCTACATGATTCAATTTTTTCACGAGTCGTTGGAATGCGGCGATTATGTAAAAAAAAATCATTTTTGTGGAAATGAAAAGAATAGAGAGAAATTAGTGTTGGATGTATATGTATGATGAAAATTTCAGTCGTATTATGAAAATTTATTGATTTTTTCACCAAATACTCACTTGTATCTACATTGTAAGCGATTAAATTGATTGAAGTTCTAAAAGTTAAATGCAGACAAATTAGATATAATGCATAAATGAGATGATAACTGATAATGGATGAAAATTAACCAAAGAAACTCACATTTTTCATCAAACTCGATAGATTTCTTGTATTCGTGAGAGTTTGTGTGATATTTGCATTTCGCAACAAGTGTTTTGTGGCTGACAACATTTTGTTTAATTATTTAAGTCACTTTAAACTTGATTAACTTCTTTATTTCACGATAATTCGTCTAGAAATACAATTTTTCTTCGCAATAAGAAGAATCGAGAAAAGGTTCAAGCCGACTTCGAAAAAATGTGACGTAATATTCGAATTTTCGGAATTGACTTTTTTTGTTTTCGAAACGAGTTTCTCGTTTGAATTTATTTTGACCGTTATTTCTTACTAGACTTGATTAAACTTTTTATAACAAATTCAATTGTTTTTGAAGCTTTCTTTTTAGAATCCTATATTCTTTGGCATCGGATATTTGGCATTTAACAATTTAATAGTTCAATTCTTATGAACTATTTATGATAATACTTGTCTACTTTGTGTTATCTTCTCAAGACTGAAGATGCGCACATGCTTGTCGCACAATTTTATATTTGACCAATTCGAATGTTCTAGAAAACATAGATCTAGAACTTTCTAGATATTCACACAAACTAAAATAATCTTATTTTATGATCTGACATGCAATCTAACGAATCTTCATTTTATTTATTTATTTACAGACTTAGTACATTGTACAAATGAGCCAAATGTCTCAATTCCCAGCCTTGCAAATCTCTTGGTAGAAAGATCACAGAATGCTAGTTGGGTCGTGGTGTATAAAGCTCTCATCACTACACATCACTTGCTTGCTTATGGAAATGAAGTAATTGGAAATAATACCTAACAATGCGAGAATATAATTAAACATTTTTCAATTTATCTTCCTTTCTGCAGAGATTCATTCAATATTTAGCATCAAGTAACTCATCATTCAACTTAAATAATTTCCTTGATAAAAGTGGAGTGCAAGGTAAAATATTGGATAATTTTTGTTACTGTAGTGCTGTAAAAAAATTATGGTACCAATGGAATTTAGAATTAGTCAAAGGATTAGTTTCTAACGGAAAAATTAGATTTGAATTTTAACGGTCAAATTTTAAAATTTTCTCAATGTTGAAGTAAAAATTCAAAAATCTAAAATCCGTTAATTTTGAATTATTTATTGTAGTTAATATTGAAGGAGCTTTTTAGGTATATTGTTCAATATTTAGTAGAATGGTAGAATCTAACAGGATCTTATAAGATTCCATTGGTACGCAAACTATATAAAGTAGTGTGATTATGCATGTTAATGCTGTAATTACCACAAACTAATTTTCTGCTTTTTAACTAATTTAGAAAATGTCATCAAAAAATTATTAATAATTTTGTTGACGAAATTACCTTGATGTAAACATTATTGGTAGTCAATTACTAATGAATTTTATTTTTTGCTTTTTTCTCTTTTTTCTCCTTTCTATCCCCCAAAAAAAATCCATAAATCTATGATACAAAAATATTTATCATATTAACAACATACAAATAATTTGATAAAAATATCATAAAACTCATGATTGAATCAGGTGCTGTGGGAGCACGTGTTGGTAAGTTTTCGTAACAAATCATATATCTGATACATATTTTTTATTATTACATTATTCTGGTGAAGGATATACGTCTAAACATTCTTAATTCTATCTCTATTCAATTTATACAACAAATTTATCTCTATATCTTTAGGCTACGACATGTCGCCATTCATAAGACGCTATGCGAAATATTTGAACGAGAAATCACTTTCTTATCGTGCGAATGCTTTCGATTTTTGTAAAATTAAGCGTGGAAAGGAAGAGGGATCGCTTCGCACAATGAATACTGATAAGCTATTAAAGACACTTCCAATACTTCAGCAACAGCTCGATTCTCTTCTGGAATTTGATTGTACGGCAAATGATTTGACAAATGGTGAGTAAATTGATTTCAACTAATATAGACGTGACCACCAAAAGCGTATTTTCTTTCATAGAAAATATGACATCCTTTAAAATTAGATTTAAAGCTGAAAAAAATCAAGTTTGAATATAACGGTCAAAAAATATTTGAAAAATAACGGCTGATGAAAATTCAAATATTTTGAACTGATATTTTTTAAATAATTTATGACCGTTATATTTTGAATCGATTTGATGGAACATTATTAAAATACAGAATGATTGAAGACATTCTTGCTATTCTGAGAAAATGCGTTAAAATTGAGAATTGAGATATTTTCTTATTATAAAAAGAATTTCTAAAGAATTTTGCGGAGGAAGTAAATTCCAATGAATGTCAATATTTACTTCTGTTCCGCTGAATAACATCAGAATCACCGCCTTTTTTCTCAATTCAATCTTCGATAATCTATCAATTTAAATTCAGATCATTCATTCATTTATTTCTATTTTTTTATAGGTGTCATTAATATGTGCTTCATGCTCCTATTCCGTGATTTAATTCGCTTATTTGCTTGCTATAATGATGCCATTATCAATTTATTGGAGAAATACTTCGATATGAATAAGAAGCAATGTCGTGATGCATTGGACTTGTATAAGAAATTCTTGACTCGTATGGACCGTGTTGGGGAGTTTTTGAAAGTCGCAGAGGTAAATTTTGTAGCATAATTATCAAAATTCATTTTAGAAAAATTGTCAATTAATAAAAATTCCAGAACATTGGCATTGACAAAGGTGATATTCCGGATTTAACAAAAGCACCAAGTTCATTATTAGATGCACTTGAGCAACATTTAAATACACTTGAAGGAAAGAAGACTTCATCTGCCGCAAATACGCCAACGCAGACAGCAAGGTATAAATTTTCAGGAAGCATCGTGAAAAATTTATCAGACACGAAAAGAATACACAGAAAGACACACAGATTTAGTTTATTTTTGACAAACTTTTTAGTAGATGATTGATGCTATTCGATTAGAAATTGGATGATTTATTATTTCCATGTAAAATTTAGATGAAAATTATTCAGAAAATTTAATTATTGGAATTTTAGGGTATTTATGTGATTTCATGGGCAAATAAGAAGTGAGTGGATTTTGTTACATTTTTAACGGTCAGAAAATTTTTAAACAATAACCGTCAAAAATTTTTTGAAAATTTATGGATCAAAAAAATTTGAATTTAAATATAACGGTCAGTTTTTTTACTTGACGTTTTCTTTTGCTAGTTCCAGTAGAAGAAGTGACCAATTTCTTGTCATAATCCACTCAAAGTTCTGTGAAATCGCATCAACATCCTCGTTTATTATTTTCCTTACTATACAGTAGCACCACAAACTTGAATGCTAGTACTGAGTCTCTTTCCTTTTTCGATAGTTTCTAGACCTAGATGACGACCTAATCTTGAGACTATGAGACATTCAATTTATAGTTACTATTTACATACAAAATAGTTTCTTTATAGTAATTTTAATTTTTTTGTCTTTTTTTCTTTAAACTTTTTCTCCTTCTTATGTCTCCAACTAACACTGTTTCGTACTAATCCTGATCACAATATAATTAATCAAATCATGTCTATTTGCAATGTATCCTTATAATTTTCTATTTGCCCTTAAAATGCATTTTGTTGTTTGCTTCCATTTTGCACCATCTGTACTATTTGCAATGTTCATCTTTATTACTTGCTAATTTATTCTTTGGATGTACACAAAATTATAAAATTAACTTTTCTCATATCAACATTGATAAATTTGACTAAAAATAACTAACGAAAAAAAATAATAGCAATCAGAAAAACGTAAAGAGCGGTGTTTCTGCCCTATCTTCTACTAGCTCATCATTTGGAACTGCTGCTGCATCGGCAAAGTTTGATCAGCATACAAATGGCATTGATGAGGGTATGAAAGCTCAAGCTTTGGCTGAGGAAGAAGCTGCGATGAATCAATACAAGGTTTATATCCATTTCTAATATTTTATGACCATTTTAGAATTTTAGGGACTTCCAAGAACCTTAATTAACTTAAATTACTTTTCCAAATAGTCAAAAATTGGATCACCGACAGCAACAAATCCATTCTTAGCATCTCCGCCAGCATCTTCAGGAAATATTGTAGACTTATTTGGGCCAGCTGACGGAGCTGCAGTGCAACCAGCACAACAATCAAACGCATTAGATGATTTATTGCAATTAGGAAATCCATTTGCTGATATGTTTGGAGCACCAGCCCAACCACAGCAACAACAACAAGCACCAAATCAATGGATGAGCAATGGTAAGATTTTATTGCCTTATTTCGGTTTCTTTTTTCCTACATTTTAATATTTTTATGACAATTTGTGGAAAAAATGATATTTTCTTTAATTAATGAGTTGAAGATTTTTAGCGCATTTTTGAAACTTGTTTTAAAAAGGTAGCTTAATAATGCACTTTGTTCGGCTGTTCGGCTGTTCGGCTGTTTGAGATCTCTTTAACCAGACATCGTAAAGAGCTCTAGTTTTTTGCATTAGCTCAGTGCCATCGAGTTATGTGGGCGATTGTCATTTAAAAATCTCAAAACCAACGCTAAATACTATAATTAATGATTTTTTGTTTTCAATACAATAGAGCCAACTTCAAGTGGGATAATTTCAAATATATTTTGACCGTTAGAAAATTTGAATTTCAAAAAACCGTTAAATGACAAACCATTTTATTATATGAAAATTCACCGCAAAATTGTTAATTATACTATAATTAATGATTTTCAAAAGCATTTACGCGGGAAATTTTCAAATATATTTTGACCGTTAGAAAATTTGAATGCCAAAAAACCCTTATTGAGCCGTCGAATTTATTTAAGTCACAAAATATTCATGATTGACTTATTTAATACGCAGTACTTTGCTAATCAAATACTGATCGCTAACACAAAAATGCGCTGAAGTCCCTCGATCTATAACACGAGGACTTTCTTTAAATTTTTAGATTATAAATCAAAACCTTACAATTGTTTGTGTTTTGCTGAGAATTTGTATGGTTTTTGAAGATATTTTTGGAATTGTATGGTTTTGTAAAGCTTTAAACATTTGTAGGGTTTCTTCTTATTTTAAGTGCTCCAGAACCATACAAATTACTTCGAAATTCCTAAAACCATATAAATTATTTCAAAACCTTACAAATTCCAATAAAAACTGTTGTATGGTTTTCAAATATTTAAAATTCTAACGGTTTTCAACTCAAAATTTTTCTTTGAATTTTTCCCTTCCAAATTCTTATTTGAATTTTTATTTAAACTTTTTACTTATGATTTGAATTTTTTTATGATTTTAATCACACATGATAATTCACATAAGTAAATAAGTAGCTCATGTAAATTAGTTAACATTTGGTAGGCTAAAAAAAAAGGCAGCAAAGAAAAATTTTCCATAAATATTGAGAATTAAATTCATGACATCAAAAACAAATGTATAATTTCTAGGCTTTAATGGACTTGCGACACAAACTGCTCCTTCATCACAAACACAAAATCATTCGACTGCCTTTGTTAGCGAAAGTAATTTCTCCTCAGTTTTTGGAAATAGTGAGCCAGTTGGTATGTAATGTTGACGACAACACTAAAGTCAGATTTTTTTTATGTTTCATTTTAACTATAACTACTTAACTTATTTGCTGTGCATTAATTGAGACTTGTACAGAAATAACTTTATTTATTCCTATTTCCCTGTAAAAGTAATTAATAGTTGATTTTCCTTCCCTCTAATCTATAACTCGGTAATTGTTGAATGGAATGGATTTCACATCCTTAAAAAACACATTAAGAGTTTTTTTAATGATTGCATGAAAAACACATGAGTAAAATTAAAGTTTGTTAATAATTTTTGATGATTGACTTGGAAAAATTGGTTTTAAATGCTTTAATCTTCAAAATTTGCCAGTGGATCATCAACATTGTTAGTTAAGCTTTAATTTTACTGTGGGATATTTTTGTTGGTTTTACATAAATTATTGGAACTAATTGACATAAATTCATCAAATTTCTTCATTTTTACCACAATTTCAATAATAAGCACCTAAAATACCAACATAAATTGACCACAAAATCCATAAAATCTTCCAGTACTTAATTTAAGCATTAACAGTTTAGTAATCCTCATTACGTAGTTACAGAACTTACTCTATTCAACTCTAAAGTAAATATTAGATCCTTTCCATTTGTTTGTGATTTCAAATCCATTTCACAATTTATTTTATCCTATACTGAAAAGTGAGATTTAAAGATTTAAGGTTCAATCAAGAAAAAAATAAGCATTTTTAGCAACCCTCAAAAAATATAGAAAAATCCATTAAATTCATGATAAAATATAAAACATGCATAAAATCATCATCAATCATAAAATATGAATTCATAACCAGATGTGGAAAGGATTGATGATGACTGAATGTTTAGAAAATTTTGAGCACTTATTCAGTATAAGCATCGTCTATCAGGAATTGTCCTGCGTTATGTCTTTTTCAAGATCTGTATGACTTGTTTTTTCCCTTCTGGTAAAGTAATTGCTCTCAAACTATGCAAAGTGCTCTTTCCTGTCAAAAAGTTGACCGCTCCAGTTAAATTGGAAATGATTTTATTCCAAAAAAATTTAACGGTTTTATAAATTTTGAATTTTTAACGGTTTTGTAAATTTTGAATCTTTAACGGTTTTGTAAATTTTGAATCTTTAACGGTTTTGTAAAATTTGAATCTTTAACGGTTTTGTAAATTTTGAATCTTTTACGGTTTTGTAAATTTTGAATCTCTAACGGTTTTGTAAATTTTGAATCTTTAACGATTTTGTAAATTTTGAATCTTTAACGGTTTTGTAAATTTTGAATTTTTAGCCTAGAATTAAACTCATTGTCAGCCATCAAAAAACTTTCTCAATTTTCAAGCTATTTTAGACCTGCTTGATACCCCATAAAAGAACCATTCACTCAATAAAATGCTCAAATTTTCTTAACAAATCATTCAACTTATTTCATCACATCCATTACATCATTCTGGTCTCTACAAACACAAACTTTTTTCATTTTCAAAATTAATTTTCATTTTTATTTTTAACAAAATCATTTTTTCTATTTTCTTTTTTTCTTTCGTTGAATTTTTCAATTTATGATTTCCATGAAAAATTAAATTTTTCCGCAAATTTCTAACTTGACTCGAAAAAAACCAAATATTTAATACGAAGCTCAACCCTATTACTATTCGCAACCTTATTACTATACGCAAGCAGCAGCTGGACAGGACGAAAATCCATTTTTATCGGACGTCGGTGCACAAGATCCATTAGCAGGTGATAAAAGTAGAAATGGTCAAAGTAGAAATAATTGTCCACCTGCTCGTCCGCCACCACCTCGAATGAATGACACAATTGATTCATCGCCAGCACGCGGACCATCAATGGTTCAAAAGAGTGCATTTGATGATTTAAATGATAGCATAAAGTCGGCATTAAACAGTGCCTCGCCATCCAAATCAATTACATTCGCAAGTGGTGCGGTCGGGCAAACGGACATGCATCTGCCAGTAGCTGGATTGTTTAGTAGTTCATCACAACAACACGCATTTGCACAACCACAAATGTTTTCGTCTACGGTTATGGGACACACTATTAATTCTAATCTATCGTCATCTACAATTGGAGGAGGTTCAGAATAATTGAAAAAAAAACAGAAATTTTTCATAATTTTTTATGTTCGTTTATGTCTTTCCACCTGATCTTTGTAATCGCTTGCATAATTTCTTTTCGGTTTTGAATCCCTTTTTATATATATTTTTTGTAGCTATATTTGTCAGTTCCCAAAAAAAAATTGATATTTTCTTTGTGATGTCGTTTTTATGTTAAATTTATTTATGTTTGTTGTCGAGGAAAAATAAGTCACATTGGAATCTCTTTTCGGACACGATCAGAAAATTGAAATTTTTTGTATCAAAATTAAGCTTTCATCTTTCTTCTATGTTTGGGAAAAATATTTTTCTCTCTTATTTTTATTAATCTTTTCTTTCCTCTGTACTTCACGTCGTGCATTCTTTTTATGGCTTCAAATGAAAAATTTATCTTTATGGATGGAAGAAAAATGCTTAAAATCCAATAATATAAAAAAAATCTTTAAATCACTTTTACTTTTTTTCTGTTTGATGTTTTTACTAACGTAATATCTAACGTAATAATATGTGCATGTGAAGTAACTTTAAGTCTAACATTTCTTGCTGTTTTTGAAGAAAGAATTTTTGTTATTTTTCCTTAATTAATGCTGGGTGCATTTTTTGGATGAGAAGCTGTGTGTGCATTGAAGATATGGAACTTTAATCAATTGTGAATGTTGAATGACAAAGAATTTTATTTATCAAAGCTTGAAGTCAAATCTAGTCAATTCCAATTGAGTAATTCAAGTTTCAATTCGACGTTAAAATGAAAAGTTATAGCAATTTGAAGCAGGTCATGTCCTAAGCACACTTAGTGCTGCATCTCGCACTAGGTCAGTGTTTCTCAAACTTTTTGGATCGCAGCACACTACACGACATTTAAAAAATTTTTGCGGACACTAGAATTTCAAAAAATTATGTTTGGACTCAATCTTATTTGATAAAGTAGCTCAGGTGTGTCTGGTGGAATTTTAAAGCTCAAAAAAGCTTGGAAAACTGGAAAAAAAATTAGTCAAAAATTCAATTCAGTTTCATAAAAATTTCGAGGCACAATTGTCACGTGTGAAACTCTCACGGCATACTAGTTAGCCGTTGTACACAGTTTGAGAACCACTGTACTAGGTAGACCACCCACATTGGCTGCAAAGAGACACTATAACCGTTTCAATGACAAAAATTTGAATACGTAAAATTTCAGATTTGCAATCAATCTGACTGCAGAATATTTCAGGAATCTGTTAAGGGGTCGTTCGGATATTATGTAACGCTGAAAATTGACCCCTCCACTCTCCCTGTTACAAATTTTGTGAGAAATTCAGAAAAATTTAATATGAAGCGAAACAAAACTTTGGACACCTCCCCCCCCCCTCCTCCCCCCTAAGCGTTACGTAATATCCGAACGACCCCTAATTTAATTAAAAATCTAGTTACCAAAGTTTAAATTGATAAAATTTGCAAAAACTTTAGCACAGCAGGGTAGACTTCGAGCTCAGGACTCATTGAAATTACGACCGTTTTTTTGGAATTTGAAGTAAAATCTGAAATTGTTGCCAAAAATTCAACTTAATGAATTTCTTGAAATTTTTTAAAAACATGTGGAAAGATCCACAAAATTCAGTTTTAATTAATTTAAATTATCTGTACCTTTTAAACTGATCCAGTTCTTAATTGACTGTTAATTGATAATCCTACTTGAGGAGCACATTACTACAAAATTCTTCATAGCAGCTTAAATTTCCTTAAATATTGTAGAATTGCAGTTTAGCAATTCAAATTCAATAAGAACCCAATCATCACAGGATGATTGACAAAAACCCTTGTTACTTGGCCTACGAATCACTAGCTTCCTATCTGCATGTGTATGTATCATAAACTTGAAACCAATTTATCTGCTATGTTAATGATCATCCATGTCTACTTAAGACATGCTCTATAACTCAATATCTACAAGATGTACACACATTATAATAACTGCTGATCGTCTAGACAAAAAATGCACCCAAAAGTCACGGTAACTCATACTTGTATGCCTAGCATTTACATAAACGGCTTTGAATGGAACATAAAGAATAGAAAAATAACTATTTTTAAACATAAGATGAAAATGGAATCGAACGGAATGTGACTAACATTTTTTTATCATAATTTTTTTTTTCTTTTTTCTTCATTTTTTTCTTTTCTTCTTTATCATTTCCTGTTGAATCTAATAACAAATAAATAATCATATAATTTGTCTGGTGATCGAAAAATACCCTCCTGAAAAAAATTATTGGCATGAAACTAAAAAAAAATTCTATCACATGTTATGGGGACAATGATACAATTACTAAACAAAATTATATCCACATCATCCTCTATCAATCCACAACTCAAAAACCACACACATACATTTCATAAAAATTAACACACAAAATAAAAAAAGGCTTTGATCCATTGGGAGACGTACTAAAACCGGCATCGACTGGTGGACAATCTACGACTGGCTTTATTCAAGCTACACATCAACCAATAATTCCAGGTGCAGCACAGCAGCAGCAACAACAGCCAGGAAAAGTGCTTACGGGTGATCTAGACAGTTCGCTTGCGTCATTGGCGGAGAATTTGACAATTAATAAAAGCGCAACATCATCAATGAAGTAAGTTTGATTTGGAATATGCTGGAAGTAGGGTTTTTGAAAACGGAAATTCCCTAAATTCCAGTTTTATATAAATTTGAATTTTTAAAAACCGTTATTTAAGCCTGGAATATTCCCTAAATTTCCAGTTTTACTAAATTTGAAATTTTAAAAACCGTTATTTTTCATGATGAATTCTTTGTTTTAAAATTAACTATTTTAATTCTTATTATTGACAAAACATAGATGGTTTAGTATTTTGATGCTTAATTTCATACTTTACGTTTAGAACAGGCTGTTTTACTTCCAGTTTTGGAATTTTAAATTTGTTTTAACTTCCAGGGAATACTCCCTTTCAAGGATTTCATTCCAGATTCCCAAAATCTTACTGGAATGTCTTAATTCGATTTAAATTCAAAATCTACATTCCAATATTTAAATCCCATAATTAATTATTCTTCTATTTCATTATCGCAGAGGTGTGCAATGGAATTCACCGAAGAATCAGGCAAAGCCACAGAACTGGTCGCCACAACCTATGGCAGCAACAACCGGCGCAAACTATAGGCCAATGGTAAGGAATTGTCGAATAAGATTCTTGTTAATTTTATTAGTGTTATGTAAATATTTCAAAATTCTTTAGGGTGAAAAATATTTTTTTTTTCTTGGTTAAACAATTTTTCTCTTATTTTTTATTAATGGAGTTTACTTTTTTCTTTATTTGTTTTTTAATCGCTTCTTGTAATATAATTTATATTGAAAAATTGATGCTGATTGGAGATTTGTTGACTGGATTGAGGTTTATGATGCAAATTATAAGTTGATGGATTTTTGTGGGGGTTAAAAAATTCAAAATTTTATCAAATTAATTCCAGTCTATTGACTAGGTTCAATGATGAGGGAATATCCAGTTCAAACCTAATTAATTAAATCCAAAGCCCCCAAAAATATAAATTTCCAGTTCATCAAAACTAAAACTAAATGTTTAACATAAGTTTTGCTAACAATCATTAACAAAAGCTAGTCTTTGTGCTTTTTCCAGTCAATAATCCACAATCAACCTCAGCTCTCAAAATTTTTCTATTTTTTTGAATTTAATTCATTTTATATTTTTTGTAAATTTTCTTTTTGTACAAATATAAAAAAATTTATTATTATTTTGACGAAATCAAACATAATAGGCTAAAGGCATGACTGTAACTCCTGCACCAAGCACAATTCACATGTATTCCCACAACATACCTTTAGCGTATTTTCCTCCAATGCAGGTAAGATTTTGTTTTATTATTTAATTATTTTTTTATGTTATGTTTTTTATGCTACTTATGTTTATAAATATTGTAATCAATAACATTTCACCCTCAATTTTGCACCGAATGTACGGTAACTTATAAGAGAAATATTTTTTAATGACATGCAAGAGCGCACTTGTACACAGATTTAGATAGATTGGCATAATAACTGTGAATTAATAATTAACACTATGAGAATATATGTGACATGAAATTATATTTGAGGATGTGTGGTTTGGATAGTTGAACGATTTTGGGATGTGTTTCTTGGTTTATTGCAATTTTATGTGTGTTTATCCATTTTTTGGAGTTGAAATGCACATGGGTCTCAGCACTTAAGTCCAATTTATTATTTTTGTGGCCAGAAAATGACGAAATTTTGCAAATTTCACTTCCTAATAAAATTCATTCTTCATATGAAGGCTTGATCCTTAAAATCCCTCTTTGGAGATGCTCCTTGTAAGTGCAAGGTACCTAAGACCTTGATACGCTCCTTTGAATAGCTATAAAGAGCCTTTCAGTTATTAAGCAACCCAACAAAGACAATTTTTACTCCCTGATCAGTCAGCATCTTTAATATCATCCATCCAATTCCAATTCAACTATGTAAATGACAACTTCACAAAAATTTCATGTCACACACCGAAAAATATCCTTCAAAAAATTCCCATGATTAATTTTCATCAATTTATTTATTCATTTTCTCAACAGCAAATGGCACCACAAGTTCGTCCAGGAATGCCAATGGCGGCGCCTGGTATGTCAACGGGAATGCCAATGATGCCAATGGCAGGTCAACCAATTGCACAGCAGCCCATTCTCACTCAACAAATGCCACAAGCTCAGCCAGCAAATATTCAACTAGATCCATTCGGTGCATAAACGACATCAATGCATTGAGAACGGATTGATGATGAAAAAAAAATCATAAAAAATAGAGAAAATAAGATAAAAAAAATTATATTAATAATAATGATAATATAGAGTCGCATATATATAAATTGAAAAAGGAACGAGAGAAACGCATTGATGATGACTCAAAGAGATCGTCCATCAAAAAGGTTTTTTTGACACTATAATAACAATTTCGTTGATCCTTAAAAACATTCAGTTGGACCGAAAATTACCATTAAGGAGATTTTTCTGCATAACTTTTATTTACATCAAGAGAGAATATTCACATGAGCCATCTTACATCCAATTATCCACACGATTCATAATTGCTATAGATCCCGTAAGTGGACTCGACGTGAAGAGTTAAAATACATTTTTTGATTGCGGATAGAAATTTAATAATGACATATATTTATAGTCCAAAAAAACATGAGAAAACTTATTTATCTTTGCAAGACACAACACACATTTAGCGCATTACTATGAATATTATCAAACTTCTATATTCCTGTTATCTATTTGCATCTAGAAAATCTATTGTGAGACAAAAAAAATTTAATGAATGATGAAAATTATTATTATTATTAATTATTATACAATATATTATAAATATATTTTGGCGAATGATTAAATAAAAGCAAAATGTTTAGACAAAGAATTTTGTGTGAGAAATGGTAGAGAAAGTAAAATTGATATAATAGAATCAAGAAAGGGAAATTGTTATATTATATTGGCCGGTGGATGAGATTGATTGTCACATGATTCTTATAACTCATCAAAATTGCAACGAAAAATCCAAATTGAAGCTTCGAATGTAAGACAATAGTGTTTTTGAAATGTCACTGCAACAATCCTTATTCTGATCTGTAGCAATCATGGATTGAAATTGTCTAGTAACCAGGATATAGCGGCATTTATGTTCAAGCTATGTATTCTTGAATTGACGGGAACGATGAATTTTTGATACTCAGTTCAAGTAACTAAAAATAGTTCAGTGCAACTAAAACTGTGCTCCGTGACACACTCCGTGTCGTGGCGTCATAGAAAGTCTAAAAAAAGTTTGATAAACCACCTTGACACCGACTTGCGTCATATCGAAAAGTGACCGTTATTTTTTGAATTTAAAATAATGACTAAATTTAAAATTATTTTGACCGTTAAATTTTTTGAAAAAAGAAACACGTAAAAACCATTTATTTGAATTTGGATGCATAAACCACTCTGACATAGTTGCAGTTATCTCCTGATTACTGAAATATAGACATCAATAAGTTTCAACCTCAATCAATCATCATTCCACCAATCAATCCCGTAAAGAATTTTTTTCTGACTAAATATATCGTAATCCAGTGCAATCAGGTATTTTATGAAAGCAAGGATACTTCATCCTTCAAGCAAAAAAAATATTAAATATCTATATAAGCGTAAATATCGATAGATTATTAACAGAAATTTAGACCAATGAAATAAATTTGTATTGATCTAGTACCAAATTTAGGGTGGGAGGTTATAAGCAGAAGCCATGCAGCAATTTGGAAGGAATCTTGCAGGAACAGGGGCGTATCCAGAAATTTTCGAGGGGGGTTTGGGATTATTTTATTAAAACCCCTAAAAAATTGAACTTGACCCTCAAAGCCCCCCTAAATACGCCCCTGTGCAGGAAGTTGTGAGTAAAAGCGGCCGTCTAAAGTCTAAATTCATTCCAAATTGCTGCTACGGAAGTCGAGTCGATCAAAGTAATCATGAAGTCGAGTCGACATCGTGCTCTGATTATAACTACTTGATGTGAGGGTTCTATGAGAAATGTTCAGGTGCTTTAGAGGTTAACAAGTCTGATTACTGAAAGTAGGAACTTAAAAAAGGACTCTTTGAAGAATATTTCAATAAAAATTGACAGGAATCAGTCCAAAAAAGCCATAACGAAGTCTGACCTTCGAATCAGTGCTGAGACAGCACAACCAGTACCAAGAATGAGTAATTCTAGGTTAATTCTTCCTTGTTCCTGCTGACTGAGTTTCTTCAGAATACAAAAAAGCAATATTGATACCGAAATATATTATTATACATCCCCAAGTGCCACATGAACCTTCTCATAATTAATAGCATCCCCAAACCATTAAAACTCCCATCAGGGGTCGGTTTCTAGGGCTACCCTATGGTATGGTAGAATAGGGGTACCCTTGCCCACCCTAGGGTACCCCTACATACCCTATGGGTAACCTACCCTACCATAGAGTACCATACACTACCCTACCCTAGGGTAGCCCTTGAAACCGGCCCAAGAGCACCCACATCCAGTAATTCTCACCCTAAATTGAAACTTAATTCAGTAGTTCAAAACGAAAATTAGCTAAGCTAAAGTCATAATCATTAAAATTATATAAAGCATCAATGACTAGACAATATTCGTAGTGAAAGCAACTGAAAAAAAATTCTTGTGTAGTACATCACATTTAGGACAATTTAATGAGTCGTGCTAGATTATTTTAGTACAAATTTGTTCAATACTTGGTTTATGGGAAGTTATGGAGTCTTTTGTGGAATTTCAAGCCTTTTAAATTCCAGGATAGACTCCAAGCTGATTCATAAATAATGTCAAGGAAAATCTATCGCTAAATATCTATAAAATATGAAAGAAATTATATTAATTATGACTATATGACTATGAGAGATAATGGATGGGAAAAATGCATGAAGCTTAAGGATTTTTTGTTTCGTATCATTCCAGTTAATTTTTCCTTATTTTTTCCATCTCTTGGACTTTTTTGTTTTATGTTTATTGCCTGTGTTTGTATTTCAAGTTTATTAAATTTCTAGTAAATGTTGCAAATATTTCTTCTTTTTTAATCTTCTTTGTTTTGTGGACACGAAAAGTGAAAGGTGAAAAATAAGTTTTCTATCTGAAGTAAAATCAGTAACTTTGAAAGTTTTGAGTCTAGAATTGGAAACTTCTGTGATTAGGTCTGTAATAGACAGAGGGTTCTTTTAGAGATACCATACTGATCAGCCTAAAGAAAATCTTTATTGACTAGGCCAATGGAAGACATCCTTAGTGGTTTACGACCCACATAGAACAGAGATCTAGCAGGAGAGGTGGTTTTGAGGCCAACCCAAAAAAAATCTATTCATACTAGGGAACTTCAGGCAAGCAGTCTTGTTTCTAAAAACTAAAACTGCCTGTTTTGAATCTAAAAAAAATTTAAATGACTAGTTCAAAAAAATTGAAATTCCCAACCTAAAAAAAAGACTACTTTTCTGACTATTAAGTCGTGACACTCAATTTTAACACCATTTTGTGTTATTAATGCACTTATAAAAAAAATTTAAAAAACCCGTTTTTAAAAAGTTTTTAGAAGTCACTTTAAAAAATATTTTAATAATTTTAAAATTTAAAAAATATTTTTAAAGTTTAAAAAGCTGATTTTTAAATTTTTTCAATATATTTTGACAAATTGTCATATACATTTATGTGCTTCGGTGGCTTAGTGGTTAGAGTACTGGGCTACCAACCAAGAGGTCACTGGTTCGATCCTCACTCTGAGCAATTTTTTCGTTCACTTATTACGTTACGCAAAAAAATGAAATTTTAGACCCCCTTCCCCCTTGTTACAAATTTTCCAAGAAAAAAATGTTTCTTCGTTTGACCTGCTACAAAATTTCAGACCCCCTTTCCCCCTAAAAAGCGTATGTAATAAGTGAACGACCCCTGATAGCTCTATTGTTTTAATCTCCCAGACGTCATAAGGGGTCCCATAGAAATGGGGGGGGGGGTGCGCAAATGGGATTCAAAAAAAAAACCTTTATATAGATGAATTAAAAAATTAATCTTTGTAATTGTGAAAGAGGATTCGAACCTTTGATATATTTTACTACAATTTATTAATCAAGTAAGCCATTTATGTTTGACTTCTTACTTATCCTCTGAACCATTTCAATTTTTAATCACATTTAATACATCTGACTAAAAATAGGTTTACTTTCTTAACTTTAGGTCTCCATACCTAATATATCGCCATTAAGTTCTATTTGGAGAACAAGAGAATATTTCTGATTATTCATCTGTCACAATTCTGCAACCATGCACTCAGAAGGGGGATAGGGAATTCAGGGAGCCAAATTCGGGGGGGGGGGGAGAGAATTTGCTAGATTTCCCAAAAATCCCTCTTCAGTTTTCTGGCCTCACTTCTGCAATTCTATATCCAGAACTCTAAATAATCCAATAAAATCCACAATTCAGTTTCCAATTCTAGACATCATAAAAATATATAATTTAAAATATAAAGAAGAACAGTATTTACGTGTAACATTTTAAAATATGAGATGAAAATTATTCTTATTGTATGAAATGCCTTTAAAAATGAATAATTATATTAAATACGCTAAGGGCATCAAACCGTAAATGGAGTTAAGAATTATAAATTTTTGCCCATTATTTTTTTTCTTTTGTAAATTATTTCTTCTTTTGTTGATCACATTGAACTGATTTAAAGTAAAAAAACAAATTATTAATTATTGAAAAAATACGTCGACAATATTCGTAAAATCGATATCCAGGATAAAAAAAAGTATATTTTTTACATACAAAAATAACAAATTCGAATTTCGTTAGATTCGTAAAAATATATTAATTTTATTTTGTGAATCATGACAATGCTTATGTTTTAGTTACGAGATATTTTTTTTATTACTGCAAAATGAACGTAATTAGTCGTCCAATAAATCAAATAGACTCAAATTCACTTAAATAATAAATGAAATAAGGATTAAAAAATATGAAAATTGTGATGCTTATTTTGATAAGTATCAGTTACACATTAATATTGAATAATTACGTATTAGTGACCCAGAAAACCAGCAAAAGAAAAAAATGTTTTTTTGTACATACCCAAGTGAGATGATGAATGAATGAGCTGTTAATTGAGTTTCATGCTCTTTTTTTAAGGATTTATTATATAGTTTAATTAATTGAAGCAATTTATAATTATCAGTGGAACATGCTTTAATTCTATTGACTGTTATTCTTATTCTTTTGTTCATCGATGACATCGTTTCCTACTTTTCACATTCTTCATTCTGCTATCTGCCTGACATTTAACGCTTTTTATGTTCTTATTTCGTTTCTTTTGCTTTCCTTCGTTCTTCTCGATGTTCTATCAACATTAACGACTATTGTTCATTACATTTATTGAAAAAGTAATAATAATTAATAATAAAGTAATGCTAATATTAATGATAACAATAAAAAAATGATTAAATTTACCTACAAAAATAGAAAATATGAAGAAAAAAACGTTTTGTCATCTGTCAGTGGGGTTGGATGTTGATATATTCTTTTAGAATTATTTATAGGAGTTCAATTAAGCTTTGAGCTATTGCAAGTTCTAATTCGTAGCTCGAAATCAGCTTCTAATGATCAATTTCGAGTGTTAACGTCCAGGCGATTTAACCTTCTGACGTTCACAGGGTTTGTTGACTGCTACCTTAAAAATGGCAATTACAAATCATTAGATCTTCAAGAGATTATATCCAAACCAATCTAATACGTGACTTAAGCTTATGTTTTACCAGACAAAAATGTGAAGTTTTGGCTCAGACATTTCAGGGGGTTATCGGGGTCAAACCCCTCTTCCTTTTTTTGACAAACCAATACTAGCTTAAAACAAAATGGTCATGATTTGAAAAACCCCTCCCAAAAAACATCCTAGTTGCCTGAGCAAGACTCTATTCTACCTGGCCGTTTAGCTATCCGGGTATCTGTCCAGATCAAGGGCGTAGCCAGAAAGTTTTTAGTCTGTTCACTGTGTACTGAGTTTGATTTTCAATTTGGGGGTTGAAGCCTCCGAAAGCCCCCCTCCCCTGAATACGCCCCTGGTACAGATACTATTTCTTTAGATTAGATGAGACTTGCCTTTGACACAGATAGGCTCTAGGTTGGGTGACTTCTCTGTTTTCCAGAGGATAATCCTTTTTTTTAAATTTGTCCTCTTCATCCTGAAAGGTTCAATTTGCCATCTAACGTCATCTGACAATAATAATTTGCACAAAAAGCAATCAAAACCAAGTGTGCGGAACTGATCAACATACTTTTGATCATTTTTAACTAATTTTACGCCCTCAATTCCTTAAAAATAATTCTAAAAGATTCATCAACCTCCAAGACACCTTATCTCGGTTGTTTGAGTACACCTTGGAGTATCCCCTAGAATATACCCTTGGAAAATATAAATATACCATAGAAATGAGAAAAATAAATAAAAACTCAGAAGTATACCCCAGGATGTACCCCAAAAAAACCGAGCTTTGACATAAAAAAAATCAAGAACCTTAGAAAAGCAAAAAAAGAATATAAAAGTTAAATAAAGTTAGAAGAAAAGTTTTAAAGATATATTGCGAAACCTTATGAACCTAACGTATTAAAGATAAAGCAAGAAAAAAAAAGTTGAAAAGAAGAAAAAAATATATTTGATGAAGAAGAAAAAGTGAAGTAGCAGTAAGCAAGTTATATATGTGAATAAATTAAAAAAATATTATATATGATGAAGTATGAGAAAAAAGAAGAAATGTTTCCAAAAACGAAGAAGTTTTAAGTAAAATAAAAAAAAAGTTACATAAAAAGTGAAGATGAAAAAAGAACTCAAGAAAAGTAAATAAATAAAAAGAAAATCATTAATATTACATGATAATATGATATTGTATGTAAATGTAGCTTATGACGATATGATTTATTGATTAAAATGAAAATATAACTATAGTAATTGAATAAAAATTACATACATTGAGTATGTTAATCAAATGCATATTATTCGAGGCTATCATCATAACTAAATGTTACTTTTTAAAAAATCATCACGAAAAAAATCTTTTTTTCTTCTTTTCAGAAATTATGGCTGTTTACTTAAACTGCATTATGGATTTTGTGTTAAACATTTTGGCACTGACAAAGGCCAGCTGAATGAACACAAAAGTGAATAAATAAGTTTTTTTCCATTAGGCAAAATATTGTGTCTGACATTGCATTGTCGTAAATTATTCATATAGTTTTATATTTAATTATTATGTAACTGCATTTTTCAGCTCAGATTTAGCTTTTGGTCATCAATTACCGTGAGAATGTTTGATTCGTTGCTTACTTTGTGTTTACTTTAGTTTTGACAGGCATTCTCGGATGTATCAGTCTTGACAGGTTTTCAAGACATTCAGGAACATCCTGGTCTCAATCTCGAGGATCTTTCGACGACCCCTTTAATGATTCGACCGAAAAAAAGTCATCTAGTTGTTGACTTTGCCTCTCGACATCCAAATGATTAACCATACAGGAAGTGATTCAGTTCATACCCAAATTCGTAATGATTACTTTGAACAAGAAACTAAAAACCACCCAAAGCTACTGCGATCTAATTTACAATGTCAATGATACCTTCCTTTATTTCATAATTAGGAAATGCCAAGGAATTTCTCTAGTATCGTTGCTTAAACTTTCAATGCAAATGTGATTTTGCAAAAAATTAAAATGTATAAATCAACAAACATATCATTAATTCACGGCAAATGCTTATATTTGACAGCGAATGCAAATAAAATGACAAATTAATCATTCATTTTTGGTGATGCTGTGGAACTTGCTGAAATTTTTGTTTACTTCTTGTTTCAACTGCATACCGCCTTAATGGCTCATTTGGTAATAGCTATATCATGTCGTTAATGAGATTTTCGTGAATTACACTCCATATATGCTGCTATATACAAACAAATATTGAAAGTCTAGACTTGAAGTTAATGTTTTGTGATTTTTGTGAATTTTTTCACTGAACGAATAATTTTTTTTCTCACTGAATGCACCGAAAGAATTCCAATTTGAAATGACCGTTAAAAATTCAAATTTGAAATGATCGTTAAAATTTTATTTTTATTCTTTAATAAAAAATTTAATTTCACAAATTAATCAGCTCAATTCTCATTCCATCAAGAAACTCCATACTTTATGACTCCAAGCAACAAACGATCAAGCTAATAATGCTATAAATGTTGTGTCTATTTGATTAACTTATTTTACAGCATGAAATTAATCCAAACGATGCTTCTTAAATAACAGGAAGTCTCAACTTTCACATAAACGTGACGATGATGCTACCGTTTTATGATGGAAAGCCCAAGTGCTCTTTAATTTACAAGACATAAAGCAATTTTTCTCATAAAATTCACCCACTGATAATTTCTAAATTGCATCATGTTTTTCGTTAATTAGTGCTGATTAGATGATGGCTATAACTCTTAATTAGCATCCATAACTAATGTTCATTGTTTAAAGTCATCCTCAAAAAAATATGATTTTTGCAATTAATTAAGTAATAGCTTCTGTTAGAAAGCAGTTGACCTCTCATCATGATTGATTGCATTTTTGCTTTTATTTATTCTTAATTACTGGATGGAATTGATCCATTCGCGAAAGTTACATCCTATAATTTATGAATTTAGAGACGAATGGCTAATTTTGTAATGAGGAATTAATTTTAGTGGTTTTTAATTTGATAATGATATAATTTGTAGATTTAGCATGGAATGATCGTCTTTGTAGCTTTTGTTGAGTAGCCTTAGATGCTCATATCCGCAAAAGTGGACTTAAATGCTCGACAAAGTAGTCAAACTTAATAAAACCTGTCTAATATTTTGCCAGGATCTTCAAAGAATATTTTAAGGATAAGAAAGCCTGTAATTCAAAGCCTGCTGCAGCTCAGTCCATACCCTTAAAAAACTTTTCAGATGATGAAAAAAAGAAAAGTAAAAATACGAATTTGAAAAAGATTTTTCAAACCCGCAGAGGGGGTCGAACCCTCGACCTTTGGATAACTCCTTCAATGAGAGTTTTAGGAGTCCAACGCGCTTTCCACTGCGCCATACGGGCGATCGTACATGTCAAACAAATCTCAGTACATATTTAATGTATTTTATAATTTATAATTCTTTTTGTTTACAGTAACATGAGATTCTTATGATGCATACGTTAGGATGGAATCAGATAAAATGTTCAGAATTATGAGAATTTTTTTATTGGAGCTTCTTTATTTTGATTTGTGAGAGTCCAAATACAGTTTTTTTTTCTTTGGAAACTTTGTGACAAGGGGGAGGGAGGGTCGAAATAGTCGTTTCTTTTGCATGACGTAATTTACGAGCGACTCCTAAATTCTAATACTTATTCTTCACATATAAACTACGATTCTCGATGATTTTTGCAATTTTTTCTTGAACTTAGAGCATTAAAATACAACGACAGAATTGTTAAAATAATAAACAAATGTGATCTTAATAAATTTATTTAGTTCACTTTCAAGCAGTTCTTTTACGTCAATCTTTTTATGATCGTTTGGGGCCGTTCACTTATTATGTAACACTTTTAGGGGGAGGAGGTCTGAGATTTTGTGAAAATTTGAACAAAGGAAATTTTTCTTTATGGAAAATTTGTAATAAAGGGGGAAGGGGGTCTAAAAAGTTAGTTTTTTGCTTTACCTAATAAGTGAACGTCCCCTTTACGTAAAAATTAAATCTTTGGGGGGGACGAAAAGGTAAAAAAAATCACCCTCAAGGGATAAATTGGCTTGAACAAAAAATTAATAGAGTTTTTGAATTAAAAAAATGTTCTTCTACAATAATTCTACCAACGTCACTAAATTAAATACTAGAATAAGTTAAAATATGAATGAAAAGCTTTGAGAAGTACGAAAATTTGTTGATCAAGACATTTTGCGAAACATAAAAAATATATTAATTTAGTAAAGTGAATATTATTAAAACGAAAGGGTTCAAATCCTAAAATCTCAATTATGAAATTTACACCTATCCCATTATGCCATTTTCTTATTTATTTCTTTTTTTCCTTTTAATAATTCAATCTAAGCAACCTTTTTAAAAATCAAAATAAATTTTTATTCAAATTTTTTTACTCACTTCCATTCGACTCATCATGAAAATTCAAAAAGTAGAATATTTTAAGCCACAGTTTGGCGAGACTCATGGCCTCTTTGGCCTGAGATATCTCAAGCATCACAATATGCGAGATAAATCGTGGACAGTTCATGACTTGATCGAGCAATACGAGCGAATTAATGCAGTTTATTCAAAAGACAACAAAGTGAAAAAGTTGCAGCATGAACAGGAGGAAATGAAACAAGCTGACGAGTACAAAATATTGAAGAAACAAAGAAAAGATAAAATTGAGGAACTTCAAATACTTTTGAAAGGCGACGTGCAACGAACTAAAAATGTTCTCATGAATTTTCCATTGTACATGCGAATGTACCAGAACAAGCAGTCATATGAGGTTCTTGAGGAACTTGAGTATAAGACATTTGTCATGACAAAGGCACTTAATCGATACATGGGTAAACGAGAGAAGCTTATTAAAGGATATGAGACACGACTTGTAAGTTGAAATGTTTAAGAATTTTTATATTCAGGGGGTCATTCGTAAATGACGTCCATCGAAGAATTTTGATTTTTTTGGCTCCCGTCCATCCTCTGTCATGATACATTTTAAGTGGTTCCCTGTGGCTGGTTCCTTGGGTAAACCTCTGTTTTTGTCCTTAGTATGGCAAGGCTATACCCGAGAAACTTGCCTCTGATTTGATCATGAGGAGTCATTCTGCTTTTGGAGTGCTTCTGACCACATCGTACCCATTTTGGCTTCGTCCATCTCCAGAACCTGCTTTAGACACCATAAATGAACAAAACCCCAAAAAATCATATATTAATCCCAAAAAAATTTCTATTTATAGCTGGAAATTGCAACAAAACAGGAAATCAACCGTTATTATGACATAAAAGAATTCCAGCAAGAACGCGACACAAAACTACTTCTCTTAGAGATCAAAAATTCCGAAACTCGTTGTCGTGGAACGGAATCAATTAATTTGACTTACAAGTATATTATTAATCAGCTGTTGCGTGATTCACTCTTCTACAAGCCAGTCATCGATGCTCTAAATTATGATTGGAATGAGCAAACGAGATTGGTACAGCAGACATTTAATATTGGCTTTCCGGCTATACATCATGTGAAAAAGATGGATAAGGAAGTCAAAAAGCTTTTGAGAATCAGTCGTAAAGAAGAAGAAGCTAGATTTGTTGATGTTATGAAGATACGGCAAATTCTCAAGGAACATCCAAAACTCGTGAAGCAATTTATTCGACGGGATGTAAGTTCATTTACTTTTTTTACTTTTTTTTATTTTATTGCGTAGTTTTGTGGATTTAGTTCGAATGTCAGAACAGTACACTGCGGCAAATTTCAATTTTTTGTCGTTAGACAATCGTTGAGGCACAGTCAGGTCACCTATCATTCCTAGTTTAGTCATGTTTTGAATTAGATGTTTGAGTTTAGATCCATCTTAATAAAGGTCTGAACGTCACATGACAGACGTGACGGCACCACTTTCACATACCGTAGAAGACGATAGTACAACCGATTTGTGGTTTTATTCGTAGCAAGGTGTTGTTCGAAAGATGAGCCTAATTATTCTGACTATAAATTTCAAACGTTTGCAAGTCATTTTATTAATTCTTCTGATCATCTTTTTATTTCTTTCAGTCTGATTTCGTAAGAGTCGGTGATAGATATATTCGTGAAACGCCATCAATGACAGAAGCACGTGAAAAGGTCGAGAAAATTGAGAAAGACGTAAAATTATTGAAAACTATCACATTAAGTAAAAGTGCCCAGCTGATAATGCCAAGGTATGGTTCAAATTTGGTTAAGGGCAGTTCACTTATAATGTTTAACGTTTAGGAAGAGACAGTGGCATAGCCAGTAGGGTGAATAGGTGAAAATTCACCCCTCTTCTCTGAAAAAATGACCCAAACCGAAATATTATATAATATTCTACTGAAAAAAAGTTTTTTTTCACCATTCCCCCTCAAAATATTTTGGCTACGCCACTGGAAAGGAGTCCTTCGCAAATTACGTCACGCTAAAAAACGACTTTTTCAAACCCCCCCCCCTCCCCCCTTGTCACAAATTTTCCAAAGAAAAAAAAATCTTGTGTGGACTGTCACAAATTCTTTGACCCCTCCTCCCCCCTAAAAGCGTGACGTAATTTGCGAACGACTCCAAAGAGGTTTGTGGTCTGAAATTGTATGTCAATTCTTAGGAGTTGTGATGATTCAAGGGAGGGGTAGTATTTAGAAGGGAAATAAGGTTTTAAAGATCAATTTACTAGGTTTTCCTCTTATGAAGACCAATATTTTCGAAAAAGTGTGTCTCAAACTGTTTGATATTTACTTCCCGCCAGGTTTTTTTGAATAACAAGTAAGAAGGGTTATTTGGACATGAATGTTATCAAAAAAATTTAGAGAGGGGTTTTGCTTTTTTTTTGTGTGGACGACAAAGTTTTAAGGGGTTTGGAATATTTTTCAAGATAATATTTTTAAAACATCCCCTGACTAAGCCCCTGGATGTCGTGAGAGGGAAATCCATAGGATTTCCTTTAATCCATAATAGCATCATATATTATTCCAACAACATTAATTATCATAATTCATTTTGATCCAGACAATTAACACATTTCATCACCAAGAAAGAAAGAGAAGAGAAAAAAGGCGTTGATGCACTAAATATAAATTTATTATTAATGCAGTTATATTATATGACGTTCATGCATTATGAATCCAATTTCATAATTTTCCCAGATTTCATTTATTTCACGAAAAAAAAAACTAAAAGAAAAGATCCCAAACTCATAAGTGCATCTCATTAAGTCATAAGCTCTCTTCTTTCATTCATTCTTTCTTTTTTTGCGCTGCCTTCATGTCAGCGTCTCGACACATTCAATTAAGCTCTTTCCGTGTGTGCATTTTTTAATTACTCACATTTTTTATTGTGAGAAAAATATTTTATGCTTCTTATGTGGGCTTCTGTGAACCAGCTATGCGCACTTATTATTTCATCTTTGGAATTGTGTGTTTATGGATATTGTAAGCTTTTGGCATGTTATAATTAGTTTTGTTATGATTATGAGGATTAAGTTTGCATTCTGTTGAATGAATGTATAATAGAAATATTAGAAAGGTTACTTTGGATACAAAGTTGAAGGTTCGAATCCTACTTTAAAATATGACAGAAAATTGTAAAACAATTTGGATATTATTAAGTTCACTGTTTTAATTTAATTTTTATAATTCAATTTTTTTTTGTTTTATTATAAAAATTAAAATAAGATAAGATCCAGTTGACCATCAGATCAACCAAGGATAAGCGCAAGGACGTACCCAGGATGGTCTGGACCCCCTCCAAAAAATTTTGAGCCGTGCTCTCGCTGCGGTTAATTTATTTATTTTTATTTAGATACTCAAACCTTTTTAGCCCTTTTTAGACGTCCTTCCCACCTTTGTCACAAAATTTTCATACAAAAATCTTTAGTTTTTGGAAGTGTAACACAGCGTCAGACCCTTCCCTTCTAAAAATAACACGTCATTCATGAACGACACTAGTCTTATTAAACGCGCATTCCAATAATTCATAATTTTTCCATATTTTTATTCCAGAACATCAGAAATGCTCAACTTAACAGACGTGAGTCGAAAGATAATTGCAGAATCTGATGTCAAGTACAAGAAAGCAATGGCTGATTATGAGACCGTCAATTTCATTTATTTACTGCTATTTGATGGACAACCGGAACTGTATAAGGAACAGTAAGTCTCAAATTAATTAAATCATTAAAAAATAAATAAAATTTTGCTATAATTTCACAGATTTTTGCCAGAAGTTCAGAAAATAGAGCAGGCAATAAAAGCTGAAAAGGAGATGCAGCAACGCAAAGTGGAATCGTCAAAGAGTCTTGAAAATTTGATTGGAACGATGAGGTTAGTCATGAATTAACTTGTAGCTTTATGTAAATTAATCCATATGGCATTAAATTTGCAGGTTTGCCATGCAGCACATTTTGAATGTCCTTCGACATATTGGAACAGAAGAGTTTTACATTGAACGTGAATATCCGACTGAAGTATTGGAATTGCCACTATTAAGATTCAATAACAATTTACCAGAACCACCGAAAATTTTACAATGGGATTGTAAGCCTTTTTTTTAGCACTAACTGAATTTCATTGAGGAACTAATGTTTTCATTTCCATTCACAGTTGAAAATTTACTTGAAATAATAACAACAAAAGTAAATATTATGATGCAGCATTATGATGAATTCAAAGGCACCGATGGTGATGATGAGGAACTGTTGGAGACCACCAAGACGTATCAAGCTGCCGTTATTGACGATTCTCAATTTTTGAACCGTCCACGATCACCGTCATTTGATTTCGATGTGTGAAATGGAAAAATTTATGTAATTTATTGTGCAACAATAAAATGACCACGATTTAAATATCAATTAATCATTTGAAGTATTCATCCATAGATCATTAGTTATTCTGAATCGATTATTGGATGAAAAATGTAATGAATGGGGAAGAAATCACTTTCTAAGTACGAGGAAATGAATTCTTTGAATAATTTTTGAACAATAAGCTATTAAAAAATCATTAATCATTAACGGTCAATTTTTGTTTGAATTTTTGGTTCAAATTTTTGAATTTTGTCATCTCGGAAAGTTTTAAGTTCAAAATTTCAAATTCCGTTATCTCAGACAATAATTTCTGTTTACATAATCTTCCCATACGTTTATTGCAAATTATCGCACAATCATTTACCGAAAATGTCAATCACAGTTGTTCATACATCATGTGAACTTTAACATCTCCAAAATCATCGTTAACCTCGCAAATAAATCAAACATAATGACAATAAGATAATGATGAATTTTTCAAACCACACAAAACATGCCAATCAAATAACTGAGGAAACATTTCCTTATGTAATGCACATGTATGTGCTTGGAATTAGAGCAGCATCAGCACCACTGATAATGTACGAATTTAAAATTCGATTAAAAAGCAATTTTTGCCTCCGAAAATGATTCAATTGAAGTCGATTTCTTTCAATTTTAAATCAGTCAAAATGTGAATTTCGTGCTGTATAAATTGCCACTTCTAATGGGCTTCCTTACACAAGCTACAAGTCGAAATGCAAAATATTTATGGAAATTATTTGGAGCAATAATTGAGAGCTGTAAACTTAATGAATTATCGATGATTAAGACTTAAACTTCATAATGGATGTAAATAGTCGATTGGCTGCAAAAAGTCAATGAATGTCTGCAAAATGGAACTGAAACAGAACTGAGCTATTGAGCAATGATTTTGACTCCTCGCTTGTCGATAATATGCGTGACTTACTGCTTATTAATTGTTCCTTGGATCTCGCATTTCTGTGACTTTTCATGTGACATCCATGTATCTGTGCTCATCACACACAGCAATTCGAGACATAAAGATCATCATTAATTTCATTTCAAGAACATTACACAGCCATAAAGTCAACGAGAAACAATGAAAAGTTCCGCAAATGTTTCACTTTCGATTTCATTTGAATGTTTTTGAGGCAGCACTGACAACATCCAGCAATTCAATTGTTCAATTTTATTATTTGATAATTTATAAATTCATATTAATAAATTAAATTAAGTGGAATATTTGTAAATATCAGCAGCGGCAGCAGCAACATCTCTCAAAGTGATGATAAATTTGTTCCAGGTGTCTTAAGTATTTCCTCATTCCCTTCGTCTTGTCTCTTCTATTCCTGAACTTCTAATGCAATTATTTGCAATCACATCATCATCTTGCTTCTTCTCTTATTTCTCTGTATCTATTGGCGATTATGAAATTCCCAAATGAAGCTCTTTATGGGGATATGAAGCAACGGATTTTTTGTCATGCAAATTTTGAAGATGAATAATGCTCATGCAGTGCATGGATGATGCAAAGAAAGCATAATTGATGTTATCAGTTGGCTGAATGGGAAGAAAATTCAGCCTTAATGTAAGCAATTCGACATGGAACACCCTTACATGACCTAGCTGATATAATGAACAGTGATGGTTGTGGCAATAAGAAGAAAGTACCATGCAGTGCTGAACATTCAACTTAACTAATAATGATCGATCGTAGTCAAAACATTCAGTAAGTTCATCAATCAGAAATCGATTTGAACTTCTATGTTGGCGTGAAAAATTATCAGAAATGGATTTTTTTTATTATTTCAATAAGCATGGAAACTAGTAAGTCATGAATGTCTGTCGACTGGATGAATGTTAACTGCAGTTCCTTATATAATGGATTATTCAATTACTCATCTAATTTAATATTGAATGGAATCATTAATTTATTATTCGAGTCAATAGCTCTTTAAAATCTGCAAGAGAATCTGGCTCATGCCTGAATACAACAGAGCTGAGAAGTTGTATCAAAAGTACAAAAAACATTGTAGTCCAAGTTGACCATGAAAATGTCGAATTTTTTAAGCACATCATCACGACGTTTTTTGCATTTTTTTATGGTCAGTGGTTCCTTTAGTCGTCGTTGTTCTGGTGTTCTACTTTTGGAAAGTGACCATAACTGCATCGTAAGATTATAGTCTACATTACAATCAAGAGGTTATTCTGAAAAAGTCGTCAATTATCTCATACAATCTACAGTAGTTAGCAGCAACTATCTGGCAGTTACGAGAAATGCAGTAAAAGATAATCATATGAATTGGAACTGACATTTTCCAATATTTGCACACAGCAACAAAGAAAACAAAACAATTTTTATGGCCAATAAATAATTTTTTGTGTCTCTTTTAAAAAATTTCCATTATCTTTGCAACATTTTCATCCACAGCAACTTGTTAAAAGCACAAACATTCAAAACGTGATTATGTTTTAGCGAGTCGTCATGACGTGACACGAATCGGAAGTTTTACATTTCCTAGAAAATCTCATAGTCGATTGCATATACAGAACATAATTAAACCAATAAAGATAAAAAGGCATGCTAATTGATTGATGTTGATGCTATTCTATTAGAAGAATCTTTAAACAAAAATCCCTCCAAGCATCTCAATGTCACTAACATCCACACAATGATTCTCGTTCTTGAACTTCGAGTTAAGTTAATTGAAAAATATCGCGCTGAATGTTGTCAAGCTGAAAGATTTGCAACTCACGAGTCGTGACAGAGATTTGTTGAGTGTCTTTCTACATTACGTGAATGGAAAAATTTCTGTTCCTGCCTACCTTTTCATGTTACTGCTGGATATATGATTGTGTCTGCAATTAAAAATATGAAGAATTTAAAAAGCATTTCGTCATTGGAATTTTTGGATGTACAATTAGTAAAATTGTCGTTATTTTTTTGGAATTTTAAATTTTCTGCTTCAAATGACGCGAGATTTTTGCATCAATTGACGCGAAATTTTGCTTCAATTCATGCAAAAGTGAAGTTACTGGATCTTTCTCCTTATTCCTTAGTCTGAGATTGCTTATGTACAAAGAGTGTTACATATTAGATATCACTAATTTATGAACCCCCTAAAAATACACTCCAAATATTCACACTCCCCCAAATTTTTTATAACTCATCATGTAAACATTAATTTTGGCTAATAGCAAAACTGGACAATCATCACGCAAAATTGCACAAGCTGATTATTACAAAAACACCTTAAAAATCGCATAATTCAACACCAAAATTCACTAAAATCTCGAAAGTATATAAAATTGAGGTAAAAGCATCATAAATGAACATTTCGGCCTCTAAGTCAATTCACTGATTGTGGGCGTTAAGTATGTGATGGCAAACAATTTTATTAGTACAACGTCTGTAATTTTATATTATTGGCACTGATGCTGTTGATGATGATGTTGACTTTTCATTTATTGCTTAATTTTTTGTGTTAATTCCTTTTAAATAAAGACATTAAGCTGACGACCTCTAATTGTGGCAAAAAGTTTATATTTTTTATTTTTCGTTTCTTTTAATGCTTAACAATAGCAAGCAATGTAATAAAAATTCTTATCATAAATTTTTTAATGGCACTGAGCCTTGAAGGCAATAATTCAGCTTTTATTGTTCGACAATTAAATATGTACATGAATAATTTCATACTAAAATATGAGAGCTTTAGTTCTTTTGTTGAGGATAGATGTGGACGATGAAGAAGATTGGAATCAGTAAATTCGAAAATATTGATGTTTTTAACGGTTTTTGAATAGGGTAAACAATCTATTTTTTCGGATGATTTATTTTTTCGGACACTTTTTCAAAAATTAAAAAGTTGATTTCTGTTTAAACAGTCGATATCCTAAATAAAGTTGGAATCAAATAATGTTGGTTGTGTTAAAAGGAACAATTTTCTATCACTTCCACTAAAATGGAACTGATATACAATCCAGAAACATCAAAAGATTATTTTTCATACAAAATTGACTAAACCTTTTGAATGAAAAAAATCATATTCAGGAAGATGTATGGAATAAGGTGGTAAGCCTGAATTGAAGCTTTTGGTTTCTACTTATTACTACAAAAAATATTTTTGGGAAGCAATCAGTCATTTGAGAGAAATCTTAATTTTTATGTGATACAAATTCAAATGTATTTTTTCGGATAAAATTTTGCAAAAATTTATTTTTTCGGATGGCTTTTGATCTGAATTATCATTGAAATTTTCACGTAATGTTTACATTTGTTTTGACCATAAAGGTTATTTAAATAGCTCAAAACTGCATTTTTGCAAGTAAAATGGATACAACACCCGAGCGACACAAATGACAAAATCGCCATATGGAAGCCATTAAGGTTCCATCAGGGATACATTTATTAACACCAGATGGATTCCGCGCCGCCTCCACCTCCGTATGGAATCCATATGGAAGTCATATGGATTCCGCGCCGCCTACACCTCCATGATGACTTCCATATGGATTCCATACGGAGGTGGAGGCGGCGCGGAATCCATCTGGTGTTAATAAATGTATCCCTGATGGAACCTTAATGGCTTCCATATGGCAATTTTGTCATTTGTGTCGCTCGGGACAGTGATAATAGGACTCCAGAATTAGACTCAAGCATTTCAAAAATGGCAATTGGGAGCAATTAGAAATTGTAATTTTTCTGTTCAAGTTCAGATAGTTTGAAATTCTCAGAAGTTCAGAAGCTTCATATGTCAAGAAAAGGAACAAATCAAACTCTTATGCTTCTTTATTATACCTATATACTTTTAAGGAAATAAAATTGTATTTTGTCTTTCTTGCAATTGCATCCTTCATTTTTTAAGTCTAAAGTCCTCATATCATCATGCATGCATTCTTTATGTGTATTTTTAAAAAAATTTAACAATAAATTATCATCCATTCTAAATAAAGTAATAAACTGTGGAAATGCTTTTTTATTTATTATCTGAAACGTGTTCAGGACCTGGTTCAGGAACAAAGTGGTCATGGGAATATTTGCGGAAGCGTGGACACGGACTAAAAAATTCACCAAAAATATCAATTAATGATTAGGGAATTAAAAATTAGGCTTTTATTATATCCAAAATGATATGGTCAATCCTTTTTATGCTGAAAAGCATACATAAACAGACATATTTTGATTTAAATAATTATTGTTTACATTTTTCTCATTTGAAAATTTCCAAAGATTACTTTTCAAAACCATCCGAAAAAACAAATTTTTTTGTCCAAAAAAATAAATTTTTATCCGAATTAATAAATTTCAACTTTGAATTTAGTTTAAGGGAACTTCCTCTATGAATACATTAAAACAAATATATGGAACAAAAACTGCCTATATTGATGCACAAATTAATTTTTATTTGAGGAGTTGAAGTTGCGTGGTTTGAGAGTTATTGACGTTCAAAGTCTACAAGTGTCATTTCATCCGAAAAAATAGATTGTTTACCCTATTTGAAAATTTAAAAATTAAGTGATGCGAAAAATTTTGCATCTTTTTTCTTAAAATAACGGTCAAATTTAATTTTTTCTGCTTCTAATCCACAATAAGATTTTTGGAATCTCAATCCTGTTCGTAATTATTCCTGTATACATTATTCCATTCCCATCCATAACCATCCTCTTTAATTTCCCATTAACTTACAGTCAATAAATCTCCATGTCATTTTAATGCGTCCTTTGCGTGGATCATCAAGTAGTGGATATATTTTATCAGCAATATCAACATCGTATGGTCTACATCCATAACATGTGTCACTTACTTTCAGCACAACCGAGCCACGCTTTCCATTAATTTTAACACAATGCTGTTCTGCACAGAGTGGATGTTTATTTGGATTTGTTATGTTCTTCGGTAACTTCATCCAGTGTCTCGACAGAGCAGACTTGATACGGGTCACTAAAGGACTTGTTTAAGGCACACGATCCGTAATTACCACGCCATTCGTAATAGTATGTGATGTCGCCCTTAAATAATTCTTTTGAAATCGAATCTCCATTAATCAGCGATATTGCGACGAGACAAAAAATTGTGAAAACAAAACTTGCTAATTGATTGCTTCTAAATGGATAAATGAATTAAAATTAAGTAAATGCGAATGGAATTTCCGATTTCTAACCTGTTCATTTAGAGTCTTTTTCCTTGGACAGTTTGGCGACACAAAAAAGAAGCCAAGAAGTTTCATTGACTTTGAAAAAACCGTGAATGAATTTTTTTGGGAATATCACAGATGTTTTTATAAGATTCTCAAAAGGAATAATAAGAAGTCAGTAAAGCTTCTCATGCTTAACACGTTTTTGTATATTTAAATTATTTCTTAGGAAATTTCAGGTTCTGTGTCGCGTGTGGACACAATTTTATCAATATCTATTTCGCAATTGACTCATCATCCAGTCTTGACGAGAAGCATAAAGAAACAGCTGCCAAAATCTATAAAATAAAGCTCCAAATCATCAACGTGATAATTAATTTAATTGATGAGTCATCATCATCCATAAAGATGTCAGTTATGGGAGATTAAATATCCATAAACATAAAAATATCAGATGGATATAAAATAATAATCATATGTGTACTTAAGTCTGGTTAAATTTAAGTTATGTAGTAAATTATTGACTTACTCAATAAATGCGGTTTATGAGCACATAATAAAGTTATACCAATGAAACTTTATGCTTTGATTGCAGTGCAGTTGAGGATCTTTCTCCTTTTTACTGAAGGATTATATTGGAATCGATGTTAAATTGCTAAAAGCAGATCAGTTGCATATCAATTCAGAAGGAGATTCTCAGTTACTGTCTCTAACATCAGCCTCTTTGGCTGTTCACTTGATCTCTTGTCATCTACAATTGTCAGATCTAAAAAAGTCAAATGATATGGTGTTTGTAAATTACAAAATACATCTATACAGCAATATTAGGTTACGGGAGTCGTCAGGTCACCACCACGTTGCTGTGTTAATATAACGCGTCACATATCCTTTAGGTTGCGTTGTCTGACGGCAAAAAAATGAGATTTACAATTAATATGCTGATCTGGGTTTGTAATCCTTGAAGGCCGTTCATAAATTACGTCCAATTTTAAGGGGGCGGGGGTCTGATGCTGTGTGTCACTTCCATACAAAAGAAAATTTTGTGACAGAGGAGGAGATGGAGGTTCATAAATCTCGTTTAATGCTTGACGTCATTTACAAACGGCTCCTTAGCTTATAACAGACAAAAATCATGCTCATTGGTATCGGATAATTCTTAGTGAGTTGCCATACGTTACAGTTGAGCATGTTTTGTTGTCTGCTAAGTTACCATATGACTAACCCCACAAAACAAATTAAATCCCTCATATTTAATCCAAAACTATCAAAATATCCACTCAGATCATCTGAATCATTTCCAATTATAGAAAAAGACATTAAAAATGTGCGGCAGTAATAATTATAAATGTTTATGATGATCGCTGAGTGAAAATAACTTCATATATTTAGTTACTGCTTACACCTCTTTCGATTTTATTCCAATATTGGGTGCGGAACGTGCACAATGGAACTGCTAAATTTATGGAGAATTTCCATAATTTTTGGGCTTTGTCTCTTCATTCAATCCACTTACGAGAAGGTAATGTAAATTTTTATTAATTCAATGACAAAAGAAATTAAAGGAATGGGTTTTTAATACTCAAAACTTATGTTTAGCACCTTGGCTTCTATTTTTCTCACTTTAATTACACTTACGATGAGAGGTTCATGAACATTAGTGTTGATATGTCGATGTATAAGAAGAATACGAAGAAGCATCCAATCCATAAAGTTCCAGAAGTCAAGATTAAAGTTTTGCAAGACATTCCCAAAGTACACGTAAGTCATGGACATTTGCTGCTTACTGAATCTGAGTTTTGACTTTAATTGCTTACAGATTCAACTAATTGCAGAAGATCTAAAAAACCACAAAATATTGGCTAATCGGACGATTGATTTATGCGATTTTGACGATTTAGTTAATGCAAATGTTTTCTTCAAATCGTTACTAAATCATTTAATGGAGAATCTAAAGTTTCTGCTTAAGTGTCCATTTAAGAAGGTTAGTATGTTAAACTGGTGGAAGGTTGTGCTGAATTTGAATTTAATTTTTGATGATTATGACTTTGTGTTCTTAAATTTAAACATTAAGAGCGACATAAAGTGGCAAAGACAGTCATATGAATTCCTTATTGATCGTTTATACTGGTTTATGTCAGTTTATACCTTATTGATTTTTAGAATTTAAAAATATAACGGATTTATAAAATTCAAAAATATAACGGATTTATAAAATTCAAAAATATAACGAAATTATAGAATTCAAAAATCTAACGGATTTGTATTTTCAAATCAAATTTTAAGTAAATTACAAAAAAAATTCAAAACTTTATTTTTAAAAAATAATGTCAAATCATTTAAATAAAACATCAGAACTCAACCTTCACAAAACAATTTCCTGTTATGAACGGAACAAATTATTTTTTTAAATAATGACGTACTTGACAATTAGCAAACATTTGGGCTCGTTCGCAAATTCCGTCACGCTAAAAATGGACTTTTTTAAAAAAAAATCTCCCTCCCTTGTCACCAATTTTCAACTGTCACAAAATATTTACGTAATTTACGAACGACCCCTTAAACTTCCACAAAATCCATTTCTCACGTATAAAAAAAAGTCTGAATCAACATATCAGATAGTTAAATTCAATTTCCATCTCTTTTTCATGCCTCTAGGGTACATACGTGGTTGAAGAACATAGCATGCCAAATTACGCGATCATTGGCATGATGAAGCTTCATGATAAATATCACAACATACAGAAAGTGAAGACAAAAATTGATAATCGAATCAAGACAATTTTCGAATCATCTTATACCACGGAGATTTGTGAATTTGATTAGTGTTGCATCTTCTTTTATTTTTATTTAACAATGTGATGTAACAACATTATAATGCATGGAGTAAAGAAGAGAAAAACGGAAAAGAATTAAAGAAACTACAAATTATGATCCATAAAAACGTGAGCTTTTGCCCTTTTCATTAGATTCTCATCATAAACATGAGATCTTTATCTCTTCTCATCTTATTTTCCATACTCAAGTTTAGTTGGTCTTTGACTTCAGAAGAAATTGTTGCCTTTTGTCTTGTGACTTTGTCAGTTTGGGTTTTATAGTCTGATCATAGCTGTTTGAGTTAATTCTGCTTTAGATGGTGAACAGAAGCTTTAAATTCGATTTTTTAGTTATTTTGGGTTGGTCTGATCATCAACTCAGATCCTAAGATGACTATATTTTTATTATTATTGCATCAAACTCTGGTCTGAACTACTTTTCTACTGATTTTAGTAGTCATTGTAGTGCTACTGGATTGCATGAAATAGGTTTACTGAGGTAGGTTACTTATCATCTCGTAAGGGATACCCGGAGAACCCCTAGACTAGCCTTAGGATACCCTAGACTTTTAGAGAGGAAATTTTCGATTTCATACTGGAAATACAGTATATATCTTAAGGCAAGACGTAACCATGGGATTTTGGGATCTTTTTCTTTAAAAAACCGAGCGAATTGAAGAAAATTCTCTGTCGAGGTGGGTTTGACTTCAAATCTCCCATGACTACACCCCTGGCCTAAGGTATCCTTTAGGATATGTGAATTATTGAGTTCCTAGCCACTACAGTCACCAGATCACAGGGATCTTTGGACATTTAAACCCATTTATAATGTAATTCAATAGAACCACGAATTGAGATACCAACTAATCATCAAGTCAATCATTTTATGCTGCATAATCTAAGGTCCAGAAAAGGCTGTCCCTCTCCAATATCTACAATGGACATTTCAAACAAGCCGTTCATTTCTAACCACTCACTGTTCATCATCATCGTCAGCTCTTTCTATGCAACTAATGCTACTGCAGATGAATTATGTATGCACGACTTTTTTTTCTTACTACCGAAATCAATGAACCATTGATGACTGTTTTGTCTGCTTCTCTTTCTCCCAATCTGTACACAAAAAAAAATTTCTCAGGTTAATTAAATTATTTTATGATCTGTCGAATGATGATTTATGGAAATTTTATGTGTGTCAAAAGGTTTCTAAGGAAGTACAGGCAGAACATCAATTTCATGCATTATAGTTATCGATTTCTGCTCACCATTTTCCTTATTATTATTTCACATATTTTTCTCTTTTTGATTTGTTTTGTTTTCTTGCCATTTTTTTGTTTATTTCCAAATGTCTCAATTTGAATAATTTTATGGTCTACGGTGCTTCTTTCTTATTGCCATTGTTGCTGAAATCGCGCTGTATTCAATTATTTACGGCTAGTTATATGTGTCTATATCTTCTGCGGTGTGAGAAGTGTGAGATGTGCATGCTTCTCATCTCAAGTATTGCTGGATGTTAAATTGAAATAAGTAAGAAGAAGGAAAAGGTAAATAATGACCATATTTGTGAGGCGTTAAATATCATTTTATCATTTCTCTTTCTCTTATTTCTGTTTATGCTTTATGGCACTTTATGGATCGGAGAGAAACAAGTAGAGTTATGATTTTTTAACAACTGGATGTTTCTTTTTGATCTGAATATTTGCAAGAATGATTAATGATTCTGAATAATTTTTAACGGATTTTTAAAATTTGAATTTTTTTCTTGCAAATTATGTTTTAAATTTTTTCCACTTCAAAAAGTTTTTTGCATAAATCTTTTTATAGGGAAAGACTTTTATTGTTTAAAATATCACTATGTCTTCTCCAGAGTGGCTAAAGTCTGTACAAAATATCATTTTTCAATTAATCAGCTCAAAAGTGTATGAAATTTTGATTTTAAATTTCCAGCTAATTTCAAATTTGAAAATAAAGTATGTTTACAAAAATAAACGTGAATATCACATCCAGCCAGCAAAATAGAGCTTAATCATGTATATTAACTCAATCAACTTGTATCATAAATTCCATATTCCCTTACAAATTAAGACAAACGAAAATATAAAGAAGAAAATTTCATAAAAAGATTTGCGCAAAAATAAAAAAGGAATTGAATTACTTTTTTTAAAAAAATCACGCCTCGACTGTTTGTAATTTGACACTCCACGAGAGGTCTAACTGACGTTGTTGGATATCAAAGTTGAATCAATTTATAATAGATTTGATATTTATAGCCTCTTGTATTGTGTGAAAACAGGAGAAAGAAGAAGGAAAAGTCATTTCCACTCATTTCTTCCATTATCGGATTTTAATTCGTAATTGTTCAACCTTTTTTTAAATGAAAATCGTGATCATTAAAAGTATTGTGCCTCAACTTGTCTTAATCGATTAAACCAACAAAAACAATAATTAACGGAAGTGACTGCGAACAATTTTTATAATGACCCGGATTGTTTGCCGTAAAAAATCAGTTTTGTTGATCAATTTTTGTCATATTTAGGCATTCATATTGGTTGCTGCCAATAAAAATATTTGAAATTCATAAAAATTAAATCACAAGCAATTATCTGAATTGGAGCAGTTTCAAATAACAGCACAGACAACAGACAGAGGCAGAATGGAAGAAAACGTCGTGATGATGTGCTTAAAAAATTCGACATTTTCATGGTCAACATGGACTACAATGTTTTTTGTACTTTTGATACAACTTCTCAGCTCTGTTGTATTCAGGCATGAGCCAGATTCTCTTGCAGATTTTAAAGAGCTATTGACTCGAATAATAAATTAATGATTCCATTCAACATTAAATTAGATGAGTAATTGAATAATCCATTATATAAGGAACTGCAGTTAACATACATCCAGTCGACAGACATTCATGACTTACTAGTTTCCATGCTTATTGGAATAATAAAAAAATCCATTTCTGATAATTTTTCCCGCCTACATAGAAGTTCAAATCGATTTCTGATTGATGAACTTACTGAATGTTTTGACTACGATCGATCATTATTAGTTAAGTTGAATGTTCAGCACTGCATGGTACTTTCTTCTTATTGCCACAACCATCACTGTTCATTATATCAGCTAGGTCATGTAAGGGTGTTCCATGTCGAATTGCTTACATTAAGGCTGAATTTTCTTCCCATTCAGCCAACTGATAACATCAATTATGCTTTCTTTGCATCATCCATGCACTGCATGAACATTCTTCATGTTCAAAATTTGCATGACAAAAAATCCGTTGCTTCATATCCCCATAAAGAGCTTCATTTGGGAATTTCATAATTGCCAATAGATACAGAGAAATAAGAGAAGAAGCAAGATGATGATGTGATTGCAAATAATTGCATTAGAAGTTCAGGCATAGAAGAGACAAGACGAAGGGAATGAGGAAATACTTAAGACACCTGGAACAAATTTATCATCACTTTGAGAGATGTTGCTGCTGCCGCTGCTGATATTTACAAATATTCCACTTAATTTAATTTATTAATATGAATTTATAAATTATCAAATAATAAAATTGAACAATTGAATTGCTGGATGTTGTCAGTGCTGCCTCAAAAACATTCAAATGAAATCGAAAGTGAAACATTTGCGGAACTTTTCATTGTTTCTCGTTGACTTTATGGCTGTGTAATGTTCTTGAAATGAAATTAATGATGATCTTCATGTCTCGAATTGCTGTGTGTGATGAGCACAGATACTGAATACATTACTGGATGTCACTGGAAAGGTAAAGAAATGCGAGATCCAAGGAACAATTAATAAGCAGTAAGTCACGAATATTATCGACAAGCGAGGAGTCAAAATCATTGCTCAATAGCTCAGTTCTGTTTCAGTTCCATTTTGCAGACATTCATTGACTTTTTGCAGCCAATCGACTATTTACATCCATTGTGAAGTTTAAGTCTTAATAATCGATAATTCATTAAGTTTACAGCTCTCAATTATTGCTCCAAATAATTTCCATAAATATTTTGAATTTCGACTTGTAGCTTGTGTAAGGAAGCCCATTGGAAGTGGCAATTTAAACAGCACGAAATTCACATTTTGACTGATTTAAAATTGAAAGAAATCGACTTCAATTGAATCATTTTCGGAGGCAAAAATTGCTTTTTAATCGAATTTTAAATTCGTACATTATCAGTGGTGCTGATGCTGCTCTAATTCCAAGCACATACATGTGCATTACATAAGGAAATGTTTCCTCAGTTATTTGATTATTTAAATTTGTGACGGCATGTGATGTTTATGAATATTAATGACTTCTGTGAACTGAATTACTTCAAATTACTGCCGACTTTCATCACCTAACAATAGCCTAGCAGGTAATCAATTTTTATGGACCTTTATGATGTGTCATAATATTTTTCTCTTTATGAAAATTATCACCTAGCTATTCATACCTAATTTGCATTAGGTCGAGAGTCTAACATGCTTCTGCAGTTATAAAATATACACCGTAACGAGCATTGCTTACAAAACTCATCTTTTTCTGCATTTTGATGCACATTTTCATAATCATAATCATAAGGCATACACATTTCATGAAACTTACTCTTTTTTCTCATTAAATCACCAGTTTTACGTCTTTAAAGTTAGAAAAATGCACACGGAAAAAGGTAATTGAATGAAGTAGAGACACTAATAGGAGAAAAATGATGAGAAATGCGCAAAAATGTGAATTGTTTTGATGCAAATCTTTTATTTAATAGTTGGGACGGCTAAATTCTGAGCTTGCTGACTAATGATTATTATTAAATTAATAAGACAGTTGATCATGATTAAATGGTGATTTATAAGCTGAAAATAATTGCAAATTTGGTATTGTTTACAAAAAATACCAAAATTCAAGCATAAAAGTTCAAAATTTAAACTTCAGGAACCAAGAAGTTCAAAAATTGAAACTTAAAGTTCAAAATTTGGGAATTATGAATTTAAAATTGAAAAATAAATTTTTAACTAAGATGATCAAAATTTGAACTTCAGGAACCTAAAGGTTCAAAATTTTGACCTAAATATCGAAAGTTCATTTATTGAATCCTAAAATCCTTAAAGTGAACCTTATAGTTCAAAAATTGAACCTTATAGTTCAAAAATTGAACCTATTAGTTCAAAAATTGAACCTTATAGTTCAAAAATTGAACCTTATAGTACAAAAATTAAACTTTAAGTTCAAAATTTGAACTTCAGCGCTTCAAAATTCAACAACTTAAAACTTCAACAATTTAAAATTGGAATCCGATTATTATTTAATAAATTCTTAACTAAGATGATCAAAATTTGAATTTCATAATTCCGTTACTTCATCCAAGATGAAAATAATTGTACTAAATCTTCAAAATTGCTCCATTTTTCCATTATCCCATCAAAACCATTTAAAATTGAAATTTTCTGCCTTAAAAATATTCAAGAAAAAAGGGAAAAATTAAAATTATCATTTTCAAGTCAATCAAAAATCAGCAATTAAAATTCAAAAAAAAGCCCAAGCGCAGAAAAATCTGGGAAAATTATGAAATTGGGATCACATGAAAGTCATAACAAATACCAATCCATGCAACTTAATTCACATTTAACACCTTCACGCCTCATTCACCTGATTCAGCAACTTCTTCTTTTCATTTCATCTTTCACTTATCTATCTCTCATTGTTTTTATGTATCATCGCATCGCCTCACCTTTATGTATGTGGATAGATCTCATTGCAAAGCCATTTTAAATTGGTATGCATAATGTTCGCAGTTGCTCAATATGAAATGATTATCTCGACTCTTTTTCTTCTTCCATTTATATGCTTTATTTATTCAACATATTTTTTTTCGATTATTTTTTTCTCCATTAGATTTGAAAAATTGCTGTGGCTGTGATTCCTCATTTCTTTTCAAAAAAAATATATACTTTTTTTTTTGTTTGTGAAATAGTCATAATAATTAAGTAATTAATACGCTACTAATTATTAACTCATTTATTCACAAAAATAGGTGAATAGCAGTTTTTAATGAGCCTGTTAAGCATTAAAATAAAGTCTTTTTATTACTCATGTCATTTAGTTTGTATGACAGCATGTAAACATGTGAAGATCATTTTAGATAGATTTCGTAATGCAAAATTTGTCTGTGATGATTTTAATGGCATTATTTAATTCTTAATGAATCCTTTCCTTGCTTTAATTATTTCCTTAAGATACATTTGCATAATGTGCGGGTAGCTATAAATTTTTATGAGGTTTGGTTCCTATTACTCTTCTTATTTTGGTCAAGTTTTAAGATTAATTTTGGAGATATATTTAAGTTCATTAATGTAAGTAAGTGCTGCAATTAATTCTTCGTGGAAATATTGTTGGGTAGAATGAGCAGCAGATGAATATGAATTTTAAAATGAATCAGCTTTGATTTCCAGGTTGGTCATCTTCTGGTTTGTTTAAAGGTATGGCCGTTCTTCCTTCTTAGTTTCCTTTATTTATTCTAACAGGATTGTTAGCTAATTGACAAATCAACTTGAACTACCAGTCTGCATTGATAATTTTTACTCTACAAACTTCAATCTCGAGAGGGTCCATACTCCACCGTACTGTGAGATTTAATATAGTTTTAGTCTAGTTTAGCTGGCGAAATGGGTGAATAACCCTCAAGGATATGCGCCTGTCCATTGGCTGCAAACAGCTCTTACTATTCGAAAATGATTCTTTTTTCTCGAAGACAAAATTTTGAAAATTTGGTTTTTTTTAAATTGAAAATGACCGTTGTAAATCAAAACAATTTTTTTTGCTTATTTTAATCAAATACGGGTAGAGCTTGCAAAATTGCTAGCTGTAACTAAAATAAATTACGAACTTTTTTAACGGTATTTTCAAATTCAAAAAATTTTTTAGTCACAAAATCTTCAAAAAAAATTCGAAAATATTTTGAATTTTAAAAAAATAACGGTTCATGGTGCTATTTGCAGCCAATGGGCGCCTGTCTATGACAGATTCGTTCTCAAAATTGAAGATCTCAAAATCAACTCGAATTTTGTATAGACATTGATAGTTACTGACGACCATTCTAGATTTTTGAGGTTAGATTCTAATTCTTTTAAGGTTAGGAAATTCAAATTTGCTCCGAAAATTCCAAAAATTGCATTATTTTTACATTTAATAAAAAATCTCAAAAAAAAGTCAAAAATGACCACGAAAGACCATAATTATTTCAATTTTATTGCTATTCATGTCCAGTTCAGTTAGCAACAATGGAAACACAATCTAAATAATGTGTTTTGGCGTTCATCCAAATCATGTCACACTCAGACATGCATCTTTCTAGAATTTAGAGTCTTTGGACCAACAATCTGACACAATTAAATATTTGTGGCACCTTGAATTTAAATATAGCTCAACTAGACTCTTTTTAACTTTTAATCTCCTCTCCAAAAACATTAAATTCTTTAAAAATTCTCAACCTTTACCACGCAGATTTATTAATAATGCAAAAATAAAATAACTTCTTTACTGCAAGAAGTGACAGAAGCACAAGCAAGTCGTGGACAAAGACTTAAAATATTTTGCGAAACAACCAGAACAAACGTGAAATAACGGAAATACCGATAGTGACGCATTTCTTTAACGAATCATGAGACTTAAAATCTTATTTGGAAAACAAACAATACAACAGAGCTAAGCTTGATGCTAATAAATTTTTATGAAAACAATTTTTGTTAATGAGCTTTTTTCTGTGCACCAAAAAAAATTAGTTTCAAGGAAACTTTTTGGTTAACAAATTTGATAAATGTACCCTGAAAATGAAATCATTAACACATTTTTAAAAAAATAAATAATTTTTGAGGCACAAAACAATGTGCAAATAATGTAACAGAAGTTACCACAAATAGATTGGTTTGGATTGTTGATGAGTTTTGTGGATGGCGTAATGAAATGATTGTGGATTTGAAGTTAATTAAAGTTGAGATTAAATTTCTGAGAAATTTCATATTCACACCAATTTTAATTGTGTGTGAATATATTGTTTTTGGTATTTCAGTGAAACTACTTTTTTGGACTTGCTGCTTCAGGCTTACGGAATTGACCCATAGTGTTCAGTATGGAAAGTCTGTGCCTAAAATTACCAATTTAACAGTGAAAACCGCATCTCGATTGGTGCTTCCATTGCCGAGAAATCTCAAAAAAACACTTTCTGTCCTTTAGCAAGTTAGCAAGTTAATCGGTGCGATAACTCGATTCAAACTCAATATCAAGACTTCTGGTTTTTTGTATCTGATAGATATCATGTATGGCAAGAACTGTATTGTTTTTGGAGTCATGAGATGCATCCAGTAAGGCACAAGGAACGAAAAACTGCTGTTTTTGGTCAAATTATAGCCGATTATTGCAAAACACATTTAATTTTTTTCATAGTAAAGGAATGTTTTGACCAAATGAGCTGAAATTTGGTACGTAGGTTCCTTAGCTGTGCCTGAATATGGAACCGATGCCATTTTGGATTTCGAGGGGCTAGAAGCTACGCTAAATTGATTTTTGCTTTAACTTTGACCAAATGAGCTGAAATTTGGTATGTAGGTTCCTTAGCTATGCCTTAATATGGAACCGACGCCATTTTGGATTTCGAGGGGCTAGAAGCTACGCCAAATTGATTTTTGCTTTAACTTTGACCAAATGAGCTGAAATTTGGTATGTAGGTTCCTTAGCTGTGTCTGAATATGGAACCGACGCCATTTTGGATTTCGAGGGGCTAGAAGCTACGCCAAATTGATTTTTGCTTTAACTTTGACCAAATGAGCTGAAATTTGGTATGTAGGTTCCTTAGCTATGCCTTAATATGGAACCGACGCCATTTTGGATTTCGAGGGGCTAGAAGCTACGCCAAATTGATTTTTGCTTTAACTTTGACCAAATGAGCTGAAATTTGGTATGTAGGTTCCTTAGCTATGCCTTAATATGGAACCGACGCCATTTTGGATTTCGAGGGGCTAGAAGCTACGCCAAATTGATTTTTGCTTTAACTTTGACCAAATGAGCTGAAATTTGGTATGTAGGTTCCTTAGCTATGCCTTAATATGGAACCGACGCCATTTTGTATTTCGAGGGGCTAGAAGCTACGCCAAATTGATTTTTGCTTTAACTTTGACCAAATGAGCTGAAATTTGGTATGTAGGTTCCTTAGCTATGCCTTAATATGGAACCGACGCCATTTTGGATTTCGAGGGGCTAGAAGCTACGCTAAATTGATTTTTGCTTTAACTTTGACCAAATGAGCTGAAATTTGGTATGTAGGTTCCTTAGCTGTGCCTTAATATGGAACCGACGCCATTTTGGATTTCGAGGGGCTAGAAGCTACGTCAAACTCATTTTTTCTCTAATTTTGATATTTTTGACTAAATAAGCTAAAACTTTACGATTTTTCGTAAGTCTTGTTAGTAACATAATACTAAGCTATGAATGAAAAAACTTGAAACGGTGTGAATATGCCCATGAAGCGTGATCGCTTCATTACTAGTTTTGTAATGAATTTGAATGTTTTTATGTAATTTTTCATATGTCCTTTAAAATTCCTGGAAATTTATTTTTCATTACATAATGCTTAAAATTTTCGGAATTAAAAACCGTTATTTTTAATTTAAATTTTTAGAAATTTGTTATTTTTTCTGATTTTAATTTGAATTTTAAAAAAACCGTTACGAAATTTTTAATTATGTTTCAAATTTTGAAAATCCGTTATTTTTGAATTGCAAAATTGGCATTTTTTTCTCATGAAATCCAAACTTTCAGCAGTTTTGAGCTGATACAAGTTGAAAAGTATACAAAATTATTTGATTGTTAGAATTCTTCGTCCTAAGAAATCGTCCCTAAGTAAATGTTATCCAAAAAAGCATCAAGCAACGCTTTAAGATCACATTAAATAACACTCAAAAATATCATTATGATCATCAATATTTTACAATCGATCATAAATTGTAAAAAACTTTATATGAGTGCCACTTTATCTGAAAGAGCTAAAACTAAATTTTTAACATAAATTGAATGCGCAAACTGATCGCATGTTAACTTTTTTTGCGACGAACAAAGGAATTTCTCTCATGTTCAATAAAAGATTCAGAAGCGTCGTAAAAATTGGCAATAAAATAATATTTTAATGACTTTTTCTTTTGAATGATTTGACAATTTTATCGTGTTGATTCCATCGCTCTGCTTGTCTAATTTACATCGCCACATGTGAACGTGTCAGCATTAAATGAAGCATTTAATTGTATTTTTCCGTAAAGGTCAAAAGTAGCGGATTGATTGTCGCAAAAGAAGTCCGAGACAATGGATAATGTCGAGGAGAAATAGCTTTCTTTTGTGTGTAATTTTCTCGGTGGTTCTCTTTTCATTGAAATCAATTAAGGCGCTTCCGAAAGTCGCCAAAATAATGTCAAGCGATAATTCAAAGTCATGAATGTGAACAACAAACCACTTGACCCTTTACTGAATCACGATGAAATTCTGAATGTGCCAAACGCAAAGTCATACAAAAGCATAATGACTTGACTCAATTGACTACAATGCATTGCCATTTGAAAACTTAATTTTTGTGTACATTTCTTTTGTCGCCTTGAGTGCGCGCGCTTAGAAGCAAAACAAACAATTGAATTATATCATTGAATCAATTAAAGTATTACGTTATCGGCTGATTAAACATGCTTAATGTTGCTACTTCTTTTATATTATTCTCTCCATGATGCAAGTTGGCATGCTTCAATAGAAGTTGAGGTGTTGCTAAGTAGGTGGGTGATTGGAGTGCTTTAGATTTCAATATAAGACTGCTTTGAGAGAAAACACAGAAGTTGAATTGGTTGGATTTGAATGACTTTGAATTTTTGAAAATTTTAACGAACTTTTTGAATTTGAAATTTTGTAAACAAAAAGTTTCTTCACTTCAAAAAGTTTTTTGGATTTTAATTGGTTATTACTGCATGATTAATCATAGAAACTAGATAATCTGATATAAAAAAGTGGCAAGAGCTGATAAAACATTAACTTAGACTGCTAAAAGCTGGAATTTTAAAGTTTCCAAGAAAATTATTTCATAACCTATTTTTGAGTTTAAGAATTCATAAAAATCAAGTCAATAAAGCATTTTATGACAAATTAAGGTGTCATTAAGGAGGCAGGGACATGAAAGCTATGTAATATTCACATAATAATAACAATTTGACAATTTAATATGAATCTTGTCCAAAACACTTACAAGTTTAGAAAGAAATCAAAATGATCAGCCGATAAAATCAACAACAAGCTTCATTGACATCTATTACAACTACTGCTTATATTTATCTACGCAAATCAGTCAATGATGTACTTCAAAATACAAAATCACCTCCTATAAATTGCATGTAATTTAAATTCTCACAGAGCGCCCAACAAAATCATTGACATAAAAGATTCCTTATCAACATTGAGAGTCAAAAACTTTGTGACAATGGAAATGGAAATTCTTTAATTGCCATTTTATTCCCGTATATGCAATGCTTGTGCATCTCATATGCACTTTCCCTTTTACTTTTTCCCATCTTACTTCTCTTCTTCCTCGTCATCATCTTCTTTTCTACTTTTGCTAACTTACTAACTCACTATTTGCTTATAAGCACCGCATTTTCTAAATGACATTGGATTATTTCTCTTATTTTTCAGTATCATCATGATTGCATCCATGAATATATATATTTTCCTTCAAATTAACAGCATGCATTAACGCTCATACGCCCAACATTAAAGAAAAATTGTTTAGTAAGTCACAATGTTGATGACTTAAAAGTGATAGTAAAATGTTTCTATGCCGGTTCGATTGTGCATGCATACAAAAAATGATTCTGTCGGATTCGCGGAAATGAAGGAAATTTTTAGAAATGTCTTTACATGTGCACTTGAAAGCGACTGTAACCAACGTGACCTTTATATTTAATAATTATATGCAGTTATCAATTTGTGTTTTATGACATTTTTTAAGCTTAAATTTCTTTCCAATTTAAATATCATCAAATGGAAATTTTTCACGGAAGATGCTGTTCAAAAATGCTTGAATAATTTTTATATGGGAAATTGTCATTAGAGGGAAATTGTTGGAAGGTCATGTAGATAAAATCCTATAAAATAACTCTCTTAATTAAAGAATAAATAATTATTTTTAAAATATTCACAGAATTTAAAATGACAGAATTATTAGAGTTAATTTTAAGAGGTCAGTTATTTCAATGTAGAATACCTAATATAAATTGACTTTTAAATTTTGTTTTGGAAATTCAGTAGACGCCAACCAAGTAGAAAATTGATGCTTTGTGTTATTTTTTTAACTTAAAAGTCGAGTTAGAAGGCTTCTTTTTAGTGCATTTTCCCATTGGGAAAAGACACTATTGTCCGCGTTTTGTCTGTCCGTCCGTCCGTCCGTCCGTCTGTCTGTCTGTCTGTCGCCCTATCTCCTCCTCCAGTTTAAGCTTTTTCGATACGGTTTTTTGCTTAAAATGTGTGGACTAGGTCAGGCAAAAGGTTGACCAAAGATTTTTTTGATCGGTGCAGTAGAAGGTTAATTAAATTAACTTTTGTTGAAAAAATTGCTTACGTTTTACGTACGTATTTTTTACGTAGCCCTTAAAAACTTGATTTTTCTTACAATCTTCCGGCCAGGGTTCGAGCCCCACTCCGAGCAACTTTTTTTTTGTACTTTTTTACACTTTTTTGATATTTCATGATGTGTTCTGATAAAATTTTCCATTTTCATATTTTTTCCTCACATTTTCCGAACTTTTCACGAAGTTAAATTAATTAAAGCTTACGTTATGTAAAAATACGTACGTAAAAATACGTGTTATGTAAATTTACATTACGTAAACCGTTCTTGGTGTGAATTGAAAGGGGAGGAGGGGGAGTTAAACGAGGGGGTGTATATGAAGGTGGGGGGGAGTAAAACGGGGGGTATTATTTTTATTTTTCAAATACTTTTTGACCGTTATTTTCTCAAATATTTTTTGACCGCTATTTTTTCAAATATTTTTTGACCGTTATTTTTTCAAATATTTTTGACCGATATTATTCAAATAGTTTTTGACCGTTATTTTTCCAAAAAAAAAGAAATTACCGTTATTCTTTTTAAAAACTAATATTTATTATTCAAATATTTTTGACTAATTTTTTGCGTCAGTGTTTCGTGCATTAGTTTTCTTTATCATTACTAATTTTTTATACGTTTAAATTTCTGGGCACAGTAGTTTAAGAAAATGCACTTCCGTCCGCAGCCCGTGGACGCATTACTAGTTTGATTCTAGGGATGTCTAGACTTCACTTTTTTACTCTGCTTAAAAATATTATCAACTATCATTATATTATATCAAGTATGTTCAACTTGGGGCTAGTTTCTCGTCACACCTCTGCATATATCCCCATGTAATACCCCATTTAGGGTCATTCGAACATTACGTAACGCTAAAAAATGTCCATTTTTGACTCCTTTCCCTTCCCCGTAACAAATTTTTTGAGAAAATCGATCAATCTCTGCCTCCTAAGCATTACTTAATATCTGAACGACCCCTAGGGTGAAAGTCTGGATTAGTGTAGTATAATGTCGTGAGCATTGTGCAAATCATTGTCATATCGACAACATTCCATGTAATAATTAAAAGAACCGCTTCTAGTGGGAATCGAACCAATGTCCTCACAAGGGAGAGTTGCCTAAACACCAGATTCCACTCTCAGAGGAAGGTTATAAAGGGTAGGTATCGGTAGAGAAGATAAAGGGATAAGCTTGATGAGAAACCCATAAAATTCCACATTAAGCTTTGACTCTGGATAATATCTTTCAACAAATTTTAAATTTTTATATTCCAAAAAATCAGTTTAAACCACGAAATAATAACCAAATTTTTGTCAACGTTAGAAAAATCTAAGAAAGAGAGACTGAACCACAGCAAGAGAGCGACACAAAGCTTTTGAAAGGTCGTTTCTTAACATCTTATAAAACTCTACATCTTCGATTCACACAAAAGTGTAATGAACTCAGCGAGCTTTCTTTGCTTCTAATGCTGAATGTTGCAATACTCGGTTGTTTTTGAAGCCACAGTAAAAAGCTTCATACCGTTCAACAATGAACAATCGATCTTTTCTCATGAAATATTCTCCAAAAATGAATTGGATGTGATACATCCACATATGTCACACATTATTGACATTTTCATTCATCAAATTGATGACTTTGCAGTTACTCTATATTTTGGCAATTTTTTGTGTCTGTTTGCCAATTTTATTTATGAGAAAAAAAAGTAGATTCAAAGGCAGCCAAAAAAAAGATAAATTTAGAAACACATTCGTCATTACGATGATGACGAGCTATTAAAATTGTGTAAGATTTTTTTTCTTTCTTTCTTTCTATTTACACTTTTCTGCTGCTGTTACTTCTTCTCGCGTCTGTCGGCTGCCGATGAAAAATCTTTTTTTTTTCAGTGTTACAGTTCAAGATGAAAGAAATCTCATTTTTTTGATGTCAGATGACTGAATGATGTATAAGAATGGATTACTTTATATCCACAAAACATAAATTGATGCTGAAATAATTTCGTTTGGGTTAGAAAAATGGATGATGGTGAGTAATAGGCAGAGTTGTTGAGTTTTGGAGGGAACAGTGGCATAGCCAAGGGTGTAGATGGGTGAATTTCAACCCCCCCCCCCCCCCCCTTTCGACAAAAATTGGCCCAAACCAAGAAATTGTTTAAAATTGCTAGGGTTTTTGAACTGAAAAAAAATTTCCACTCTCTACAAAATTTCTGGCAACGCCACTGGGAAGGAACCAACACCATTTTGAAGATTTAGCGACAATCTAGACTCCCGAAAAATTATGTTAGACGTTAGTTAGTAAAGTAACCCAAGGACCTGTTTCTAAGGCTACGCAAAGTAACCTACCCTGGTAGATGGACCCTAGGTTATACTAACTTATGAGGGTATGAGGGATACCTATCTGGGGTAGAAACCCCAATTAGTCCAAGTTTTAGACGCGTAGCCTGAAGCTATAGGGGGATTTGCTCTTCTCTAACCGAAAAATTCTTCAATTTTGGAGGGTTTTTGAGAAAAAAAGAAGAATTTCTACCACCCCCACAGGATACGCCCCTGATGTGACATAAGTCTGTTGATGATCTGTTGATTTGAATTCCCAAATGATCCATTAATAATTCCAAATTCAAATTCCCAATTTTCAACTCTAAAAGTCCAACTCTGGCAACAAAAAATCCATAAACTTCTTCTTCTCCTCCCATCATGCGTACCCTAAAATATATTGCTAAATTTCTTCAGACTTTTTTTAGGCATTTCATTCCATTTCTTTCATGTTGATTCGAGACATATTTATACATTAATAAACCGTATAAGAATTTAATAAAAAAATATATTTCAACTTTTGAATTTATTAGAGATTAAGCATTGTGATTCAGACAAAAAGTAATCATTATGGTTTTCAACTGATTTTGATGAAAATTTCTAGTAAGTTTGCATAGCTCTTCATTTTTGACGGAATGCCAGAGGACTGGGGCCGGTTTCTCAGATATATCCTAGCCATACTAAAGATAATAGCTGGGAAATATGCTTGGGTATACTCGAGAAAACGGCTCCTAGGAAAATTCAATGTTCTAGGAATAGCTTGTTAAAATCGATCCTGTAAGTTATTTACAGTACCCAGGTGTCATATCCAGTAAGTTGTATTCCCCCTAACAACACCATTCTTACACAATGTTACTAAGATCACAAGTACCCAAAAAAGCGCTCAAAATTTCCACTTCAAGCAACTCCAATCAAACTTCTTTGAAACAGCATCAAACATAGCTATTACCAGTTCCATTACTATTATTACCATAAGTACAAGGGATATTGTAGCTTACAGTGCATAATTGAATTAATATTAAGCAAACAGATCTGCTCAAGAAAGACTGCAATGATAAGACGGCGTATTGATGATGGAAAGTAATAATTGAAATGCGATAGAATGGAACAAAGTGAGGAGGAGATGACTATACCGTCCGAAATAATATTGTAGGCACAAGAAAATGGAATTATTAGGTTAAGAGGTTCCAACAAGCCGATGCGACGCGAGCGATAAATTATTTTATTACAAAAGATTAATAGACCATTACAATGTTCATAGAAATCTCCACTAGCCCCAAGGAAGAAGGCGAAGGAGGCTCAAAAAAATAATAATGAAGCTATTTAATATTCTTCAATCGCGATAGCGCATTCATAAGCACATAAGTAAGACAGACAAATTGTAAATTAAATGGCTATATTATGGATTGCGTAATTGATAAATTTATCATATTCCCCAGGCTGAACAATTCGACGTGTCAACAGTGGTGTAGTTAGGGGTTGAGACTTGAAGCTGAAGTTCAACACCTAGGACAAAATTTAGAATCAAATCCTTTTTAATATTTTTAGCTAAATAGCTACTTTTTCAATTTGGCACCCATTTTACTTCCCTTACTACACCACTGCCTGTCACATCCTAAATTTAGTCATTTATATGCTTAATATTGTCGCTTACTCATAGACGTAGGCTAATAGCGATGAGCAATACATGCGTTGCCACTTAATTGGATATAGAAAACGATTTGTTTGAATATATTTTGTGTGTCGTGGCTTTTTGAACTGTGGGTCGAATTGTGGTGGCTAATTGTAATTTGTTGGTCCATCTTTTATGAGTTTTTGAGCTTTTTTTGGGATACTTGAGAGTTTAAGCTGGAATTGAATTAAATTTTTATTTTTTAAGAAATAAATTCCGAAGTTAAGGAGCTTAATATCTTTTAAATATCATGATTCACCTCTTTATCTGCCCAATTTTGAATTAGGGATATTAAAATCAATATCACAGTTTGTTCGGTCACAATTATCTTAAACAAACAGTGTAAAATGTAGCATAATTCAAACTTCAGTAAACTGTATTTATAGAATTAAATGCTTGATATTTAATCCTAGTATTGCACTTTATTTTGTTCCTTTCTTATTTAGAACACTCAATTTCAACACAAATTTCAATAATTCTCAATTTCAACTAATTACAACAATCAACCAAGATGTCAATGATTACTTTGATCAAGAATGATCATTTTATTTTTGTTGGTTTATTCAACAAACAGGAACATAAATGTTGTCCACACGACGTCCGAGTGAACAGTATAATTAGAATTAAGCCTCTTGGTGAAAAAACCTTTTATTTATTATCATAAACATCTCATACTGCAATCAATCAATTGAAAATTATTTATTGTTTCAGCCAAAGTTGTCATTCTCAAATGTCTGGTTCAAGAAAATTCCTGATACCAGTTCTGTTGACCTAAGAATCTTTTATGTATGCAAAGACATTATTTTGATTGACTTGGACTGAAAATTGCCCAAATATTGCTTGTGTTAGTTAACAGTGCTGCGTTGAACAGTGGCTAGCTCAAGACAATTCATTTTCTCAAGCGAAGAATGCATTATCTTTATCGAACTGCAGTGATAATCTTAGAATAGCCTGAAATCAAAGCCAATCAACTAAATGAGCATAAGATTGAACCAGTAATTATATTACTCAATCAAAATTCTCCTTAAAGTTGCCCCATTGATATCCAGAAAGCTTCAAGTTCCATATTTTATATCAATTGCTTTTCAGTTCAGTCATTTAATTCTTCTCCCATTCACTTTTAATTTCATTCTTCAAATCTCACTCCTCTCGCTGCCGCTGCCTGTATTTTACGCTTCTCGCTGTTGACCTTTTACTTTATTTTACCTCTCCTCCGCTCTGTCGCTCTTCTTTCATTCAAATCTATTAAGACAGACTCTAAAATAGCAAGCATAGAAGAGCGACGCGTACTCTCACTCTCAACGTATTTTCATCCTCTCTGTACCGCTATAGTCGTTGGGTGTGAGCTGCAAAACAAAACTAGACAACAGCCGCTTGTGCAAATTCACTATTTGTGAATACATCAGAGGAGCACAATTATAAATATCTTGCATTGTGTAGCTTTTTTTACAACTCTATGAGATTTTTTTTTCTTTTTCATTTCATTTTCAATTTACATCGCGGGAAGTTTCAGTTTTTGTCTTATTCTTATGTTGCAGTTGATCGTGGATAGACGTCTTCTCTAATTCATCTGCGAATTATTTTTGTGGAATTAGTTTTTGATGTGAAATTTATAAATTGAAAGAAAAAAGTTTGTGGAACTGAAAAGGAACTTTGTGAAAAAGAATTGATAAAAGTGAAAAAGTGAAGAATTCAATTTAAGGAATATACAAAAGTATATAAGCTGACTATTTGAATTTTAAAGACATTGAGAAAGAGTTGAAAAATTGTAGAAGAAGTTTTGAAGTTTGAGTTAAAGTTGAGGAAAATAAGCTAAAGTTTCTGGTAGTTCAAATAAACTGGATGTTTTAAATTCAGGACGAAAAGATTTGAAAATCGATCAAATCTAAAAATTCATTGAATAATTCATTCATATTTTGAAGATTAATATTTAAAAATTTTCAAATTATTTTAAAATTTCAAAACTTTCAAATTATTCTGAAATTTAAAAATCTTCAAATTACTCTAAATTTTAAAAATCTTCAAATTATTCTAAAATTTAAAAATCTTCAAATTTCTCTAAATTTTGAAAATCTTCAAATTATTCTGAAATTTAAAAATCTTCAAATTACTCTAAATTTTAAAAATCTTCAAATTATTCTAAATTTTGATAATCTTCAAATTATTTTAAATTTTTAAAATCTTCAGATTATTCTGAAATTCAAAAAAATTGAATTTTTTACAATTCAATTTTAAAAATTATACGTTTTTATAGTTAAAAAATTCAAATTTTCTATAAAAAAATATCCTTCAAAATATTTTAAATTTGCTTTTAAATTTCTGATCATATTGTTCAAAAGATTAATTCAGTTCGAAAATATACATCTTTAAAGATTTTATTCCAAGTATTTTTAATTTGAATTTTGACTATTGAATTCGAGAATTCAAGCTTCCAAAATAATTTAGAGAAGTTTAGTAAACAAAAATTTAAAAAAATCTTATTTTTGATTTCATTTTCAACAATTTTGAAAACCTTCTGAAATACGAGATAAAGCTGCTGTATCCTCAGTCATCAAATTTTCAAAATTTGCCATCGAAAAATCTGCAAAACTTCAAAATTTCATTTAAAAAATTCAAATCTTTCTCAAACTCAAAACTCTCTGTGACTTTATAGAAAAACAATTAAAATTCGACCAAACAACTATCGGATATAAATAAACGAGCCCAATACTTGTGAGTAATTTGCTTGTCGTGAGAAAAAGATTGGAAAAAAGCTAAAAGCAAGCAAGAAAATAAAATTAAAAAAATCACAAAGTGTAAAAGAGATTTAAAGTGAGTCAAGGATTGAGAAGCTTTTTGGAATTCACAGAATCGTACACAATTAGGGTCCATTAGAAGTTGAGAGAATAAAAAAAAGTCAATCATCGATTAGACCTTGCAATTACGAACTTTTTTTTGTGTCTTATTCGCAAGTTGATCTTGTCGTTTTGTGAGATAAAAATTGATGATATTTTTGTAGCTTGAGGTGAGTTCATCCAGCATACTTTTTATGTTACTTTTATTTGCGAACGAAATAATAAGCAGCAAAAAAATCCATAACTTGATGATGCAATTAATTTGAATGTCTCATCCATGACAAGTCTTTTCGCTCGTTCCTTCATAATGAAATTTCACTTTCATTCAACTTTTTTTTGCATCGTCAGAATGCGGTAAATCACGAAGATTTTTCTTCCTACCTTTTCGTCATGAAATTCATTACGGTTAGAGGTTAAAGTTATGAGGAATGATTTTACATGTGTATAGAGTTGGGAGGCTGATTTAGGATTTTTGATATTAATTTATTAAGCTCCAGAATTTTTTCCAAATTTTTATTCCTTTTTATTCAAAATTTCCGTTGCGGAAAAAATTTGATTTTTTTCAGGGGGAAGACTACTTGGTGGAAAATTTTTCCGCCACGTCTGGCGGAAAATTTTCAGAGAGCACTAAGAATCAAATTTTTGGTGCTAACATGTATAAAACCTTAATACAAGAACTACTGACCCTTTTTCCGCCAGAAAATGTGTACAAATTTGGATTTATAGCTCAAAAAGTGCGTGGCGGAAAAAATTTTTTTGGCGGAAAATGATTTTTTCCACCAAGTAGTCTTCCCCCTGATTTTTTTTAAAAAATTTGTTATTCAATTCAAATATGTTTAATTCTAATATATCCAAATCAAGGACATTTAAAAAATTATTGATTACCAATAGGCTTATTCATTTATGACAGTTAATAGAAATTATATTTATTTTCGGACCTCATAAGTGAAAGATTTTTATGGGGTAAAAATAAAATAATTGAAAAATATTTAAGAACTACAAAATAAATGGCAAGAAAATTAAAATTGAAAAAAGTAGTTTTATGATAAAAAAACAAAGAACTGATTTTAAAAAACCCAAATACAAAATAAAACCCAGTAAATAGAATTTATTACATTATTTAAATCATTAGGTATATAATAAGATTTTTGTTTATGTTTTTAATAAATATTCACATTTTTTGATGTGAAATTCGATACGAAGAATAATTAGAAAAAAGTATAACATAAGTTCTTTTAATAACTCTTTTTTATTCTGAAGAACTAAAACTTCTAAAACTTCAAAAACAGACCAAAATTACTTAAAGTCTGCAAAAAAGGTAAAAGCACTTGAATGCTTGGAAACATTATAAAACTAATTAGTAATTACTCTTATATTTTAGGATTCGAACCCAATAATTTCAAATATTTAATTCTTAGATTTCATATAACTTTGTCTAATGTTCGCAAATTGTTCAATATAACTAAAATATTATTATTCCTAATTCATGTCTTTAAAACAGTAATTCCCAAAATCCTTTAAAATTGTGACTTTTAATTAAAATTCATCTTTAACATTACAAAAATGAAAATGAAAAATTTTAAAAAAAATCTTTAAATTTTATAAAATTCAATAATTTCATCACGTCCCACTTTTCATATTTATGACCTAAAACATAAGCAAAAAAAACTATTTTAAAAATGGCATAAACTTTCAAAGATATTTACTCAACCCATCTTCCTTCCTGCTGTGCGCGCCTTCACCAATTCTCTTGACATCCCGCTTCATAATCTCATCACAATCTTTTTTTATATTTCATTAAAATGCAAAAAAGTTGTGATTATTCAACGAATTCTTTCATTACTTTTACTGTCTAAATGACTGTCTTCTTGACATCGACAGAAACCGCAAAAAAAAGTTATGTTTATTAGACATTAGCACAATTACTTTATCTTTTTCATACCAGTCATTATTAAGATAAATATGTCTAACAATCAATTAAAGTTTAACAATGAAAGGAAAAAAAACCGATTTTTATCAAAAAAAGCTAGAAAAAATAACCAAGTGAAAGAAGTTGAATTACCGCACACACAACATCATCATCACCGTGGTGACTCATTAATCACTCTCAATATTTTTTATTCCTCAACGGCTGCACCAAAGAAATTGTTGTTAAATATTATTAAGTTGTAAATATCATCATGGCAATCGACATCATCAAAACGAGACACTATTAGATAATTTTCGAAGAATATCGACAAACCGCAGTGACTGACAATAACTGTAATAATTTTTTACTCCATTCAATTGATAGTGACACAAAGAAAGAAATGCTTTTGTTGTGCTTATGAAATTAGTTTTGAAGTCATAAAAATAAGGAAATTTTCGTTCATTCTTCTTCTGTGCCTGCAAATAGCTTCTTTTGAGGAGATGGAAGCTTGCTCTTATGTGGTTTCTTCTTCCTTTAAATTTATTGTCTATTCAACTTTATTGTCTACTTTGTAACGAGAAAATTGCATTAGAGGAACTAGATTGAGTGATACTTTGAACTATATAGAGTGGAATTGATGAAGTTTTAGAGTTATAATGAGAATAGTTGATGAGAGAAGGTGCTCTGTATTGAATAATGTTGATATTTAGAGTTCCTGAGTCACACAGATTCTAAAGGCAGACAATTCTATTGTTGTTCCAAACATCTGAGTGAACAAAACTAGTTTTCTTTCAAAAATATTTTAATTTTCAAATTCTTACAAAATAACGGTCAAAATAAATTTGAATTTGTGATTTTTAGTATAAAAATTCAAAATGGTGGATAGTTTCATGCCTCCAGAGCTATTTTCGTCAGTTTTACAGCAATTACTCATTTTAGAGCTTCAAAATTAATGTAACTTGATCTTCGCCACTTTTTTCTACTCATTTATATGTAAATATTCTTATTTATTGCTGCTAATCATCGAAAATTTTGAAAAATAAATCTGCAAGTGGAGATTTTTTCAAAAGTTAATTTTGAAAGTTAAAAATTCGTTAAAAAACTCAAAAGATCAACAAAAGAAATTTTTCCCACCCAAAACAACTAAAAAGTCATCAAAAATCAAACAAGTCAAAGGTGCAGCAAATTAAAATTATGCCTAATCTTTCCATAAAGTTCAAAATGTTCAAAAATTAATTTCTTACAATTTTCATCGTCTTTTAGCTCAATAAAAAAAGAGTTGATTGATCAAGCAAAAATCACAGAAAATTATGGTCTTGTTAAATTTTTTATTTGAAGTTTTATTCACGATGCAAATTTGCATAAACTTGACTCTTGAGAAGTGTTGTGAAACTTTTTTTTTGTTTGCTGTACGAACCTCGATCAATAACCCAAAATTAAATAATAGTTCCTAGCATATGATTTTGAATTTTATAATGCAACATTGTGTATTATATGCAAACTTAAAGAGATTAATAGTTTATGTGCTTTGTTTTGTACAATGTTGATTTTTTTATGAGGAATTCTGTGGAAAAATTATGTTGGAAAACTTTTTTATGAGCTTTCGTGTGGAAGTTGGATCAGTTACGGTTTTTGTGGATGTAATTTAATTAGTTCCTTTTGGGGATTATCGGAAATAAATGGTAGTTAATTAAAAATGATGTTATTTTTAAGGTTAGTGGTCGTATTTTCTTACTTACTATGCAACAGCTTCCACCTGGATCCCGTTCACACTGGCCTGGGGCCACACTTTTGGTCATTTTTACGTTATGTGCCATCCGAGGATCCCTTCTGTTAGAAAATCTTTATAAAATTGATTTTTATGGTTCATCATAGAGGAAAATCTTATCCATAAGGGAAAATTGCCTCCTGCTTAGTCTGGAACCCATGTTGTATTGTCATGGTCAGTATTTATGTACCGAAGTACTAAACCACTATTTTATCGAGCCATTAAAGTACCCTGAATGGCACACGGCATAAAAAAGGCAAAAATGTGGCCACAGGCCTGCCTGAACACGACTTCAGAATTTCACCAAATTTGCTATCCGGGTACCATCTTATAAAGCACCTTAAATTTGGAAGTCATGGAAGTTTCATACCAAATTTCTTTGCAGTTTCTGATCTCAATAAAAAAATCACGATCGTGAATTAGAGAATTCAGCTTGCTTTCAACAACATAACCTTAAAAGTCACCTTTTCATCAGGAAATAAACAAATTAAAATTTCTCAGTCCCGATTCACTGAGAAAATAATTTAAAATAATAAGTAAAAAATTTCACAAATTTCATCCAATCATCTTAATGCTTGTTGCATGCTCAAATGACATTTCAAATCAGCAAAAAAAATCAAACAGCAAAATGCGTTAACTTAATTACAGTAATTCAGAAGATTTTTTATTTTTTTGCAATGTTAGAGATGAAATTTTCATGACTATTGAGGTGATTATCAAGATGATCAATCTAGAAAGGCACTTGAGTGTAATTTACAGTGAATTTTTTATTTCTTTGCTAATTTTTTTATCATTTGAAATGCTGAAAAATTGCAATGCACTTAATTTGATTAATTTTACAAACTTGATTTGCAGATGTTAAAAAAAATCAGCAATGAAAATTACAAAATCACGATCAACAGTTGATCCATTTAAAAGTTTGTCTATTTCACCTTAAATCAGCCGCAACGGCAGATGTCTAAGTCTTTGCTAAGTTCAAAATCTGTTGCTTCACAACTCATCTCGTAATCTACAGCTAGACATCAAAAGCAATAAAGTCAGTTGGTTTTGTGCATCTCAAATAGACCCCAGTGAAAAATGATAATTGAATTTTTTTTGAGCAAGTCCAGCTTGACTTGAAAATATTTGTCATTTTTTTCCCATCAATTTCGCAAGTTGCAGACGCTGCCTGCCATTACACTAGAAAAATTAATTTTTAATGACTTTTTTTTCTGAAACATTAGTCGCGACACCTTAGTCAAAAGTAAGGCATTCAAAATAAATGAATATTTTACATAATATTATTCAATTGGCTCATCATGCAAAAATAATTTTTTTTGACGATATGACAGACCAGTAGATATGATTTTTTGGATAAGACTGCCAGCATTTAAATTTTAAAAAATGACGATCGAGTTTTTAACTCCGGAAATTTAATGTTTATGATGAAATTGATTTTTTTTTTCTGTGTATTTTGAAGAAGAGACAAAAACTTAATGCAAACTGTTTGTTTTGATTTGTCATGCAATCTAAGACGTAACAGTCAGCAGGAAGGCACGAGAATTAAATTTACGCAAAAATGTAAACAAGTTAAGAAGCCATCAGATTAAAATAATTACGAAAAAAGACAATTTGGCAAAAAATCAACCAAGTGTGGTATTTGTTTGTCAAGGGAAATGTATTTTTGTAGTTACAAATGATTGGTGATTTAAATTAGAGACTATACTTTATGAATAAGTAGCGTAAAACTCAAGCAAAATAGAATTTGAGCTGAAGTTACTGTGGGATACTGGTCTGATGTTTTGGTTCTGGGAAAATACTCTATTAACTCAAGAATTCATGGTTCTAGACTAGATTGATAGCCTTTCCTTGGACCAAAGATAGAGAAAATGAGAATTGTAGCACTGCAAGGGTTCTTTAGCTCCCAGGTAAAGAAGAAGCACTCAAGAGTTCAGTTAGTATATCAATTACTCAATTTTACCCCCTTTAAGTCACAGCTCCAGTCACCCCTCCCTTAACACACCACAGAATGAGTCTTACAGCCTTCCTATTGTAGACTTAAAATCAAATTTTAGTGAATTGATCGATTCAGATCCCTATTACGGCCTATTACAAACAGCATATCCTTGGTGTTGTTGTATAATTACTAGAAAACAAAATGGCGGATTTGTCTCTCACTTCAAAAAGTATTTTCAATTTTTTACGACTAAACAATAATTTTCTCTAGAATATTTGATGAGAAATTAAAGAAAAAAGTGACAATGATCGAACTAATAAATATTTGTGACTATAGGCTGTCGTGCTCACAAGAAATTGCTATCAAAGTCTTTATTTGTTTTTCAAAATGGCGATTTTTAAATGCACTCACTTCAGAAAGTATTTCTCAACTTATTCAACATAAATCATAATTTTAGTGCAAAATTTCATCAAAATCTGCTACAAAAGAGTGGCATTGATCAAATAGGCCATCACAAATAACTCTAAACTATGCAACTACAAAGCTATTTCAAAAATTATCTCGACAAAAGTGGATTCTTAAGCAACTCTACTTTTCATTGCAAATTCTTAGAAAAAAATTAATCTTGACAAGTTAAAACAAAGACAAATCATCAAAATTAGTCTGCACGAGAAGAAATCAATCATAAATCACAGCGCAGAGACCTCACAAATATCATAAACAAACATCAGCCGACAGTTGATTGTTACAAATGAGAATTATAGAGGTAGAAAGAGAGCAAAAAGAAAAGAAAACAAGAAGAGAAATAAAATTATGTAAAGATAATTAATAGTTTGTTTTTCCACTCTCATCATATTGAAAGAAGTTCGCGCGAAATGAAAGAAAAAGAAAGAAGAAAGACGACCATCAGCTGTGAGTGTGAAATGAAAATGAAAACGTGAAATGAAATTAAAAGTGAATTTTTAGCGCATTTTCCTTAGAAAGTAATGCGCTTAAAGGTCCACTTTGGCTGGCCCGCTGGCTGGCCCGCTGGCTGGCCCGCTGGCTGGCCTGCTGCCTCAAAAACTCGGCAGGGGAAGCACGTAGAGACTTCGGGTTTTTTGCATTAAATAGCTGCTATTTCGTAGGGGTGCGCAACGTATTTAGTTTTTTGAAAATCCTCACCTAAACTTAATTAAATTAACTTTTCTGTTTTTGGTGTAAAAAATCACTGACGTTGGATTAGTCAAAGTTTAACGTGACGCTTAAAAAGAATACTTATATTAAAAAACCCTTCAAGTCGTGGGTTCGATCCTCTCCGCGGGCAACTTTTTTTTACACTTTTTTGATTCTTTTTTACACTTTTTTGATGTTTTATGATATTTAATGATTTATTAATGCATAATTAAATTTTTTTGAGTCATAAAACAGCAAAAAAGTACATTTTTTCATAAATTTTATTTTCTCGAAATGTAAATGTATGTAGAACCATACAAATGTTGCTGTCATTACTTGTGAAGTATAAGTGACAGATTTAATTTGTACTAAAACCATACAAATGTTTTGAAATAGCTTCCGGAATTTTTTTCAGCTACAACTATATATTTCAAGCATTTATGCTATGTTTTCAATTCATTTGGGGAAATAAATTAAGTGGGTACTTATTTTTACATTCTGAATTATGGATTTATTTACTGATCTGTGCGGGAAAATGCGCTTAATTCCCTCGATGTATAACACGAGGACTTTCTACATCTTTTTTCTCCATCCGACTTTATTTCTTTTCATTATTTAGTAACGGGTATGTGGAAGTTGCTAAATCGCATACATTCCATGCAAATTCAGAAATATCGTGATAAAAGATCATCAATTGATAAAGACACGCAAAATTAAATGTTAAATTGTTCATCTTTTTAACATAATTTTCTATTATTAACACTATATAGTTAGTTAGTTATGTTATGCTATTGACGTGTTAGATGTGAAATCCATAAAAAATTCGGGTACATCATTAGTCATTGCAATCTCATCTACGCTTGTATTACATCATTGACACAATGACTGACAATTGTTATGATTTATTTTGAGAAAGAAAATTGCTTTCTTGCTATTATTATAAAATCTTCTTTCAGCTTGTCTCGCAAAATGAATGATCAATTTGCATAAATTATTAGAATTTGTTATTTTTTCGTTCATTTTCAAATTATGATGGTTTAAAGGAACGTAGATAAATACGGATAATCACTGTGATGCTTTGAGATATTTTTGGTAATCGAATAGAGTTTTAATTTGAAAAAAGTTATAAAATATTTGCTATTATTCAATTTGAAAGTTAACGGCTATGAAAAATTCAAAAATTAACGACATTTAAAAATTCAAAATTTAACGGTTTTCAAAAATTCAAAAATTAACGATATTTAAAAATTCAAAATTTAACGGTTTTCAAAAATTCAAAAATTAATGGCTTTCAAAAATTCAAATAGTTTTCAAAAATAAAACCGTTATTTAAAATTATTTTTAAATTGACAATGTATCTATTTAAGAGCCCTTAATAAACCCATAAATTCCCAAAAGCCTCCATTCCACACATTAATGAGCTAATCATTTAACAAATTGATCCTACCAGCAGTTCACCTTTGTCTCATTAAGACCCATCTCCATTCAAAATTGGCATATTGTTAAAATTAAATGAGGCTACTGCCAGTTATTTGTCTTAATAAGTTCCAAAAAGCAATAAAGTTAATTGGCGATGGATTTATTTATTTGATTATTATTGTCGAGGTGTGCAGACATAAATTTTATTCCTATTTTGGAATCACATGTCGCGGCGCTTATTGTTGCTATTTTTGTTACAAAATGGAAATTGGAGATGTTTTGATTATTTCTTCAGCTAGAGTGCGTGACAATTTTAAAGATTTATGATGAGATTCTTTTATGTAAGAAAAATATTTGCATCTATTGTGGATTAATTTGGTGAAAAGAAAGCTGAGTGGAACAATACTTTAATGCAAAAAATTTGTCAAACAATTTCTTAATAAATTTATTTTTAACAAAATTCGAATGAAAAATTGCCACTAAATTTAGACATCATAGATCAGTTTACAAGTATCAAATTGAAAGCTTTGACATCTCTGACATGAATCCAAGCAAATCAATATTTAAAACCACTTTTGTGATTTATAAGTTTAAAATTTTGTCAAAAATGGAATGATTTTACTTCGAGCCTCAAAAATATGTCTTTACACAAAATATAAATTGAAATTAAGATCCCATAAATTAGTTAAAAGCTATATAAGTGCGGGTGTGATGTGTTTATTTTATTTTGAATCAGAAAAGTTCAATATTATTTAGTAAATAATGCAAATTTGACAAAATAACCAATTTTTAAATTTTGAACTTCAGCCATTTTGAATTTTGAAATTTTTGTCCACTTCGAAAAGTATTTTTGTAAATTAAACATCTTAATTAAGGTTTTAAGGTTCAAATGTGATCTCATGTTATCTAAAAAAGTGGCACACACTTTACTGAAAGACTTTTTGAAGGGAAAAATTAGAAAATTAAGTAAAAACTCAAAAATTATCTCAAATATCTTGAGATAACACTAGAAAATATTCTGTAAACTTAGTTTTACGTGCGATTCAGTCCATTAGGAACTTTTACTTTCATTCAATTATAAAAACCTCAAAGTAACTGCCATATTATACGAATATAAGTTTAAACTCATCTTAATAATAAAAAAAACGTTCCAATAAGCCATAAAATACCCTCAGTTTATTACAAATTACCAAAAACGAGTCGAAAAGTGTAAAAGTTGTTGACTTTATATTAAAGACGATACCAAAAAAACTGCATCAATTAAGTTCGTCGCCTTTCTTTCATATATTTTATTGTTGAGGATGTCCAATAAAATTGCATAATATGCCAAAATAAAGCTCCTTAGTGGGTAGTATTAAATATTATCTTCTTCAAATTTCTTGCGCAATCGACTTCGTCTGAATACTCATTCATCCAAGAAATCCTCATTTACCGAAAAAAAAATAATAATATTTTTTCGCAATTCCTCTTGTGCATTTTTATTGCTATTGATGCGCGCTGAATGACCCGTGACGATGGATGCAGTCGATGCAGTAGAGGTTAAAAATATTTTTTTTTTCATTACTCTATAGCCTCACACAGAAAAGCTTACGAAGAAACACAAAAGAACAAGAAGAAGATTTTCAAATTGTGGTCAATTTCTCAATTCTCTTTTCGAGTCAGATTCTTGGTTTTTGGGTCAAAAGACGATCAATTTTGATGTGATTTTGTAAGTTGCAAAAGAACCTTGCACAAATTTACCAAAAACCTTATAACCTTTATGTCGATGAGACGAACAAGCGCAATAGTCTTTAAAAAAGTAAGTCAATATCTGCACGTTTCAATTTGTGCACGTCAATTTGACTTTTTAGTGCATTTCTGTGAAAGATGTGTAGTTGTGTGCTTAATGTATGGATGATTGGTTAGTGAGAAGTGGTGGATTTAAGTTGAGTGGGATTGAAGGATGTAAAATTATAGAGTTATGTCATTTAAATTGATGTAATTGATTTTGTGAACTGAAGTGTCTTGATGGTGGTCTATTGATACTTTAATTAACACTATCACGGACCCAGTGATCCTAGGTTCGAGAATATACATGTATATTCATCGTTTATTGAATTATTTGAACTAAATGTGCATTACAGTTGATATTTCATTATCAATTACAACTGTTCAAATGATTGAGGCGAAGAATAATCTCTCACGCTAATGTGAAATCTTGATGCCTTTGAAATTCACAATTAATGGCAAATATGGAATCGTCAGTCACTTAATTTCAGGAAGATATTGACAAATATTGTCAATCAAGTGAGACTACTCAATAAATTAATTTTATAATTTCATAGAAAAAAAAGTTCAGTGTAGCTTCTTTGCTGATTGATGTGTAGGATGGAGGGAACATCTTGTTATTTTGCAGTTAGCTTCAATCTTTTCCTCATTTCAAGCCCACAAACGGTTTTCTCATTCATGACAAATTCAACGCATTCAACATGAACAGCTTTTACAGTAAATAAAGATTAATCCAATTTAAATGGCACTGTTTGGCATTGGGAAAAGGTCGCCTTGCGTTTTGTTGTTGCTTGGAAGCAAGCACAGCAGATGAAAAACGTGTGAAAAATTATTTTTAATACATTTTTATTTTTGATGAGCAAAAAAATTCTTTTCATTCATTCCGAACAATGTCATTTGGTCCACGAATAAAATATTTTTAATTGTTTATTTACCTTAAGGAGCTGTCATAACCGACTAAGTAGTTTTATTGCTGAAAAATAATTCCAATTGTGTAATGTTGTATTATTTATTTCTAGACCTTAAAGGTGTCTCAATCTTTCAGAAAAAATCATGATTAATTAATTAATTATGCTAATAATTAGCAAACGTTTAGAGGAGGTGGAGGTCACGTTTGACATTAATTGATTAATTTGTTGCTTTCGGCAGAATTTCAAAGTGTTTAAGCAGTTTAGGATGAATAAATGATAATTTGATTTTAACGGATTTGAAAAATTTGAAAAGCACGTGGTTTGAAATTTTTCTCACTTCGAAAAGTATTTTTGAAAATTTGTGATGATTTGTTGAGTATGTTAATGCAGAATTAGATAAAAACTGATCAAAAAAGTGGCAAGAATGTTACCACAAAACTGTTTTGCATTTAAATGTCTTTATTTTACGAAAATTCTTCATTTAAAATACTTAACCTCTGAAATATCCAATTTTTTCACATAAATCTACAAAATTTATGTCTCAAAACTTAACTTTAAGTTAATTCTACTTATTAAGATTTCATTTATGCGAGAACAATCAAAATCAAACACGAAAGACTTTAATGCATGAGCTGGAAAGATCAAAAAGATTTTCCTCTCATTAAATGCCACCACATCACGACTTTTAATTGTATGTGAACACTAAAAACAATTAATTTGCTTATGTTTGCATACATTCATTAATTATTTTGTTCTATAATACCCATAAAATTACTATGCCAGTAGCAAAAGTATTATTTAAAGTGGATCATGAGTAAATATCTAATACTGTAGAGTTCATTGAGTCTCAAAATTGAGTTAATTAATTCCGCCTTTGGTGGGTTGTCTGATTGTTATCGGGAATTAGTTTTTTTTGTTGGTACGCAACGCTATTTATGATGATTTTTGTACTAAAATTAATTTAATTTGTGGTTTTACTGACCTTGCGCCTCCCTATTCAGATAAATACAACAAAAAGTTATAATAATCTCCAAAGCTACTCAAAGAACCAGAATAGGAGAAAAGGAACTAAATTAAAATAAATACAAAGTATAAAGCTCATTCAAAACTTCTTTTTTTCCTTCTGTTTCTTTTCAACTAATTGAAATTTCCGTACAATTGTTTAAAAAACGTTTCTTTTACTTACATTTTTGATTATCGGAGTTTAAGCATCTCGACTTTTAATGCTTCTCCTAATGCTATTTTTGTGTTTGCAAATCGGAACTGTATGGAAGTCTGCAGAACGTGATTGGTTAGGTGATGTGAATGGTGATACAAAGAAAAATGAAAGAGAAAAGTAAGAAAGTTCATGTGAATCTTTAAGAATTGAGGATCTCAGAAAATGAAAACATTTTAACGGTTTTTTAAAATTCAAATTTTTTTGTCTCACTTCGAATTTTGTTTTTAAAAATTATTGGATTTAAATTGATATTTATGCATGTATTTTTTGGTGTTTAAGTTCTGAAAAAGTGGCAAGAATCAGATGATAATGATATTTAATAGCTTAGAAGCATAATTAAGTAGATTTTTTAATTTTTAAAAACAAAATTTTTAACACTATACTCATAAAAATAATTTAACATTTCTCATTGTTATTTCATTGTAAATAACAGTTAACAATGAAATTGTTAAATTTGTATGAAGGAAATTTTTTTTAACGATAATCATTGTTAAAATGTTTTTACTATGAAACAACAATCTGATTGTAAAGCTACATTTTGATTGTTAATTTAACTATGGTCATTGTTAACAATAAATCGTAAATATCTTAATTAATCTTGAGCTCTGAAGACTCAGAATTGAATTAAGATACATTATTTATTGTTTCCATCATTCTTGTCACTTAAGAACATTGAAAATCTAACAAAATTCTAATCAATTTTTTATGAATTACAATGACTAATGTTAAAATTAACAATTGTCATTGTAAATTACTTTTTGTTAATTTAATTAAGTGTTTATCAATTTATTATTAGCTGACAATGAACTTTTATTTGAAATATGATTACAATATTCACAGATGTTGATTAATATTTAATTTAATTACATTTCAAAATTTTCACAATATATAGTCGTATTTGTCATTAAATATTAATTAAAAATATACAAAAGTGCAGCAAATGTTTCAACAAGGACCATAGAAGTTAAGCAACAAAATTTTTATTTAGTAATTGGATGGGTGACCGTTTAACAATTTTAAATTGTTAATTTCTACAATCGTATTGTTATTTTTTTCTTCAAAAAAATCTTTAACAATGACCATTGTTAAATCTTACAATTTGGTTGTTGACGAAAATTTTACGATGAATTGCAAAATTTAACAATTTCCATCGTTAACGCTATTTTAACAATGTCATCGTTGAAATTTTCATACAAAATAACAACACATTGTTAAATTATTTTTATGAGTGTAAATACATATCTTGTATCAATCCGTCATCCATACAAACATATCCACTTTTATGCCATTTACCAAACATGTTAACAACAATCCAATGTCATTTAAAAAATGCGGTGCTTATAAGCAAATAGTGAGTTAGTAAGTTAGCAAAAGTAGAAAAGAAGATGATGACGAGGAAGAAGAGAAGACATGGAAGTAGTAAGATGGGAAAAAGTAAAAGGGAAAGTGCATATGAGATGTACAAGCATTGCATATACGGGAATAAAATGGCAATTATAGAATTTCCATTTCCATTGTCACAAAGTTTTTGACTCTTGATAAGGAATCTTTTATATCAATGATTTTCTTTGGGCTTTCTGTGAGAATTTGAATTACATGCAATTTATGGGAGTTGATTTTGTAATTTGAAGTACATCATTGACTGATTTGCGTAAATAAATGTGAGTGATGGATCTATTGAATGTTTTTATTATGGAATTTTTTAAAATAATTTGTGAGTTTTTTGTTTATCATCTTGTCAAAAACATATTTCACACTCATAATCAACTCTTGCCATTTTTCTGAAAAGGATAACAACAATATCTCATCAATTAAGCTGCTTGAATTCAAATAAATTGCAAAATACTTTTTGAAGTGAGAAAAAAACAAGAAAATTAAACTTGAGAAGAAATTCAAATTTAAAATAACCGTTAAATAATTAATGCAACAAAAGTATCAAAACAGCCATTAATTTACAAAATAACACTTCAATCAGTCATTTTATCATTTTTCAATTCACAAAACAAACATAAAATTTTCAACTTAACACAAAAAGCAACACGAGTAGCAGCACTAAACATGTTTAATCATCCGATAACGTAACACTTTAATTGATTCAATGATATAATTCAATTGTTTGCTTCTGTGAACATTCACGCGACATAAAATGACAAACAATCACAACATAAGAGAGACATAAAGAAAAAAAAATCAAATGACAATGCATTGTAGTCAATTAAAATGATTAATTAAATTTCATGCTTTTTTCATGATTTTTTTGAAGTGACAGTGTCAATTATGTCCCACATGAATATATACTGTGACTATAAAATTTAATCATGAGCATGAAGATGACTTTAACTTTCAAACTCCTGCTTTGATGATGGCTGATTAAGCTATGCTGTATACAAGATTTTCATGTTTTGATTAAGAAATTTTCTATTTTTTTTTTATTCAATGTTAAGCTTTGCCATTTATTATTTTTTCTAATGTATGAAAATTTTATTTTGAACATTGAATTGAAGGATTTAGAATGAGTTGAGGAGGAACTAGATGTTGGTTGTTGAGTGGCGCATTTTGGGGTTTCATTCAGGCTGATTTGGGGTTGGTAGTTTGTATTAAATGGATTTATGCTAGTTGTGTGGACATGGATGTAAATGGATAGCAATCAGTGGCGTGGCAAGCGGAGGATGACCGACCATGATCAAAAACCCGGGCGCCTTGTGTAAAGGCTCATGTTAAGAGGCACAAATACCACCGTGCTCATCCTTTCCTCCAAATCTGAAGTCACCTGAAACTTTAAAAAATTTAAATTAGGGGCCTTTCAATCACGGCGGTGACGTCATTGACGTCACACGATACAAAATATTTTCTTTTGTATGGAAGTGTCACACGGCGTCAGACCCCCCCCCCCCCCCCTCTCCCTCTAAAAACGTCCATCTAGACGAATAATTGATGAAATATCAGTTATGCAAAAATAATATTTCATACTTCAATTCATACCAAATTCCCATCTTCACGACAAAACCACTTCGTTGCCAAATTGACTGAGAAAATCGCACTAAAAATTTGCGAGCATCATTCATGCTTTCCATACAATTTCTTTATTATGATATCATATTATAATACTCTTGTTTGAAAGTCATCGTTGCATCTTCTGTTTATTTTTATTACGTTAAAAACCAATTTAATTTCTTATGCCTTTCATATTTTTTTCTTATTCTTCCTTTTTTCATAAGTTTGTCTCACACTTCTGGCAATCTTTTTTTATTAAATTCGCAACGGATATAATCGTCAATTTTTGGTATGACACATTAATAAAGTTTTAATTTAACTTTTTTCCTTTTTCTTCTTCATCTGGTCGCTGTTGGAATTATGTAAGAGCATATAACATTTAATGGTACAGTTGGTGCTGTCCTCTTCCGATGTTAATGTCCGCTATTGTTGCTTCTTTAATTTATGAAAAATTTTACTTCTTTTTTCATCACGTTTTATCGTCGTTATTTTGCTTTACAAGAAGAAGAAAGTTTATGTGAAATGAGCTAGGAATGGAATGTTGGTTGAGATTTATGGAAATTGGAAAAATATTCATAACTTCTATAAACTTTCTGAATTTAAAAAACCGTTACAAAAATTTATTTGAATTTCCCCTGGAATTTCCAAAATTATTTATTTTTTAAAAATATTTTGACCGTTAAAAAATTGATAAATATTCTCTTCTTCTTGGATATTGCATGCAAAATAATTTAATGGCCATTAGTTTTTAACATGATACCCGATGCCTAATAACAGCAATAATCCTAACCATTACCTTAATATTAATAATCTGGTAATAAAAAGAGTAATTTTCTATTAAATTATGAGTCAAGATAAAAAATGACACGCGACTAGCAAATATCCTCCCCTAGGCTAAATATCAATGCAAAATGTTTCTTTTTCTTATTTCTACAAAAACGAGACACAATTCATCAGAGAGTCAATGACATACATAGCTAAAACATTCAGCAAAAAAAACTTTTCTTCTGATTCCAAATGTAACTTTTTATTTTATTTAAGATTCATCGAATGTCTGAGAATATATGTTCATGTGCTTACAATTGAACATATAAATTTTCATGACTGACCCACTTTAACTTTAACATTAAAGATTAACCTCAAGTCTTCTTCATAGTGATTATTCTTCACAATATTTCTCTTCTTGATGTAATTGCGATGTTTTAAGCCTTAACTGCTTGACGTTTACTATCTTATAATTATTATTTTATCTTGCTGAAGTGAACAGCTTGCTTAAAAACTATTTAAAATGAACTTTGAGCCTTGAAAACAATTTCAATGTAAACAACATTTTTCTTTACTTTCGCATCAATTGAAGCAAATTTTATCAATTGAAGCGAATTTTTGAATTTGAAAATTCAGTTAAATTTTGTCTAAAAACTCTAAAGCTTAGAAATAATAAAGAAAATTGAAAATTAGCTTGACGGCTTCAAAATTGGATTTACTGCTTATTGCATCATTCCCTAAAAATCATTCTGAACAATGGAAATATTACCTTAAAGAAAATTACCTTAAAGCAATATTTCAAGATGTTTGCTAAGATAATCGATAAACAAAAGCATAAAACTAATGATTATTCCTCATTTGTCTTCTTCTTCAGATCTCGTTTAACATCCAAACCACAACAGCAATGGGAAACATGGTAAAATCACTGCTAATTATTGGTAAGTAATATAATTTGTTCACGGACTATAAAACATCATCTATTATCGTGTAAACATCGTTCAATAAACAAGATGAAGAGAACAATCAAATTTTGTGCTGTTTAAGTAGCATTTTTAACACCTCTTTATAATTAAACAAAAGATTAAATGGAGCAGCGGCTATTAAAATGAGAAATGAATATACCAACATATATGTGCTCTCTGAGGATCAGTAACAAATTTGTTTTAATGGATTTTAAATGCTGCTTTCATTATTTTTAAACTAGAAGTGCTTCTCGTTAAGTTTGATAGGATGCAATTATGTTTAATATCATGTAATTATTGCTAAGATGGGCAACTTATTTTGCATCCTTAATTTACTATACAAAAAGATTGAATTTTGGCTTTAACTTGGGTCGCTTGCTCGGAATACCCTTGGATATACACTACCCCAGGGGTAACCCCAGGGGTATAGCCTAAGGATAACTCCAGGGGTAGTGTATACCATAAGGTATACCAAGTAACCGGCCCCTGATTCAACCTTGGTAATATCGAAAAATTTTGATTGAGTTTGAACCTCTTTTATGGTTCCTAACCTCTACTCGACCATGATTAAGCAAATTGCTGTTCTATGGCTAAGCAACAATTTGGCAATCTAGAACCTTCTCATACCCCTGACGTGGGTTCGATTCCCATAATAGCGACTACAGAACTATTGAAAATTATAAGCACATCCTCACATGAAAGAATTATCTCCGATTACTATGAGCTTTTTAACCATTATTTGGTATGAGGAGAATGGCAGTAAAATACAAAAGCTTGTATGACCATTGTAAAAAATATGATCTTGATATTCGGAAGCCGATTCCAAAGCAATACTGTGTGTATATACAAAGTAAGAGAAATGAGTTTCGTCTGTTGACGAATATGTGATTCAAATGTCTACAAACGTCCAATTTACGTGACCTTTATATGAGCGAAAAATGCACGACTTTAAAATAAACTTGTTGGATTTAGTTCAACAATTGTTTTTTGTCATGCTGCTCAGGTTTATGCTGCACGAAGCATAACATCCAGATTGACGTTATAAAAACATAAAATTTGAACTCAATTGGAAAAAAAAAACGAAAATATCAAGCAAAATAGTGCATGTCAAAAAATTGTATTTTAATTTTAACAATGTCATTTTAAGTTAATAAAATCGAAAAAGTTATCCAAGGTGTTCGTTTCTATCATTTGAAAGCTAATCAGTTGAAATTGGTTGGATATAATAAGCCATAACTCACAAAAATCGTCTCAAAGTTTTGTATCACAAAAAGTTTCTGATAACCCCCAAAAGGGATAACCATTGTTATGCCAAAAACTTCTTGTGGCGACATCAAGGACTCAGCTAAGCACAGCATACATCAAACGCCAAAAGCAAACACCAGAAGACACTCAGAACTATCACCTGATCAAGAAGACATTACTGCCAAAAAGCACTGCCAAATAATGTCTGAAATGAATGATGAACTTAAAACATTTATGAAGGAAGTGAAATCAGGAATGTCATTGATAAACCAGAAAATAGACCAGGAAATGACAATGATGAATCAGAAGCTTGAAGAATTGACTCAAAAAATTGAGAATAATATTGGCATCCTGACAGCTGAAGTTAAGCAAGTTAAGGAAGAAATCATTGAGATCAGAGCTGAAGTAATTACATTGGAGGAAAATAACATAGAAATCAAGAACAAGGTTTCTGATCATGATATTCAGCTCAACATCATAAATCAACGTCTACTCGAAAATCAACTTACGATGGTAAACATAGCGCCAACATTAAATGAAGAATCGTTTCTGGATGATCTGGATAAATGGTCTGGCAATATACTAAAACAGTCACTCTTGAGTCACAATTTCTCATCAAACAAAAAGTTCAAATCCAAATCAGCCTTTCTCAATTTCAACACATTAAGCGACAAAAAGAAATTCATGAACTTCCTCAAGACAAAGCAGAAAGATGCCAACAAGAAATTCATTCCTATCCTTAATGAAAATATATTTACATTAAAGGACTCTGATATCAACAGAGTCAATGTCATTGAATTTCGCACTCCAATGACAAAAATGAATCGAGATGTATTTAATAAAGCAAGAGACGCTAAGAAGAAGAATGCGGTGATCGAAGGAGTCTGGATCTCTAATGGGAGTGTGAGAATTCGCATCAAAAACATGAAGCCGATACAAATCAACAGTGTGCAGCAGCTCGACGAATTGTTTAGCTCGATGTCCATTCAAATACCGATGAATTAGTCCGTGAGTCTGCAATACAAATAATAAAAGTTCCCAAACATGCATAAAAAAAAGAAAATAGCCTTAAGTCATAAATTTTTAACTGAAATTAATTCCAAAAGCGCTTGCAAGCATGAAACTAAATCAGCAAAATGATCATTCGTAGATCAACTTGTCTAATAATCAAAATAGCATCAAATAAATTCACCATCACAAATAAATAAATTTATCACAAACGTAAACAAACATTTAGTACATGTACTAAATCTTAAATGCATGAATATCTACATAATTTGAATTTTAAAGAGACGTTACAAGACGTTTTGACGTTCTTTTGTCTCAGAATGATATAATTGATATGCATTTTACATGATCTACTTAATTAAACTCACTTTACTGTAATGATAACCATTAAAATATTCAGATATTAGCTATATTTGAATTCATCGACCAATTACTCGAAACGGATGAAAATTAATCACTTATAGAATTAGAATCTCGTACGTTGAAATTTCATCATTTCTTTTACTGTTTCATTCACACATTCGACTTTAAACTATCAATTTTGGATACAATTACATGTAATCAATACATTTTCAAAATGTACGGTATTTATCTCGGCTCAAAGCACGCCCTTAGATTTCATTTGGTCATTGACGATAACGTGGAATTTAACGGTTTTATATAATTGTTCTTACAAAAAGATTCTTTATAGAAACGAGTCAGTTGCCTTGAAACCATGCACGTTTACTCTTATAGAATCTAGTTCACATTGTGGGCACGCTAAGAACACGTAATGTGCAAACGTTACTAGTGCTAAAGCTTTAAATTAATTACCCTCAGTCGGTGTCCACTTAATTTTCGCGGTGGATGTTCTGCGACATTAGATTTCATCAGGTCTTATGACGCAATCATGTAATTTAATGGGAAGCATTTGAAAGGTGGAAAGGTAATGCATTTCTTGAGATTGATCAATTAAGCTGTCTTTAAGCCACGATTGAATCCAACACTTGAGTTTGAAATACCGTCACACCAATTTCAAAAACGTGAAAACGTTAATTGCTTTACATCCATTTAACTTCGTTCTAAATCGTATATTAACATTGAATTCTTTAAACATAATTGGTCGAAGAATTCTAATCGGATAATGTCTTTTATAATTGGAAAGCAAAGAAAATCTTTTAACTTAAATATATTTAATTATTTGTGAATTGCATCGCTTTTGCTGAATTGATTAATTAAATTAGCAATTAAATTTAATCAGCCTCCTTGGATAATGTTTCGATAACTAAACTTGAATGAACCAAGAAAATAACTTTGAATTAAAGCCTACTGTAACACACCACAATGACTTTCCTAGAAGTATACACTCACGAAATAATATTAACTGTCTGTATTTAAACGCCCAGTCGTTAAGAAACTCACTTACTGACCTTCAAAATTTCATAAACAGCTTAAACTTTAAAATTCATATCGTACTTGTTGTCGAAACATGGATTAAGCCAGTAGAGAAACAATTTTTCAATCTCCTTAACTATCAGTCATTCCATTCCACCAGACCAAACTCTTTAGGTGGAGGAGCTTCCATTTTTGTTCTTGAAGAATTTGACACAGGAAATGTCGAATATGAGGAATCAAGTAATAATAATAACTTCATTATAGTTTCTTTAACGAAAATGAATATAAATTTAGGTCTTTGCTATCGCCAACCAAATAACTCTCTTGATCAAGATGGTAGAGCTTTTATAAGTAAACTCGATGTGTTATTAAACACATACAATAAAATTTACTTTTTTGGAGACTTTAATGTCAATCTGTTTGATCAAACCTCATCTCTTGTAAATAATTATATGGATACTGTCAACTCTAACGGTCTAAAGTTCCTTAATTCGATTTCACAAGAATATCCAACTCGAATTAATTATAGATTCAACACCAACTCTTGTATAGACCACATATTCACCGATTTTCACTTCTACAAAGAAAATCTTTTACATCAGATGTATTTCTTTGATAACATAGGCGATCATAAAAATATTATTCTGAGTATTTCTTTTCAAACCGAAAGAAAAGAAAAAACAAAGCATCATTTTAAACGCGTAAATAATTTTAGAATCTCAAATAATAAGCTGTTTGAAAATTTACACTGTGAATCCTTTGATGATCTCACTTCAAGCATTACAAATATAATCTCAAATAATACGATCTCCACTAAAACTCATTTAAAATGCATCAAACCGTTCATGGACATAAAAACTAGACAATTCATCGAAATTAGAAACAAGTTTATTGTTTTGAAAGCCAAATATCCGTACTGTAATCAGATCAAAGAAAAATTTCGGTACTACAGAAATTTAGTGAACCACTTAATAAAAAAAGCCAAAAAAGTATACTACGATAAGAAATTTACTCAGAACCTACATGACCCCAGGAAAACATGGCAAAATATCAATGCAATTTTATTCAACAAATCACATTCACATGAGTCAGCCTGCACATTCTTATCAGAAAATGGCATCCCTGTGTCTAATCCCAATGCAATCGCTGACCATTTCAATAATTTCTTCGTAAACATAGCAGTAAACAACACTGGAATTAACAATGCTTCATCAGCAATTAATGACTATAATATATCATATCAAATCGAACACAATTTTATATGTCCATCCGTAACAGAAGATGAAATCAGCACGGTTATCAACAACTTGAAAGCCTCAAATGCGGTTGATATTTACGGGATGTCGAACAATTTTATTAAAATTCACATAAAACCTTTATTAACTAATATCACTAAGCTGATTAATGAATGTTTGTTCGCGGGAATTTTTCCAGACGTACTTAAGAATGGAATTGTCACTCCAATATTCAAAAGCGGAGACAGGAAGATGAAAAATAACTACAGGCCAATAACAGTAAATCCAATATTAGGCAAGATCTTTGAATATGTCATACAGCGTCGATTCCAGGATCATCTTGATTTAAATCACATAATCCACTGCAAACAATTTGGCTTCGTTAAGAATTCAAATACGGAGATAGCGGCTGTTGAAATACTTCACGATGTATACACCAATATTGATAACCAAAAGGCCGTCTCATTGACCTGCATTGATTTATCGAAAGCCTTCGACTCCATTAATCATGATATCCTCATTCATAAACTCAAACAACTACAGCTAGACAAATTCTTCCTTAACTTGCTTATATCTTATCTTGAAAATCGAAAACAAGCTGTTAAAATATCTGATACACTCAGCTCATTCAGAACTGTAATAGCGGGTACACCGCAAGGTGGAATACTGTCCAGTCCATTCTTCAATTTATATATCAATGACATTTTTAAACTCGATTTAGTAGGACAGCTAACCCTTTATTGCGATGATATCACACTTGTAAATGTTGGTAATAATCCTGCCGATCTAAAGAACATCGTTGAACGCGATTTACGAATGATTGAAGAATGGCTTACTCTTAACAGATTAACTCCAAATGCAGACAAAACAAAATATATTTTATTTCACAGTAAAAAGAAATTTGAAAATTTCATCGATGTTGCATTAAATATTCAATTTAACGGCAAAATTATCGAACGTGTCGAGAGTGTACGTCTTCTTGGTTTAATTATTGACGAATCACTATCATTTAAAGAACACATTAAGATGATAAAAGATCAAGTTATTTCTTTCTCGTTTGCAATAAAAAGAGTACGGCACTTTTTTTCTGATACCACAGCCAAAGCTCTATATTATGCTCATGTTCAATCGCGTCTTATGTATATGAATTCTATTTGGTCTGCTGCAGCAAATTATAATATAACTTCTCTTGAAATTGCACAGAGAAAATCGCTGAGAATATTACTAAAAAAGAGTTGGTTTTGTAGTAAATCTGAGTTGTACAACATTCGAATCCTCCCAGTCAGTACTTTATGTCAAGTAAGCTTATGCATTCAGGTCTTTAAAATATCGAGAAATATGCTAATTAATAATGTAATTATCCGTACGGCTGACCAGAGACATGATCACCGCACAAGAGCAAGATCAGATTTTATCATTCCCATATCACGAACACAATTAGGTAGTCAGACCTTCTATATAAGAGGTCTATCTTTATATAACTCATTAAATCAGACAATCAAGAATACTTTTTCAATTAGTTTATTCAAATCTCGAATTAAAGAACACTTCTATGAAAGTTATTGTGAGGCAAATTATTAAATAATCAATTTTATATACACCACTATAATGCTAACTAGATTTAAGAAATCTGTAATACAACCTTACGGTTACTTACAAATAAATGAATTCAAAAAAAAAAAAAAAAAAAAAAAAAATTTCTTTATTAGTCGATACAGCTTGACAATTCTCTGAACTTGAACTTAAACGGGCTGTTTCTGCCGCCATTATGAGTGGCACGAGGAGCTTTTATGACAGGCTATTTAGAAATAAATGAGATAATTTAAAGCCCGGGTCGACCTAATGAAGTCATTAAAGATGTTCTTATCTTTTGAGGGTGAGAAAAATTTTAACAGCATATTCAGCTATTATAACAGCAAGGTCAGGCTATTTTTCTTTAAAAAAAATATGAATCTTTCTAGCTTCCGAATGAGCGTCTAAGTGTGCGTGCATGCGAAAAAAGAATAACAAGAAAATTTAAATCTTTATGACATAAAAATGTCTGAAAAATTATATTAAATTGCGTAAATATTAAAATTAGTTGCCTTAGCTATTATTACTGGACTAACAAGCTTATTGATGCTACATGCGATGCACATCATTTTCAAGTTTATATTTTGGTCGAGAATCAATGGTGAAATTTGCATTTTGTATGAAGTTTTTAATTGGTGATTTTTTTAGAAGTCAATTGAAAATATTTTAATGGATTTTATTGGCCATTAAATGTAAAATTATAATTTTGAGGTTACTTAGGAATTTTTTGAGGTTATTAAATAGTTTTTGAGGTTAAATTGTAGAAATTCTTTTAAAAAATTTGCAAATTAAGTCAATTTTTAGGTTTTTGAATTTATTTTAAAATAGAAATTTCCAGATTATGTAAAAAAATCCAATTTTAATCAAATTATCAATTCACAATCAAATTTTGCCACTTTTTTACACAATATCGATCAAAAACTTCATTAATCTAATTTGATTTTTTTTGTGAAAAACTTTTCGAAGTGTGAGTAAATTTTGAGATTATGAAATAATTTCAAATTATTAAATTCAATAGAATTCGCAAATATTTTAACAATTCAGACCACAATCAGCCACTGCTGTTAAGCTAATCATATATGACCCACAAAAAAACCCCAAAATCATTAATCTATTTTTACGAAATTTGCCATTCAACAAAATGAAAAATTGAGTCAATTTCTGCAAGTTGCTTGTCAGTAAAAGGTTAATAGAGTGATCAAAAGTTCACGAACTTCGTGGTTAACCGATAAAAAAGCTTATGCAAATTTCTCCAAACTCACTTTACATAAATAGATAATAAATCATTTTATGCTTTATATTTGCTAATCAAAAACCACTGAGACACCTTTTGACTAAATTAAAGTTGAACTTCTAAGCTTCTCCTCGTAGCCTAAATACTTCATTTTTCGTAAACGATTTTATGCAGTTTCCAAATTAGCAATTCTAAACTTGTTGTTTTTTTTCTCTCGGAGTCTTAATTGAAATTCAATAATATTCTTCCAAACAGCTTAATTTATGTATTTTGGTTAAGGCAATTCTGGTCATTATGCTTACAAAATTTAATTTAATTATGTATCATTAAATTCACTCGTAAGTTTCTATTGTGAAGCATTTTTTGCTAAATTTTTAGAGATTTTTTCTTATTAAAATAAAAAAAAAATTTTTTTTGACGGTGTGAAAATTTCCCACTGACGATGCTATTGATTCCGAAACGTGCTGCTGACTTTTTTCATTCACAAACTCAATGTTTGTTGGTGCTATGTTAAAGTGCTTGGTTTATTGTTGGATTTTTTTTTCTGAATGATTTTGGCGCGAATTTTTTATTGTGCAAAATTAATCATGATTGTGACTTATTGTTAAGTATAATTTGTCAAATTCAAGTCATTGGAATATTTAAAATTCAAATTTTGAAACGTTAAAATTTGAATTTTCTAAAAGACGTTAAAATTTGAATTTCTAAAAGACGTTAAAAATTTGAATTTCTAAAAGACGTTAAAATTTGAATTTCTAAAAGACGGTAAAATTTGAATTTCTTAAAGACGTTAAAATTTTGCATTTTTAAAACGATTAAGATTAAAAAATATTAGATGGCCCTAAAATTGTTTCACATTATCTAATATTCACATCACCTTTCCACAAAAAAGCATTAAATTCTTCACGAATCTAATCTTCCTCGATGTACAAAGAGAATAATTGAAAATAAAGTTAAGATCGTGTCTTTGAGATATGAAATATCAATCAAATCTACAAAATAGTCAATATTACATCAATATTTTCTTCAATTGTAAAATATCATTTTCTCATATTTAAAATCATTTCAGTTTCTTTATGCAATAAAACTAATAAGAAGGCGTTCTGCATGGTGTAAAGAATACAAAAATTCGTGTGAAAATCATTTACAACTTGTTTCTGTTTACAAGTTATACAAATTGTAACAAAATTTCGTGTAGATTTCATGTCTGATTAGATCATTATTGAGCATGAAAATTGGCGTAAAATGAAATTGACTACCTGATTGATTGATTTGATTGAATTAGTCTGATTGAATTAAGTGCAACATTTTGAAATTTTTCTTGTTTACAACAAAGTAAGGCTTGAATTAAGTTATCTTGTAGCTTAGCTTAAATGAAGTTTTTAACACCTCCTAATGCTGTTAAGATAATCGATGATCGGAGCAGAGTTGAAAATTGATGGATTTTGGTGGTTTTTTGGTTCCAACATCCATTTTCAGGGTTTGAAGGTCCGAGACGGGCCTGAGTTATCGTCTGACGTTGTTTTAAACCAGATATGTTGATGAGCAAGAGCTGCTACGTCCATAGATCACAAATATACTTCAATATCATTAATCATACCTTTCACCGGTCACCGGTAGCAACATTACAACTCTGACCATCAGAAATCATGTCCAGCACCTCATCATAACCATCGTTATGGATATTTCAATAAAATTAGCTTTGTTACATCTGAAACGAGATGAGATATTAGTAAAATGATGAAATTTAAGACGAAGATCATGCTTCATGCTGCCCTTTTACTCTCACTCACTCTCTATCTGTCTGAAGAAATATGCATCATGTTGAAAGAAGTTTTATTCCTCAAATTCTTTTGTGAATGCATATACAACACAATTTACATACTTTTTACTGCTTCTCTATGATCATCATGATCATCGTTACACAATGGTCGAAAGATGTGAAACAATTCATCTATTTTCGCTGTGAGAAATCAAGAAGTTTTGTTATATAATTTTTTTTTCTCCCTCTCTGACTTACTGTATCGTTATAACTTTTGCGTTAACAATGTAACGCCATAAATAGATGACTACATTTTTACTGCAAAACTCATAAAAGGCTCAAGACACAAAGGAAATGTGTCTATCCATTCTTCAAGAAATGACCAAAAAGAAATAATTGATGACATCATAAAGTTTTAAATTTACAACATGAGTTAATCTTTTTCTCATTTGTTTTCTAATTTTTCATATTGAGACGTTTGGAGTTGGAAGGAAAAAATGAGTTAAAAATGTAAAGTTATCAAATGTGGTTTTGGAAGTGATTTTTTAAAAGAAATAAGAAAATTTTGTCAATTTTTTAGGGCTCATTCACTTATGACGTCCATGATTTAGGGGGGAGGGAGGGCTCTGAGATTTTGTTACACTTTAAATTAAAAAAAAAATTTTTTTGAATTAAAATTTTGTGACAAGGGCGGGGAGGGGGGGGGTCTAAAAATCCTATTTTTTGATGGACGTCATAAGTGGATGACCCCTTAAAAAATTTTTAATTTTACATTAAAAACTGTTGATGTCATGTGGCTTTGGGTGGTGTTCAAATTTAAAATATACTCGAATAAAGGCTTTGATTTTGTAAGATCAATTATTCATCCTTCCTCTTAAATTGAACGATAGCATTTCTAGAACCTTAAAACGCAACGATTTTATCCTTAAAATTAAATTTGTTAACTCTATATGCTACATATTTCAGGTTTCTCGGACAAACTTTACGGTATACCCTTGCCATACTAAAGATCATAGCTGGGGTATACCGCTAGGGTATACTCGAGATACCAGTCCTTGAGATTTACAGTGCATAATCTACACAAAGCAGTTATGTGTTTCCATCAGCTAATTAAAAGCTCTCTAGATCTTTAGTTCGGTGTTCTTGTCATGAATTTAAGGACTTTCTCATTCCAATTACATAAGTATTTATTTGTTTCTAAGCCGAAGCATAGTCAGGGATGTCCAAAATCGTCTTGACTCCAATCGAAATTGAAATTTGTTTAGAAAAATAATTCAAACCTCTCTTAAAAATTCAAAATAAATGAGAAAAAAATCCAAACCTCCTACCTCGAGAGGTTGGACCCACTCGAAATTTTTTTGGGTACCTCTTTGTTCCTTCATCTCACTTTTCCTAATAATTGAATTACTGCATTTAAGAAGCCGAAGTTTATAAACTTCTGAAGAATCACTAGACTTGGTGGTGGGAATCGAACCTGGTTATTCAAATTCAGTACCAAGTTTTGTGACCCGCAACCAGACAACTGCACTATCAAGGCACCTTAGTTTCTTTCTGTAACTTTGAGAATAGAATAAATAGTAGAAAATAAATTAGCTTGCTTCAAAACTATCAATTCATCACGATTCGACTAGAATGTTACCTACAAAAAATATATTAAAATAAAGCACAAATAATGATTTTTTTCTGTCGACTTTCTTTTCCTTAATTGAAACATAAACGGCCTGTTTCACTAAAGTGGATTATCCTCATTTTCGGATTAACTCTTTTTGCAGTGCAAGGAAATTTGAAATTAAGTTTTTCTGACGTAGAATTTCATGACTAGTCCTAATCCGATGAGTTTGAAAAAATATTTTTTTCTCGAAAAAAAGATATAGCAAAAAATTAGTTTTAGTAAAAAGATAATCCTAAGATTATCCTGGGATTATCCTGTAGATAATCCTAAAATTCAATCCTGGTACCCCTCAGTTTTAAAATTTTAGGATTATCTACAGGATAATCCCAGGATAATCTTAGGATTATCTTTTTACTAAAACTAATTTTTTGCTATATCTTTTTTTCGAGAAAAAAATATTTTTTGAAACTGATCGGATTAGGACTAGTCATGAAATTTTACGTCAGAAAAACTTAATTTCAAATTTCCTTGCGCTGCAAAAAGAGTTAATCCGAAAATGAGGATAATCCACTTTAGTGAAACAGGCCGAAATATTTTTTCCCTTTATTTGTCTAACCTCTCTTTCTATCCGACCTTTTGTTTTAAATAAAATAAAATAAAAATCACACGACATCAAAATCAAAAACACTCATCTAATTTTAAAAACGCTCCAGTTTCTCCCGCCTACAAGCTTTCCTCTCTTCTCTCACTGTTTATAAACATGCGGCAAAAAAATATTAATATTATTTTTTTATTGTGATTTATTCACCAACATTTTACTTTCTTTCGTATTTTTTATTTATTTTCCAGGTATCATATTGTTCAGCATTCTGCATTGTTGCAGTGCAAAGGTGAGCTATGAAATTTAGTTTATGTCTGTTATAATATTTATTCAATTATACTTATTTCCTCGCAAAACCATCACCTTTTGTTCAATTTTGTTGATTTAAGATCGAAATAAACAAAAAAATATTAAAAATCAAATTACGAAGAAAAATGATCGTTGAAATTCAATGCAAATTTAATGGTATCATCAATTATAAAGAGGAAAAATTCGTTTTCTGAATGTCTATAGTGAATTTTTATAGATTTGGGCTTTAAAGCACATTGAAAATTGTTTTAATAAATTATATCTGAATTTTTTGATAGTGAACTTTTTGAAGCAATTTAGATCTTGAGTAGGGTATTTAAGTATAAAGAATAAACTCGTTGAAGATAGATAGATATAGTAAGTGAATAGCTCAGTAGTCGAGTGGTTAGAATATTCAATCGAGTAGTAAATAGAATGGCGGGTTCGAATCCTATCAAATCTTGTATAGGAAGGAGATTAGTTAATTAATATAGGAAAGGATTACTTTCAGTTTCTTCCAATTACTCAATCACTTTAGTTGGACACTTAATTATAAGCATGAGTAGTGTCAACAACACCAAAGCAGTGGAAAAGCAGACGTGGAGTAAAAGCTAGGGCGTTGCCCTCCTGCACGAATAACTCGGATTCGATCCCTAAGTTGTCTACTCGGAATCGAGTGCTATTTCACTATTCTACCTCATACAACTCGATCCATGTCATAGCAAGAGGAAGGTAACCCGACACTAGGCTTTATGTAAATTTCTGATTCAACTCTAGTCAAACTCTATATTTTATCGCTTAAAATCCTTGCTATACCTCTGCATCAACCTTAGACAATAACATTGTCACACAATAAAAATTAATTCATATTTAACAGTTCCTGACTCTAATCTCCAACCTCCTAAAAATTAATCCCCCCATTATATAACAGATCTGAAAAACTGCTTCATAAATCTACCAATTCAAAGCTACAAGATCCGCTACAAAAAATTTATAATATCCATAAAAATATTCCATTATATTATGGGAAGTAAATATGCATTTAAAAGAAAGCACAATAATTTCATTAACCATTATTTTATTATAATTCTGATAAAGGGCCGACAAATGAATGTTTATTCAATTTCTATTTTCAATCCATTTTCGGATCCTTCTCTAAAAAATATTTCATTATAATCACATTGAGTTGATTAATATGTCTTGATATTAAATTTATGTCTATTTATTTTTCTTCATTTCAAATGATTTACAATTGAAAATGCTTTTTATTTTTTGCAAAGCCATTAAGGATGCCATTAAAATGATGATATGGTGAGATATGTGATGTAGAGATTACATCCATATAAGCACATAAAATGTGAATGCTCATCGAAATGTCATATGTCATCCGGAAATATGCATAATATATGAAAAGGGATTGCCTTCATCATAAATTAATGCTACATTATGCATGCTTGTCAAAAAAAAGAAGTACCGACGATATGAATGAAAGTCTTTTAGCATCTTTTATGCACTTTTCATTTTCAATTCAATTTCTATCGTTTTTGAATATTCAATTATTATTACTTACTGAGTCTTAGGTTATGTACTTACTACCTTTAAGTTATTAACCTTTTTGTAAGTCATTTAGTAAGGGGTAATTCAAATATAGCGTCAGATGCAGGAGCATAGCCAGAAATTTTTCGAATCTTTCTCTCGAAGAACAAGGGAGAAGGGAGGGTTAATCCCCAAACTCCCTGCCCCGGGTTACGCACTTGGTCAGTGGTATAGCATGGGGAGTGTTACTAGGACCCATACATCCTTTGAAAAAGGCACAAAATTCCATGTAAAGGGGTGCTAAATTATTGATTCAAGGGGAGGAGGAGGGTCTGAAGGTCCAATCAGCATGAACACAAATCAAATTTTATCAAGCAGCCATCACGAGGTTCTTGTTTTACGATCGATATGCATAACTGTCTATACTGTAAACAGCATTATTCAAAACGGAGAGCAATTTGACACTCAAATTAAAAAAAAAATGAAAAAATGGAGGGGGGTAGGGGGTCTAAAAATCTCAATTTCATGTCCATAATTTATGAACAAGCCCTTACATGACTGCATAATACTCTTTAGCTACCTACCAAATCGCAGTGCAATTACATCATATTAATACTAGACATAATTAACAATAAGTATGATCTTCATAAATGCAATCGACGAGATATGTAGATATCCACATGGGGAGAGAGAAGAGAAATAAATTTGAATACAATACGTTGTTTTTCTTTAAAAATATGAAAAAAGAAGGTTGAAAATATTCTCTAAGTACATATTATTGCTCTAACAACAAAATACATTATTATTATGATTATGATGTCGATGATGATTTTTATCTCTTTTGATGTGCACATACAAGGTACATAGCATGCTGAAAATTTCATTGTTAAAATAATAATTTTGATTAATTAACTCCAAGAGGTAATTTTAACTGATTTGGTATTATCTACTCTTAATAGTCATTGCATTTTCTTTTGTTTTGGCTTGATTTGAGTGCTACCATGTGGATAAAAAATTTGTATTGAGTAAGTTTGGTATCTTTAGTTCAATCTCTCACTGCTGGAATATAAAATATCAATGATTTGAATTATTTACATGCTTATATTGCTGATCTGACTGATCAAATGTGATTCTTGGACTTCATTGCTTGTTATCCATGTGACTATTCTTAACAAGCTCAAGGCTGACTACGCCACTGCTGTAAGGTTTTTTTATGTCCATATCTTGTCATATCGACAAAACACTTTATAATAAGATTGTGAGAGATTGGTCTCTGGTGGGAATCGAACCTAGGCTCTTATAGATTTCCCAATGTATTGCCTAACCTTTCTGCTGCAAAGGAGTTACTCTCATACTGGCAGATTCTTATGTATATCCTAGGGTACCCCAGCTGTTATCTTTAGTATGGCAAGGGTATACCCAAGGAACCGTCCCCAGATTCCACTTTGCTCAAACACCATAATGTGGATTCCTTCCTTGCCTTTGTAATAATGCAAATAATGCTAATATTTAATAGCACTAAAATCTTGCTAAAAGCAATTAAGCAGCTTTGAGTACCTATATTTTGTTTCGCAAAAAACTGCAAATAATAAATCAAAATGTATTGATCAACTGCATGTCTGACGTTTACTACAAAAAGCTAAAGCTAATTGTTTTCATGCACGAAAGGTTGTGCGGGTGTGTGAAAGTAATGCACTCAAAATAGAAGGAAAAAAATTAAAAGATCAGTAGCAATGTCGGCGGAAAAAGAGCTTTAAAATCTCGCGCAAGTTGAGAAGAAAAAACGAAAGATTATGAAGTGAAAAATGTGCGGAACATGCATAATGCCATTAAAGAAATGAGAAGTTGAATATATTTCATCACGAATGTAATCATAACTTTTTTTTACTTCTCTTTCTCTCGCATTTGATGGTTTTGCCTTCCATATACTTTTTTTTTGAATGAAATGTAAAGTAATGAAAATTGAAATGAAGAGATCATCGTGCTAAAGGTAAACTGTATATGTGCATATGCCTGGCATGCAGGCAAATATGAAGTAAGAAGAAAATTTCTCTATTGTTTTAAAGTGTTTTTCCTCGACTTCTTCTTCTTAGGTAAACACAGCAAAAAAGAAAAGAATGCTGATGATTAATTCATTCGATTACTCGCAACTCTATTGTGCACCTCTTTCTCTTCTGTTTGTCTACTGCTATTACTCTTCATATTGTTATAATTTCTCGAATTGGTGCGATGGACAAATGTATTTCCACGGCAATTTGCTGCTTTAGCAGTGACGCTTTTGGCATATTATAACAAATTAACTCCGAAAATGGTAAATTGCTCTCAGACATCATCTGATTACTTACCGACATCCATCTATCCCTCCATTTAAATCAGTGTAACAAACAATTGTATTTAATTGCGAAATGAAGGCCCACAAATAAATTTTCATAGACATTTAAAGTTCCCATTTGTTATTGTTGATATTGTGAAAGAACATTTGAGATGACTATCAAGCAAGCTGAAACATTAGTCTCGAGAAGGGAATTAGAAAGAAGAAATAGTGAAGAGTACAAATTATTTCCTTAATGGTTCAAGAGCAATTAATTCACTTCTGCTCGACTGCATAGATGCTGCTATACAATACATTGATGTGATGCCTCACGATGGGAGGCTCGCTTGTTCGATTTTGACAAGACAAAAAGACTCCTTTACATCAAAAAAAAAGAAGAGATGAGATGAGAAAAGAATTAATGTAGCAGAAAACGTTTGTAATTGTAATTAAATGAGACCAATTACACTACTTGTACATTTATATGCTCCACATTTTCCATTCAAAATCACTTTTTATTACCCCATCGACCTCGAAGTGAGAGAAATAGTACCTTCGATGAATGTGAGACTGGCAATTGAACTCAAATTGTGAAATAATTACTTTGTTTTAATTGTAATATTGCTTTCCTATATCCATTCTTTACATCATGACAATTCTATTTCAACTTTTTTCCACATTCACTACTGCTGGATGAGTAATTGATGACATCTACAACTTTATGGTTCAATTACTTAATGGATTTATGCAAAAACTTACGAGTTTTCGTTGTGAATTCTTGTTAAACTCTTGATTTTTACATTTTTATTGATTTTTTGTACAATTTTGAGGTTAAATTTTTTTTACTAAACAAACTTTCAAAAAATTTGAATTTAAAATTTCCGTTAGAACAGAAGTCTAGGTTTTAAGAAAATAAATCAATTTTTAATAAATTCAGCTACTAATTTTGATTTTATCACAATAGAGATCAAAAACATCACCCAAAGTTGTCGCTCAGCGAACAGGAGCAGCAAGATTTGAGGAGTATTTTGATGATGAGAATGCAAGTCACGAGACAAAGTTAAGGAAACGATTCACAAATGACCCAGACATACAGCCGACGCACGGAAATGATCCGGAAATTTATCAAGGAGTTCTTGGTCGACCTGGTATCGACTTCCCCGTTATGCCACAAATTCCCAAGACTAATTTTGATTGCAGAAATTTCGGTAATGGATATTTCGCGGATTTGGATACATCATGTCAGGTAAGTTGATTGTTTTCATGATGTATAATTGTCTGACATTTATCTAACACATAACTGCATGCAAATGTCTCTTTTTACTGTCTCATAATAATAGGTTTTCCACATATGTGATGAAGGGCGTAAAATTTCATTTCTCTGTCCAAATGGCACAATTTTTAGACAAATTGACTTGGTGAGTATCGCATGATATGATGAGAAGAAGGCAAAAAAAGCATGGATAATGATTTCAATAAAATTACCAATTTCATGCCATTTCCGATCGATGTATTACTTGCTAATGGATGTAAAAACACTCAATATCATTTTTCTTCTTCTTCTTCTAGATATGTGATTGGTGGTTTAAAGTTGATTGTAATGCGGCACCAGACCATTATGCTGAGAGCTCAGAGCAACTACAACGTGCACAAAGATTACGTCAGCAATCACAAAAATTGCGTCATGTTGTGCAAAGCGATTTAGTAGGGTTCGGTACATCCGGCGAGGTACTTTTCCGTAACGATGCTCGTGCTGCAGAATCTATACAAAAGCCAACGGTACGCTTGCCACAAGGTCGTGCATTTCGAGCACCATCAAAGCTAAGCAAAAGAATGGATAATAATGATGGAACTGATGATGCAAATAAACAGAAAGAAAATCTAGATGCATCCGAAATTTTATACAACCGAAGAAACAACAAAAATAAGGATAAAGATGCTGGAGAAATTCAGGAAACAGCTGAGACATCATCATTTGTAAACAAGAGGAATAATATCAATAATAATGAGAAGAATGGAAATGGCTACGATTATCCAGCACCAGAGCAAAAAGGTTACGACTATCCACCACCAACTGGATACTCTTACTTGCCTCCACAACAAGGTTACAGTTATCCAAAAGGTCAACAGAATGGTAAAGTAGAAAAAAAGAAGCCATTCCTTCAAGAACCACAACCATTCAGCATAAGAGTAGCTGAGCAGGAAACGGAATCAGAAGTATTTGCAACGACATTCGCAACATTCGAGACAACATCAACAAGAAAACCAGGAGTCGGTAAAAGTTTAGACCAAATTGAAACCACGACATCGACCACACAAAAACCACAACTTACAAAATCAACAGCATCTTCAACATCCACGACATCACGACGAGGAAGTACAACGTATGCGTCAAGTCTTAAGGCAGTCGGTGAAAAAACTGAATCCGTGAGAAGTAGAGTGCAAACAGTGAATTCAGTAGTAAATAACAATAATAATCTTAAATCAACAACCCCGGGTTATGATTCTCAGAAAATTAATACTTATACAACGGCACGCAAACCGAATGGTAAGACAAAAGAAACACCATTTTACACGCCAACAATACCGACTGTTCAAACTACAACAGCTAAAATTTTAAGCACTGAAAATCCACCGACAACAGTCACAACACCTGTGCTAGAGACATCCACAAATCCAACAAATTCTGAGATTGTTAAGCATGCATTGGAAATGATGGAATCATTAAAGGATTTGGATATGGAAGATGTTATACCGACTGAAGCTGAACGATATATGGGTCAAAGATTGGGTCTTGAAGTTCCACCATCATCTGGTCCAAATGCATTACACTCACTTGCTTTATACTTTGCAAATACTGATGTCAACAATACAAAGAGAATGACTAAGGAACAAGCAGCACAACTCAAAGGCATTAGCTCTGTATTTTTAAGCAATAAGACACAAACTAAATACGAGTCATTATTCCCAAATGAAAGAAGTTCAACAGAAGCACCAACATCTTTGCCACTAACAACTTCAACAACGGCAAGATACTCACAAGATATTGATAATGATTTAGAAGGACAGCACTCAAAACATCCAATTCTATCAGCAGCTGGAACTCCACAACTTCGTGAGATTGCTCAAGTATTTACTCACGCATTGTCTGCATATCTTCAAGATCCAGAACAGTTTAGAAAGATTTTATCAGAAATCAGACCAACGGAACCACCAAATGTAGAATTTAATGAAATTCCAAGATTCCAAGGCGAGAAAGAATTTGTACGACAAGAATCAGCCTACAATCATCCAAGACAAACAGCAACAACCGGAAAACCTGAAGATTTGGAAATTTTTGATTATTCAGACGTCACAGTGCCTCCAAAAACACAGGATGAAGAGACAACAACAGAAAGCAATGAAATTCTTATTAGCACTGATTCCAGTTTTATCACTACAACATCATATCCCGAGACACTTCCACCAGCATCAACAAATTTCGCTGACAAAACTCCAGCATCTAGATTGATAACTGAGAATCTCGAGAAAAATGCAAATTCAAGAACAGCTAAACAGTTTGAAGATATTTTAAGCCTTCCAGCTGGTGAAATTAACAGAAATCTTGATGGAAATGTAAAATATTCACTGGATGACAGTAAGGAGAACGATGACACAAGCTACTTCCCAGAAGATCGAGGAAATAAGAGTAAACTTGCACCTTATGGATTTGGAGTCAAACCAGAAAACAGCACACCAATTAACGACCCATACCCAACATCATTGACCGATACACAAGCAGTTCCATTGAGATGGGGTGATGAAATTACAACCACGAACGATCCAATAGTCGATTTGAATGAATATCCAACAGTCTATCCAGAATTATTACCGCCATATGACATAAACGGAACAGAAGTCTTTAATACGCCAAGCAACGGTCTACAATTGCCAAATGAGGAAACTGATGAGCACTTGCAACAAGCACAAAGTCAGTCATTCGTGTCGAGTAGAAACAACAATATTTATTCTGATGAAAAGAAAAAATCGAAGACATACAACGATTATTTGAGCTACAATGAAGAATTCCTACTTGGAACTACAAACTATGGTGAGAGACTTGCGACCACAACGGAAATTCCACAAACAACATCAATTCGTGGACATTTTGTAACAAAAACTGTTCCAAAAACGACAACAGAAGTTCCTGAATACACCACGACTGACTACCCATCCACAACGGCTTCCTATACAGAAACATTCAAGACGACCCTGCCCGATAATGGAATCATTAACACAGACTCAAAAACAACATTATCCTACTCTGTATTTTTAGATCCATTAACAATTAATGACGGTCTGATGGAATCAGATGAAGACTTAATAACACCATCACCAAATACTTACCTTCCCAGAAATGAGCTACTCACAAGTACAGAGGAAATAGATCAAACCTCATTTGCCGTCACGGCATCATCGACATCAACCACACTTAATCAGCGACGCGGAAAATCATCAATTGAAACAACACCGCTAAATATACGTTTTAATGATGATGAGACTAATACAATTGAGCCAATGCAGAAGCGAGCGAACGAGATGTTTGGTAATTTAAATGAGACACAAGTGAGTCATTTGATGAATGTAATGAAGAAAGCTGATGAAAACAGGACAGTAAGACGATTGATTTTGTTGCTGATACAAACTTGTGATAGTGATGATCATAATAAGACATTGGAAGCATCAAGAACAGCTTTACTGAATGCACTGATTGGAATGGATAGCGAACAAGATAGAAATGAAATTAGAATAATTAATACGAGAAGAGAAAAGAGCTTGAGGACGACAACACTTGCACCAATTCCAATTACTACATACAGAAGTCCAAATCATGAGAAATACACAAGTTCTGAAAGTGTTAGTAAGGAATTTGAGGAATTAGAAGCTACATCGTTGCCATTAGAACAATCAACATATTTCATACCCCAATCAAGTGTCAATGAATACACAACTTTAGACTATCAATCTCAAACGACGGAACAAGAGATTCCAACAACCACAGAATTGCCAACAACAACAATAATAGTAACAACAACATCCACAACAACCAAACAGCCCATACTTGACAGTAATAACAGATTAACAGACTCAAGTCCTAGATTTAGACAAAAAGCACCAAATGCTAGATATCAAAAGAGTTTAGGATCAAATAGTGAATATCAAAGTGAGCCATCAAATACACTTGAGCATAAGAAAGAAGATGCACGTGCTTTAGAGCTTCTTAGGTCTCTCTATTCGCTCGCATCACGCTGGGGTAAAAAGTAAAAAAATTGATGTCCGAATGATGTTAAAAATGATTAAGCAAGAGCCATATGCATCACAATTTTATTTTTGTTATGTGATTATTGAGAATTTATGCTGATGAAACTGTATTATCAAGATATTTTACTTATCTTTATTAGTTCTTTCCTTTTTAGATTGATTGTTACTTTTGTGTGTGTTGATTGAATGGTAATCTGTTGATTTAGATGAACTTAAACTTGATTTAATTAAAATTTCACAAATTTTTTTTGATTTTTTGCTGGAAAATTTTATTTGCAAAATAATTTAAATTCAAAATGTCCGTTAAATTTTTAAAAGAAATATTTATTGACTATAATGTTATATTTCAATGAAAAACCATTTTTTCATCACACATGTGACATAATTAATTCCCCTTTTATTATGTACATAGGCTTATCAAATCATTACCCCATTTTAAAATTTACTAATATTTAGCAGAAAAATCTCTTGATTCATGCCAGAATTTTTTTAACTATTTTATTTCTTAGTTTTAAATGTTGCTTCTTTTTTTGAGATTTTATACTCTTTTAATATTGCTTTATTTTAGTCATTTCATTGATATTTGAAATCCACATTCATATATTTTCATTCCAACCTTTTTATTATTCCTTTTTACTTCCTTTATTCAAAAAAATCATGAAAAAAAAACATTGTAGCAACTAAGAATTTACATTTAATTTTCATTAAATAAGTCTGACATTTTTCTACTTACATTATTACTACATATTATTGATAGTTATTTAATGCTGATGACATAAAATTTCATATTCTTGTGTATAAAGCTTCCAACTATATTTTTATTTTATGAAAATTTTTGATTAAATATGCTCAAGAATAAAATTAATAATTAATAAAAATGAAGAAGAAAAGTTTTAAATTATTTTTAAGTTTTACAGAACTTGTCTTGCCATCAAACTTAATGTTTATGGTTATATTTTAAAAAAAGCTCAAAAGCTTCTTTCAAACACGATTAAACAATATTTTACATCGAACATCTATTTTATAAAAAGCTTTTACACATTATTAAAAGTTTGAATAGTTTGCAAAGTCTTAAAGATATTGTAAATAACATTAAAAAGCCTTTTAATCATCAAAATGCTTTATAGATATTCAACTACCTACTTCTTAGTCTTAGTAAATAAGTAAGTAGAATTAAATTGGATTGAATCCTCGGCCACAAGAGAAGTCACCAATCAGTCGAAGATCCCTATTCCTTAAATTCAAAAGATGTTAACTACCCTACCCTTTACCTGCCCTGTAAGTCCTACCCTACCAAGGGTAGCCCTTGAAAGCCCTACTGCAAAAAATATCTCCAATGTCGACATTCTATGTTCTGAATACATATAAACACTAATAAACTAGTCTATCCATTCCCGACGAGAGTAGCTTTATAAAGGATTTTTTAAGAAAATGTTTCGTTAAATCCAAACGGTTTTTTTAATTTTGAATTTTTTCGTTAATTCTTCGTTAATTTCAATGTTTACAAAAATTTTGATGCAAAAATAAAAATTATTTCAATTTAAATAAAATGGGCAGGAAAAAGAAGATTGTGGATGATTCTTGCTATCAGAAATGTTGCGTGTGCATCCATAAAACATCCAGAAACTATACACAAGTCATTCAGCTTTACAGAAAGAAGCAAAAACGAAATAATTATGAAGAAGAGGAATCTTTGACCATTTTTGATGTTCTGGAAAATCTACAATTACTTAAATATGAAGTAAGTGAATCCATCCATTAATTATATTAATAGATATCTAGTTAATCTGTCATATTTTTCAGATAACTGACGTAGAAGAAACAATAATCTGCAGTCACTGTAAGAAAACTGTTCTGGATTTCTATGATTTTAAAGTTATGACTGAAAGTCAACAAGTAGAAAACAAACTTCCAGCTAAAGATGTAGATTCCCCTCAAATAGACTCAATTAAGAAGTATTTAAGATCAAATCATTACAATAAGCTTAAGAATTATGTTGTTAAGAATGTCGTCGAATCTATGGACATAGACGGTGCAAATATATTAACAGTAAAACCTGCAATGAAAATTAAAACAGAATTAGATGAAGTAAAGGTACCAAACGTGCATTTCATCGACACAGATGTGATTGTTAAAGTAGAGAAATGTGAAGAACCGGAATTGACATTTTGTAATGATGACGATAATGATCGAATGAGTGATGCTTCGGAACTAAGAGAGAATAATTCTGTAAAGAAACATGAAGACAGCAGTGACGATGATAATGAGGCAAGTCAAGAAGACATTTTTGGAACGGAGGATAATGCTGAGAATGATGGTGTTACTAAAACAGTAATTGATAATGTCACATTTATTAGTCGAATTCCGGAATGTCTAGTAAATTTAGAACAGAAGCGGAAGGAAGCAGAATTGGCTGAGAAGACAAGATTTAAAAAGCCTGAAAACTGGATAAGGACTAAACATCGAGAGGCACGACTTCGAGGAGAATCTTATGTCAATAGAGAAGGAAAGCTTATTAGAGCTAAAACAATTAAGCCACCATGCAGCTGCCGTTTTCAATGTACAGAAAGAATTACAGATGAGGATCGTCGTAGAAATTTCGAAAATCATTGGGGATTAGCTGATTTTGCACTTCAAAAGAAATTCATTTTTGAGCATAGAAAGACTGAACATAGAAAACCTGAGCCAGGAAAAAAACGAAGAGCTCATCCTGACAGTACTAGACCACCGAGAGAATATTACTCTAAATATTATCTTGATACATACAACGAAGATGGCACTTTTAAGGCACAGGAACGAGTGTGTGAAGTGATGTTTTGTAATACATTAGATGTTTCTAAAAATAATCTCAGCACGCTGCTCAAGAAGACCATATCAGGAAAAGTGCAAGACATGAGAGGAACCAATCGAAGAAAGCAAACCGCAGGTCATTTAAAAGCAATTGACTTTGTAAAACAATTCCCATTCTTTCACATTGAGCAGCAAATGACTGTAAGACAAATTTATAGAAATTATATTAAAGAGTGCAACGATCAAGGCACTGATGGAATTGTGAAGGAAAATACATTTAGGAACATTTTTGCAATGTACAATGAAAGTGAATTTTTAAAGCCAAACAAGCCAAAACCGAAATGTGATATTTGTGATGGATACCAGAAAGCTAGTGATGCTGAAAAAGTTCATTTGCAGATGAACTATGAATATCATATAAAGAACACTGAAATATGCCGGAATCGTCGACGATGGAAGAAGAGTAGACTAGCTAGGGCTGAACGAAAACGAATAGCAAAAAAACAGATGCTTCTTCAAAAGCAGCAAGCTGACAATCAGCCACAGAAGCAACAGCAACCTGAAAATCAAGTGGAGCCGATAGAACAAGAAGTATTGGAAAATTTTGATGTGGAAATGGTTTATTATTAAGAAATTGAAACTTCTTTAAAATCGAATAAAAAATTAAGTTTTTACAGCAAAATAAATTATTTCAAATGAAATAAAAATAATTCACAAAAAAATTAGAAAATTTAAAAAGATCGAAAAATGCACCACTTTCCACATAGCAAATACGTCGACATATTATTATTTATTTATACTTTCCATAGAATCTACTCAAGACATACTCTTTAAATAGCAGCCAAGGATTATGGATCAAGTGGTCTTCCGTTGAACCGAAAAATATTTAAATTTTGCCGCAACTTTCTTCGGATTAATTTTCGAATTTTTCGAAAATTGAATTTTTTGTAAATCTCAAAAATGAACACTTTTGAGACAAATTTGTTAATAATTAAGTGTTTAATCAGCATTATCAAACTATAAAGCATGTTTTACAATTAATTAGGCTTTACTTATCCCTCAAATAAGCGATAAATTTGCAAACAAAATTTTTTTCCAAAAAATGTAAACAAGTTTGTTTTGTTTACAATCAAAAATTTTGTGAAACAAAATCTTTTAATTTCTTCTTTATATGGACAAAACGAAGACTAATCTAAGTAAATTAACTTCAAAGATAATGAATTTGAACCATTAAAATGAGTTGAAAGCTGTAAATACAAGAAATTGTAAAATTTTGTAACGTACAAAAAAAACTTCGAAATTTTTTCCCGCACAAACTCATTCAAAAAAAAGTGATTGAAAATTCGAACTCGAATTTTCAATCACCATCCATAATCCTTGGAATAGCAGTTTCATTAATTTCAGAATTAATCGGAATCACCTTAATTATTCGCCTTCCTGTTCTCTGCTTGATCTTTTGGGAAGCTAAATATCCACAGTAGTTTAAGAAAATGCACTTCCGTCCGTAGCCTGTAGACGCATTACTAGTTTATATTTGTAATAAATCAGTTGAATTTGGTTAAATTTATAATTAGAATGATAATTAGTTACTTATTTATGTACATTCAGAACGAAAAATTCAATTTTTCAATAATAATTGGGTATAAGCTTAAAAACTTTGGAAAAGTTAAGAGAAAGTCGTGTAAAGTTTTTGAAAAAATTTACGAAAGTCTTCGTGTTATAGATCGAGGGACTTCAAGTAGTATTAAATAAATCAACCATAAATATTTTGTAGCTTAACGGAATTCGTTTTAGGTATTACGTACAAAATACATACGTAAAGTTAGCGTGGGTTTAATAATAATTCTTAATGAAAGTGGAATTAACGATTTATTGCAACAAAGTTTTGTATATTAAAAGAATTTGTAATTTAACGGTTTTTCAGAATTCAAATTTAGTAACGGCTAAAAAAATTGAAATTATAGAGGTAATGTTGAAATTATAGAGGTGTTTTAATGTGAAAGAAAAACATTTTGTAAGGGATATGTTGTGGAAATATTCCTTAAAAATCAGAAAATTTAGTCAAAGGAAAAATTCAACTAAAGTTTTACCAATAGACAAAGGAATTTATGATTATTCATTTATTCCGATCTGATAAAAATGCCTAATTTCATAACGGATTTCAAAATTTGAAAAATAGAGAAAGGGGGATAGTCAAAAATTTGAATTTCTAACTACCGTTAAATTAACTAACGTTGTAGACCAGCTGATAATGCCAAATTGCACACACAGTGGTCAAATAAATAAAGAAAAGACCTGGAGTTAATAAAATTAACATTTCCATTAGCCAGTAATCCACACTGAACACAAAAAATGTATTGTGGTGAGAAATTTTTCTATTGTGGTGAAAAAGTGGTTAGAAACATCTGTTTGTAAAATTTTATTGTGTTGATTGAAAAAAATTAAATTAACTTAAAATAACACTGTGCAAATCTCTAAGAAACGCTGTAAACACAGAAGTAAGTATTGCTTTAAGGTATAAGATTGCTAAATGTCAAATAGTATGCACAGATTTTATTAATTAGATCCATTTTTTTTCTCGTAATTTTTTTTTTCAATATCAGATAAAACACCTGATTTCCTTTAGATAACTATCTTATAACATTCATTACTTATACATGATATTTGTTTTATCATGAAAAATCAATATATAGATGATAAAAAGAAAATATAAATTCTTATCTTTTTTAATTTTTTCTATCAGTATTCATTTGTGTCTCGAATGAGTCACAGTTGTCAGTTTATTCATTATACTGTATAAATAATTTGTAATATATTTTTCAAACTCTAAAACTATTGATTTTTTCTGTTCTTTTGTCTAGAAATCGAATGCGCATGAGATGAAGCAATTTTTATAAAATCGCTAATTAATTATTTCTGTTTTATTTTTTCATAGACTGAGAATGGGCTCTTTATTTCGTAGTGAGGAAATGACTTTGTGTCAGCTTTTCCTTCAAAGTGAAGCTGCATATGCCTGTGTTAGTGAACTTGGAGAACTAGGACTTGTGCAATTCAGGGACCTAAATCCTGACAGTGAGTACAATTATTATTCTTGAGAATTATAATATAATAATTTATTTGTCTATAACGTGTCCAGTCAATGCTTTCCAAAGGAAGTTTGTAAACGAAGTTCGACGATGTGATGAAATGGAAAGAAAATTACGCTATCTCGAAAAGGAAATAAAAAAGGATGGAATTCCAATGTTGGATACCGGAGAAAATCCAGAAGCTCCTCAACCTCGTGAAATGATTGATTTGGAAGCTACGTTTGAAAAGTTGGAAAATGAGTTGAGAGAAGTTAATCAAAATGCAGAAGCTTTAAAAAGGAATTATTTGGAGTTGACTGAGCTTAAGCACATTCTGAGAAAGACTCAAGTTTTCTTTGATGAGGTGAGTCAATAACTACATACCTAATGATTCTGTTAGTCTTCCAATTTAAAATAACCAATTCAGTCTTAAAAATGTTCTTACCTTCAAAACAATCAATCTATAGTGTTTCACAATGGTCTAGAATTACAACGAAAAGAAGCACAACTTATTTTTTTGGTTTTTAGAATTTTTTTGCTTTAAACAGTAAAATTGGAAATTTAAGATTGTAGTTATTCAAGACTTTCTGTCATGACATCTTAAAAATTCCAAAGAATTCTGATATTATATGTTTAATGAATAGGTCAGGGATTTCTTGGGAAACCCAAATTATGTGAAGAAGACAGTTTTTAGCTTAAAAATATTTCTCTCTAGTGTCAACGCTTTTGAAATAGTTATGCATAACTTATGAACATTTCTTTTGTAATTCTATACCATTACGCGTAATGAATATGGAGGATTCTTTGGATGACTTGAACTTTCAAAAAATGAGCTTTTAAAATTTAAACTATCCAGTGTCAATTTTAGTTTATAATTGATCTGTTGAAAAGCTTTAATAATAGCAAGTAAAGTCAAAAATTGAAAACTTCTTTTTTAAAAAATTCAAGCAAAATACAATTTCGGAAAGAATCTAAATATCTCTTTAATTAATGAGTAAAGATACAAAGTAATGCTACGAAACAGTAGATTTGTCTGTTTTATCTCTTATTAGTGGTTATTAGATGATGATATCTCTAGATTTCTCTATTTTTGGATTCTTTGGATGCAAAAAACTGAAGTTCCGATTTTTGTTAGGGAATTATTGACTAAAGAATCAAAATTACTTAATTAATACGAAATGAAATAAATATGATAGTTTTTGATTTAATAGTTCGATTTAAATCATAAAATGAAAGCCCTCAATGGAAAAATTCAGTAAAATTTCGGTTCTTTGATCCAAAAAATCCTCCACATAAAAAATATATAAATCAAAATAATTCATCTCATTCATTTATAAAATATAAAAAGCATTTTTTAATCTGCTACATTAAGTACCTTATTTATTACTATTAGTTCTATTTCTTTTATTTATTAATACTATTATTTTCATTGATTTTATAATAATATTTAACTGGTGACGGATAACTTATTAGTCTATAGTATAAATGTATATTGTGTCAACTAATTAACTAAATTATCCTTAGGATCATAATAATTTATGTAAATCCATAGACTAAAATCAGAGCAGCTTTTAGTCATTTTTATGTGCACAGTTGTCTCATAATTCGACATCACATGGTCTGTCAAAAATAAAAATATGTGTAGATTAATTATTTTTTATCAAAAAACATATAATCCTTATATCTATTTTTTTGTGATAAATATCACATGATAGAAATGTTGAAATCACATTAGAGAATTTAAATTACGGCATATCTTTTTTCCTTAAGGAAATTGTCATTAATGACATAAAATATTAGCTCATGAAAAAAACCAAAAAGTACTAACTATTTTCATTTAAAAACGTTATGGTTTTTCCTCTTAAGAGAGATAAATAATAATAATAATAATATGATTTAGAATTTAGAAATAATATATGAACCAAAAGACTAGTTTTTTTGGGATCTTTTCTTATATTATTTGAAGGCCTGATGACATGTCTCGCTTAAACTCTTTTGTAAGGTATATACAGATATGCTTATACAAAGTACACTCGGACTATATAAAATTTTGTATAAGTATACAATTTGTACAATTTCATTTCTGATTGAAACTTTTCGTATGAGCAAATCTATATATCTTGTGCTAGACATTCAAGCTATTGCATATTGATTTATTTATTTTTTTTTATTTTTTATTTTATATGTTTTTGCAAATCAATTTTTTGCTGTAATTACTATAATTTGGCAAACAAAAATGCTTTTGCATAATATCGCTGTATGAAATTTCGTATAAAAAAAACTATGTTGCTTTGCTTAAAGTAGACATCAGAATATCATGAGATTCTTGCCAATAGACATTCTCAATTAACAACAACATTCTCTTCTCGTCCATTCAAATATGAAAATTTACGTGTGAAATTCTTAAATCGATGTCAGATGGCCGATTCTCATCGAGAAGAGGAGCAATTAAATTTATTAGAAGATGGGCCACGCGGACAACAACAGCAAAATTTAAAGCTTGGGTAACTATTTCTTTAAAAGTAGTAATGAAAATGTGTGATGTTAATTCCTGTGATATTTTAGATAGTCTGCTTGGAATTTTTTTTTAAATTAAATTTTGCTTCTTTCTGTGTACCTTTAATTTGGGGAAAGCTTGCTAAATAACGTCGAATGCCGTAATTTGAGTAATTTATAAGCACATATTTTAAAACGGATTTCTATTTTTTTTTAAAAAAAAAAAAAGTATCGAGTCAGTAATTTTTTTTAAAAAAAAATCTAGGACTCTTTAAACTTTCTAATAAATATATTCAAGGCTTCCCAGCTTTTAATCTTTAATCTTCATACAAATATTTTTAATCTTTAATCTCTTTAATCGCAAAAAAAATCATATAATTTTATGTTTTAGATTGTTTCACTGAATTTAAAGTCTAATATTTACTATAAATTGCAATAAAATTGGTTAATATGTCGCCAAAGTATGATCTTTTTAAAATTTATTCCTTAAAACTCAAATATAATAATCAAAATAATCTAAAAAGTTATGTTTTCGTGGGCTTTTGTTTAAAATTTCATGAAAATACATGAAAAACATACATTTTTTAGCGCATTTTTGAAACTTGTTTTAAAAAGGTAGCTTAATAATGCACTTTGTCTGTTCGGTCGGTCGTTCGTTCGGTCGGAACACACTAAAAACTTTTGATCTAGACATCGTAGAGAGCTCTAGTTTTTTGCATTAGTTCCGTGCCATCGAGTTATTGCCCCCCCCGGACATTTAAAAATCTCAATACCAACGTTAAATACTATAATTAATGATTTTTTGTTTTTAATACAATAGAGCCAACTTCAAGTGGGATAATTTCAAATATATTTTGACCGTTAGAAAATTTGAATTTCAAAAAACCGTTAAATGACAAACCATTTTAATATATGAAAATTCATTGCAATAAATTGTTAATTATACTATAATTAATGATTTTCAAGTGCATTTACGCGGGAAATTTTCAAATATATTTTGATCGTTAGAAAATTTGAATGTCAAAAAAACCGTTATCGAGCCGTCGAATTTATTTAAGTCACAAAATATTCATGATTGACTTATTTGATACACAGTACTTTGCTAATCAAATACTGATCGCTAACACAAAAATGCGCTGAAGTCACTCGATCTATAACACGAGGACTTTCTTTAAATTTTTTTGTATTAATCTTATTTTTTGATTTATATGCTTAAAAATCAATTATTTATGATTTATTAACACTTTTCATCAAAAAGAGTCTAAAATAATTAAGAAAACATTAATTTTATTAACCAAAGCTTGATTTTCTTAAGATTAATTAATCTCTATGGGATTAAAGATTAAGGAAATCTCTATGGGATTAAAGATTAAAAGCTGGAAAGCCTTGAATATATTAATAATTTACTAACAATTGCATGAAAAAACAATTCTGGAGGTTATTTTTTTATTTCATTTTTCCATCACTTTATTTATTTATTTATTGAATCATACTTCATATCAAGAAATAATCTATCAAACTTAAAAATTATTTCTATTTAATATTGTTTTTAATCCACACCTCCTTCCATGTTTAAAAAGCCGCCTGCAATTGTAATATATTTATTTATTTATTTTTTTCATTTTTCTTTCCATATATTTTTAATACATACATGGAAATTATAAAATTATTGTCCTAACAATATTTGGGGAATTAAAAAAAACATTATAGCAAGAAGGTGGTATAAACAACCCCACTGAATCGATGACTCGAGCTTTAATTACCGATGAATCACGAATGGGAAACACTCTAGGTCCTGTTCAACTTGGGTATGTTTTTGTATCATTTCCTTCCAATATTATGATTTGAAAACGGAATGTCTACATTACTAATACGATATATTAGATGTAATAATAAATTAAACTAACTCAAAAATAAAATTATTTCAAGTTTTCTGGCTCAACCGTCAGCTGAGGAAGATAATATGCCTTGGTAATGAGCTGTCGAGTATAATGTTATCAATGTTTTTTTAACACTAACGAAGAGTTTAATAATTAAACTAATAATTTGGTTTTACCTTACAACTTCGTGTAACTAATGAATATGTGCATTTATAGTTTACTCAAATTGCTGTTTTAAATTTGTTTTAATAGTAATGATATATTTACTTTTTGGGTGTAGTATTTTATATAAAACTCTGAAAGAAGCTTTTTTGCCTTTTTATTTTTTTAAGCATTTAAATAATCTGTTTGTCTTTATGTCGCTTTATTTTTCCTATTCTATGTCTATATTTTTATTATATTTATTTATGTATGGAATTTAATGGCTAATTTATTCTCATTTTTTCCCTTAGCTTTGTTGCTGGTGTAATCTTGCGTGAAAGATTGCCAGCTTTTGAACGAATGTTGTGGCGTGCTTGTCGTGGAAACGTTTTTCTTCGTCAAGCAATGATCGAAACTCCTTTGGAAGATCCATCTAATGTAATATGATTTGAAATAGTCATTAAAATAAATAGATACTTATATTGTTCTTTTTTTATTATCATATAGGGTGACAATGTGTACAAATCTGTATTCATCATTTTTTTCCAAGGAGATCAATTAAAAACACGTGTAAAGAAGATATGTGAAGGTTTTCGTGCAACCTTATATCCATGCCCAGAAGCACCATCAGACCGCCGAGAAATGGCAATGGGCGTAATGACAAGAATCGAAGATTTAAATACTGTATTGGGCCAAACACAGGATCATCGTCATCGTGTTTTGGTTGCGGCAGCTAAAAATTTGAAGAACTGGTTTATTAAAGTTCGAAAGATAAAAGCAATTTATCACACATTGAATTTGTTTAACCTTGATGTGACACAGAAATGCTTGATTGCTGAATGCTGGGTTCCGATACTTGATATGGAAACCATACAGATGGCTTTGCGCAGAGGAACAGAGCGTTCTGGAAGTTCTGTTCCCCCAATTTTAAATCGCATGGAAACATATGAAGATCCACCGACTTATAATCGTACAAATAAATTTACTCATGCATTTCAGATGTTGATAAATGCTTATGGAGTTGCTTCATATCGAGAAATGAATCCAGCACCATATACGATTATAACGTTTCCGTTCTTATTTGCTGTCATGTTTGGTGATCTTGGACATGGAGCAATCATGGCACTTTTTGGATTATGGATGGTATTAAAGGAAAAACCACTGGCTGCAAAAAAATCAGACAATGAAATATGGAACATTTTCTTCGGCGGACGATACATCATATTATTGATGGGATTGTTTTCGATGTATACTGGTTTTATTTATAACGATATATTTTCAAAATCAATTAATATTTTCGGCTCTGGATGGAGAATCAATTATAATGCTTCAACAATTATGGATAGCAAAGCATTACAATTAGATCCAGGTCGTGATTTTGAGCGAACATATCCTATTGGAATGGATCCGGTTTGGCAAGTTGCACCTATGAACAAAATCATATTCCAAAATGCTTACAAAATGAAAATTTCAATTATATTTGGTGTTATACATATGATTTTCGGTGTAATTGTTGGATTGTTCAATCATCGCTACTTCAAGAATACAGTGAACATATATACAGAATTCATTCCTCAAATGATCTTCCTAATCTTTCTATTTTTCTACATGACAACGTTGATGTTTATCAAATGGACTAAATACTCTGCTAGCAATCCTGATCCATTTTCAGCTCATTGTGCGCCATCTATTTTGATTACATTTATTAACATGGTTCTTTTTAAAGAATCAACTGTGTTAACAGAAGCATGTGAAACACCATTTATGTTTGCTGGACAAGAATTTCTTCAAAAAGTGTTAGTTCTATCTGCTTTTGTCTGTATTCCGTGGATGCTTTTCGCTAAGCCCATCATTATTATGCAAGAACGAAAGAAGCAACAACATCAGCCTATTTTGCCTTATAACAGTGAAGGCCAAGATGCAGAAAACAGTGTACCACAACCTGTTGCAGATCAATCGGCAAGCGGAGGTCATGGAAATGAGGAAATGAGTGAAATCTTTATTCACCAAGGAATTCATACTATCGAATATGTATTGGGATCTGTCAGTCACACTGCATCTTATTTGCGCTTATGGGCATTATCATTAGCTCATGCACGTAAGTAAATTTTTGAATTTGACTCTCTTTGGTCATAAATAACTTATATTTTTTAAATTTTCTTTTTTATTTAGAACTTGCTGAGGTTTTGTGGAATATGGTTTTACAAAATGGCTTAAAAACAAGCGGAGCTGTTGGTGGAATAGCACTTTGGGCTGTTTTTGCCTTCTGGGCTGTGCTAACCGTTGGCATCTTGGTTTTAATGGAAGGATTGTCAGCATTCTTACATACTCTCCGTCTTCATTGGGTCGAGTTTCAATCAAAATTCTATTCTGGTCTTGGCTATGCATTTCAACCATTTGCATTTGAGTCTATTTTAGACGGTGGAAATTCTTCTGAAGACTAATTTTTTTGAGCTGCATAGATAATTTCTTTCATTAAAAAAATTGCGCTTTTCGCAAATTATTCAAATCAATTTCAAATAAAATCTTCAATGTTTACGATATTTACTCTCTGTACTATTATCAAATATGTATTCCAAAATAAACTACAGAAATTTTTTGTTTAATCTTCTTAGAATATATTCGTAATTACAAAGACTAGTGCAATGGTGTAACTAAGGGGTGGGGAGAAAAGACGAATAATAATTTAAAATTGCTAAGGGGTTTAAAATGAAAAAAGTTCTGGCTATTCATGTTCTATTATATTATATTAACCTCGAATTCAAAATAACAATAAATAATCAAGTTGAAATTTAGAGCTTAATCACTTACTCTTATGAATCCTTCAAATGATTTTTCTTTTTTCCAGGTAAGCAGAATGAATCACCATAAAAATATCACGACCTAACTTTGACCATAATTGACATACAAACCATGAGAATCATTTATAGTTTCCATAGAATCTACTCAAGACATACTCTTTAAACCTCGGTTTCATTAATATCTGAATTAATCGGAACTACCTTAATTATTCGCCTCCCTGTTCGGGGTCATTCACTTATGACGTCCATCAATAAATGGGATTTTTAGAACGCCCTTGTCACAAATTTTAAATTCAAAAAAATTTCTTTAATATAAAGTGTCACAAAATCTCAGACCCCCCCTCCCCCCTAAATCATGGACGTCATAAGTGAATGACCCCTTCTTTGTTTGAGCTTTTTTGGAACTAAATATCCACCTTTTAATTTCTGCTTGCTGTGGTGATGTTTCAGACAAATTCGAAAAATGGACATTTTGTAAGTTATCATTTCTGGTTTTATTTCCAATAACATCCCCTAATTCATTTAAAAAAGTATCATGTACACGATTCAATATTACTAATTGATTATTCAAAGAGGTGATCATTTCATTCTTATTCAAGCATTCATTATTTAGTTTGTCAACTTCAGTTTTTTCCTTCAATAACTTTTGGGCTACTAAGTCTCTCGAAGTCTTAAAATATTCAACATTTTGCTGGTTTGATAGTAACTGCTGTTTTAGTGTTCTGAGTCACAAGTTGTTTCTTAATTTCTTTGGTGACATCTTCAAGTTTTTTAACCAGCATACTGTTGTAATGACTCAAATATACATTCTTAATTCCTTTCATTGTTTTTATCACATCTATGTAGCCACTATGGTTTTCAATGTAACCAATTCTTTTTGTCTATAATGTAGGAAGCATTTCTAATCTAGAAATCATACTTGACACATTTACAATTTCTTTAAGAATTCACGAACCACTTTTTCTTTATAATTTATGGAATAGTGCTGTCTAATCAATCCATTCGATAAAGCAGATACCTCCTTCAGCTGAAAAATAGCTGTGGATGAGAAAAGGAGAACAACGACAACAAAATAAAGAACAAAAAAATTTACGAAAGTCCTCAAGTAGTATTTGATTAGCAAAGTACTGCGTATTAAATAAATCAACCATAAATATTTTGTAGCTTAACGGAATTCGTTTTAGGTATTACGTACAAAGTACGTACGTAAAGTTAGCGTGGGTTTAATAATAATTCTTAATGAAAGTGGAATTAACGATTTATTGCAATGAAGTTTTGTATATTAAAAGAATTTGTCATTTAACGGTTTTTTAGAATTCAAATTTTATAACGGCTAAAAAAATTGAAATTATAGAGGTAATGTTGAAATTATAGAGGCAAAATAAAATTTGGACAGATTACACTGTACTAAAATTAAAATAAAAATTTGATAAAAAAATAAATTTGAACGAATCGTAGCAAACATTTCAAAAAAATTCGTTTCAGATTTCATTTAACAATCAACCTTCATTGGAATCGGACACATTTTAAGAATTGAGAGGATTTTAAGAATTTGCTGTGCAGTAAGTTATTAAAAAATTAAAAAGACTTCCTGAACAAAAAATAAGTTCCAGGACAGCGCAATTAATGATTTTTTTTCCATCATTTCGTTTTTGCTAGATCCTGTCACTTAGTTCTTTTCGTGTTATTGGATATGATGCAGCATAAATCATCGATTAAGAAACATCTTGTGTACTGTTTTTGACTGGTGAAAATTGTGCAGATCTGTTTGGCTGACATTCTTTAAAAAAAATCAACGCCTACTAATCCTGAGTCAACGAAAGATAAGTAATCAGACAGTTTTAATAACAATCGGTGAGTTTAAAAAAAAGTCTTCTGGATAACAATAGTGAAATTGGTTCAGCCAATCCTAATTTTAAGTGTATTTTCCCAAAGGGAAAAGTATTGTTCGTGTGTCTAGGTTTTCGTGTAGCTCAGTATTTGTTTTTGATTAATTTTTTGCGTCAGTTCTTTGTACGCAGCAGTTAAGGAAAATGCACTTCCGTCTAGCAGCTCGTAGACACATCCATAGTTTTTTCTTTCCCAAAAATGTTTAATTTATTTTATAAAATTTAACATTCCTTTTTAATGAACTTCGACGTTTCTTCACATAATTTTAATTCAAAATTTTTACTTCTTACCTCCATCGATGAACTTGTCAATATTTCTAAATCTCATCGAATGGATATATTTTTCCATTTCTTTAATTGATATAATTTCATTGACATTTTTAATTAGTTTCATTGACATTTTCTGTTTAGTTGCTTGTATTTCTCAGCTTCTCCTATTTGATTTTGAAATTCATGACAATTGGAATTGCTAGAATTTTTCACAAAAAAAATCATTTTTAAAATGCCAAATGGACCACTTTCTTCAAAACCTTTTTTGATTAGTTTAATAGTCCCAATTCTCATATTCCTGTCTGTAAGATGTTTTGAACCTCTTGGAATATCACTCCATCGAGCTCTTCTTATATTTTAAATATTTTTCTTCAGTTGCTTCAATTTTTTAATGGGCTTATATCAATTTCAAATAAGCATAAACAGCATTTGATCAGATCGGTGCAAAAATTATTTATGAAGGAAAGACAAAAATGTCTCTTGAATGATTCATACCTTGTATCTGAAACCTCATTACATTAATAATGATCGGATGCGGCCGGTAATTCTTCCTTGTAGTTCTAGTAGCAATGATGGCTTATTGTGGAATTTTGAGAAAGATTATCAGTCAACAACCTTTGTTTCATGATCTCATGAAGACTAGACCTGGACTATTCCTGCCGCTCCTTTCGAATCTGATGCAGTTTGGGAATAGGACTTGTTATGATTTATTTTATTGATCTTTCTTCCATCAGACTACTAAAATATTCACACACAATTAAAATTGGTGTGAATATGATATAGAAATATTTGATCAGCCTAATATTTTTGTAATTATTTTCCACCATCTTTAAAGAAAAAATTGAAGCGACTAAACTCAGAATTACAGACTTATTTATAGTTAAGCTGGAATGAACATCCTCGGAAGACCACTTGATCCATAATCCTTGGGTTACAACAAGAGAATTAAAACTTAAAATCAATATTACCTTTGCTTAATCCCTTCGAGTATTCCCATTCGCATTTTTGTATAATTTCCATTGAATTAACATCATCAATTAACTGTTTTATTGTTGGAATAAGTAATCCATATGCAGCCTGTTTTTCACGCTCAAATATTTTTAAACAAATTTTTACCGGTGTAAAAATTTTCAAGTAATGTTCGATCATTTTAAAGTCATCATCAGTTGGAAAGGTCAGTTCAAATTTATCAAATATTGATTCCATGACTCCACTATTTGCACATAGATGAATAAAGTTTTCATACGCGTTGTATCGACTGAACCATCGTGTTATGTTGGGAATGCTCACTCTTCTTCCTATTTTCTTTTCAACTAAATCTCCAAAACTAATTGTTTTTGCCTTGATATAATATTTTTCCATTTTATCATTTAAGCTTTTATATGCCTCGGCAAATTCAGCATTCTTTTCTGCGAATTTTATGGAATCAAGACTTGCAATTAGATTTAGTAGATGACATTTGCATGCAGAGTGAGGAGGAAGTTGATCTTTATTCCTTTCAAGTTCATCAATCTGTTGATACTTAACAGTCAAATCTTCAGTGGATGACAATATATTATCCAGTAGTTTATCGTTATTCCTCGATCCATAATCCTTAAACATTTTTGTGATTGAATGTTCAGAATCAGCTACGATATGGGACAAACTTCCTTGAACTTTAAACGTCTCGATTATCTTAATTAAATGAGCGTAAATATTTTCATGATCTTTAGGGCCTTTAAACCGACTGCACGATAGTGTAAAATTAATTCTTTCCAAGGAATTAACATGAAAGCCGTAAACTGTCACTACCATGAATGATTTTTTATTTTGTGACCAAAGATCAAAAGTCAGGCAAGTTGCGCTCAAAGGAGTCAAAGCTTCAATAATAATTTTTATTATTTTATTATATTTTATAGTCACTAATCTTGAAACCTTTGACGGCTTTGGAATTTTGAGTAGTGGATCCAAACCATTTATCAATTTTGATAGAGATTTGTATCCAACTACATTAAATGGAGTTTTACTTTCAAACAAATATTCAACAAGATCAGCTTCTTCTTCACTCTCTGTATCATCGTCAATCGTGCTACCACTGTCGACTTGACAATTCATTGCCACAATCATCAAAATTTTCAATTTGAAATTATAGTCAATTGTTTTATTTCTCTCATCTGTTGTCATTTCAAGTCTTGTTGATCTTCTCACGTTTTCAGTTTTTGTCATTTCATCAAACTTCTTATTTTTAAGTTTTCATTTAAAAAAATATCCCTAACAGACAAAGAGCATGCTCTTCTGATCCATTGCCACCTGAAATTAAATATTTCTCAAGTGGCAAAAATACATATATTAGCTATGCATTTTAGATATATTAGTCATTTCTACTTCCGCTTGTGAAGTATATAGAAGTTATTAAAGTGATTTCTGCTAGCACTTGTGAAGTATATGGTTTTTTTTCGGTTCCATATACTTCACAAGAGGAAGCAGAAATTACTCATATGGTATTTCTGCTACCAATTGTGAAGTATATGGGATCGAAAAAACTAGTATGCAATTGAGTATGCTTCTTGTATGTTCTTCTGAGCATGCTCTTGTGAATATTTAAAAGACCATGAAAAAAATAACTTGCATACAAGTTTTTATTGTCAGAGTATGATTGAGTACGCTTTTGAGCATGTTTAATAGCGTGATCTCGCGAGTATGTGAAAAACTGTACTCTCAGATCAAGAGCATGCTCTTTGTCTGTTAGGGTGAATACCGTCAATTGCCATGAACTTGTTAATCTTTTCTTGACATAATCTGTTAATAATTTTCTTATTTTGTTGTGCTAATAGTGTCACAGCATCAACTTTTTTATCGATTTCATTGACATTATGCTCAATTTTGTGGCGTACCCAGAATTTTTTTTACTTTTTGTTAATTCTAACGGTACGTGAATGATTAAACCATAAATTTCTAAAGCTCAATTGCCACAATTTTCACATTAATTGATCTTATTTCACCTTTTATCTCATACTTAATCAATTTGCGTTTTTGAAGTTGGAAACAGATAGTCAATGTTCGTTTAAGTGTGAAATTTCTCCAAAAGATGCTCAAATGTTAAATGTGAATATTAAGCCTTTTCAGACGATTTTTGCTCAGATTTTGTTTCTTTCTTCGTTTGTTCCGGTGACTTTTAAATTTTATTAATTATTCTTTTAATTCATTAGATTAGTAAGATCCACAAAAATGGACAAAACGATCCACATATTGGAGAACGAAATTTACAACTTCCAATACCAACGAGAAACTGATGTAAATCGGAGAGAGAATTTAAAGAAGCTGATTGCTCGCTACAATAAAGCATTGAGAATAGAAATGCATGACGAGGACCCTATAAATGCAAAAAATTGATTCTGAATCTTGGTGGTGCTTAAAATTTTCTTGTTCAATATGCTGTTAGACATTTTGTGGTTTTTCCTTGACTATTTAATTTGTTTCACTTAAACGTTCTCGATTTCAATTGTTTTAATTTCATAAGACTTATAAGCATACTTCGATTAAAAAAATCCAATTCAAAATTTTTTTTGAAATATTATTTTTGAATTATTAATAAAAGTAAAGGAACAAAATTCCCTTCGATTGTAATGACATTGCAGAAGTTTTTCAGAATTTTTTGAAGCCAAACAAGCCACAACCAATGCAGAAAAAGTTCATTTACAGATGGAATATGATTGTCATATGAAGAACACTGAAATATGCCGGAATCGACGTCGATGGAAGAAGAGTAGACTAGCTAGGGCTGAACGCAAACGAATAGCAAAAAAACAGATGCTTCTTCAAAAGCAGCAAGCTGACAATCAGCCACAGAAGCAACAGCAACCTGAAAATCAAGTGAAGCCGATAGAACAAGAAGTATTGAAAATTTTTGAAGTGGAAATGGCCTATTATTAAGAATTGGGATATAACTTCTGAATCTTCTTTGAAATCGAATAAAAAATTAAGTTTTTGTAACAAAATACATTTATTTCAAATGAATTATTAACACAACCAATCAAGTCACACAAAGAATTAGAAAATTTAACAAGATCCAATAATGCAAAGAAATCACCACACGTTCCAAATAGCAAATACGTCACAACATATTATTAAAAGTTTTAAAATTTTACAAAGCTTTAATTTTTTTTAAAAAAAGCAACTGCTTCTTAGTTAACTTTCAGTAAACACACAACTTTGACTATAATTGGCATCCATCCCATACTAATTGGCCCATAGAATCTATTCATTTATTACTCCTTAAACCTCTGTTTCCACAATTTCAGAATTAATCGGAACCACCTTAATTATTCGCTTCACTGTTCTCTGTTTGAGCTTTTTTGGAACCAAATATCCACCTTTTAATTTTCCTTCAGGAAACTTTTCTCGCTTCATAATTTCCCGCTTCTTATTCATGATGAATTTTGATACATCCTCTCTTGAACTTAATTCACTTATTTTACAGCATCCTGGATCTTTTCTAGAGTATTTATTAACCCACTTTCGAAGGTTCATCCTTTTAGATTTGCTTTGGCTTAGTTGGGGAGCTGGATGTACACTGTTAATCATATTTAGACGAATATATTCTCTGTAATACTTAACGTTTTCCAGAACAAACACAAAAAAAGCAAGCAAACTTCCAACAATAATCACAACTATGGGAAGCATCATGCCTTGAAATTCAATAAAATCTTTTTCAGTGTTCCTCGCAATCTTTTGTACATTCGATGAGTTATAAAATACTTTCTGCTTCCAGTAGCTTCGTATCCCTGCCTCTAAAGTTGACGAGACGAAACGAGAGAATTCATCGATGAATGGAAATCCATTCCTTAAAGTATAACGTTGATAATCCTGTCTCAGTAATCTAACATCAAACAACCGATGATTGTTGCGATAATTCTTCGAGGTCTTTTCGAAATTTTCAGCAAATTGGCATGTCACTAAGTACACCAAATTTTCGTCAAAATCATTCGGGAGATCAAATGAGAATGACGAGCTGAAATTAATTTGATTTAATATCAAATCCTTCCGAATAGTTGGCAGTTTTGAGAGATATGCAGTCCTGTCATCATAAAATGAATAGAACTTCGTATTGCTGTTGTTTAATTCCTCTAAATCTCTTGCTGATCTAACTGATGGTTCTGCCATCATGAATGATAAGATTGAACTTTCGTACAGGTTTGAAATGAAGAAGGAACCAAACATGAATGAGAAAATCAACATTTTTTCCTTAAGATTCAATCGATCCAAATCAGGTGCATCTGTGTAGAATGATAGTTGCAAAACTGCCAGCAACATTTCGGATATTGTCAATTGATGTTCTGAATGCCATGAGATCATCTTCCAACAGATTACTAATGAAATTGCAGATACTATTGACAATATCAATGTTGTTTGGTCCATTGGAAGTGACAAATTTTCATATGAGCTAACGTAGATATTACGCGGTACAAGCAAGCATATACCGTTAGTTTCAAAAAGCAAAACACCATCCACATCCTTGTTATAAATTGTAAGATCAGTACACAGACAAATGTCGATATTCTTTTGCATGTATTTCAACAGAACAGGAATCTCTATTTTTGAAGTCCATGAATGGACAATTACATAGGATGTGTTGAGCCATTGTGAAAACTCATCTATTAAATATCCATCTATGCCGTTAACTTTATTGTCCTGAACGAATGTGGTTGGATAGGAATCATAAGTTATAATTCTGATGATAGGTCTGTCACTGTAAATTTGTGAATCTTTTATGATAAGCTGTCTATCATCGTTGCTATGCTGATCGATTTTAGTTAGTGTTACATGCTTCTGGTTCTTGATTTCTGTGCGATGAATGCTAAATATGCCTTCACTGGTTTCGACCACAATGTAAACATTAAAATATCCGTATGAACTTAATTGTGCCCAGATAGAAGTAACTATTTGATTTCCGATGAACCAAAATCTTACAATAACAATAAATCGAGTATGCTTGCTGATGAACATGACACGGAGAATATTTTGTACAAGGTTTGAGTAATTAATCTTTCCCGGAGTCATCAAAATTATCACGAAATCTGCTCTTATATTTTGTCGTAATTTTGGAAATGAAAGAGAACTTATAAGGAACTGTTCGGTTGAAAGAGCTGATAGTGTTGACTGCAATCCTTCATATTTGCTGTTCCAGATCGGATAATTTAGTAAAAAAATTGTCACCTCTAATTTGCCATTGTCCTGCATAATCTGACTTTTGGTCATTATTGCCACTAAATATTGACTTATGTTTTCCCATTCACTTTTGGTGTCTAGAATCGGAACTTTTTGGAGCCCAACATCAGATTTGACAGACATCAGAAGAAATAAATAATTTAGAGCACGGAAATATGTTACGAGCTTCATAATTTCGAACCGAACTGTATGATGTTTGACTTTAAACTGAGGCATCAGTAGTCATATTTATTGTCGACTCTAATAATGATTGAGTATTGAAAGGACACTGTATAATTAAGATTATCATATGCAAGCGCAATGCAGTATTATTTTATGTACTTAATGTTCATATTATTACAATTGAAGCTTTACTGTTATGACAGAAAGTTAGTAATAAGCAATTGATATTAAGGATAAGGGCACAATCCTTCTTGTTGTAAGCACCATTCAGGCTGAAGCATTTCTGCAGCAATGCCTCCCATATGAACAAGTCTCTCTCGATTAATCAATAATCTTGGTTCAGCCATCTTCCAGTGTGTTTGGGGATCTAAAAAGGAATATTTAGGAATCATTGACTTTTTATGCTTAACATTATCAAATCTTACCTGACCACATTCTCTCAGCGAAAGCAGATGCTCGTGGCCATATTCTTAAATCAACAATAGTTGGGTCGATTGACTCACTCCAAATGGCTACTTCCGCACCATAAACTTGACTTACATATTCACCAGCAATATCGCCAATTTTATTTTGATAAAGCGTTTGCCATGTCTTGTAAGGGGAGCACCAATTAAGGCCTTTGTCAACCCATCCACCAACCCCGCAATCCAAATATAAAGCATCAGTATTAGACATAATTAGTTTATATCCATTTCCTAATAATGTTTTGATATCTGCATGATTTTTATCAAGCCAAACATGCACAATGTAACGATCCTTGTCTATGTATTTTGTCAAATAAGGCTCTTCAGTTAGAGAACTCGTCCAAAGGATAAGAGGAACTGAACTTCCAAGAGATTTATCCAATCTCTCAACAGATTTTTGTAGATAGTAACCCCAAAGTTCCATAAATCCTTCTTTAGTATGTTCCATTCCTCGAGCAGTCATCCATTCCTTAATTGTGGCGCTTGAGTTCCAGCAACCAATTCCAACTTCATCAGCACCAATGTGGAATAATGATGGATTAAATGCATCCACAAATTCCTTATAAATATCCTCAAGAGTATCATACAGTTCATCTTTTGTTGGATCAAAATGTCCACGCCATTGTGCAATCATTGATGGATCTTTGTAGCATATAACTAATCCTGTATTTTGCCAGCCTTCGCCAATATGAGCTGGCGTATCGAATTCTGGAATAACTTTGACACCTCGACTCTTGCCAAATTCAATCACTTCCTTAACATTTTCAGGTGTGTAAACTTTATCTGGTGAATAAGCTCCAAGTTTTGATATTTCAGGATGTGATTTCATGACAAATGGATAGGATTGACTATCTGTTATATGCCAATGGAATGTATTAAGTTTTACCATCGCAAGTCCTTCAATTGTTCTTTTAATTGCTGATATTGGATAGAAATTTCTTGACGTGTCAAAAGATATTCCACGATGTGGGAATTTAGGTCCATCTGATATTTTAACTGGACATAAAATCACCAACTTGCTTTGAAATTCATCGAAGACTATCAACTGTGAAAGAGTCTCAAGAGCATGTCTTATTCCATAGAAATTCTTAGCAACAATAGTAACAAGGATACTTTCAGTTGTTCTGGTTGTCTCTAAAGTGTAACTCTCATCAGTATCATAATTTAATGTCATATCATTAGTTTCTGCATACACATCAACTTGCAATCCTACATCCACTGTAGGATTTGAAATACCTTCAATTTTTTTCATTTGCATATCTTTAAATCTCACCCAAGCTCTATTATAGTAAATTAAAAATTGTAATGATTCAGGGACACGATTTCCCAATTGGTTTATATCAAATGCTAAATATTTTCTGCTGTTACTAACACGACCACTCGGTACAGGCCACAAAGTTCCTATGTCTTCACCGCAGGTCAATCGGCAAACATTAAAGCTTGTCGTCTCGTTCATATTGGACAGAGTATTTTCGACTCGTTTACATAGAAAATTGTCGCAAATGTAACCCCATGTTGGACTGAAAAGGATTGAATAGCATGTCAGTAAGATATAATGAGATTCATGCTTATAAAGTCTAAATTTTAAGTTGGAAGTAAAGTCCCACTAGACTATTTCAATTCTATTAAAAGTATTGACTTTCTTACCCATCATATTCCTTGGGAATGTTATTGTTTCCATTATCACAATCATTATCTCGAACGAGGAAAAAGACAGCAACACCTATGATTACAGCAGCTATAACTACTGCAATTCCAATTATTATACCACATCTTTGACTTACTGCCATATTGAAGTCTGAAAATGTACTGAGAAATCTCAAAAGAAAAAAGGTTTTCAAATTTCTTTATTGAGTTGTTATAAAATTTGATAAGATAAGGTTATTTTTATAAAGTCATTAAAAGCTCCATGTGTGGTATATTGATTGATGATTAGATTAATGAACATTATAGCTGACATAATCCTTCATTGTGAACACACCATTCAGGTTGCAAAACTTCAGAAGCAAGGCCGCCACTCGACTTTAGATACATTTGATGCATTAAAAATCTTGGCTCAGCATTTCTCCAGTGCTCTTTGGGATCTAATTGATATTTTATCGTCAATATCAAAATTTATTAATTAAAAATTGCTGATACTTACTAGTCCATAATCTTTCGGCTAAAGCTGAAGCTCTCGGCCATATTTTTGCATCCAGATTGTGTTCATCAATTGATTCAGACCAAATAGTTGCTGATCCACCAAGAATTTGATCAATTCGTGCACCTCCCATCCCATCCAAGTCATTATTATAAACTTTTTGCCATTCATTATAAGGAGAGCACCAGATAAGTCCATCATATGCCCATGATCCAAATCCACAGTCAAGATAAAATGCATCATAGTTGGATATAATTACTTTATAGCCACTATTGAGAACTCGTTGAATTTTCGGATCATCTCCAGTTGTCCAAATTTGAATTACATATCTGTCTTTGTCAAGAAATTTACTTGCAAATGGTTCTTCTGTTAGTTCACTAGTCCACAACATTATTGGAAGTTTACTTCCACCAACTTTATCCATTCTTTTCTGTGCATTTGTTTGATAATATCCCCAAAGTTCAAGAAATCCATCATGATCAAGTTTCAAGCCTCTTTCTAACATCCAATCTTGAAGAGGTTTGCTTGTGTTCCAGCAACTAAAGAAGATTTCATCTCCACCCATATGAAATACTGGAGGAGTAAAAGATTCCAACATTTCTCGGTAGATGTCTTCTAGCACATCATAAAGCTCGTCTTTTATTGGATTCAAGTGTCCACATGGTGGTTGCCTAATGATTTAAACATAATTAAGATTTAATCTAGAGAAGAACTATCTAACTAGGAGAGGACTAGCTAGATATGGTAAGTCACAGAGTAGGCTAGACCATAGGAACTGTACATTGGAGCCTGTTTCTTGCCTTCATCTAAAAGAAACCAAAGGACATACCCTATTCGATAAAGAATATATATTCTTGAAGCACAACTTATTAGAATTTCTCTAAGGACGACTAACGGATGTCTATGACCTAGATAATGATGAGAAACCAACATATACTTACCAACAGTAATCTAAATAAGGCATATAGTTCACGCATGTAGTAAGATCCAATTTCTTTTGCCAGCCCTCACCAATATGAGCAGGCGCATCTAGTTCTGGAATAACTCGAACTCCTCGAGACTTGGCAAACTTCACAATATCCTTAATGTCATCAGCGGTGTAAATTTTACTTTTTGAGTATGCGCCATACTTGGTAAAATCAGGATGTGACTTAACTTCCATGGGGAAAGCTTGTGAATCTATAATATGGTGCTAGATAATAAGTCTGGACTTATATTTTATGGGATTATTATCAATCACCTGTAATATGCCAATGGAATGAGTTTAACTTCGACATAGCCAGTCCATCAATTGTTTTCTTGATAATATTGACAGGATAGAAATTTCTTGAAGTGTCCATGGATATTCCTCGATGTTTGAATCTCGGTTCATCCTGAATATTTGCTGCAGCTATAACAACTAGTTTAGTATTTAACTCATCATACACAATCACTTGAGATAATGTTTCCATAGCATGTCTAGCACCAAAGAAGTTCTTAGAATTAATTGTGACTTTAATTTCATTTGTATTTGAAATGATTGTCATGCTGTATCCTTCATAAACGTCATAATTGAGCTCCATGTCATCACTTTCTGCTTTTATGTCTATGTTCAAATCCAATCCACCAAGTGTGTAGTTCTTGACTTTGTTCTTCTGTATTTCTATAAATCTTTCTTTTGCCATTTCAAAAAAGTCATTTTTAAAATTTTCATTTGTAAATTTTATGTAATTTGGATTGACTCCTGCAACTGCTCTTAGAAATGTCACATTTCCTGTTGGTTTTGGCCATAATGTACCAATATCATCGTAGCAATAGAGTCGGCAAACTCGTAGATCTAGAATAGTTTCCTTGTTTGCGGGTGTAATCTGAATTTTTATGCACCTTTTATCTATGCACTCGTAACCCCAAGCATGACTAAGAAGGATAAATTTTAATTATTCACTCTTTTTAAGCATCCATTACTCACCTTTCATCAATAGCACCAACAAAATTCAACTGCAATGTCAAACCTGCAAATAAAAATAAAAATTTTGATGTTAACATCTCGAATTCTATTTACAAACTGAAGGAGAACTAATCATTTGTCAATTTATCACAAATTGATAACTTGTTTCTGTAATCATCAAACTCCGGGCAACTTAGTGTCGACACTTGATAATGAAAATGATGTTTTGATTGTGAGTTCAGCGGGAAATGTAAAAAAAAATTAATACCTTAAAACCAGGTTTACTAATTTTGTCCTTGTTCCAAGCAATTAAGTACCGAGCAGGGTCTTGTCTAACCATCATACTCAATTTTAGAAGCTGGATGTCAAAACAACCCCCTCCATGGAAATTTTCTTCAATTTAGCAGTGCTTATCGATAATCCCAAAATAATTCCCCAAATTTTTGTTTCCATCTAAAAACATTCAAAACACTCCCCATCGAAAAATATCTGATATGACAAGTCCTGAATCTCTTATTGCTGTATCGGCATGATCAGTATTTAGGTACAAAAGAACTAAATCTTATAAGCTACTTCAGTAGAAATAGTATACTAAAGTAAGGCAGGGGTCCTTGACAACTAAATGCTCTGATTGAAATTTAGAACAGCGTTGTATTCACTGAGTAAGATACCGTACAACAGACCATATTCATTGTCTGGTTGGGTGCTTATACCTAGGGTGACCAGATTTTTTCAGAAACGGATAGAATTTTCCCTGAAATTTTCTTTTTTTGCTCGGCACTTATATAGGTCTCTTGGATCAATTTAAGAAAATAGAGGACAGTCCCCTGAAAAACCAAGAAGATTGTAAGCTTGCTTATACCTAAATACCTAAGTAAAATGATGTTTAATTTGTGTAATTTCACACCAATTTTCATTTTACATAGTTTTCACTTAAGTTTTTTTATAAACAAAAAATAAATCTCATAAAATAACCCAGTCGTCTGTTTACTTAAGTGCTTTTTAAACAATAAATTATTAAAAGGAGGTTTGTCACGAGTTTTTAAAAAGAGGTCGCTTGTTAAAATTTTTCAGACACTTAAAAAAGTGTGTTTCGAAATGGAAAGTTTCAAGTTTTATTCACCTTCAAGCATAAAGCCTATAAATACACACAAAAAGCTTTGTCGTGACTTCCAGAAAAATTGGGCTTGCTCGTGAAAATTATATAATGCATCCCTAGAACTAGAAAGGAAATGGAACAAAAGAATCTGATACTATTTTTCAGGCGTACTTCATGACATTGCCATAAAAAAGTTTTTATGTCCAGCTTTACTATATAAATGGCAGGAAAATCTAGGAAACTGAGTTTAGTTATCGTGTGGACAACTATAGCACAAGACTTGCTATGGAAGCTCAGAAATTTCTCTGGAAAATTTTAATTTTCACAATATTTGGAGCAGTTCTTGCAAATGGTCAGAAGCAGCCAAAAATAATTGTTATTGGTGCTGGACTGAGTGGCATGGCAGCAGCGACAAAGCTGATGGATAATGGATTTAATAATGTCGTCATTTTGGAAGCTGAAGATCGAATTGGTGGAAGAATTCACAGTGTAAATTTTAGTAACGGTTTCATCGATTTAGGAGCTCAATGGGTTCATGGTGTCAAGAATAATATAATTTATGAAATAAATAATGGAACCTACAAATTTGGTGTTACTGGATTTGATGATAAGCTGCCACTTTTTCTTCAGTCAGATGCAATTCCCGTTGATCAGTACAAATGTGAAAATTTCGCTTTTCTGGCTCTTGATAATTTATTTTCAAATTACAATGAAATGTCAAGATTTAATGGCAGCATTGGTGACTTTATTATAAGGAAGTTCAAAAATAGCAGCTACTACAATATACCAGAAGATCAAACCCTTGGAGATCAGATGATTGATTTTTATGAGAAAGAAATGAATATTTGGAATGGATCAGAAACGTGGTTCGACTTGTCCGCACAGCTGCATTGTGTATCTGGCTTCAATGAAGGACTTCAATATTTAACGTGGAAACGTGATGGATATAAAGAATTCTTTAAATATCTTACAGTACGACCGTTTGTTTCTTAGACAATAAGATTAATTTAGCTCAAGTCACGACAGATTTTAAGAAAATTTAGGGTGGCGTTCACTAATGACGTCCATCAAGATATATGTGAATTTCGAACTTCATAATTCTATACTTGCAGGGGCGTAGCCAGAACTTTTCATGAGGGGGGGGGGGCACACAGTTCTAACCCCCTCACTACCCTCTTCTCTAAATGATGGACATCATAAGTGAATGACCCCTCATAACTTAAATGCTACAAACGTGTGGAGATATTGCTAAAGAGTTATATCTAAAGTCGACAGGCATTTGACGTATAAGCTGCAGGGTTTTCTAGTGTTTAGGAGAGAAGTGTTGTTGAGAGGGTATACGGTCGGGTTTTTAGGTTATATACCCTAGAGATTGTTGAAGGTTTATTAAAGAGGATGCTCCTCTGAAAAATCTAATGTACCACCCAGGTTACCCTATATTATAGACCAGGGGCGTATCCAGGAATTTTTTGAGGGGGGGGGGGGCGTTGTTGAAATCTCAAAAGTGGAAAATGTACACTTTTCATGACCTTTTTTTCACCAATACGCCAATACGCCACTGTTATAGACTTGTGCAACATACCCTAAGTAGACAATTATCTCTGGCTGAATGTAGGAGAAAGAAAAATCAAACAAAAAGGAAAAAAAATTGTCCTTAGGTGGCAGGACACCCCCCTCCTCGAACAGGGAGGTCCCTCCTAATTTTTCAATGTCTGGTTACGCTTCAAGATAACTAAAACTTCTCATTTCAGAAACAAATTCCAACGGATGGAACCAACAAAACACTCAATGTTTTCAGTAAAGTAATCTTAAATCAAGAAGTCACTAACATTGAATGGAATATTTCTAATTCAGATTACAAATATGCAGTGGTGACTGTGAATGATCAAAAGAAGTATTACGCCGATCATGTGATTGTAACAATTCCATTGGGTGTATTGAAAGCTCGTCACGAAAGTCTATTTACCCCAGATCTTCCAAATCGCTTTAAAAGGGCAATTGACGGTATGGGATTTGGAAATATTGGTAAAATATTTCTTGAGTATGACATGCCATTCTGGCCCAACGATACTGATTGGGTTGGCTATGGATTTTTGTGGACCAAAAATGATATTGCAGCTATTAATGGAACTGCTAGAGAATGGTAAGATTTTACAAAGGAATCTGAACTAACTTCAAGCATTTAATTTTCAGGCTTCTGGATCTTCAAATGTTCACTAAATTGGATCAATTTCCAAATGTGATTGAAGCACTGCTTGCTGGTCCACACATGAGAACTTTTGAAACGTTGAGCTCAGATGTAATTATGGCTGACTGCTTTTGGCTCTTCAGTAAATTCTTGGGTGTGATCCTTCCTCGTCCGAAAGCAATGATTAAGACCACTTGGCTAACGAGTAAAAATTTCCTTGGATCTTATTCCTATTATTCAATGAAAACAGCTGCATATAATATCTCGTCAGAAGATTTGGCACAAACACTGTACACCCCAACAAATAAACCTCAAGTATTATTCGCAGGCGAACATACAGATCCTTTATTTTCATCAAATGCACACGGAGCTGTTAATAGCGGTTTCACAGCAGCAAAGAAAATTATCGACTATTATTCGTGATCCGATTGAATTTATTATTGTCAATTAAATTATTTTTGTTATTAAATACACACTTACTAAGAGTAAAAAGTAAATAACTGAAATAGAAATTTTAATTTTTGTAATCCTAGGATGGTTTCAGGGGCTTAGCTTGGGGTATAAGTGCATGAGTATACCAAGAAACCCAGCCTAGGACCTGCATAGCTTTTAAGGTTGGTCGTAAACTAATTTATAGTCTTGTTAATAATTTTAAAAGCAATCAAATTGGTGTCAGACAGCTCGCAATTAAAAGTCGAGGAATTTTTAATGTACGGGAATTTATTTCAGTTGGATACTATATAGCAGTTACTCAAATACTAAAGGCCATTTCTATAATTTAATTCTTAATTTTGCCAAAATATTTCTTTTCAATGCGCCCACAGAATTGTGTAAGTTGAGTATATCTGTTGATTGTTTCTTTTAGAAGTGAAACACTCGTTGGCAGTTCCATTGTAAAAATGCAGAAGAAATGTCCAAAAACCATTGCATCCAATTCTGTTGGGTTTTCTCCAAAGAAATAATCCTTATCGCCCAATTTAAGCACCAATGTGGAACAAAGTTTATCAACTTTATCAACAACTTCCTCAAATGTTAAGTTCTTCCAGTCATAAAAACTAAGTTGCTTCAAGACAGCAGATCGCTTACGGAAGTTCTGGATGTAATTTAATGGAAATGGATACACGGAGCCATTTCGTTTTTTCGTGATTTCATTCAAGACTGTATCATCGCACCAAGTTATGTACAGCTCTGCATTCGTTAGAATCATGTCAACAAGGCTCATGTATGTCACTAAGTCATCTTTATCATCAGCATTGAAATTTTCTGTAAGTGACATTTTCTTATGCTCAAAAAGATTGATGATTGGGTCAAATTCTGCTGCTAAAAATGCTCCAATTTGTACGACTGGCAATTTTGTTCGCTTTCCAGACGGTGCCATAAATTCAGCGTTCGTGCATGACTTTACTACGAAGTCTCGACCAAGCATCTAAAATGGATAAATTTAATTGGATATTAATAATTCTGGACATTTCTTTAGAATATATTCATATGTTATAGCCCAAGTAGAGCTACAATGATCCAGAAAAGTCTTAGACAAAAAATACGACTTCCTATCACTGGATCTAATTCAATATACTTATTTTAATAATCTAACGTGATTTATTACCTTTAAGTAAGTCTTTACAGCTAAGCAGCTTGCATTCTCTGCTAATAATATCTGAACTTCATCGTAAGGCTGATAAATAACAATCTTTTCTCCCATTTCAACTTTTTCTAATGAATAAAAAAATATTTCACAATTAAATTGCACATAACTTTTGAGAACTAACATGACTTACCTAACTCATTTAAGTTGAGATACAACTGACTTATTGCGCTGCTCTTAGACATTTTGAAATAAGCTAGAAATAAGCCTTTTCAATTAAATTTAAATTTTTAGAGAAACAAAAATTTCTAACTTATTGTAAACATCAAAATGATTTTAAATATCAAAATATCGTTGCAGTTAATTTTTATATCAAGAAGTTAATTAAAATTTTATCAGTGAAGCTAGTCAAATTTCTATTTATGATGCACGATTATTTTTAATTTTATGAATAAATGTACCATTCTAAAGCTGATAATGGTAGTGTAGCTCAAGAATATATAATTAATCACATGTTCAATATAATAACGGTTATTTTTTAAATTTTAAATTGTACACAAAAATAATCGGTAAAATTGTAGGAATCTAAAATTCATTAAATTAATTAATAAAACTATGGAAGAACTGCTCGATTATGTGAAAAAGTTAAATTTTAATAGTGAATTGTTGAAAAGCTGTAACATTAATTTGTTGACAGTTGATGATATTAAAGTTTTGAGAGATTTTAAGGATGACTGGAAGTTGCAGATAAAAATATCAATTGAATACGATATTCTCTATGACAAACTTTACATTGGACCTTATTATGCAGTACCTGATGATTATAAAAGAATGTTTCTTGTGCTGAGCTTCTTTAAGGTAAGGTTTTTAGATATTAACTTCCTGTATCTTTATGATTTATGAAAAAAAATTCTGGATCTCATTTCAGTCACTTGGAATTCTCAAATCAGACAAAAATCATGTTCAGGAATATTTGGACGCTCTTAAGATTCTCGATGTAGCAATAATGATTGCTTCTGGATTAGACGAATGTGAATTGATCACTAATTTCACACAAAAAGTTCACGATTATATCGGTAAGAGGCTTTAATAGCTTTAGGTCAATGGGTAAATGGAATACCCATTTATTTTATATTCCTTTACATGCTCCACGTGTGATTTAAAATTAAATAATTAATGTCACGTTTTACTTGTTAATTGACAGTTAAAAATCATCAAATTGAGCTTGTGGACTTGATTCCTGAAGAGCAGCTAAAAACATCTCAAAAGGATTGTGACGTAGAGTCAATCAGTCAGCCATCAATCGAACATTTCATGACAAAATACTTTAATTTTCATCAACCAGTAAAAATTCTAAATTCAATAAGCCATTGGCCAGCACTTCAAAAATGGAAAGACATGAATTATTTCATGAAATTAGCCGGCTATCGAACAGTTCCGATTGAACTTGGACGTACTTATGATGACGACGATTGGGGACAAAATTTATATAAATTTGGAGATTTCATCAAGCAATACATGAACAATGAGGATCACGAAAAGAAAGCTTATTTAGCTCAGCATGACTTATTTGATCAGATTCCTGAATTATCAAAAGATTTCACGGTACCTGATTATTGCGCTATAGGAAATCAAGATCCAGTAATTATAAAATCATGGATTGGTCCAAAAAACACAATCAGCACAATGCACACCGACGATAAGCACAACTTTTTATGTCAAGTCGTTGGCGAAAAATTGATAATTTTGGCATCACCAAAAGACACTGAAAATTTATATCCATACGAAGGCTTACTTAACAACACAACGCAAGTGAATGTTGAAAATTTGAATTTTGAAAAGTTCCCAAAAGTTAAGAATGCAAAATTTCAACGAATTATCTTAAAAGCAGGTGAAATGCTTTACATTCCAAAATTACATTGGCACTACGTAAGGTCATTGACACCGAGTATTTCGATAAGCTTTTGGTTCAATTGTAATGAAGGTGATGATCTGTAGCAATCTATAGTTATGTGATGAATATTAGATAAAGCATTTAATAAAAAATAGAAAAATCTAAGGCTAGTTCCACGAGTGTAACCTAGGGCAAGCATGCTAGAACCAACATCAAAAAAAGTTTTTGGCGCTCAAATTTTACAGCATCATCACTATTCAAGCATAAATAGACTTCTATGCCTACCTTTTTAACTTGCATTCAAAACTTTTTATAATTCTGTAATAAATATCGTAGCTGACGTTTGTGATATCAATAATGAATGTATGGACGTTAAAGTTGGAAGAAAAAATATATAAAAGCTTATACATTACAGCATTTTAGTCAGTTTCAAGTTTACGAGGCTAAAACAATGTTGTTACTTTATTTTCTCGTAGTTCTGCTAGTAAGTAATTCCTACTCAGCAAAACCAAAAAATGTGATATTTATTGTGGCAGATGATTTAGGATACAATGATGTCAGTTATCGAGGAAGCACGGAAATTCCAACATACAATATTGATGCGCTAGCATACAATGGGATTATTTTGAACAAGTAAGCTGAACGGAATTAATTGCATGTGAGGTTGATGAATCTTTTGTGATAAGTCTAACAACTTTTTTAGAAAATGTAAAATTTAATTAATTCTAAAGACAATCGGCCGATTTCACTAAAGTGGATTATCCTCGATTTCGGATTATCCACTTCAGTTTTTTGTAAATATCTTGAATATTTTTGGGTTTGCAATATCTCCGATTTTGGTTTATAATAGTGTGGGCTTGGTGTGAAAATTTTATGTAGATAGGATTCTGGTAAGTTTTTCAGAAGTATTTATTATTTAGCTTTTTTGTTAAATCCAGAGGATTAACTTTAATTTTTGATACAACTCTTTCACTAATGGGGATAGAAATATTCTTAATATATGGAATTTTCACACCTATCTTGCACTATTATAAACCAAAATCAGAAATATTGCAAATCCCAAAATCTTCAAGATATTTCAAAAAGACTGAAGTGGATAATCCAAAATCGAGGATAATCCACTTTAGTGAAATCGGCCGAATAATCTTGAAAATGATCAGACAGTGAAAACACACGTTATGCCTAATAAGCAATTTCAGCTACAGATATCTGATTTAGGTTTATAATTTTTAAAACAATTTCGATTTAAGATTCAAATTCATGAAATTTTCGGAACTTTCTATAATTGCGCCTCTATTCATTATCTGACCCTGAAATAGACGAAATAAAGTTAAAGAGTGTAGATAAAAGTTATTGCATGAAGTTCAGTAATATCACACTTTAAAGGATTTATGATCATGTGTAGATAGCTGTAAATTGGTGCAAAAAATACTTTTAACAAGGATGGTTCTGACCGAATGTTAACAAACAAAAAAAAGCTGGTTCTTATTTTTCGAACGTAAAAGCTCCATATTTTTGAAATTTTATCTAAAAATGCATTTATAGGTTATATTATGGTACAAAAACCATTGTAACATAAAGAAATCAAGTCTAAAAACATTTTAATTTACTTTAAACTACCAAAACATTAATATTTGTTATCAATTTTACCACGTTACCACGTTTTTTCTTAATTTGCTTTCTGGGCAATTCTCCAGCGGGGAAATCAACCAAAAATCACTTTTAAATTGATTTTTCTTTAAATTTTCCCATTAAAACATGTTAGTTTTTCAGTTAAACATGTGTATTTTTTCAAGCTCTATCTTTTCAGATCATTTAAAAAATACTAATTAGCTTAAATAGTTAGTTTTTTCGATTTTTTAAAGCGTTGCTCGGCAATCAAAAATGGAATTAAATTACGAAAAATTGAAAATTTTCTATCAAAAGCATATTTTTATTACCCAAAATACATACTAAATGATAGAATTTTTTTAGTTTTATTATATTTGATTAATACATCTTTGATAAATTGCTTTAATTAAGAGAAAAATCAATTCTTCAGCCAAAATTTGGTGTTGCCGAGCAACGTAAACGCTTTATAGGGGAATATCTGCATAGCGAAAAATTCAAATTTAAAAAATCCGTTATTTATTAAGTGCTCTAAAAATCCTTAAAACGTTTTAATTTGCACTTACCCATCTGAAACTGAAAATTTCACGAATCAAATATGGTTTTCTCAGGGGGAAGACTACTTGGTGGAAAATTTTTCCGCCACGTCTGGCGGAAAATTTTCAGAAAGCACTAAGAATCAAATTTTTGGTGCTAACATGTATAAAACCTTATTACAAGAACTACTGACCCTTTTTCCGCCAGAAAATATGTACAAATTTGGATTTATAGCTCAAAAAGTGCGTGGCGGAAAAATTTTTTTTGGCGGAAAATGATTTTTTCCACCAAGTAGTCTTCCCCCTGGGTTTTCTTTAATAATTAATTAATAATTTGTTTGAAAACAAATCAAATTCATTATTTTTGTTGAGAATTTTTCAACGGTTTTCTAAAATTTGAATTAGCAAGTAGAAGAAGAATTGCAATTCACTTTCTATAAACTCCATTCAACTGGAGAATCGCCCTTCTTGTCTTTATCTGCTTAATATTTGGTTTCTGAAAAAAACTTGTAACGTTTGTTCTTATTTTGAATTTTCCCTCACAATTTTTAGTGTTCAAAAATTAGAAAAGTAACGGAATAAATTCTCTTTGCTAATATTGGGTTCTGACCAGGGTTAAAGAGCATCAAAAAAAATCTTTGATTTTCAAAATCATTTTTTTCGTGAGCAAAAAAAATCGCGATTTTTTTCACTCTACGTAAAATCTTTACGTAGCAAAATCTTACGTAAGCAAAAATCTTTACGTAACCAAAATCATTTTTTACGTAATGATTTTTTTTACGTAAAATCTTTTGTTTACGTTTTCTTCTTTATGATTTCTGTCGATGCTGAATAGTATAATTATGCATTTTAAGTAAACAAATATTATTAAAATCAGTTAATTGTAGTTCATTTAGGATATTTACTTAATTTAACAATTATTTGTATGATTTTAAGCACATTAATTAAATTTGGAAGAAAAATACCGAATGAATGGATCATTTTTGTATTAATTTAATTAATTAATGTGCTTAAAATCATACAAATAATTGTTAAATTAAGTAAATATCCTAAATGAACTACAATTAACTGATTTTAATAATATTTGTTTACTTAAAATGCATAATTATACTATTCAGCATCGACAGAAATCATAAAGAAGAAAACGTAAACAAAAGATTTTACGTAAAAAAAATCATTACGTAAAAAATGATTTTGGTTACGTAAAGATTTTTGCTTACGTAAGATTTTGCTACGTAAAGATTTTACGTAGAGTGAAAAAAATCGCGATTTTTTTTGCTCACGAAAAAAATGATTTTGAAAATCAAAGATTTTTTTTGATGCTCTTTAACCCTGGTCAGAACCCAATATTAGCAAAGAGAATTTATTCCGTTACTTTTCTAATTTTTGAACACTAAAAATTGTGAGGGAAAATTCAAAATAAGAACAAACGTTACAAGTTTTTTTCAGAAACCAAATATTAAGCAGATAAAGACAAGAAGGGCGATTCTCCAGTTGAATGGAGTTTATAGAAAGTGAATTGCAATTCTTCTTCTACTTGCTAATTCAAATTTTAGAAAACCGTTGAAAATTTCTCAACAAAAATAATGAATTTGATTTGTTTTCAAACAAATTATTAATTAATTATTAAAGAAAACCCAGGGGGAAGACTACTTGGTGGAAAAAATCATTTTCCGCCAAAAAAAATTTTTCCGCCACGCACTTTTTGAGCTATAAATCCAAATTTGTACATATTTTCTGGCGGAAAAAGGGTCAGTAGTTCTTGTAATAAGGTTTTATACATGTTAGCACCAAAAATTTGATTCTTAGTGCTTTCTGAAAATTTTCCGCCAGACGTGGCGGAAAAATTTTCCACCAAGTAGTCTTCCCCCTGAGAAAACCATATTTGATTCGTGAAATTTTCAGTTTCAGATGGGTAAGTGCAAATTAAAACGTTTTAAGGATTTTTAGAGCACTTAATAAATAACGGATTTTTTAAATTTGAATTTTTCGCTATGCAGATATTCCCCTATAAAGCGTTTACGTTGCTCGGCAACACCAAATTTTGGCTGAAGAATTGATTTTTCTCTTAATTAAAGCAATTTATCAAAGATGTATTAATCAAATATAATAAAACTAAAAAAATTCTATCATTTAGTATGTATTTTGGGTAATAAAAATATGCTTTTGATAGAAAATTTTCAATTTTTCGTAATTTAATTCCATTTTTGATTGCCGAGCAACGCTTTAAAAAATCGAAAAAACTAACTATTTAAGCTAATTAGTATTTTTTAAATGATCTGAAAAGATAGAGCTTGAAAAAATACACATGTTTAACTGAAAAACTAACATGTTTTAATGGGAAAATTTAAAGAAAAATCAATTTAAAAGTGATTTTTGGTTGATTTCCCCGCTGGAGAATTGCCCAGAAAGCAAGTTAAGAAAAAACGTGGTAACGTGGTAAAATTGATAACAAATATTAATGTTTTGGTAGTTTAAAGTAAATTAAAATGTTTTTAGACTTGATTTCTTTATGTTACAATGGTTTTTGTACCATAATATAACCTATAAATGCATTTTTAGATAAAATTTCAAAAATATGGAGCTTTTACGTTCGAAAAATAAGAACCAGCTTTTTTTTGTTTGTTAACATTCGGTCAGAACCATCCTTGTTAAAAGTATTTTTTGCACCAATTTACAGCTATCTACACATGATCATAAATCCTTTAAAGTGTGATATTACTGAACTTCATGCAATAACTTTTATCTACACTCTTTAACTTTATTTCGTCTATTTCAGGGTCAGATAATGAATAGAGGCGCAATTATAGAAAGTTCCGAAAATTTCATGAATTTGAATCTTAAATCGAAATTGTTTTAAAAATTATAAACCTAAATCAGATATCTGTAGCTGAAATTGCTTATTAGGCATAACGTGTGTTTTCACTGTCTGATCATTTTCAAGATTATTCGGCCGATTTCACTAAAGTGGATTATCCTCGATTTTGGATTATCCACTTCAGTCTTTTTGAAATATCTTGAAGATTTTGGGATTTGCAATATTTCTGATTTTGGTTTATAATAGTGCAAGATAGGTGTGAAAATTCCATATATTAAGAATATTTCTATCCCCATTAGTGAAAGAGTTGTATCAAAAATTAAAGTTAATCCTCTGGATTTAACAAAAAAGCTAAATAATAAATACTTCTGAAAAACTTACCAGAATCCTATCTACATAAAATTTTCACACCAAGCCCACACAAATATCCTAAATGAACTACAATTAACTGATTTTAATAATATTTGTTTACTTAAAATGCATAATTATACTATTCAGCATCGACAGAAATCATAAAGAAGAAAACGTAAACAAAAGATTTTACGTAAAAAAAATCATTACGTAAAAAATGATTTTGGTTACGTAAAGATTTTTGCTTACGTATGATTTTGCTACGTAAAGATTTTACGTAGAGTGAAAAAAATCGCGATTTTTTTTGCTCACGAAAAAAATGATTTTGAAAATCAAAGATTTTTTTTGATGCTCTTTAACCCTGGTTCTGACATAAATTCTGGATAAATATTCACATCCAAATTAAGTTCCGTTGATCTGAACTTTAAAACTATTTAAACAAAATGAATTCTCAGTTAAAATTAAGTTGTCAGACACTCAAAAGCATTTCATTCACAGCTATCGAACGCCACCATTATGCACACCAAGTCGAAGTTCACTTATGACTGGCAAGTACCCCCATCATTTAGGCATGCAGCATCTTGTTATCCCCAGTGATGAGCCTTGGGGGCTTTCACCTTCGGAAAAGATTATGCCTCAATATTTTAAGGATGCTGGCTATGTGACAAGAATGGTTGGAAAATGGCACTTGGGTTTGTGCTCTTTACTTTTATGATCTTAAGTGCTTATTAGAACTTTTAAAATTTCTGAATAGGCTTCCATCAAGAACAGTATGTCCCCAACAATCGTGGATATGACTCTTTCTTTGGATACTTGGGACCATACATCGATTATTGGGACTACACACTTCAAATGTTTGACAGGAACTTCTCTCGAGGCTATGATATGAGAGAAAATTACGGCATAAACAGAAACATACCACCCAACAAGTACGCAACGGAATTGTTTACAGAAGAAGCTGTAAAAGTGATAAAAGCTCATGATAAAAGCAAACCGCTGTTTTTGGTCGTAAATCATCTAGCACCTCACGCCGGAAATGAAGATTTTCCCATGCAAGCGAAACAGGAAGACATTGATAAGTTTAGCTACATAGAAGACATAAAAAGAAGGACACTTGCAGGTAATTATAAGTTATACCCCAGGGTTATCTCTAGTTAGGTATGTATCTAACACTTACGTTATATCTGAAGGCTTCTACTAGATATACCCGGTGCTCTGTTAGAAAGAAGATGTTTTCTAATGATATGCACTTGAATATACTTAAGGAGACCATAAAGTTTCTCCATAAGGGTATTCCTAAGAAAGATTGAATGTGCCTTATAGGATGACCTCGAGAGTACCGAATATCCTTGCTTAATTTAAAAATCTAGAAATTATTTAACCTTTGGTCATTACGAAAAGAACGAACAAGTTATTTTGCCACTTTAAATATTTTTCATATTTACCTAATTTTCCTAATTTCTTTACAGCCATGATATATCAACTAGATAAGAGTGTTGGAGAGATTGTTAAAGCCTTGAGAGATAATAATCATCTGGATGACTCTATTGTCGTATTCTATTCTGATAATGGTGGGCCAACGGTAACTTTTTTAAAACTTTTGTAATGCATAGAGTAAACCACAACGGTGTCATATCTGTTTAGGTCGGACTTCATTCAACGGCTGCATCAAATTATCCATTGAGAGGACAGAAACAGTCAGGATGGGAAGGTGCAATTAGAACAAACGCAATCATTTATGCTCCATCGTTACCGAAAGCTGTCGTTAGGAATGATTTGTTCTATATTGCAGACTGGTTGCCAACGTTAAAGACTCTTGCTGATGCTAATTTCAAGATTAATACAAAAATTGATGGAATTGATCAAACTAAAATGCTGAACAATAATAAAGAAATGAGGAATGAGTTGGTAACTGTCGATGATGTTCTTGGCTATGGATCATACATTTACAAAGGTTTAAAGCTAGTTAATGGATCAAGTTCAGCTGGTAAATTTGATAATTGGCTAGGTTCCAATAATAATACAAATGTCGTCGACAATAAGGCTTACATGCAGAATCTCTTGGAATCTCCTGTTGCTAAATCCATTAAATCTACAATAACATTAAGAAATGTCGATAAAATGAGATGTTCTGCTAAAATAACTTGCACAAAAGAAAAGACGAAGGAATGCTGTGACTTATTAAAAGGTCCATGTCTGTTTAACTTAATTGATGATCCATGTGAGGAAAATAACATCGCAAATAAGAACAAAATCTTGTTCAGTTATATGTTGTTAAAGTATAAAAAAAGTCTTGACAATTTAGTTCCAAACAGAAGAAGGCCATCTGATCCACAATGTGACCCAGTCCATTTCAATAATACTTGGAACCCATGGCAACAAAATTCTTAGTTGTTTCAAAATGTTGCGTTTATTTTTTCATTAATTAAATATGAGCAGAAATTTACTACGTAAATAAAAAATAAACTGTTTATAATTCCGTATGAAGAATTTGTTGATTTATTCCCTTCAACTGATAGCCATTCACTTCCAGTTCCTCCTGAATTTAATCCAACGATTTCCATTTGACCAGAAATTAGTCAACATGAGAAAAATATTTTTCGTGACCACATTCTAAAATTACATTGGCACTACGTAAGGTCATTGACACCGAGTATTTCGATAAGCTTTTGGTCCAATTGTGATGAGGGCTAAGATTTCGTGGAGAATAAAGCATTTTTTGTGATGATCTACAGCAATAAATAGGTACTTGATAAGTCACTGAACTGTATAAGATGTCTGAATTAGTCGCTAATTCGGTAATTCTATTAAGGTGCCGTTAATGTATAACGATCTTTCAAGCATGAAGACTAAGATTTAACCAAAGTAAATAATTTTAAGGAAAAGATATTGGATCTAAGGTTAGTTCCACGAGTATATCCTAAGGGCAAGCATGTAGTCATAAACCTCTAGAACTAACATCAATAAAAGTATTAAGCGCTCAAATTTTACAGCATCATAACAAATAAATCATAAAGAAAGGATCTTTATCTTCTAATCTTATCACTATACAAGCATAAATAGGCTGAAATAGACTTCAATGCCTATCTTTTCATTTCAGCTTGAGAAAAAAATATATAAAAGCTTATTCATTAAAGCCATTTTAGTCAGTTTCAAGTTTACGCGACTAAAACAATGTTGTTACTTTATTTTCTCGTCGTTCTGCTAGTAAGTAATTCCTACTCAGCAAAACCAAAAAATGTGATATTTATTGTGGCAGATGATCTAGGATACAATGATGTCAGTTATCGAGGAAGCACGGAAATTCCTACTTACAATATTGATGCGCTAGCATACAATGGGATTATTTTGAACAAGTAAGCTGAACGGAATTAATTGCATGTGAGGTTGATGAATCTTTTGTAAAATTAAGTAAAATTTAATTAATTTTAAAGAGAATAATCTTCACTCAAAAGCATTTCATTCTCAGCTATAGAACGCCACCATTATGTACGCCAAGTCGAAGTTCACTCATGACTGGCAAGTACCCTCATCATTTAGGCATGCAGCATTTCGTTATCTCCAGCGATGAGCCTTGGGGGCTTTCACCTTCGGAAAAGATTATGCCTCAATATTTTAAGGATGCTGGCTATGTGACAAGAATGGTTGGAAAATGGCACTTGGGTTTGTGTTCTTTACTTTTATGATCTTAGTTGCCTTTAAGAACTTCTAAAAAATTTTGAACAGGCTTCCACCAAGAACAATATGTTCCCAACAATCGTGGATATGACTCGTTCTTTGGATATTTGGGACCATATATCGATTATTGGGACTACACACTTCAAATGTTTGACAGGAACTTCTCTCGAGGTTATGATATGAGAGAAAATTACGCCATAAACAGAAACATACCACCCAACAAGTACGCAACGGAATTGTTTACAGAAGAAGCTGTAAAAGTGATAAAAGCTCATGATAAAAGCAAGCCGCTGTTTTTGGTTGTAAATCATTTAGCACCTCACGCTGGAAATGAAGATTTTCCCATGCAAGCAAAACAGGAAGACATTGATAAGTTTAGCTACATAGAAGACATAAAAAGAAGGACACTTGCAGGTAATTAGAAGGGCTTTGGGCCTTGTTTTTTGAGGGAAAACACTTGTATATACCCCTAGGACATACCCCATATCTACCCCTAGGGAATACTCATACCTAACCCCCTATCTACATAAGTTATATATGAAAATTCTCTGTTAGAAAGAAGGTGCGCTTCAATGTAATGCCTCAAAAAGATATGTATGTACCACAGGGCTGATAATCAAAGGCACAAAGGCAATTTTTATTTGAGCTCTAGCACTATTATTTTGGGGTCTACCACATATATCAAAAGGGGTTCATATATCAAAAGATTCGTCTTGAAAGTGGCTACATTTTAATACTATTTGAGGTATTGTGATCCAAAAAACTAGTCAAAATAGAAACAAAAATATGCAAAGGCACGCAAAGGCATTGCCTTTGTCTGCCTTTGTCATTTTTTGCTTCTATTTCGAACAGATTTAGGGACCAATCTTCAAAATTTATGTTGAAATATAGCCACAAGACAAGAAAACCTTTTGATATATGAAAATCGGTGGTAGACCCCAAAATAAGAGTGCTAGAGCTCAAATAAAAATTGCCTTTGTGCCTTTGATTATCAGCCCTGATGTACCATAGGATGACTCAACCCTCCCCCCTCAATTTTAGAGCGTAGCGCTCAACTCAAAACCCCCTAAAGTTCTATGCATGCCTTATTTAAGAATCTAGTACGAACAAGTTATTTAGACACACAACTTTCGCATATGATCGTAAAATTCAGCAAATATTTGACATGCTTTAAATAATTTTCATGTTTATCTACACTAATTCGACATAAATTTTCCTAATTTCTTTACAGCCATGATATATCAACTAGATAAGAGTGTTGGAGAGATTGTTAAAGCCTTGAGAGATAATAATCATCTGGATGATTCGATTGTCGTATTCTATTCTGATAATGGTGGGCCCACTGTCGGACTTCATTCAACGGCTGCTTCAAATTATCCATTGAGAGGACAGAAGATGTCAGGATGGGAAGGTGCAATTAGAACAAATGCAATCATTTATGCTCCATCGCTACCGAAAGCTGTCGTTAGGAATGATTTGTTCTATATTGCAGACTGGTTGCCAACGTTACAGACTCTTGCTGATGCTAATTTCAAGATTAATACAAAAATTGATGGAATTGACCAAACTAAAATGCTGAACAATAATAAAGAAATGAGGAATGAGTTGGTGACTGTCGATGATGTTTTTGGCTATGGATCATACATTTACAAAGGTCTCAAGTTAGTTAATGGATCAAGTTCAGCTGGTAAATTTGATAATTGGTTAGGCTCCAATAATAATACAAATGCTGTCGATAATAAGGTTTACATGCAGAATCTCTTGGAATCTCCTGTTGCTAAAGCCATGAAATCCACAATAACATTAAGAAATGTCGATAAAATGAGATGTTCTGCTAAAATAACTTGCACAAAAGAAAAGACGAAGGAATGTTGTGACTTATTAAAAGGTCCATGTCTGTTTAACTTAATTGATGATCCATGTGAGGAAAATAACATCGCAAATAAGAACAAAATCTTGTTCAGCTACATGTTGTTAAAGTATAAGAAAAGCCTTGACAATTTAGTTCCAACTAGAATGAAGCCATCTGATCCACAATGTGACCCAGTCCATTTCAATAATACTTGGAACTCATGGCAACAAAATTCCTAATTTTTTCAAAATGTTGCGTTTATTTTTTTTTTCATTAATTAAATATGAGCAGAAATTTACTACGTAAATAAGAAATAAACTGTTTATAATTCCGTATGAAGAATTTGTTGATTTAGTTCTGTTGGATGAATGTAGATTCCTTCAACTGACTGCCATTCACTTCCAGTTCCTCCAGAATTAAGTCCAACGATTTCCATTTGACCAGAAATTGGTCTACCGAACGATCTTCCTGATGCACCCAAGAATTTCCTTGTGTCAACATGTCTCAATTGAACCTTCAAGTCACGCAACCATTCTTCTCCGTAGCAAATAACTTCCCAGTGATCGCCAGTATCTCCTTCACCGCCATCATCGCCATATGCCGAAACTTCTTGATTTCCCGAAAGTGGTGAATTAAAGAAATGGGAATGTAAGTTCTTTTTAGTTTCAAGATGCTGCAGTCTTATGAAATCTCCACATTTGACGATTGTACCACGATCACAGACTGTTCCTGTTTTGCCTTTAATCACCCAGTGTGAGTTGACATCATCGGAATTTTCCACACCGGTTACACTCTGTAAAAACATAAATTAAATTAAATCACGTGTGATAATCAGACTCATAATTTGCATAATGTATTGTTTATGTTGAATGTACAGGTTCTTGTTAATTAGAAAATTTATATGCAGACAATGATATCAACTTTTTTAATGAATTTATTAATTAAGTTGGGTATGTAAATGATTAGGAAATCATTTAACATTGAATAAGTTAGTCATATGAGTTAACTTTTTTTGACGGCTAACGATCAGAAATGATTTAAATCTATCAACGGCTTTGTAAAATTTGAATCAAGTTTTGTAAAAATAAAATAAAATTTGGCAACCTAGCAATTTTTAATGAGGTTTTTCAAATCTAGATTAACCGTTAAACTAGCAATGATTTCTAGATCACAGAATTTAATTTGAAAATAGGATATGATCTTTAAAGAATGCTTTTATAGACTGATAAACCTCCAAATTACTTAATTAATGACTTCACAAAATGTTATTTTAAAACCAAAACAGATAACATGAAGTTGCACCCCTATTCAAAACCGGCTTTTAACTGTCATTTCTTAAAATAAAATAAAATCTGGCAACCTTGCATATGAGACACAGTAGAAAATTATAAACAAGCCGAAGAAAAGGATTTAAAAATGATCAGAAATAGTCTTCGTGAACGGTATGAAAAGAAAAGAAAGGAACGACAGGATATCCTAGGGACTGGTGGATTGCAGGAAGTTGCTGAAGAGAAGAAATCATTGAATTTGAGCGAAGGTATGAAAATTTATGTCGTGTAATAATTTAATTTGACTAAAATGTTTTTAATTCTAGACACAGAAACCGAGAAATGCTTAGTTAATATTCTTGCGGATAAGCATTTAATATTGCCAACCAACTCGATTCAAATAATGCAACAAATGAGTACACAACTTGCAAGAACACTGGATCAATCAAAAATCTATCATTTACTTCAGAAAATATCTCAACAGCACATAATTGAATTAAAGAATGTGTCGATTAAAAATGAAGCTGGATATGAGATAATTCAGATAAATAATGACAAGCTTTATCATCATTATTACGAAATTATCAATGAGAAGAAGAGCGACGATGAAAATTGGATAGATTCAATGAATATGGATGAAAAGGAACCGCCCGAAAAGAAGCAAAGAGAAAATTCAAATATTACAGACACATCTGATATCATGTCCTTGCTGTCACTTCCGTCTGCAAAAGAGAAGCAGCACAAGCAAGTTGGCGAAGAAATTCTAGAACTTTTGAGCAAGCCAACAGCAAAGGAATTACAATTGACTGAAAAGTTTAGATCTCAAGGAGGCACACAAGTTATGGAATTCTGTCCACATGGTACACGTGTTGAATGTCTAAAGGCACAACAATTGGCTGAAGAAAATAATATAACAGAAGTAGATGACAAGATTGATGGTGAAATTGAAAATAAGCCAATAACTCTCAAATGCAACAAGCTCCACTTTAAAAAAATCATTCAGGCACATACAGACGTCGTACTTGGTGACTGCAGTTTCCTCAATACATGCTTTCACATGGAAACATGCAAATATGTCCACTATCAAGTCGACAATGATCAAGCGCTAATAAAACCATTAAAAAGTGACCAACTTGATAGTTCTGAGAGCAGCAAAACGACAATCCAGAAGAGGAATACTGAGACAAGTGGATTATCACTTATTCCACCACAATGGATTCAGTGTGATCTTCGATATCTAGACATGTCATGTTTAGGAAAGTTTGCAGTTATTATGGCAGATCCACCTTGGGATATTCATATGGAACTACCCTACGGAACGTTATCAGACGACGAAATGAGACAGTTGGGAGTTCCAGCATTACAGGATGATGGATTAATATTTCTATGGGTAACTGGTCGAGCTATGGAACTTGGTCGGGAATGTCTAAAATTGTGGGGATATGAGCGAGTTGATGAATTGATTTGGGTTAAAACGAATCAATTACAAAGAATCATCAGAACTGGACGAACAGGACATTGGCTAAATCATGGAAAAGAACATTGCTTAGTTGGAATGAAAGGAAATCCAACAAACATGAATCGTGGATTAGACTGTGATGTTATTGTAGCAGAAGTTCGAGCTACGTCTCATAAACCGGATGAAATTTATGGAATGATTGAAAGATTAAGTCCAGGAACAAGAAAAATTGAACTGTTCGGCAGACAGCATAATATTCAGCCAAATTGGCTTACAATAGGAAATCAGCTTGATGGCATTAAATTGGTTGATCCAGAGTTAATTAATAGCTTTCAGAAAAGATATCCCGATGGAAATTGCATGATTGGTAAAAAATAATTAAATGTAACTTGATTTTAACATTCTCAATAAAGTTGATGCTTATTTAATTAATATCATTGCTCTTAATAGTTCTTATTCCAAGAATCTGTATCTCATCAAGATCCAGTAAACATAATTGAACTTATTCTTACCTGCTGACCACTTCCAGTTCCATATTTTACGTCATGACTATGCAATCGGGTTCTATAGTCTACATTAAGTAACTTTATGACACTTCCACAGGTCACATATCTCGCTTTAGTGCTGGCTGAAAACAAAAGTATTAAATTCATTATTATGATGTGTCTCTAATTCACTTGATTAGTTCATTTTTCTTTATCTCTCAGTCAGTGGTTCTGGCTGTATATTTGTTAAAGATCCACATAAGCATGAATTGAAAAATGGCTTTTTAGGATGGTCATGAAGTCTGGCTGTGATTTAACTGACTTAGATCAATAACCAGTAATGAGAAGTCATGCCAAAAAGTCATAATAAGTTATAATACATTACAAATAATGACTTTTTGATTTTAGCCAATCAGAGAGCAACACAAAAATATTTTAGACTTACCTTCAATTAAACTAATATTTGCTAGAGCTAATAACAGCAGCTTAATGTTCGTTAGCGCCCTCATCTCTTCTAATTATGTTGTGTGTGTTGAATGTCTTTGGATGAATTAAAAATTAAAAATTCTCTAAATAAATTAAAATTCACCGATCTACATGTAGATTTTGTTCGAATTGAAGTAAGTGAAATTTTGGGTAGCTAGTGCATAAAGAGCATTTAGTTTAATTGGAAGATTTAGTGAGATAATGCAGTGTTTTAGCATGTTTTAATCCGTTTTAATTATAATCAGTAATAGTCAATAAAAGAATTTTAATAAAAACTTAACGAACTTTTGAAATTTGAAATTTTTATTAGAAGGATTCTGGAATCAGCTCAAACTATTTAATAATGACAGCTTAGCTATTGTTTCTATAATTATCAATGTTCTTGCATGCTTAAATGTTTACTTACTGTGAAAATAAGGACAATGTGTCGTTATTTTTGGGTGGAATAAAAGCTAAAAGCGCTTTTCGAAATTTCGAAAAAAGTCAGTTTGTAAAGTTTTCTTCAACTTGACTAAACTGAAAATTTATGTTAGATTTTCTTTTACTCAGCGGAGAGAAATTTTCAGTTCGATAAAAGCAGAGTAATTGAAAAGGTTGAAATCCTTGACGCAGCGCGAGTGAATGTTGAAAATTCTTTGTGAAAATCATTGATTAATTCATTAAAATCATAACAAGATATCAGAAAAGATAAAAAAGTATTGTGAAAAATCATATAAAAAGGATAAAAGCAGATCAAAAAGGAAGGAGTTTATAAAGTTGATGAAAAATGTAAGTAGACAATGTTTTTAATAAGTTAAATAATGATGATGGTGATTGATTGTATGTTATAATGTTTGTGCAATTAAAATTTTTATCAAACACTATGTATATAGTCATAGAAAAGAGCTCAAAATCCTCAATTCATTGCTTACTTTCTGTGTATCATCAAAAATAATGATATTTCTGTGTATATGGAGAAAAAAAATATTTTTGCGTAGATTAAAAGAGAATTACACAAAGAAGAGATGATAAAATTTAATAATATGCATTCAATGGCAAGTGTCAGACAGCTGGTTTTCAAAAAGAAATCTACTCTTATCGAGTTCTATTTGCCTGTTGTCTCTTGTATGATATATTTTCATTCTTTACTGTGTAAATATTTAATTAACAGAGTGCATCAAAAAATAATGGAAGCTACTTTTAATCCAAAAATCTACCTTTTTTTCTCATAATCGGATTATGTTTTATGCAGGGATGTTAATCAGGTGCCTGTGATTTAGCAGTTGTGACAAATCTATCATAGCTGTTGCTTAATCACAGACAGTAATACAGGCAGAGAACTTTACTTGTAAGGAATTTAGGAAAGTCTCTTCGCTATCTGTGCCTGACATTTCCTTGCGACTCTTCCGTCTGAATCCAATTTTGCCTGCTCACAGGCATCAACTCTGGTTTTATGTCCTTTTAGATCTTCCTACAGCTTTTTTGATTATCCTCAAGTCCGAATGAAATAGTAAGAAATCTACTTGCTTTATCTGGTATGCTGTTGGTCGTGGGAGGTAATGAAAATGTAAATAAATACAAAAGTGCCTATGGATGTGAAAAAAGAAAAGAAGAAAATTACATGCAGACAGAACAGAAAGGAACAAAAAGTTTCATTCGTGCTGTTAGGACAAAAAGAACCTTGACAGAAATCGTACACATAAAAAGCTCTCCCATAATGATGAAAAAAATATATAAAATCAGAATTCCGGGCGTATTTTTCCTCATAAAGAATTTTTCTTCTCATTTTCAAGTGATATTAATATAAAAAAAAAATTCTGAACAAATTTTTACTCTCGGTCGAATTTAAAGGACTTCTTTTTGAAAGCTCTTTCTTTTTCTTCCTTCTTTTAATTAAAAACGTTTCATTTGAAGAGAGATCGTAATTGTCCGTCGTTATTCCTGATAAAGCATAAACAGTGCTGCAAGGGAAACGGAGACATACATACAGTACATTGTGAGAGAGAAAAAGAAAGAAAAACTTTCTCATCCATCATAAAAAAGGTCGCTTGACAAAATGTAAATACAGTTACAGCCACTTTGCCTTCATTCGATGATTTTGCCTTGCATAATCCCGAGTCATGTATGAATATTGGAGGATATGATAAAGATTTTGTTTGGGTTTTGAATTTTGGAGGTTCTTTAATTGCTGCAATCGCTTCTGTTTGCTCTGATTTATGCTTTAATGTTTGTTTTGGGGTCTTTTCTTGTTTGATTTTTGACTTTAGGTGATTTTTTAGAATTTTTATGATTTTAGCCTTGTAGATATGAATAAATCATTATTTTGTATGAAATAATTTCGTTGTCAACTAATTCTGTCTGTTTATGGCTATTAGGAACATAATTTGATACATTTGTCTCGAACAGGGTTCTCAAACTTCTTACCAGATGACACACAGTAATAATGACCTTTTTTGGTAAAAATTTGTTCTAAAAATTGGAAATTCTGCATGTTTGGGACATAGTCATATTTCTGGCATCACTATACAGGGGTGTAGCTAGGTAGAAGCCCAAAGGGGTCTGACCCCATTCGAAAAACTATTTTTCTTGTAAATTTTTTTCCAAAGTCTTTCCAGAACTCTAATTTAGAGTTTAATCATTTACGTACCTTTATAATTAACAAAAAGTACAAAAATATGACTAAAAAAATTTTCAGAATGATTAATTTATGACCTGTGTAGTCAGTATCGTACCCTCTCGTATCTTTCTATCCTTAGACCACCATATCTATACCTCAAATAATTATCATGCAACTCGGGCAATGAAACACTTCACAGAACATCCCACAAAATCAGGAATGAAACTAAACGATATTTACATTATTTCATTTTATTCTTCCCTAGCAATAAACATAAAAGCTCATCATTCCCTGTGTTGTAAAATGATACGAGCGATCCTTAAAACAAATTTTTTTAACGATAAAATAAATGTTCATAGTTTAATGTCTGAGCATACAATGAGTAAATAGCAGCTGTATGAGAACGTACTCATTATATTTTTGATATAAGTAAACAGAGCATGAAGAAATTGTCTCCAGTATATTACATAATCAACAAAAAATTTCTCTTCCTATATATTCTGTTGTTGTTTTCATTTTTTCCGTTCCTTTCGTTGCTATGATAAAATAAAATAAAATTTTCTCCTATATTTTGCGTCATAACAAACCAAACCGAAAAGAAAGAAAACTTTTGTCATATCCATATATTTTCTTTTATAGAACAGAACTTTTTTTCTTCTTCCTTCTCCAAAACATCATAGTCGCGAGCTGCCTGAGCTTTTTACCCTCATCGCACTCTCTCTCGACTCATTTTGAAGGGTGAGAAAAGAAGAATGGAATGAAAAAAAGAGAAAAATCGATAAAAAGTAATACCCATTTCGTCTTCGTGTGCAATTTTTGTAAATAATTTAAGCTTTTATATGCTGCTATCGTAATCTTCACTTGCCACCATATATATATACCCTTATAATATTATAAACGCCAACACTAAAGTCGGTATGAAAGCTGTTTAAAAACGAGAAATAAGAGAGGATGAATCGCGGAATAATTTTTTCTTCCTTTATTTTCATTTCTGCCGGTTGTGTGTCAACCTGCAGTGTTGTTAAACTAGATCAGAGACGAAGTCAAGGGGGTCAAATGGGTACCAGACCCAGAAGGTATTAATCATTTAATGCTGAAGGAAGGTGGGCTAAGTAACAGAATAATGTATGACTTAACTATGTAGTAAAATATAATATAATGTAGCTAGAATTTTTGTAGGGGTTGGAATTTTTTTTCAGTTCAAATTCAGCAATTTTAAATAATTTTTTGGTTTGGTCCTTTTTTGGTGGGGCTTTTGAATTATTTCAAAAGAAAGAGGGGTAGATATTCATCCATTCACCACCCTGACTACACCACTACTTGAGGTAAACCTGGTTGTCTGAGTGTCTACGTAACCCCGTCAATATCCAACCTTTTATCCAAATAAAAACACTCAACCTGCGTACACATCCATATTATGTGATTTTCATATAAACATTTCCAGTTGTAAAGTACAGAGACTTCATATGTGTGATACGAACGAGAAAGGGAAGCCCTCTTTTATATTTGTACGAGCCCAATGACAAAAACATTAATATTTTTCATACTAGGGCAAAAAAACAACTTTGTTCATACTCTTCGAAATGCCAGAAAAAAATGGAATAAATTTGCTAAAATGTTGGCAGTATTGTAGAAAGTTTTATGTAAAATGATGGTGGTGTGTAAGAATGGAATATATCCTATGAAGAACCATTATTTCTGCTTTCTCGTCATATCCAAAATACGCGAGAAGAGAAACGAGATATGTTTTATTTGATTTCTGTTGCTTGGCTGCTTTCAATTTTCTTTTGTAAAGTTTTTGCTTAGCTTTTTTGAGCGATTAGAGGGATGTTATTGAGAGCAGATATGAGATTTCTGCGTGCTTACTTCAAAATGACAAGATAATTGAATTAATTTTGCTATGGATTCTGTTTTTGATGAATTATTTCGTGGTAAATATTTGATATGGGGAATCCATAGAAAAATGCATGTATCATTCAAAGTCAATGATGTTTTTTCATAATAATAGAAATTTTAGACTTTCAAGAGCTTTAAATTCTACGAAATTTAAATTTTCTAACGTGCTCACTTCTAAATATTTGTATTTTAAAAGAAATTCTGCTTAAAAATCAATTTCCAGGGAATAATTTTGACTTTAAAACTTGAAGTGAGGAATCCGTGAAAAAATGAAATTTAATTCGACGTCAGTGATGCAAAAAAAATTTAAACTTTTTAATTAAAAATTTATTCGTTTCGCTCAACGTGCGCATTAAAAATGAAGCATTTGTCAACCTTGAAGCATAAATAAACATAATATTTCACATGCTAGAAAAGTGCTTAAAACGTTCCATTTCTCAAGCAACATTCATTTTCTTCTATTTTGTATGCTTCTGACAAGAAAAAATATTTCTTATTCTTTAGTCATAAGTAAATAAATAAATAAGAAATGACTCTCGTTCTTATCATTCTCTTCTGAAGCATAAATTCTTTAATATATTGAGTTTAGCATGCACTTAATGAACTTTTTTGTTATGCTTAAAGTATATTCCCTTAAAATCTTCAGTATATGCTCACAGTATTAGGTGCTGCTTCATTAACTTCCATCAAATTAAATGTACAAGAACGATGAATATAATAGGAAGGCATACAACAGTGAAGAGCCTTCAAAATAGAAGGGAGAAGGAAATAAATGAAACATTTCAACTGAGCTTTTGTCGAAAGAAATACTAACACAAATATTCGTATTGAAGGAGGTAGCAAAGCACGTTCAAGCCATTGTTCTACTACACTTTTGCTTCTTCTTATTGTAATTTTTCTTCCCTCACATATTTCACTTGTTGTTCTGCTTATCCATTTGTTTCTTTATTTTTTTCTCATAAACCAAATCGAGAGAGTGAGAGCAGCGATGAAGAATAAATTTTTTTTGGCTTTTAGTTGCTTAGGAAAGGAGCACTTTTCAGCATGAGAAAAAAAATCTGGTACTGGCAAGTCTTATTGTATGGCGAACTTTTTCATTTAATTTCCTCTTTCTACCTCAGCAACAACATGTTAGACTTGATGAGAATCTCCCAGAAAATGCCTTTATGTCTCGACTTATTTTTCCATTGTTAGTACAATTTGTCGACGACGTCGTTGAGGGTGGTTATAGGTTATATTGTGTCTACAGACGTGCATTTAAATATTTTCAACATTCTGTATGGACCAACCTCGATTAGGATTTATTTTGCTAAAAAATATCCTAGCAAATTGGTTGATTAAGACCCTCTAAGCCTCTCCCCCTTTCTAGATACCCCCCTGTGCGTAAGTATAAAAAACTTTTCTGTTGATGTGTGTATTCAATGTTTATGAGATTCATAACATTTGAAACAATTTAAGAAAATGTAAGACGTAATAGCACAACAACAATAATAAAAGTATATCTAGGAAAATGGAAGAAGTGCTCGACATGAGAATCATAAATTTAGTATGGTTTTAATTTCATTTTCATTTAATGGGAATTTCTTACGTTCCAACCCAAATGTTTTCACGATTTTGAGGATGCTCTCATTTTGTCTGATTTATTTTGGTGATGTTGCGCCCTTCTTGCTTAGAAATTTAGGGATCTGGATTTTTGTCTCGTATATTTTCAATTTTTAAGGAGGTGTCCAATTTTTTTCCCCCATTGACCTTCCTCTTCCTGGGTATGCCCATGTCATTTGTGCTATACAACAATTTCATGCTTATATGATACTATTTGATGTAACCTGAACATCAATCAAACCTGACTGCTTCAAGCTTAAAATGTTCAGTTTTCATGGGTGTACTCAAGGGGGGGGGGGGGGGGGTCCGATAGGGTCTCCTCGAAAAAACTTTTTTGGAAATTATTTTTCTCTTTAAAAATTCTAATTAGTTAGCTAATTATTCATGTACCATTAGAATTAGCAACTAGTACGAAACCATGAGCATAAAAAAGAAATAATATTTTTGACCCCCCTAAAAAAAATTCTGCGTACACCCCTGGTTCTTTAGTATCCAAAATTGACAGCTTAACCTTGATTCTAATCAATTAAGGACTCAAATAAACGCAAAACTAACTACAATCCAAAATATTTTGCTACAAAGTAACAACTGTCGTACAAGTTAGTAGATTACGATCCAGATTTAATTAAAATTTCCCAAAGATATAGAACTAAACATTCTCAATTTACATCCGAAAATAAGGCACAATATCACTATTATCACAACATGTTTTCTCAACTTCTAATTCGGTGCGTATGCGCGTATTTATGAATTCTGTCTCATGCACTACCGAAGAAGTAGATAAGAATTCTGAGAATTTGTTATGTATTCTCATGAGACTACTTTCCAAACTGAAATTTTATTGTCTACTTCCTTTTGAAAGTCATGACATTGAATGTGAAGATTGCTGTTATTTGATTAAGGAGAAGAACTCACTTACAAGAGTTTTCTGAGAATTTTCCTCGTAAAGATGTGAAATTTATGTACATAAGAGATTTATTCACACGATGCTTGCATCTCCATTTAAAACACTTCTCGTTTACAATTTGAAAAAAGTTTGTTTTATCCGCATTTAATATTTGCTTGAAAGCACCAACATAACGACGATAAAGATGAAGGAAAAAAGGAAAATTTAATTTTCGAGATGGTCCTTTTCATTTTTGTGTGTTTCTCTCTCCTCAATTTAAATTACTGTATCTGTATATATGTGAGTCGTATTGAATTTTACTTTTTTTTCTCTCTGTATTATATAAACCTCACGTTTACATTCACGTAGTAAACAGCATCAATTTTCAATTGAAATTCAATTTCGTTCGTTATGCCATTTTTTCCTTCGACTCCTGCATTTTTTTGTCCGTATTTATTTATTGAAGTGATGTTGAAGGTTCTTTGATGTTACTGCTTAGTTTTGAGCTGCAGATTGTCTTGTGATATGGACAGTGATGTTAAGTGCAATGGAAGCTTTAGATTGGTATTTTTGATTTGTTGTGGTAGCGGCGTAGCCAGGTAATTTTTCGAGGAGGGGAGGGGATATATTTAGTTCATGTAAAATAGAATTAAACTCAAGGATAACCCCCATCCCTAGGTCATACTCTGTTGGTGCACCCATACTTCTATCGAACATCCCCCTGTCTAGATCCAAATGCTATCACATTCAACTATTCTATCAATTTATCAACACCACATGACAAAAATGCGCATCATTCATCCAAAAGATTTCTTTTTATCAACATCATGTGAAGCTCATAATTTGAAATTCTATTCCTCATCCCTCCTAAATGTGATGATATTTATTTCACTTTACATATGAGAATTCAGCATCGTATTGTATCATTTTTCCTCATTTCAACACTCTTTCTCTTCTTTCCCAGCAATCAAAATGAAAGCGATGTAAATTGCATTTAAACTGACAACATTGACACATCTTTTTTAATTCCTTTCATTCCTTTTTTCCGTATTTTATATATCTCATGCCCACAATCAGTCCCTTCCGATTATTATTCCTCTTTTTACATTCGTTTTTCACATCGTTGAGAGAACAAAAAAAAGTTGTTTGAAGTGTAAAGAAATTTCCACTGCCACATCTTTGAATTATATTCACGGATACCTTTGAAGGGTATACGGAATGGAAATTGAAATGAAGCTATTCTTATTGGAAAATCGATCAAACGATCGATCAATTAATGATTGAGTGTATATAAAAGCTCGGATACATATATAAAATTTTGCAATTACATGGAAAATTATATCAAAGTTAGTGTTGCGAGGTTGAGGAACTTCTGCGCATTTTTTATTCATGTCTGAACGAGAAACGGAAATATTATTTTTGTTAATTGAGTAATTTTCTGATCGAGATTTCAGCGTGAAGCTTTAGTTTAAGAATATAATGTCGGAAAGACAAATTACTGCAATCAATAAAACTTTTCCCTCAATCATTCAACCAAAATGAAGATCCTAACCTCCATACCTAACCCAAAACACGCTAAAATGAAATTAAAACTCACAGTGAGTAGCAGATTGTGAATTTATTGCAAGTAAAGGAAAAAAAAGTAAATTGAGTTACATTAATGCAAATATATATGAATGAGCCAACTGCTACCAACAAAAAAAGATATCATCGTGCAATCAAATTAATAAACTTTGTACCATTAAAAGTAAAATATGTCGGAATAAACTTTTTTTCTGCTCTCTCCTTCATTTTGTACTTCTTCATTCTTTATTACATTGTTGCGTTATATTTCTTTCTACTTTCATCCGAAAAAAAGAGAAAGAGCTCAACTTTGAACATTACTTAGTTGAAAGGAGAAGAAAAAAAGAAGCTTTTATGTGTTGCCTTTGAAAAATCCTCACTAAGATTACATTCTTCATAATAATAATAATATTTTTCTCATCTAAAGCTAAAGTCTTTTGAGGGTGTGTGCAATGTCTTGTATATTATATAATAAAAGTGTCTACATTGTGTGAGGAGATGAAAGAAATAAAAAAAAATTCTTGCTTCTGAAGCTTTCGCACATTTTATTTCGCAACCGAAAGCCCTTTTAGCTCCATCTGTAAAATTGATGTAAGAAGAGATTCCTTATTTTTATGTGTGTAAAGTTCAATGCTGTGTGAGCTTCAGATTATGTTTTGGACATGCTTTCATTTAGCATGTTTAATGGGATTGTTGAAATGTTTCTTTTTTTGTTTTAATATGCAAGCTTTTTGAAGCTTCTGGAATATGTATGCGAGGATTTTTTAATGTTTCATATTTATGACATTACATAATACATGTATGGAATCTGATGTAAACTTTTTCATGATGAAATTTAATTTTCTCTGTGTTGTCGCTTGAATGTTACGTAACTTCAGCAAGCTGAGTTGTGTTAGAGTGACGTAGTAAGGGGGTAACTCTGGGTAATCCACTCTAAAAAGTAAAAAAAAAACGATAGACATATTATATATTAGGTATTTAGGAGGAGACTAAAATATAAATTTTTGGTGTTACGATTCACGACAAGTTGGATAGCCAGAAGCTGGTTTCTAGGGCTAAACATGGAACCCTATCCAACTTACCCTTCTCTAGGGTACCCTAGGTGGAGGGTAGGGTAGGTAGGGGTACCGCCCCAGAGGGGTATCTGGGTCCAAATTCTCCCTCAATATCTGGTTCCCAAGAGCGCTTCTATCAGAAATCATCAATGACAATTCAACTCATCCAATGAGGCAAGAAAAAAAGAATTGAGAAATGGCGAGCAAAAGGAAAAATGAAGAAAAATCGATAATTTTATTGATGAAAATACATTCTCCTTTCGGTTGTGTGAAACAGAACGAAATTTTCATGGTTTCCAATATTCTTCCTTCTTATTCATTTTCCCACCATGTGTCCCATAACACTCGAATTTCATGAATTGGATCGTAGCGTAGATACTCGTACATGAGTTTAGTGCTTTTGTATATCTATTTTTCCTTCTCTCTCCCTTAATATTCTATCTATTACATCATGCGATATATACATATTTTTGTGTATGTATGTAAATCCATCTATAGACACATTTATTTGAAAACATATTCAGCAAACCGGGTATTAAGCTATTCACATTCTATCGTTTCTACATATTTCTGTCAATTTTATGTCATTTCATGTGAAATACAGAAATGAGATGTACGTAAAGGCATAAACGAAACAGAAAATTCCATAACAGACAGCACAGAGAGGAAATCATAAATGATGATTATGTTTGTTATACTTTTTTTTGGATGCTGCGGATAACATTGAGATATGTGGGAAAAAAGTCTCCTTCTTTGTACATCTTATGACAATTTTCTTATTCATTCATATCCCTCTCAGAATTCGAGTGCCTTTATGTATGCAGCATAAAATCATGTCTCATGTAGCTCGGAGTCTCAACAAGACTCAAAATTTACATCTTTTTTAAGATGTGTATATGTAGGAAATTGTTTGGGATAATCATGCACAAATTTCCATAAGTTCAAGTGCTTCTGATTACTGCTTATAGAATTTTTTTTGGTGTAGGCGTTTTCATTTTGGTTATATTATTTTGGATGTTAAGCATAGAAAGGGGAATTTGTTGAGAACGAATATCGACTAAGTTTCAGAAGTTTAATAAAGTAAAGGTCAAGTATTTTGGTATGCAGCTTGAATTTACCGTTTTTTCAATGTTTTGTGTGTAATTTAGGGACTTTGTAGAGCATCTGACATCCCAAGAGGTTAAAGGGGGTTTCTGTCTCTGTAGGCTACAATTTTGAGGGTGTAGGCTTTGTGTCTTGAGATTTAAGTTCAGAAAGCGACAAATTTAGAACTCTTTATGGCTGGAAACTAGCTGAACCTGTCTGAGATGCCACCGAGTCACTTCAACACTCTAAAGTTGTGCATGTTAAGCACCTAGCCAATTAAAAGATAAAAACTACAAATTTCCATCCCTGAAAATTATTACATCCAAAAATTACCAACTACTACAAAATAGAGCAAGTTTTTTACGACGTGCTTACCTTTCATTCCATTCTCTCTTCCTCTGCATTGCTTCAAGGTTGAATTTTCTTCTTAATGTCTCACCAAAATTTTACTTCTTTCTTCATTCTAATGCCATCTAAAAGCAAGGAAGAAGAAAATTAAAGATAAGATCAAGTGACTTCGTACAAAAAACTACATGAGAATAAAGTATGAAGAATATTATTCCAAAAATTGTATCATAAAATACACGTGTAAACAAATTTTGATCTTCAAATGTACTTGATAGTGTACGATGGGGTTTAGGTATCAAGATCTTCAGCTGATTATGCATGGGTGGATGATTCAAACTATATGCTGCTATAAAGATGAGGATTAGATTAGTTAAGGTAGACGACTATTAATTTGAAAATTGGGGTATGTAATTGAATATATAGATATCTTGTCCTTGATGACACTCCTCCCTATCCTTTCCTAGATATCATTTTGTATCTGTAAACATCTGTGAATATTTTAAGAAACTTTTCAATGGAAACTTATTTTAAGACCAAAGAAAGCATCGAATTATCGAATTGTCCTTTCCATCTTCAACTTCCATTCTACAGTAATCAAATTTTCTATAAATATGCACATGTTATAAGGAAATGATAGATAATAATACCTTAGTGGTGAATGGTGCTTTTAACTCAATCAACTAGGATTATTTTCACTTCTATATTCTCCAACGGAAATTCCTTAGAGCATAGCAAAGTGTAGATGAAAAAAGGCAGTCAGGAGGATTCCCTTTAATTAAATTTTGTGCTATGGGAAAAAAAGTATAGCATTTCTTTCTCTTTACCTTGGAATTTTCCTCTTCTATATAAATATCTTGGGAAAATGAATGCTTATATTTTAGATATGCCACGGGAATGAAGGACCTTGAAGTGTTGTTCTTTTCTTCTCATTTCGCACTTTATCTACATCTTCCTTATTTTATATGGGCTTCTTTACTTCATCATTTTAAGTATTGCTGCATAAAAAAATACAAGAAAGGGCTCTTGATGCCTTACCTCTTACCTATCATTTATTTTTGCTTCATTCTTGTTTGGCAATATGGAAAAAATAGGATAATTTACATGCCCTTTTGTGATTCTCATCTTATGTTCTGTGTCTACCTTCCTTCCCTTTATTCAGGTCGTCAAGAAATAGCTTTATACTGTGCTGATAAAGAAAAATGTTTGATGACTTTAATTTGACTGACTATGTCCGGTAAATGAGATTGTGGATTGTAGGTAGATTCGGAAACTCTCTAGGTCGATAGATAGTCCTTTTACAGAACTAAAGCTACTTGATTCTCTGTCATAACCAATAGTTCACTTATTATTGAACATTATTCTTACATCAAAAAAATCAGATGAATGCGTCTTCATTGTCCTCACATGATGATTATTCATGATTCATCAAATATGTTGAATAATCTCATATACTTATGTGTATGACATAAAACAGGAAACGATTAAAATCTTGAATAATTTAATGACTTTCTGTTCGTATGGATATGAAATGAGTATGAGTATGCAAGGAATAAACATTTATAACAACAAGGTATGCTTTTCAGTATATAAGTGTATATTTAAAAAGCATGAGGAGGAATTGATGATGCTGAAAACTTCCGTCCTTTTTGTATAACTGTTGTGCTTACGTAAGGACTAAATTGCTGTTGGGAAAAAATTTCTCTTCTCTCTCTTTTTTGAAGCATTTTTAAGTTAAATTGTGTGATAAAAGATTAGCGGTGGTGAACATTTCTCTTATGTTGTTTTATTTATTCTTTTCAATTCTTTTAATATGTTTTCTTCTCTTTTTTTCTGCCTTTAAACGTTGATGTAATTTTCTACCATTTCATTGCCATTGTGCCTGATGTTTTTCCTTACTAAACAACTTTTAAATTGCACGGAAAATTTTTCTTAATTACTTTTGAAGAAGAAAAATGTTATTGAGGATTTCAAGTTAGGAGTGTTTGTATGAAGACCAGAGGCGTATCCAATTATGACCGTATTGGTTTTCAAGAAATAAGGGGGGTCCCCTCCCTCTGGATACGCCCCTGATGAAGACTATTGATAGTGGCATTGATGATTCAGATTTTGAGCATATAGAGGCATTAATCGATTAAATTCTGTAATTCATATCTTTAGGCTGAAGCTTTACACGGTATTTGTTCTTAATCTCAAGAAAATTCTCATTAAATTGACTGTTTCTCTTCTGTCTATAACTGAATCACTTCAGTAAAACTTTTCCCATTGAATGCGAAAATTAGAAATTATTGAGGGCAAAATAATTTTCATTTTCATATCGTACATATCTTTTCATTTGAATTAATTCATCACTTCACAGCTCCTCATACCTCAAATCACCCAAAAAAAATTAGGAAAATATTTTCGGAAAGCAAAGCTTTATAAACTAAAATAATAAATCTAAGACGGAAAGTTTCCATCTTTGTGCTCGTGAAATTGTATACATTAACTCAAAATAAGGGAACAACTCACTTTAATTTTACGCTTCTAGAATTCTCGTTAACTTGAGATTTCGAGAATCTGAATGAGATGCTCTGGAAAATGTGATATTACCGGGATTTTCAATTAATAATTTTTTTAAATTTCAAATTACCTAAATATTTTTAACAAACTTAATCTCATTATTGAAGGGAATTAATCGAGAATACTGATTGTAATTTAGATGTTAGAACCCCAACTTCCTATAAAATAATAAAATTTTCATTCCTCTTTATGATACACAAAATGTAGTACTAGAAATTTTAATAAAGCATGCGGGAGTTTAAGTAGATTCTGAGGCAAAATTTTTCTTATTTTAACAAAATAAAAAATTAATCAAAAAGGTAAAAATTCTGAGAACCACACACTATAAAATAATTAAAAAATAAAGTTTTAGATAAAAATCCAGCCCAATATTTTTAATGACATAAATTTTTAAGGATTTGAACCTTCAACTACTTCGTATTTTCATATTTTATCATATAACTTATAAACATTGAGTATCCCAACCTCGCAGAAAGCTCTTCTCTTTCATCTGTGTTTATGTCTGTAACGAGAATGTATTAGAGTGAATGTGATTATGATGAAAAGCTGTATAACGAAATTAACGTAAAATTTTATTAGTATTCCGTTTATGTAGTGCGGTTTGCCAAAGCTTAAAGATACAAATTTTTATCTCTCGCTGTTTTGGGGTTTTTATTTATTCCTACGTGATTTTTCGTCTCATAAAATAAACTCTCCTTAATTTATTTTTCGCAAAAAAAACATTATTGTTGAACTTTTCAATTATTGGTTGTTTGTGATTTTAAAAGTGTTTAATTTTGCGCCTTTGGTTGTTCATTTCTCTCTTTATATTCGGAAGCTAATTGGATGTAAAACAGAACATCTCTGGTTTATAAATATAAATTTTTTGTTTTTGGTGTTTGCGGCTGTTTTTAACTCGCGGCAAGATTCCATATATGTGCTTTATCATTTAGAACTTTTAATCAGAAACCATCGTGCTAAAAATATCGATTTTGAGAGAATGTGGAAAATTTTGAATGAGGAAAAAGATTACGTAATATTTTAATGCTTATTTGATGCTTTTGTTTAGATTGTAAATAAGTAAATATGAGATGCTTTTGAAAATGAGTCAATAGAATTAATCTTAATTGAAATTTGGATTTTTTTGATACTTAATTTGCTTATTTAGTGTTAATAAATTTAATTTTGCATAGAAAAAGTCTAAAATAAATTCAAATTTCAATCAGAAATATTTTTTTAAATTCAAAGATTTTTAATAAGTTCTTCTTTTTAATTATCAGATTTATTGACTTATTTTCGAAGTATTTAATGAGATAATTCTCAATATATATGGATATAAATATCAAATTTGTTAATTTTCTGCTATTGTTTCTTTCTTTGTCGTTCTTTTCATTTCCAGGTTTTAACGTGAATTGGGCTAAAAAAAATTATTAAATTTTCGAGAAAAAATAATAATTAAAAATTATAAACAAATGCTTTTTTGACTTCCTTTCCCATGTCTTTCCATTCCCCTAATTTAATTAAATTTTTTATACAACAAAAATAAACTTTGTAGTACCAAAATAGAAATAACGGTCAAAGTTTATTTTAAAATACCTTGGGCTACTCAGTCTTGAATTTAATGTAACGGATGAAAATTCAAATTCAGTTTACCGCATTGTTATCCGAAAATTTTGTGAAAGCACATCGTAAAACTTCAAATATTAAATTAAGTGAGAAATAGTACAAATTTACATAGTAGAAGGTAATAAGAACAACAATTGAAAGTGCATAATACCGATAATAATGAGAGAATTGTATTTTAGATTAAGAAATTATCAAAACAAATTGATACTGGGAATCAATAATAGAATTTAAGAGAAGAATCATATTTTGGAAACCAATACCGTAATATTAAAATAGTATTGGATAACAGTGAGTCATTGAAAATAACATAACTCCCAAGAATTCATAATAATCGTCTGAAATAATTTATAGATCAAAATTGTCAAGAAATCACATGAAAGCTGTAATTTAACCTCAATTTTAATTATCACTGGAAGGTTTTAAAAGTAAGAGATACGAAAATATCGCAAAGTAAGCATTAATTAACTGATTTATATTGTTTATTGTAGAACGAGGTTTTTTTGGCTATCAAAGAATAAAAAAAGAACAATCAGAAATTACATTTGGAGCCTCCATTTTATTTCGGGGCTTGGAATTGAAAACCCACATTTGAATAAATAGAAGCAATTCGCTACAAAATATCCGACGGGAGGCGACTGGCGCCGAACAACAAACAAAATATATAAGAACGAGATCCAGCAAAATACAAAATACAGCAAAATGCTCATAAATCCACCTGCAGTCGTTTTGGTAATGGAACCAGTTCCAAACATACAGCGGAAGCGATATCAATTCTTGGTCCAGACGAAATATTTGTCAGAGCGGCAAATCTTTGCTGAAGCCTTTTTAAGAGGATTAATTTGTGGACAATCGGATGAATTAGTTACAAATGAACAACGTGCAATCATTGATAATCAGATGAAATGTGATTATGAGAAGTGGTGCTTCACTGGACAAGATTTGACTCCAGTATTTATGAATCATAGAGCAACAGTTGGAGAGATAATAGCGATAATTGAGGAAGTTGCAAATGAAGTCACGAGATTAGAGGCTTCTGGAGCAAGTGTAATGGCAATAGGAGCTCAAATGGATTTTGCTGCTGGATGTTTAAAGCGCACGGTAATCGAAAGTGGTGAAATTAATGCAGTAAGACGCATAATACAGCAAGTTAATCAAAAATATCATCAGATTTGCAACAATAACAGAATCAACAATAATAGACCAAATAATTCTCAAGGGTCAGCAAATGATTATGAGATTACGGTTGATAATCCAAACAATTCACGTTCAGCAAGATATGTATTTACGAATAGTCCAATACATACTAATCATCGAGCTCAACAACAAATGAATGCATCAAACTATCAAAATGGTAGCGAAACAAACTACAGTCGCAACTTGACATATAATTTGGAGACTCAACAGAATCCAACTAGATGTCCATCACCACGACCTACACCTGAACATACAACTGAAGGAGAACAACAACAATTTCATAATGTTGGATGGAATCAAGTCAATCAAAATAATGTCTCAGATCCAGTTTTAATGCCATCGCAATTTTCAACATCCGTTACATTAAATTCAAGACTGAGTAGCCCAAGGTATTTTAAAATAAACTTTGACCGTTATTTCTATTTTGGTACTACATAATTATTAGTTGACTCTATACATCGCAATTTTCAACACCCGTTACAACATCAAATAATGAGCGAGGAGTAAGTAATAATCGTAACTCTATGCTGAACAGTAGAGCGAACAATTCATTAATTGGCCCCAATAAAGTGAGTTCAACAATCATTACAATTTTGAGTAAAAATGTTTATGACCCAACGATGGATGCTCAAGATCAATTGGAAACATGGGAAAGTCAGTCGATGTCACTTAGTTTTCCTGTAGATTATTGTTTAAGCTTCATGGAAGTTTTATTGTCCAAAGATTTACAATGTTGGTGGCAAACAAATCGTGTGCGAATAGTTGATTGGAATCAATTCAAACGGCAGTTCTTGGAAGATTTCGGAGATCATAATCGAGCAATCAAAGCAGAGCAAGCAATTGCAAGTCTTGCACAATTACCAGGTGAATCGTTTCAACAATTATTTTTAAGATTCACTAAATTGATGGGACATGTGAAGCCAGAAAAGTCTGAGGAAGACAAACTTTACATTTTGAAAGCAGCATTAAAACCTGAATTACGTTCTGCATGTATGACAGCTACAACAATTGCAGAATTGAAGAAAATTTGCCAAATATATGAAGGCATGGCAAAGATGTATATCTCAAAAGAAACAACAACAGGCAGTTCAAAAGGCAATATCCATGGCGTCAATATGATCAGCAATGACTCAAAATTGAAGATTGACGAAAGTGGAATTGATTATTGGAATAATGAGATAGACTGGCGAATCATCAATGATGATGACGATAGAATTTTCTTGATAAATGACAGCTTAGAGAAAAGGAAGCACGCCATGAACCAAAAATGGACAAAGGAACAAAAACAAGAATGGCTAGCAAAGCAGACTTGTTACAATTGCAATCGAAAAGGTCACTTGCAAGGGCAGTGCGATATCAAATGGACACCGCATTGTGTCAAATGTGGTAATAAAAGTGTCAACAATACGAAAGATTGCAATCAATGTTCGGGAAATGGACCAACTTCAGGAACGGGAGGAGCGTCAGCCTGAAGGAACAACAAATCGCTTCAATTAATTCAATCAACAACAAACATCAAGAGAGACATTGTTGCCATCGAATATATTTAGACGTCCAGATTTTCGGGCAACAATTAAAAGGACTTTTGGACACTGGAGCAACCATAAGCGTGTTGGGAAGTCAAACTGAAAATATTTGGAAATCATTCATTAATAACAACACAAATAATGAGACCGTAATAACAGCAAATGGTACATATATGAAATGCATCACGAAAGGAAGAATATCAATAGAATACAAAACAGAACGGAAAGAATTGAAGGTTCTTGTAATTCCAGAAGTGGTGGAGCAGTTGATATTGGGAATAAATTTTTTTCATCTTTTCAACATGAGGATAACTGATCAGAATTTCCATGAAATAGCAACAATATATGAACATAACAAGACGATGACCATAGAGAAGTTGAACGAAAATGATATCGTTCTAAATGAAAATCAAAAGGAAATGCTAAAGAGTGCAATAAACAAATTTATGTTTTCATCAGATGAATATGTAGGATGTCAAAAGAAAATAAAACATCACATAGATACGGGCAATAGTAAAGCAATTTGTCAACGATTATATCAATATAGTCCGGAGGTAGAAAGGAAGATAAAAGCTGAAATCGAGAGATGGTTGAAATTGGGATACATAGAGTCAACTAATACTGATTGGAGACATCCAATAGTGCCAGTCATCAAAAAGAATGGTAAAGTCCGTTGCTGCTTAGATGCACGCAAGTTAAATAGCATCACGAAGAGCGATACTTACACTTCGCCAGATCTCAACAACATTTTTAGAAGATTCCCACAAGCCAACATGTTTTTCAGTGTTGATCTTACTGATGCTTTTATGCAAACAGAGTTGGACGATGAATCTAAGGAGAAGACAGCCTTCGGAATTCCAGGAATGGGAACTTTTCATTTCAATCGAATGCCTTTTGGATTACGAAACTCTGCGGCAACTCAAAGTCGGGTGATGAACCGAATTTTAGGAAATGATTTAGAACCACATGTTTTCCATTACTTGGATGATATAATAATAGCAACAGAAAATTTTGAGCATCTGATATCACTCATAGAAATTGTAGCATTACGATTGACAAATAATGGATTAACAATAAATCCAGACAAATTAGAAGGTCCGACAAGTAGAATTAAATTCATTGGCAGGATCTTCGACAGTAAAGGTCAACATCCGGATCAAGCAAAAGTAGAAGCAATCAGAAACATACCGGTGCCAAAGACAGTAAAGGAAGTGAGATCATTAGTAGGTGTAGTGACTTGGTATTCACATTTTGTCAGAAATTTTTCATCGGTAATGACACCAATAACATCACTAATTAAAAAGAAAGCTCAGAAGGTAGCATGGAATGAAGAAGCAGAGAAAGCATTCCAGGAAGTAAAGAGAATACTAACGTCAGATCCGATTTTAAGACCACCTGATTATCACAAACCGTTTATTGTACAATGTGATGCGAGTCTATATGGAATTGGAGGAGTGTTAGCGCAATTAGACCAGGATAACAAAGAGTATGTAATATCTTATTACAGTCATAAGCTAACAGAAGCAGAACAGAAATATCATGCATACGAGAGAGAATGTCTGGCAGTAATAAAATCATTAGATCATTTCAAGGCATATATTTACCTGCAGCCAATCATCATCATGACGGATCATCATTCCCTCACACAAACTTTAAGGTATAATGGAAAGTCAGGACGTTTGATGAGATGGTCGTTAATTTTACAGCCACATGCACACCAAATAGTACATCGAGCTGGAACACAAATGGTAGTAGCCGATGCTTTATCAAGAGCGAAACCAGAAATACAAGAATTGGATGGAGATGAATTTACGCATTATCAAATTAATACAATAGGAAATAATCCAGTACAAGCAATTATACCCTTTAATGATGAACAAATAGTACAATCAGATAACAGAATCCAAAAGTTTGAGTTATTAAGACGAAGAATAGCTGAACATCCTGATGCGAATGGAACATATCGAATGGAAAATAATAGAGTCTATATTAAGACACCATTTCGAAATACCAACAATGAAGATTGGAAAGAAATTCCACATCCATCGCAAGAGGAAGCCGCAATTAAATGGGCTCACTTAGAATCGCTACATGGAGGTGTTGATAAGACACTCGACAAAATAAAGGAACGATTTTACTGGAAAAATATGACAAAGAAGGTGAAACAAATTGTGAAAGCCTGTGCTCGTTGTGCTCATGTGAAGATTCCAAATTATTCATCAAGAGGAATAATGCCGCCTTTCCACATGCCTAAAAACATCGGAGAACAAATCCAAATCGATTACAAAGGACCTTTTCCAACAACAGCACAATATGGATACAAATACATTATTGTGGCACAAGAGGCTTTATCTCGATATTTGATGGCTGAATGTACAACAACAGCAACTGTTGACAATACAATCAAATTCTTAAAAGAAAAGGTACTAACGATATTTCCGAATGTAAAATCAATCAAACATGACCGTGCATCACAATTCTTATCAAAGAGGTTCACTGATTTCTTGCAAAGTCACAACATAACATCTTTTCCAACAGCATCATATGCGCCGCATCAGAATCCAGTAGAACGATGTAATAGAGTTATTGGTGAGGCATTAGCAATGTTAATGTTACAGTCAAATGAGACACACACAACGTGGCATAGATATTTGAGGGAAATAATTAGCAAGATCAATAATCGAAAACATGAAGCAACGAAATTGAAACCCTATGTCGTAGTCTTCGGAAAAGATCAAAACAACGAGAATGAATCACAAGTGAATAGACAATTACATCTGGAATTGATCAAGCAAGCTTACGATAACAGCAAAAGAAGTTATGAGTCAAGAATGAAAGAATACAACAAAAAGGCAACAGTTAGAGAATTTACCCCTGGAACGTGGGTAATGGCTAGATATCGAACGCTGTCAAGCAGTTCACATAACTGGATGAGTAAGTTAGCAGCAAGATTTCAACCCGTGAAGATTATTCGTAAGTTGGGACACAACACATATGAAGTGATGGATAAATTTAGGACAAATCATGTAATAGACGTAAGAAGCATTAAGGACTTCAATCCAGAATTGGAAGAGATCCTGAAAACATTAGATAATTGAAAAAAAGAAGAGAAAAGTAGATAAAATTGCTTGGGTCATGAATTAAGGGTTTAATTTTCAAAAAAAATTTTAGAAAATTTTTTTATTGAAGAAAAAGGGTAATTATGTAGTACCAAAATAGAAATAACGGTCAAAGTTTATTTTAAAATACCTTGGGCTACTCAGTCTTGAATTTAATGTAACGGATGAAAATTCAAATTCAGTTTACCGCATTGTTATCCGAAAATTTTGTGAAAGCACATCGTAAAACTTCAAATATTAAATTAAGTGAGAAATAGTACAAATTTACATAGTAGAAGGTAATAAGAACAACAATTGAAAGTGCATAATACCGATAATAATGAGAGAATTGTATTTTAGATTAAGAAATTATCAAAACAAATTGATACTGGGAATCAATAATAGAATTTAAGAGAAGAATCATATTTTGGAAACCAATACCGTAATATTAAAATAGTATTGGATAACAGTGAGTCATTGAAAATAACATAACTCCCAAGAATTCATAATAATCGTCTGAAATAATTTATAGATCAAAATTGTCAAGAAATCACATGAAAGCTGTAATTTAACCTCAATTTTAATTATCACTGGAAGGTTTTAAAAGTAAGAGATACGAAAATATCGCAAAGTAAGCATTAATTAACTGATTTATATTGTTTATTGTAGAACGAGGTTTTTTTGGCTATCAAAGAATAAAAAAAGAACAATCAGAAATTACATTTGGAGCCTCCATTTTATTTCGGGGCTTGGAATTGAAAACCCACATTTGAATAAATAGAAGCAATTCGCTACAACTTTTCGCAGATTTTTACAGCTCATTTGCAACACAATATTAAAAATTTAATTTTCCATTATTTAATTTGAGATACTTCTATTTGTTATTTTTATTATTAAAATTTTTTTAGCTTCAATTAACACTCGGTTCCTTAATTAGTCCCGTATTTTCTTAAAATGTTAAGATATTAATTATTTGTTCAAGACTTTTAACGTATTCTCCCATATTTTATTGATCACTATATCTGTTACATTAAGCAATGCTAAATTTAGATTTCTTTAAAAGCGAACCAAAAAATTTTTCCACAATTATTTAGTGATAATTACTTCTAAGTGCCCATTACCTTTATTTTAAAAGATATACTCGATAATTAAATTGTTTTATTTTTAAAACATTTTTTGCAAATTATTTTTGACTCCTCTTTGTTTATTATTTTAGCACATTTTAAGGGGAAAAAATTATTAATCTTAACGAATTTGACACCAAATTATTTTCTTGCTAATTGAGTTATTTTTTAAAAATCTAAAGCTTATGTTGTACTTTTAATACTCTTCTATATTTACATTTCTTTATAAACTATATTATATAATCCTATATCTATAATAATCTTTTACTCTTTTTACACTTGAAACTTAGTTTATTTAAAAACATTATCCTGAATGACAAAATTGTTTTTATTAATTGTTTAATATTTGGAATATAATTAGGATTTTTATTAATATCTTTGTGGATCTGAAAACTGCTATATTGTCTAAGACCGGTTTCTAAGGCTACACGGAGTACCCTGCCCTACCCTGGGTAGGTAGCTCCTTTCCTATTGCACCTTAAGGTAGGATAGGTGGGGTACTCTGGGTTATGACACCCTAGGTGGACCTACCCCAGGAAGGCCTAGGAACCGGCCCCTGTTATTGAAGAATTTTGTTCATTATTTGAAATCAAGCAGATAAATTATAAAAATTAAATTTTTACAATAAAAAATTAACAATAAAATCAATTCAAAAATAAACACAACAAAAACCATTTTGTCACTCAGGATAGCTTTTTAATTCTATTATTTTATTTATTCCTACCTATTTCCATATATAATATATAATAAATATTAAATTATAAAGTATTATGTGTGCTATAGTGAATATAATCAATATCAAATTAATTTAATCAAATATATAGTGTAATTTGCAATGTTATTACAACCTATCATACAACTGTAACGAAACTGTGAACATGATGATGACAAAGAAACATTGAAAGTTAATTAAAAAAATAGTTGAGCAAAAAAGAATTTATCAATTAGAAGGAAATAGAGAAAAACTCAATATTTATGTCAATTAAATAACGAAAAGTTTACATTACGCTTATCATCTCGTAAAAATTCTCTCCGTCATTTCTCATCAATTTATCATACTCCAACTCAATTATTGCTTTTTTTCGTCGTTCCGTTTCGAGATTGTAACAAGAAAAAAGTCATAATAGAAAAATTAAATTTTTGTTAAAAAGAGAAAGAATTTTTTTTCAATTTCATTGTCAATTGAGATGAATTAAAGTCAATAGAAAGACTTTCCACACACAATTATTTTTATCATCATCATTTTTGGAAAGTCATCATACTCGAATTTAATTGAAATTCAATAAATCAGATAGAATTTATATAACGATAAAATAATATAAACAAAAATAATAATATATAATAAAAATGGCTGCATCACGTGATGAGCAATCACCAAAGCAACGCTCCTCACCATTAAGCAAATTTAGTCCAGGTTTTAAGCCATCATCGCCATCTCATTCACTTAGCTCTGAATCGCAACAACATTTAAGTCCAACGAAATTCTTTAGCTCATCGCCAAATGATAATCATCACATGATAACGGGGTCAGGTCCAAGTCGACAACGTTCATTACGTGATCGTTTACGCGATGGGATTAGTAGCAGTCTTACGTGGCAGTAAGTGAAAAATAAATAAATCTAATAATTTTTCTGTCTTTATGTGACCACCTCCTATCCATTCATCACTCGATTAATAACTTTAAAAAATCATACAAAACAGACATAACAAAAAACCATTAAAAATATTCCAATCACATATATAGTTTATAGAATAGAATAGATAACAAAATTGTGTGTGTATTTTTGTTTGCTCAATCTTGAAAATTGCGGTAAAATTTACATTTATTTGATATATGGGATGTGGTGCTGTATATGAAGTAGTTAAAGCTTGAAAAGTGAAGCTTTTAATAAAACTGAATCTTCCAGTGCTTCTTAAAAAACAAGACAAAGAGTGGTTTAGTTTGTCGCTGTGTATACTGACCTTATAGGCTTCAGTTTGATTGTGGACAGCAAATAGGCTAACTTTGGGTGCACTTAAAAGATGAATCAGGGACCTGTTTCTAGGGACTGGGGTATACAAGGTGGAGGGTAGAGGTATCCTATGGTATACCATACATAGGATACCCCAGGTAACCTTAGAAACCGGCTCCATGATTTTATTAAGAGAATTTTTTTCTTTGATCGGCTTTGAACCCTATAATACATCACAAAAGAGTACATAAACAGATGAAAATATCAAAACGGTAAGAAAATTCCATTCTGAACATCTAAAACTGCTTGAAATCCTGCTAAATCAATTAATAACCATTTCATGACGCCAATTACACATCAAATATTTTACAAAAATCTTTGACTCTTCCAGACAGTCTACAAATTAAAGTACAATCCATGATTTTTCGTTAAATAAAACAAAGGAAAAGCTTCCATAGAAAATTAATGATGCTTTTCTGGCTTTTTCCTTCACTACCAAGAAAAACATGCTTTAAAAGCCAGAAGACATTTATCCATAAAAGCAAATGCTTGTGCCATCAAATACGACAACAATTCATATTAAATTGTAGTATCATTAATTTATTCATGTTAAATTGTTCACAAATGAAGACATTTCTTCATTCTTACGTGATGCGAAACATTATGCTTTTGACATTCTTGATTAAATGCCATTAATTGCTTTTGGGTTTGATTAATTAAAATAATCATCATTGCCTTCTGTCCACATGGAATAGGAAAATTGTGTATTGTAATTGACTTTTCGTTCTTCTTGATAGATAATGTCATGATCGACTGAATTTTTTCTAGGTCTGCTTCAAAAAGCCGACAGAAAATGAGAAAATTTTCATTTAAAAAGCTCCAAGTCAAAATCAAAGCTTTTGTGCCGAAAATAAAAATTCTGAAATGTAAATAAATCAACAATTCCCAATGAGAATTTCATCAGACACAAAGATTAATGATTTTTTGTTGCAGTTATTTTTATATTCTTTGCTTCCTTCTCAACCTGATAGATCTGACGTAAAAGATTTAACAGAAGCTGCCTTCTTCCAGGATGCATAAATTAAATTTATTATGATAAATACATTTGTTGTCATTTTTTCATCTCGGCTGCTTAAAATCTTCTGAATAATTTATGCATTTGCTCTGATATTCGAATGATAAGGAAATAAAATGTCACTGATAGAATTGTCTAAATTAAGTTAATGCTGAAGATAACTTTGTTGTGGAATTTCAATTTTGAGACTTTAGGTTTGGTGTATTCTTAGGTAAAATTTATTAAGGTTCTGTCCCAGAAGTAATTTGATTCATCACAAACGTTTGGGGTGATTTTGGATCCGGTTGCTCGGTATAGCCTAGGGTATACTCCTGGGGTAGTCTATACGTTGTTTACCCTGACTAGAAACTTCCATCTTCCTACCAAAAGTGTGAAATTTTCCCCAAACTTCTTTAAAATTAATTCTAAATTGCTGCTCGGTTCAGAAACTTCAATTTTTAATAACTTCTTCTTCTGCTTGTAATCTGTCGAAAATTTATTCATATAAGATCTTAAAAATTATGTAAGCATAACGAAGCGCTCATCATAATTAACAAATTAACACATCTTCTTATCCAAAATAAACTTTGAAAGCTCAAAACGCTTACCGCTAATAATTCAAATAAATATAAATTGCAATTAGCTGCATGAGTGATTTTTCCGTGCCTTTTTCTCTTTTCACTTCATTAAATTTAAATTTTTTCCATCTAATGATAAAAGTCGACAAGAGAGTGAACAAATATTTATAAATAAAACTTTCGCATACTGCGTAGAAAAAAAAGTTAACAAGATTCATGATTCATTTCATTAACCATGTCACATTGAAGGCTTCATCACATAAAATATGTAAAAGGAATAGGAAAGTAAAGATAATAAACGGAAGTATGGAATGAAAATTTATATCTTAAAGGAAAGAAATGAAATAAGCTAATGACGTAAAAAGGAAAAAGTAAAAATTAATGGAAATAAGAAACTAGTAATGCGTCCACGGGCTGCGGACGGAAGTGCATTTTCTTAAACTACTGTGCCCAGAAATTTAAACGTATAAAAAATTAGTAATGATAAAGAAAACTAATGCACGAAACACTGACGCAAAAAATTAGTCAAAAATATTTGAATAATAAATATAAGTTTTTAAAAAGAATAACGGTAATTTCTTTTTTTTTTGGAAAAATAACGGTCAAAAACTATTTGAATAATATCGGTCAAAAATATTTGAACAATAACGGTCAAAAATATTTGAAAAAATAACGGTCAAAAAATATTTGAAAAAATAGCGGTCAAAAAATATTTGAAAAAATAACGGTCAAAAAATATTTGAAAAAATAACGGTCAAAAAATATTTGAGAAAATAACGGTCAAAAAGTATTTGAAAAATAAAAATAATACCCCCCGTTTTACTCCCCCCCGCACCTTCATATACACCCCCTCGTTTAACTCCCCCTCCCCTTTCAATTCACACCAAGAACGGTTTACGTAATGTAAATTTACATAACACGTATTTTTACGTACGTATTTTTACATAACGTAAGCTTTAATTAATTTAACTTCGTGAAAAGTTCGGAAAATGTGAGGAAAAAATATGAAAATGGAAAATTTTATCAGAACACATCATGAAATATCAAAAAAGTGTAAAAAAGTACAAAAAAAAAAGTTGCTCGGAGTGGGGCTCGAACCCTGGCCGGAAGATTGTAAGAAAAATCAAGTTTTTAAGGGCTACGTAAAAAATACGTACGTAAAACGTAAGCAATTTTTTCAACAAAAGTTAATTTAATTAACCTTCTACTGCACCGATCAAAAAAATCTTTGGTCAACCTATTCCTTGACCTAGTCCACACATTTTAAGCAAAAAACCGCATCGAAAAAGCTTAAACTGGAGGAGGAGATAGGGCGACAGACAGACAGACAGACAGACGGACGGACGGACAAAACGCGGACAATAGTGTCTTTTCCCAATGGGAAAATGCACTAAAAAGGAAGTAGTTTAAAGGTGGTTGCTGAAGGGAAGAACAGCGCATTATTTTTAATTTTGAAGGCTGTGCAACTTTAAAGTTAGAGGTATCTATAGGAGCAGGGCATAGCTGCATCTGGTACGGGTACATTCCGCTGAACCCAAATAAGCAAAAGACAATGGTGTAGACCGACCTAGGAATCCCTGGTACATTGACCTAGGGCTACTTGACATTCGTCTATTCTCAACTCAGTGAACTTGTGGTTTTAGCTGTAAAAATCACATAAGATTCAAATGTTCTATAGTTTTCCAAAATGCACCGGAAAATCTGCAAACAATTTTCCCACAACTCCCATAAAAACACGCTAAAACGTGAGGAAAGAATTCATAAATTTTACCTAACATTTCATTCATTTGCTTCGCTACATCAGACTTGGCGGGGTGGACGGAAGAAAATATTTTGTTGGTTATTTATTGCGGAAATTGCGTATCATAATGAAGAATTATGCTTTGTTAAGTTGTAACCTTGAGCCATCATGAGAGAGAGCGAAGAATAAAGTGAGCTAGAATACGAACAAATGTTTTAAGGAAGCTTTTCATAGCAATGATAATTTATATACATGTTTTTGTTATTTATATGCACATAGGTCGTTTTTCATACTCATATACAATATAAAATAATATCCATCTCAGGCCATCATAAATGGTATAAGCCTCCCTCATTTCTTGACAGGTAAAATGGTGCTCACTGGTCTGTGCACATTTGCTACATTGCTTTCATTTCAAGTTCTTTTTTTGAAACTTTCATGATTGCCATTACTTCTTTTGTACCGTGCGCAATGTGTAGGCGAACAGAGGTTCACGATTCATTTTCTTTCTCACTGGATATCCTTATGCGAGGTCTGCCCATTTAAAGTACTTGAAAAAAGAATCACATAAATTGCAATTACCATCTACACAATATACAGAGTCATTGTAGATGCGATGGAAAAAGGAGAGAATGAAAAAGGTAAAAAACAAAAGAATAATCATTTAAATGATGACAGGAAACATTTTTCTACATTTTATGCATGTAGTTTATTTTAATTCCGCTTAAGAATTTTTCTCCATCCATTCTATTTTTTTTATTCGCTCTCTAGATGAGAGTAGCTCAACATTAAAAGCATTTAATGCTAATAAAAATTAATGTTGAGAGAAATTGTTCAGGCACATGTAATCCTGAAGGATGCTCCGTAAAGATTTTAATTGTTTAGTATATTATTCACATCACAACTTGAGATAACGGCTGGGATTTTTCCCTAGCGACAATTTGGATCGAATCTTGCAGGATTTTGTGACTTTAACTCAAAAATGTGGCCCCAGGACGGCATAAACGTGACTTCATGCTGAATTTGACCATTTTCGGTACGAAGTCGAGTTCATGCCGTCTTTGGACCACATTTTTGGCCATTTTGACCATTTCTTCTCAACTTCCTGTAATATTCGTTTCAAATTGCTGCTAGGATATTAGGGATACAACAATCGTATCTCAAAAACCTTTTTCTGCATCGAAAGCTTTAAAATATTAAAATAAATTTTCAGTTTAGGGGATGATTGGACTCGTCAGCCTCTTATACACCTCATTTAAAGCAAGCTTAATGCTTGATGTTGTTAAATAAATAGGTGGATGAATACCAGATATGGATGGTATATAATAAAAACAGCATGTCAACGTTCGTTTATTATTTCTCTTTCATTGCATTTTCTTCTTTTTATGAGGCACAACCATGAAAGAAAAAATCATTCTGGTAAAGATGTGCTGAATCTTATATTTCTTTTTTATTCTCATTCTTCTATGATGAAAATTCACCGCTTTTTGATAACAATGTCTACACGCAGTAAGTAGTAATAAAATGAAATTTACGGTATATTTCGTTTTTCCATTATGTTATCTTCCGCCTCTTCCGTGCATCATATTCCACTGTCTCATTTCATTCTGAGCTTCCTCTAAGAATATTGTAAATCTCTTTAATGGCCGATGGTTAAAAAGACGACATTCATTCAGTTAATGTTTTCCTTTCATGTTTAAGGTTCAAGGAACTTTCATTTCTTGCCTTTATGCTTGCTTTATTTTTTTTCCACTAAGACAGATTAACGACTTGATGGACTGACTGATTGACTGATAAATTGACATAAAAACAGAGGGACGAACAATAAATCTATTCCTTATGTAAATTTTGTGTGTCAGATAGTAAAAATGACAGCAGGACGAGCAACAAAATTGATTTAATTAAATGAAAAGAAGAAGTTTTACAGACTTTAAAAAAATATTTATAAAGCTTCTAATCCTAGTTTATCCATGTCAGATCTCCCTGCACTTATTAACATTTCTCCTTCTCTTGAAATTCGCTACATAGTACAGTCATTGTCATTGTCAAGGTTGAGTGTTGTTCTTGAAAATGAATCCCATTAAAATGTTGGCTCATTGCCTATACATTCTTCATTCTTTTTCATCCTTCGTCATTGAATATCCAACCACTCGTTGGTTTTGCTCGCTGCAATTTCTTTTCATGCTTGATACACAAATAAGGGAAGACATAGAGTGATTAAAGTGCCGACATCGATGATGATGAAGTATATTGAACGCATGTTTGCAATATCGAATGTGAAGTAACGACAAACATATTGAAAATAATCGATATTGACATCCTGTAGTGGTATGTAAATTAATTAACAAACATATTTTCTTATTCTGACTGAATTTAAAATCGAATCGATGGAAGTCACGTGATGGAGACAGATAATAAGTTAGTAGAAAATTATAGTTTTAAAAACAACATTTTCATTAGTCGGTGTGATGCATGTTGTCACTTTAAGTGTATAACACATCTGATTGAACTGGCTGCAACGAGAAAAACAAGAAAATTGTCAAAACAAGTTGGATGTGGAGCTTAAGTGTTAGGATTAAATGCTTATTTCTTTATTTCTGAGTGTAGTGCAATGTTAAACAGTTTCAATTAAAAATCGTGGATCATAATTCTACAGGAACTATAATTGAGTTAAATTTTTAGCGCAAATTTTTCCTTATTTTTAATATCGTATAAGACCCGACTTATTACTCAAACTGCCATTCTGTAATTTATGGATTTTCCATGAGACTTTTTGCTTATACCAGTGGCGTAGCCAGAACTTCTTATTGGGGGTGGATTTTTTTTTTCAGTTCAAAAACCCTAGCGTGGAAATCCATACGATAGACACTGGATCTAGATACCATCTTGAACACACTTGGATTAATGTCCAATTCAGCTTCTTTTTCATAATAAATGCACTGTACAAAGGTTTGAGTAATTTTGATTTTTAATACAGATCCCATCATAGAAAGCAAATTGGACTCTCAGTGCACAATTCTACAACTCTAATCAAGTGAAAGTGAACTTTCTGAGGTCATGATTTTTCGATTATTCTGGATTATTCTAAAAATGAGAAAAAAAATCAATTTTATGTCACAAACATCTACAATTCACAATAAATTGGTATTTTGCCATCAGATAAGAGCCCTGAATTTGTCAGCAGCTGTCAGAATCATGCAAAAATTTCAACTTTATTGTTATTCACCTGACAATAACATTTTGCAACTCTTGATGCACTTTATTGTCAATTGTCTTTAGGTGACAAATTTTCTCAATTTTTCTTATGTAAAAAAATTTGTTATAAATTAAATTATCATTAAATTAATGACACTTCATTGTAATCATTATTTTTAACACAATAAATATGACCCAAACGTGTTGCATAAAATTAATTTAATTAACTATGCAAATTGCACGAAATGTATGTTTGAATATACATATTTCATACAAAAAAATATATAGCTGCTGTACTTTTGTGTGCTTGCTAATGTCGTTCCATTAGTGTCCATAATAATATAATAAATTTACAATATGTTAATGCTGTTTACTTTTTTCTCTGTTTTCTTCGTCATCATCATAATTGATAAACGTGTAAAACAATTCATAAAATAGCATGTTAAACAATTACATACTTTATTGTCGCTTAATTTTCTAGGAAAAATCATTTTTCTTCAAATTTTCATTATCGTCGTTTGCTTTATGAGAAAAATTATTACTTAAATCAAAATTAATTAAGCTTTCGGTGTGAAATTTTAATTGCTTTCAAAATGGATTTTTTTTTGCTTACTTTTACCGAAAAAAGTTGAGTAAACGTTTGCTGACTTTATCTTTTGTGAAAATTCCTTTTCATCAGATTTTTTTTTGTGAACGAGAACAATGAGTAAGGTGGGTGTGCTTAATTAATTGTTTAAAGAGGTGTTTGTTTGGTTTAAAGACTATGTGAGTTTAGGCATTAAGAATTATGGTCTGAGTGCGTTTTTTGTCATTATTTAGATTATGTCCAAGGATGTAATCCTGAAGTAGCCTCATGAATCTGGTTTTATCTTGGTAGTACCTCTTGGATGTATCCATGCCATTGTCACATCGCTAAAAATGCTGTAAACAGTCAATTTTTAGCTATGACGGAGCCTAGAGCGCGATTACGCCCCAAATTTTCATTGCTCAAGTGAATTATTTAGTGCCGCATAAGTTTTATGGTTCACAATTGAATGAACTTCAGTAGGTTGAGGCATGCAAGATAAAAGACCCTGGATCGAGAATTTATCACCATTAGCAGGGGTGTGGCAAAAAATATTTTAGGGGAGGGGGGTCTAAAGTTTTTTTCATTATTTTTAATTAAATTTTTTTTGTATTTGTTGTTAACTCTAAAGGTACGTGAATAATTAAGTTCCAAATTATAGCTTCGAAAAAATGTCAAATTTTTTTAAAAAAGATGTAAAAAAAATTCGAGGAGGGTTCATATACCCATGGACCCCCCTTACCTACCCTTCTGACCATTCGATAAATAATATCCATTTTACAGCAATCTTCAGCTAAAAAATTCCTGCAAATCCTTAATATAACCCCTATTCCAAACAACCATAACTCGTATAACATTTGCCTTTAAAAAAAATGTAATAAAAATTTTATTTAATATTTTACGCATAACATGTTTCACATATATGTACATTTTCTCATCATTATATTCTCATATAAATATTTGTACATGCTTCATATTTACTTTACTTTAATCTAATCCTTAAAGTTGGATTCTGTTGATACGTGCTAAAGCTTTCGAACGTAAAGTGAGAAAAAATAATAAAATGTGAGATTTGTTGAATATCACGTTCATATAGATTCATATAATGAATTAAATAAACGACTCTCGATTTTTGAATTGCATTTTAATTTCTCTCAACTTGTCTGCCTTCTGCTGTCATTAAATTGCAGCATTGTGGCAGTTTATCGATTTTTTACGCTCATTTCATTTCGGAATGTGCACTTTTGTCAATGTCTTTCCGTATTGACTCGTCCTATAGAGGATATAAAAATTTTATGAAATTAATCAACCTGAAAAAATTAATATGCAGCATTTAATATTTCTGTTGCATGTGGGCGTTCTCAATTGCCTGAGGTGACGATTTTCATGTTTTTTGTCGCTATTAATTAATTTTAGCTTGTTAAAACAGATTAAAAAAGAAAATTAAGAACATTATTTTACGGCTATTTACTTAACTATTGATTGTATAATGTTTATGATAGTAGATTCTTCCTTGAAATTGACCTCTGTGTTGCTGACTCTGATAGAATGCAAATGAATTTAATTCTAATAGACTTTGTTGTGCAGCACAATGTGTGAACATTTAAAGTATTTAGTAATTTCAGCAGTATATAAATTATTAATCAGAATTTTCCTTCATCTAATAATTCCTTAATCAATAATCTAATTAATTCAGTCAATATCAATCAATCAAATAATGAGGACAAGCATTGATTTGTCACGAGCGAAAACTCATCCTTTTCTTTATTCACACCTCAAGCACAACATTCTCATCAACGTTACACGAGCTCTGCTATCGATTTTCGATTTTAATGATAAACATGTCAAATGAGCCATACATTAATTTATTTTATCATAGCCAATGAAAAGAAAATAAAATAATAAAAATTTGATATCGATTAAGACAAGGCAAGAAAGGATGTTGGGCAATAAAAAGAAAGTACGAAAAAGATATTTTTTTTATTATACAATTTGAGAAATTATTAGAGAGCCACTTAAGTACCGTCGACGAGAAATGAGAAATTACGCATTATTTTTTTATGATCTCCAATTGATGGGCATTAGGGAGAAAAAAGGTAAATTAGATGTATTGATGAAATACTTTTGGAATGAGGAGAAATTTTGTGAATGGACATGAATTTTTCAAGAGAAATAATGAAATTAAGTAGGATTCGCTGTTTATATTTAAAATATTCAATATTAAAGGAATTCTTAGATCCCCTGCGTCATGTACTGTTGTTCCTGACTAGCATATATTTCTGGAACGTCCAATTTTGTCTCACAGATGTCTATAATCCACTGACTTAACCTCTTTGTCACATAGTGCTACAAAAATTCAAACAACCCGTCCCCAAAATTTCGGATAACCCTAAAAAAATTCTAATTTCAGCCAATTTTCTTAATCCAAAATAATTCATGCCATAACCTTTAGAAAACGTCAACCTCCGTCTAGAAATTCTTATTGTTTTTATTTTTATCAGTTTATATAAAATGACCTACTTACGATAAAGAAGCCAGAAATCATTAACGACTAAAAGTCAATTTCATAATCATCCTTAACCAAAAGATTTTCATATCTTTTGCGTAAAAAAGGGCAAAAATTTTTTTTGCGGTCTAGCAGAATATGTCAATAATGAAGGTCGAGCAGCCGGATAAAAATAATTTTTTTAGTATGTCATGAAAAAAAAAGTTATTAGACGGCATTAAGTAGCAGCTGATTTATTAAAATGTCATAAAATTATGTACAATAATAATTATTTTCTTCTTATTGAGGGTGAGAAAATCTCGATTATGCATTTACATTAAGCTTAAATTGGTTGCTATGACAGGCATAATGAAAAAAGTAATCATGTCGTCGTTGTTATTATGATGTAATTGACCATGAAACGCAAACAGAAGTTGATAAATAAATTTTGCTGACTTTTACTCTGATTACATTATTCCTTTACAATCGTGTGGTGATTGTTGTGGGAAAAGTGAATATGACTTCCTTACGTCCGCTTATGAGCAATTAATCAAAATAGGAAATGGAAAAAATATGAGAGTATCAAGAACAGGTGCGTAGTCAGGGGAGGGTCTTTAGTGACCAACCCAATCCCCTTCCCCTATCTATCTTAATTTTTAGGATTAGAGATGGTTCACTTATTACGTTCGCTTTTTAGGGGGCGCTTTTTAGGAGGGTTGAGATTTTGTAACAGGCTTAACTAAAGACGAAGGGGAGAGGGGGGTCTAAAAAGTCGCTGTTCTACGTAAAATATTAAGTGAATAACCCCTTAGCTCTGAAAATAAAAAAAGGTGACCCCCTTCAAAAATCTTGACTACGCTCCCTGTTCAAGAAGAAATGAGTATGACATGAGCAAACAAAATCATTAGTCAGTTGGAAATACAATTTGGGTTAATGATAATTGTGATGAATTGATAACCCATTGTGATATTTATTTATTTGCTAAGTTTGCACAATAGCTAGCAATAAGAGAAACTTAAGACACATTATAGAAAATGACAATGATCATTCAACAAAAATTATTGTGAAGTCGATAAGTGAAATATTGCGGAAAGAAATCAAAGAACCAAAAAAACAGGTTTTTGCAACCACAAAAAAATATTTCGCTTAGCTTAATTTTAAATGTTAAGAAATCAATCAAGTTTTTGTGACTTGCGACAAATTTTGTATGCAAAAAGTGTAAACCAAGTTAACATTCTAATGTTCAGAAATAGGAAAAGTTTAAACAGGAAAAAAAGGCTGAAGATTGAAAAATTTCCTTATCATCAATGTCAATAATATTGTAACTATGGAGAAAAGTTACTAAGCGGAATCGAAATGATTTGATGGAAAAATTTCTACATTTCGAATTTGAGAGCCTGATAAGGGTTCTTTATTTGTTGTGTAACAGATATGTACTAATCAGTATTAGTTTCGGTTTCAATATTGTTCTTATTCCTTCGGTTCTTTTGTTAACATTGATGGGCTTTTGATGTAACGAGTTTGTGCTGTTATCTACTAAGTTTGATTTAATGACATTATTTGTGCGTTGAATTTTATAAAGAAAATTACAAATAATTATGCATTTGGCATCTTGTAGAATTAACAGTTGAACTTTTAATTAATTTCAGTGTAATTTGATTCTCGGGTACAGGGATCCCTCTCATAAAAATTTCTGGCTATGCAACTACTCGAGTACATCCAATGACAATTAGTATTAACTTGAAAATTGTTACTAGTATAGATACAGTTTTTACGTAAATTATAGTAGTATCAGGGATATATCCTCAAATGGCACACGACTTGAAAAAGCCAGATTCACGCAGGTTTGGTGACACGTTTTTAGCATTGCTTACACCGTGTGCCATTTTAGCACTAAGGTTGACGTCAAGGTACTTTAAGTTTAAGACGTATTGAGCAACCTTTGTGGTCAGGGTCCTGTCTTAAGGAACCACTCTAGGGTATGTCCAGGGAGGGAAGTCCTAGTCATTTTTTTTGAATCAATTCTCAAACTACATATTTCTAATCCGTTTATTTTCTCATCTAGCTCAATTTCAATCACTTTAAATAAACCACTTCAACAGTGTTGCTATTTAATTAAAATTCGAAACTATTTTCCACCCGACTCACTTTGCATCACAACAAAACTACAAAAAGTTCTCTCATCTAAAAAATTTCCCCCACTGATCTTCACAAATCTCATCTATCAAAGGCACACAAAATCGATTATTTTTGTTGTCTTCCTTCTTCTTCCTTATTAGCATTCAACTTTTGACTAATAAAAGAAAAAGTAATTTCATTGTTCCTTACATCTTCGAATCTTTTACGACCAGTCTTATTTGATTTCATGCCTAATCAAAAAAATATCTTTTTTTTTGTGAAAGTTCAATTTCTTGTCTTCATTGTCATAGAAACATTATGAGATGAGAGTATCTCATATGACACGAGACAAAGCCTCAAAAAAAAATTGTTTCTTCATGTTCACTTTCGTCTTTCTTTCTCGTTTCTTTCTCTATGTGTTTCTGTCTTGTCACCAAAAAAAAATATTGTAGAGATAATGAAAATCGATAAAGCGATTAGTGTCGAAATATCGAGTTTAGTTACTTACATGTATGTTGTGTGGCTGAATATAAGGAAGGAAAAAATTGCTTGAATCATGAAATCACTCAATGTCGTCATTTTTATGGATTCATATAACTATAAATATGTGAATCTGATAATCGATTCACATGTCGAGAGTTTGAGTTTACTGAAGTGAAATTGAAATGATGAAAATTTCTCAATTAAGGTAGAATATTTTTTTTTTTTATCAAAAATTGCTCTTCTGCTACCTAAACGGTTTCGATTATTATGTGGGTGTCAATAAAAAACATTTTTTGATAAAAAAAAATATTGCGAATTTTTTCCATTGAAATTTAATATCATTTATGTGTTTGTGTCTAAATTTGGAAATATCAGAGTTCGGAAATAAAATCAAAATTGCGCAATTTTGCAAAATTGCAATTTTGAAAATTGGCAATTTTCCAAAAGCCAATTTTGATCAATTTTGAAAATTGCCAATTTTTGAAAATTGCAATTTTGAAAATTAGCAATTTTGGAAAATTGCAATTTTCAAAATTGGCAATTTTGGAAATTGATAATTTTGGAAAATTGTAATTTTGCACTGTGGATTTTTTGATTTTACAAAATTGAAGGAAAATTTTGTGAACAAATTTCAATCAGCTTGATCTGAATCTGGCTTGTGCCTTTATGCTTATGATATTCCTTGTTATTTCTTCAAATCCTTTCCAAAAATCACAGTAACCAGTGATGCAAAAGAATGAATGAATGATGGTACACATTTATATGAGACATCCCATATGGAACTGGGCATGTCCAACTGGCTGGAACTGCCAAAAAAATTTTCGACTCAAAATTTAATTCCTTTACATTTTTCAGACACTTTTAGGCATGGGTCGGAATTAAGCACTTCCACTACTTCCAGACCTAATTTTTGGTGCTAACTATGTCAAGGAGGTTCCAAAACATCAGGAATATCCAAAGATTTAGGAATATCCAGCAGTTCCTCCAAGAAATCTCACATTTAAGTTACATTTTCATACATTTTCCGAAATAAATCACGTAAATGTGAGATTTCTTGGAGGAACTGCTGGATATTCCTAAATCTTTGGATATTCCTGATGTTTTGGAACCTCCTTGACATAGTTAGCACCAAAAATTAGGTCTGGAAGTAGTGGAAGTGCTTAATTCCGACCCATGCCTAAAAGTGTCTGAAAAATGTAAAGGAATTAAATTTTGAGTCGAAAATTTTTTTGGCAGTTCCAGCCAGTTGGACATGCCCAGTTCCATATGGGATGTCTCATATAAATGTGTACCATCATTCATTCATTCTTTTGCATCACTGGTTACTGTGATTTTTGGAAAGGATTTGAAGAAATAACAAGGAATATCATAAGCATAAAGGCACAAGCCAGATTCAGATCAAGCTGATTGAAATTTGTTCACAAAATTTTCCTTCAATTTTGTAAAATCAAAAAATCCACAGTGCAAAATTACAATTTTCCAAAATTATCAATTTCCAAAATTGCCAATTTTGAAAATTGCAATTTTCCAAAATTGCTAATTTTCAAAATTGCAATTTTCAAAAATTGGCAATTTTCAAAATTGCAATTTTCAAAAATTGGCAATTTTCAAAATTGATCAAAATTGGCTTTTGGAAAATTGCCAATTTTCAAAATTGCAATTTTGCAAAATTGCGCAATTTTGATTTTATTTCCGAACTCTGGGAAATATTCAATTGATGATGATAAAAAAAATTGGGAAATTTGCGTTATCAAAGTGAAATTTTCTATCGATTTAATTGGGCGTATCGATAAGATTTGTTTGAGAATATTTGTGTGTATATATATTTGGATGAAATATTCGGTATCATGATTAGTGAAAAGTCGAAAATATCAAGTGTAACTGCTCCACCAACAAAAAACGAAAATTTATTCTTTATAGCAATAATATTCGCATTAATTTTACTTCACGCCGAGTGAGTTTAACCCTCGAAAAATATTTGCATACAAATAGGATTTGAAAATCGCAAGTAAAATAGTCGATGTAGAATTTTTAAACGCAGTTTTTGTTCCTGCAAAGAAACTTAAATGATGAAAAATTCTTCAAGATCTCACTTACTTACTTCACTTAACCATGGCTGGGTTTCTCGGTATACCCGTACTACTGGGGTATACATCTTGGGGTAGGGTGGGTGTAGTGTTTTGGGTATACCCTAGGGTAGTATTAGGGGTATACCAAGAAACCCAGTCCAGCGATGCAGCCAGAAATTCTTCAAGGGGGGATTTCAAAAAATTTATTTGGGAAAAATTTTAATTAGAGATTGTTTTCTTAAAACCCTAGCAGATTAAAGAATTTTTCGTCCAAGGGAGGTATTTGTCCCCCCCCCCCAACTCACCCCCCTGGCTACATGCCTGCAAAAGACTAAACAATCACATTCATATCACAAAAATGTGCTCGAAAGAAAATAAAAATTTATGCAAATTAAATTTCCATCTTCAGTATTTTGAGTTCAATATATCATGCAGAATATAAAATGACTTGTCTACACACAAATGCGGAGGAGAAGAATTTCTTGCAGAAATTTCTCATGAGATATCATTAAGAGAGAAAATGTAATTTTAAATGGATATGGCAAAAAAAAATTATTCTTCACATTTTCCACACACATTTCACATCTAAACATTCCCTAATGAGAGTAAACATCGTCATCATAATCAGCAGCTTATTATCTCCTCTTAAAAACGCGATTAAGCAATCCGTACCGAGATCTGATGGAGAAAAAAAAACCTGTTCAATTTGCAAAAAAAGACATTCATCACGATGATAGATTATCATTATTTCATTATAGACCTATCGGCGTATGAATTTATGCTCTGTACATGAATCTATCAACTTTATATGCTTTCTATGTAATACATTTGCGAGCGTATGACCACATATTCTGCATGTGAGTCAACTCTATGTGTGTATGAGGCTTATGCATGTATTATGCTCACATGAGTATTTTGTGTGGGTAAAAGTTAGTACTTTTTTTGGGTAGCTTATTTACATTTCGGATCTAATTTGACTGATTGAATTTCCCCACGATATATGCACATGGGTCTAATTTTTGTGAATATATGTCCGTATAAGCATAAGCTTGTTTCTGTGTACATGATTTCATAGATGGGTCAATTTTGTGTGTGTATGGGTTGACAATGTACAAACAAGAATAATATTCAGGTGTGTGTGGATAAACCTAACTTTCTTGTGTGAATTTCATCCATATATATGCAAAAATCTCAAGAAATGAACATTCAATCTTAATGTATGCAGCATATACCCGTGACTCTTCTGTGTGTGTATGTAGGTGCATACCATAAATATCACGAAATGCAGTCACACAGAATACAATGTAATAAACTCGAATTATTTACTCAAGAGAAAGAGCAAAAAATAATATGAGCGAGATAAATCAACCGATCGCTTGACATTATGGAAAAAAGCACATGGACATCCTCGCAAAACGTTTTTTTGCATATCACATTGCTGAAGGTCTATAAACCCCAAATAAGCATCAATGCCTGAAGCATTTCAGGTATGAGGAAACTTTTAATTCGTGAAATAGAAAATTTTTTAGCGAGAAACTCAATATGACATTATAAATGATAATGCATAGGATGTCAAAGTGACGAGTCTAAAACACGTCGGTGTAACACGAATAGACATGTAGCTTCATGTAGCAACAACAATTTTTTTTGTTTTGTTGCTTCAAATACATCTAACATATAGGAGAGAAGTGAAATAAATAAAAGTAAAAAACAATTTTTTTCATTATCTATAATTGTATTGAACAAGCTGCTCACTCTCCTATCCATAATATTCTCTATAACACAACTATCGTATCGTAAATAAGGCATTCAAATAACTCCGTTCAGCGTCTCCGTTGTTTTTTTTCTTTATTGTTGTTTATTGAGCGCAACAGTCCAATTTGAGAAGTCGAAGAATTAAGACGTAACCCGTGGGTCGGTAATAAAGAAGTATTAAGTGAGGTGTTGAAGATTAATTATTTTTCCAAAAAAAAAGGAATTTCGTGGTTTTTAAAGAAGAATTTTAAAAATTCCAAAAAGCAAAAAATATTAAAATTAAAAAAATATCTCGTGAGTTCCAAAAAAGTTGATCAACCTGGAAAAAGTGGTCCAAAAAAATAAAAGCTTTCCAGAATTGTGTCTAGACGTGAGAAAAAGTTACAACTTATTGAATAACGTGAAATTTTTTTTATTATTATTGATCTTTGGGAGAAAAAAACAAAACATCCGAAAATAAAGTTGAAGTGAAAGAAAAAGTTATCTTTATTAATACCGAGACATAATAGATTAGAAAATATTATTTTGTTGTGAGTAAACGATGATAAATAAAGAAAGATGAGCGAAATAGCATGACTGCTACTGATACTACAAGCTGTGACAACCAAAAAATGATGAACCAAAAATATTTTCTATAAAAAGAAAAAGTTTGTCGTTTGCATGGATATACCGTCATGATTTGGTTTTTATAAACACCACTGCAAGCCGTTGTTGAATCGGAGAAGGCAGAAAAAAAATGAATGAAAAGAATGATAAATTGGCGGTGAATTAAAAACGAATCAATCAACTGAATTGAAGAGAAAAAAAAGGATCTGAACGCAATTTTTCCGCTTCGTCTCATTCCACTTGTGAAAGTGAAATTGATTTATATGCATTCACCTTTCAAACAATATTATTCTTCACATCTTTTACAGTTTCCACGACATAATCGTGATTGAATATAAATTGGAGAATAAATTTCGGTGTGATGTGCAAATTAAATTAGATTTTTCGTACAAATTATGCTCATTAAATCATATTTATTTAAGATGTGCTAAAAATGTGCAGCTGAGAGACTTTTATACCCAAAATAATTTTTATCAAAATCTCGTGACAGCTATGTGTGGTCAAAAACACTTCAATGATATAGGAAATTAAAAAGTTTTTTATTTTTTGCTTTGCTCTGAGGTTTTAGTCATATGACAAGTTCAATGAGACTTTACGACACTTGGTGGTCTTAATTTGTCGGTCATATGACTAGAAATTGTCTTTTTATGGAGAAATAGGAAACTTTTAATCGATCTTTTAAATTAGACAATTTTCTTTTTAAATTGACTCAAATTAAATATCCACAATCACCACAAAAAATTCCCTCGAAGGAGAAATTCCATTAAAAATTTGCATAATAAAAAATTCTTCTCTCAGTTGCTCTTTCACGTTCTCATATTAGCATCGCTTGAACTTACAATTCACCATCAATGAGCATAAAGTAATAAATATTTTTTTCTCTCTTCTTTTATTGCATACTTCTTGCTGTGTATGCTAATGCTTAAAAGAATTTCACGAAAGCCAAAAAAGATTCATTTTTCTTCTTTAAAATAAGACCAAAAAAAAAATACGTGCCATAAAAAAAGAGTATCAGTAGCAGTTGCTGTGTCCAGAAATTTCTAGTTACAAACAAATTTCTTTCCGAATAAAATGCAACATTTCGAGAAAAGAGCGTAGCAACAACAACAACTAGTTACAATTTTTATATTTCTTCCTCTCACTTATGTTGTTTTTAGTTAACACGAAATCAAGCGTATGGTCTACAATCAATATTATGAATAGAGCTGAATATTGTTTTCAAAAATGAAACTTTCACATTTATTCGAATACAGTTTTTTTTTTGTTGTCATAAGTGTAGCTTTAGCAGGGGCGTAGCCAGGAGGGTCAGGACCCCTACGAAAAAATTTGAACCGCAGCGAGAGTACGGCTCAAAATTATTTGGGGGGGGGGGGGTGGTCCAGACCCTCCTGGCTACGTCCTTGAGCTTTAGTATGACTAAACAGAAAAAAATCTTTCTGATCAGCTAATTGAAAAAAAAATTATTTCATTGTTAATTGTGAAATTTAATTTTAGCGAGATTTCAAATTTGATTATGATGTATTATATGAGCACTATGAACTGTTACTAATCTCATAATTTACATCATTTAACTTAATTTAGCCTTTTTCGTTTTGACTTTTGCGATCACGTGTGGATTAGCGATTTTTTTCCTCACATGTGAAACAAAGTTGTCTGAAATTTTAAAAAGTTTTGAGAGAAATTTATATGAAAATAGTGAAATTGGAATTAAGGTTTAGCTTTTTAGGGTGTTTCTTAGAGTACATGTCCAAAATCCGGGCATAAACAAGTTTTCAACAAAAAAACCTTAAAACTTAACTAGGACTGGGCTTCTCGGTCTACTGTACCCCCACCACTGGGGTATACACCTGGTATAGAGCTTGGGTAGGAATAGACCGAGAAACTCAACCCAACCATCAAAAAATGCGCTACAACATCCAAACCAAACCTCCCAATAAGCTCAACATTAGTGCTACTTTATTTTCGCAAATCATATGAAATGAAAGAGTGTAAAAAGTGGTTCACTAAACAATCAGTGCACAGCAAGTGAAATTTAATTTCATGAATGAATAAATTGCTGCTGCAACAATCGCCTAATATCTATTATTAATAATAAATTTATATTCAAGATGATATTTCAGCTCTCGCCACTCAACGATACATTAAAAAGTGAAATATAAAAGTTCATTAAACACACAGGCATGTCTAATGACTCAGTGAGAAAAAAATAAAGATGAAGAAGAAATAGGAAAATAAATAAAACTCGATATTTTAATGCATTGTGTTATTTACTGTCTTAGTGACTTAGTGAATGGGTTTCTGTGATTTTTTTTTCTGCTGCGAAAAAAAACATAACGTAATATTCTTAAAAAAATTGACTACAATAAGATTATTGCATAAGATCATTTCTGAAACATTGCGCGTGCTATAAAATATTTATTAACGTATATACTTGTATCGGAAATAGCGGTATTGTTACCTTTTTTGTACAACAAATTGTTATACATTAAAATAAATTTGTATTGAATGAAAAAACAAAAAAATTCCTAGTCGTATTTCATAATCTGATTTTTGGCGGTGCTCACTTAATTTGGCTGTTTATTTAATCCATTATGAGGCAGAATTAGGTCATATACATTTTTTTATGGCGAAAATTCACATACTTTTTGCTTGTGATCTTAAAATTGAGCACGAGTATTGAGTAATTTTTTTTCTTATAATGAACTTGTATTATTGAATTAAAAATATGTCGTGACAAATTGTCATTAAGGAATTATAATAATTATCAGGAGAAATTACGATTGCGTTTTTTTGGCTGACCCAGAAAGGCCAGATGTGTGGGATTTATAAATAAATAAAGCTTAGACTTCAGCATTTCATATTTGATTGATTTTCTTAGAAATTTCATCCAGCACATTCATAATAATCAAAAGTTAGTATGCCAAAATATTATTATATATAAGCCTTAATAATTTTCACATTAATCCATGTTCTAGAAACAAAATACTTTATATCAAATTTCACAACTGCAAGAACCTGAATATTTTAGCCTTTTGTTGTTTACTCATCACGGGTTTGGCATTAAAAAAATGATATTATCGTCATTAAGTTTGCATATTTAGTTATTATTAGAATTTTTGTAAAAACCAGTAATTAAAGATGAATCCCGTTGTGCTTCTAAAATAAATATTCCTTAATTCAAGCTAATATCTTATAAATTGGGGTTTGGTGACTGTGGATTTTGCTTCATTTCCTATTTATTTTGCTGTAGATCGATTGTGGCGTCTTTTAGTTATCACATTTAGCTGACTCTAGAGCTCAAATTTTGTGTGGAAATTCAACTCAAATTTGATAGACGTAGCCAGCTTTAGAGCCATCCAAAGGTCAAAGTCAATTCGAATTTTCTATGAAATCGTGTCTACTTCGACCTCTGGCTGACTCTAAAGCTAGTTACGATTCTCTATTTCGAATACCAAGCGCACTGAGCTTGTCTCTGTATCATCAGATACTTTCCATGAGTTCTTTGAACGCTCTCGTGATCTCTTGCCGTCTATAAATTCAGCAGGGGGAAAACTACTTGATGGAAAATTTCAGAGGTGTTTAGGAATCAAATTTTTGGTGCTAACATGTGCAGAACCTTAATATAAGAACTACTGACCCATTTTCCGCCAGAAAATATGTGTAAATTTCGAGTTATAGCTCAAGAAGTGCGGAAAATTATTTTTTTCATCAAATAGTTTTCCTCCTGAATTTATTAACCTAAGATTTAGTTGAAAATGCAATCTTAAACTCAAAATCTAAAAATTCCTTTAGTTATAATCAAATTCAATTTCTGTCTTCATATTCTTATTTTTAAACAAATCTTCAACGGTTCCTTAAGATTCAAGCTTTCTTATTTCAACTTAGGACCAACTTTTTTTTACTCATCTAAAAAACTTTTTTTAACAACAAAAAAATTAGTGATAAGCAATAAAAAGTACAGATTCATGAAGCTTAAAAAAATCTACAAAACTTTTTAATCTCAAAAGTTTCACATTATCAATAATCCAAAGTGATCAATAAATCACTTCATTTCTAAAAGAGCGAATGAGAGAGAATAAAAAATAATCCAAAGATTTTTTTAAGGTATTAGTAACTTATCTGCATTCCATTTATACTATGCACGCTTGAAACGCTAATAATGTATGTATAATAAAAATTTAGCACTACATAGCAAACATGTTAGAGATGCGAGGAGAAACGAGTAAAAGAAGAATTGGATAATAAACATAAAATGTCGATTTGAATCTCGTTGTTCGTGACTTTGACCCTTTTTTAAGAGAATATAAAAATAGAAATGGCAAAAAATTGTGTTTCACATTTGTAAATGAGGAAAGCTCTCACTTCCTGTCGATAAACTTTTTTGTAAAAAAGGGATATTTACGAATGATGGCAATAAGCATTGTCTTTTAAATGGACAGGCAGAGGACAACAATGTGACAATTATTGCTGATAATATTCATTGATTATTCAAAACATTTAGTAAGTTTATAAGTTCTATATTCAGTTTAACAATACAATATTGTATAATCATATCTCTATATTTAGAATTTCAAACTCTAACGGCAGGCATGTTGCATATATTTTTATACTTTTTGCATTCCATTAAGATTTAACCTAAATACGACGAGATATGATAATTTTCATTTCTTTCGTAGAAAATATACAAGAGCTCGTGTTCTACACTGTCAAGGGTCTGTTGACCTTCCTGTTATACAATTCCTTTCAAAAACGTCTCAAAAATTATTATTTTCATCTCAATGATTTTTTGAGGAGTAGAACTTTAATAATCTGCATTTAAAATTACGAGTGGAAAAATAAATGTGTATGATTTTATCAGAAAAATATTGAATAATAAGTGGACAGTTGAAATTGATTTTCCAGTAATTGCTTTGTCGATGAGTAATTTTTCAATTATTCAGTTTTAAAATTCAATCAATTTAAATTATTTCAAAATTATATTCTGAGTGATATATCTCAAACTGTTAAATGAAGGGCCTAGCTTTTTAAACTTGAGGAAATATAATTTATTTAAAGATAAAAAATTGAAAAATATTTTGGTAAGGGGGAGAATTTGTCCTCCGAATTCTCCTAGTTACGCGCCTATTAAGAGCTTAAAATTGAAAAAATCTTTAGAAATCTGTTGAAAATTCAAACTTTTTAAATTAAATTCAAATTTTATAAATATTTCGAGATACAATTTTCAAGAGCTTTGTGTCGTGGCACATATCATGAGAGCACATTGAAGATAGACTGGCCATCAGGTTGCTATTTTAGAGGACATTCCTCTATTTCTGAAATTTGTCTTCTGTCCTCTCAAATTTCCGATTATTTTAAAATTGTCCTCTATTCTGGCAAAAATACCTCTATTTCAAAGAGCTCTTAGCTCTACACGAGATAGGTTGTACCTAAATTATCTAGTCACCTTAAGTATTTAAATTCAGCAAAAAACAATGCTTCCAAAAAATCTAAGCAGAAACTTCAAAATTAAACCTTTTTCCAATAGAAAACAATTTCACAATTCTCAAAACTCCCAGACATACAAAATTTTCTTCCACACCTTAATCGAAATTTCGAGAAGAGCTTAGGCCTTTTTTTATAAAAATCTCTCATTTCATCAATCAATTGAGCTTGACACCATTGAAAAATTGAAAAACACTTGAATCTTAACTTTAGAAATGATTGTTTAGAAGTGTGCACAGAAATGAAAACAATATTTTTTAATTCAGATAGTGTTATCATGTGGATGAATAGTCGCAGGTGATAATTCGGATGATTAAAGATTAAATCATTGATTAATTGACTTTATGACACATTTTAAAGCAATTAATAGCCTTCTTGACTTCCTTTTTGATATCAACCTTTGAAAACTCATTCAATTATCAGCAGACTAAAACATTTACACAGACTGCTTACTTTCAAAACCGTTTACGTAGCTTTGTTTACTCACTTTTACCTTTTTTCGGAAACCTTTTTTTAATAATACATCAATCCAAGTGTTATAGATTACTTAGCGCTTATCGTACGTCAAAAAATCTACCTTACAAATTTTTTTTTGTTTTACTTTTTTTTCGAAAGGCGCATAAAATTACAGCATTATTTATGCATTTATTCCTCACTTTTTTCGTTCCATGCAAATCTTAAAAAATCTCTCATGTGCGCGCATATTGATTCTCTCACCTTGCATATAAAATTAAATTGAATCAGATGTCCGTAAATAAATGAGCAATTAAAGTATCATTAAATATTAATAATTCACATGTACAGTCAACATTGACGAATATTAGCCATAAATTTTGTTGCATGTTCATTAATGCAGTCGTCAAGCAACGATGATTAGAGAGAGCAGAAATACCATTTGTCCCTTTTTGTTATTCGAGAATTGCCTTGATGCTAATTTCTATAAATTTTCACTTGATAATAAAAAGTTGACCCCGAAAAAAAGGCAGTAAAAAATTCTAAAAGAACATTTTGAATCGCAAATTTTCCTTTTTGTGAATTCTAATAAAAAGCAGACTGTTTTCGGGCATGAAGAGCTTTCAGCATACGAAATAACATTTGCCATAGAAATAATTTGAAATTCCATTTCGTGATAACAATATGACATTACGAATCGAATACAGATTAGGATGAAAGGGAAAAGAGAATTGAGGATTGAAAATTGCCAGTAAATAATAGAGGGCTTAGGAGGAAAGCTTGTAGCTTTGTTGGTGACATTTTCATTACAAACAAGTTTTTCGAATTTCTCAAAATTTTATTACACGCTTTTATTTTTTCGTAGAATTTTAAGTTGCTAGAGCTATCTGAGGGTCCATTTAAGTGCATGATATAAGTGTCCTTACCCTGGACCTACCTGTTACTCGCTATGAAAAATCCATTTAAAATTAACATTAAATCAATTAATTTTTAATAAGCAAAAAAAATTAATTTAAATAATAAAATAAAATACATTAAGAGTGCGAGGATATTGTCACATTACAAAACGCAATCAGTTCCGCTTTATATCCAACAAATAATAATGATCTCATTGCGTATGCAAGATTAAAAAAATCTTATTAAGATAAAGTCAGCGAATGTATATCACTAAGCAGTTCACACAATTTTACATGCAAACGTCACTTCTCTTCCTTCATCCATTTATTATCTCACAGTGTAAAGGAGTATTTACCTTCGGAATGTCAAAATGCAAGTTCAAGTTGAGTGGAAGTAAATAAAATCACTGAAAATTGCACTTAAAAGGAGAACATACAGTAAACTTGTACGGGCTGTGTCATGTAAACATCTCGCAGTTGTTGACTTCCTCTTTTTGAAGTTTCGCAAAAAAAAAGTCGTTCAAGAGAAGAATTCGTGAACTGCGCGACATGAAAGCATTTTTATATAGATAGATACACCTCACAATCAACTTAGCTATCAATTTTCCAAATTATATGGGAACACATTAAGTGTGTATCGACAATGTAATTACCGTCAAGTGTCGATATGTACGTAGACACGTTAAAATGTTTTTTTTTATCTAAAAATATCCACATATATTTTTGTGCTATATTTTTATCTCACCACTTTTTAAGTGCATCTAATTATGTAATTAAAATTCTATGGTTATAGAATGCCGTCGAGAATGTCATGCTTATTAATTATATTGAGTATGTTGATTCTTGCTATCAATAGCACTGCAATAATGTTCATTACACGTGGGAGGTAATTTTTGTTGCGTATTTTATGATTTTGGGGACTTTTTGGCTATTTTTAAGTAATAACTGGTGTCTTTGATCATCGGCGTATCCAAAATTTCAAAAATTTTTAATAGTTTAATTAACTTTCTCAAAACCCCTAGCAAATTAAAGAATTTTCCGGTGAAAGAGGTGACAAATCCTCTAATCCCCTCCCCCTGGCTACGCGCCTGTCTATGGGCATGTTTCTTAAATTGGAATCTCCAAAAATCACAAATTTCAGCCCTTATAATTAAAATTCCTCAAGCAATTCTTGAACTTGACCAAAAAATACCCTCCAGCATTTAATAAATAAATAGCCTACGTCCACAATTACAGTGGACATGTAAAACATCACATGTATAACATGCAGCAATAATAAAATCATTAATTTTATGCTAATATTTTTAAACACAAAGTGAGTGAGAGAGAAATGAAATTTTTATAATTGAGAACAAAACGACTTTATTGCGAATAATTTAATTCATTCAATCAAATGAATGAGTGCGTATGTAAATTAATTATAGTGTGCAGTATGGCAGGTTCATACAGGAAAAATAATCATTTTCTGCTTACGCACTAATGGTTGATATTTTCTGGAAATTAAGGAATAATTTATAGCACATAAATTATTATAATAATTATCAATCACATAAAATTGATGAATTTGTTACAATCACACTTAAGTCTTATGTAATAAGCTTCCTGGAACTGGAATAATTATAATCGAATAAAAAGCAAAACTTTCAATGTCTTTAAGTAAATCAATCATTTTTTTCTGTCTGCCGTTTGGTGTGAATGAATTTTATGGCAGCGTTACTAAAGTTTCTTTTCATGATCATGCGGACATGTGCAAATAATAATATATTTTGAATATTAACGACTTTTGCATCATAATTTTGTGACTTTAAGATGAAAAATTATCCTATTTGTGACATTCCAATGATTTTTATTTACTAATCGCGCTACTGTCTCGTGTAATTTCATGCTGATCATAAAAACGTTAATTCCCTTTTAAATATTTTTTTTTCTCTCAATCAATCGATTTGTAATTAATTTCATTCACCTTGTTTTTTATGGAAGTTGAGCGTTTTGTTGACCTTTTTGAGACTTTAGAGCGCAGTTTTAAAATTGCTTGAATTTTTGAGAGATTTTATTAAATTTGCTTTTCTTCATGCTAAACTCTAGTTTAATTTTAATACTAAGGTGTCTTCAGCTGGTCTCAACAAGTCGCTGATACCCTTTTACTTTAATACTAATATGTCGTTCACAAGTTACGTCACGCTTTAGGGGGAGAGGGGGGGGGGGGGTTGAAGAAATTGTAACAGTCCAAATATAAAATTTTTTGTTCTTTGGAAAATTTGTGAAGAAAGTTGTATTTTTGTGTGACGTAATTTGTAACCGACCCATAAGAATATAATTCTCCAGAAACAATAAAATTCATCACAAGCTCAAAAGCACTCTATTTTCTTCAGAAACTCCTTTCATTTCCATCGTATAAAACTGCACTAAAAGTGAATTTAAATTCATAATCTCCGTAAAGTACAAAAGTTATGTTTAATAAAAATTTTACCTTCAGATATTAATTTTTATTCCATTTTGCAAGAATGGTCAGCTAGCATTAAACGATACAAACCTTTACAAGTGAATTAGAGACACATAACAACACCGAAGAGAAACAAGTTTTGTTAATAATAAAAAATATATAGACTAAATTTAAAATCTGAACTAGTTTGAAAACATGAATTTACTTCTATGACAAGCCATTGCTTAATTTATTTCGTTTTTGGGTCTTATAAGAATGAGTTTATGTTAATACTTGGAATTGTGTTGCATAAAAAAGGTTATTTGGTACCAAAAAAAGTAATTTTATGAACGAATAAATGTGAAAATTGATTGATGTATACGTTTTTAAGGGATACAAGTGACCATGAAATTAGGACAATAATATATAAGTGAGAAAATTTGTTTTGGGGCATTTTTTGCCCATACTTAAATTTATAAAAACCTCAAAATTCTGGAAATAATTAATTAATGATCTATTATGACATATTTATTCTTGAATTTACACTTGACAATAAACAAATACTTTTGTCACAAGAAAAAAATATTTCTCTAAAGGGCTGTTCACTTATTACGTAACGTTTTGAAGGGGGGGGGGGACTGAGAAAATTTGTTACGTTCTAAATTAATGAATTATTTTTTGAAATTTTTGATAAAATATAGTCAAAACATGATTGCATAATAATAAACTCGTAATTTTTTTTGGCTAAAATACATTAAAAAACTTATTTTCTTTCAAATTTTGAAGGCATGAAAGCATGAGGGGTTTAAAAAAATTTTGTTCGAATTTTTAACATTTTGTATTGTTTTCTCAATAATAGTTTGATGTGTTACGTAATAAAGGGGGAGGGGTTGAAGATTTGTGACAGTTTAGAAAGGGGGAGGGGGTCTAAAAAGTAGATTTTTTGTGTTACGTAATAAGTGAATGGCCCCGTCAATTTGAACTCCATTTCACACAAATTCCATAAGGGGTCATTCACTTATGACGTCCATCAAAAAATGGGATTTTTAGACCCCCCTTCCCCTTGTCACAAAAATTCTTTAATCTAAAGTGTCACAAAATCTCAGACCCCCCTCCCCCTAAATCATGGACGTCATAAGTGAATGACCCCTAAGTCAATGCTATTGAAATTCTGATGCAAAATTAAAAAGCTCTTCAAAGATAAAAATCATTTCTCAAAACAGCCATAAGCAATTCAAAAATAAGAAGATGAACAAAATATATTCATAAACTACCCAAAGCTCTTTTGCAAAGTCGTTACGTTCAATCTCGTCCATCCAATATTCATCGTCTTGTAAAATTCTGATGTGATATTTTCCAATATAGCTTTAAAAAATAATGAAACAAAACAAGATATTTTCTTGAAGCCCTTCTCTTGATGATAAAGAGACATGTCGATCGACAATGAGACAAGAAACTTAGTGACATGAGTCACGTACATAACTTTATTCTCATAGATATTTTTTTTAACCGTAGTGATGAGCGTGATGTTATTGCTTTAACAGCATTTCCTATCGTTTATATGCCAATGCCAAGGCAAAATCATATAAAATAAAATTAATGTTATTGTTGTTGTTGCTATTGACTACGAGTAATGTTTCAAATAATAGAAAAATCTCACATTCTTTGCTACTAGAACTTTTCTCTTTCGCTGACATTAACTGGAAGACAAAATACGCGCGCGAGTAAAATTTAAAAAAAGAAAAAATTCTCGTGCTTTTTATCTTTTGTTCTTCTTTGCTGGATGGGAATTGAATGCGTATTTATGTTTTTACAGTTTGTGAATAAAAAAACAACAAAATAAATAATTCGATCACATACGGGGTGGAGATACTCAAGTGTGGAATAAACATTTATAATAAAAATTGGAATACGAGAGCAGAATAAAAATGGAAACGACAGTGTCAAATATATTACAAGCACCGACAAGAACACGATCTCGGAAGGAATTAAGTAGTCTTGGTTCAAATCCTACGTTGATGGCACTTGACGAAGAAGACGGTAATCATTCACCACCAAGAATGCTCGATGTAAATAAGGATGATAATGCATCAGCAGTAAGAAAATATTCCGATTCAAATCTGCCGTCGCCTACATATTCAGATATGCCAGCACCAGAAAAGAAAGCAAAGTCATCAAGACGCAGCTCATTGGGAATTGGATTGCTGATGGGAAATAATAAAAATGATACAAATAAGAATGGCAGTGGTAAAAGACGCAGCTCATTTGCTGCAATACTCGGTCGACGTAATAGTAAGGTGTGTGTTCATGTACATTAATCATAATCAGTTCTTTCCGTCCTTTTATGTCATCTCGTCATTTTTATGATTATCATGTAATAATAGTAATTTATTTATCGACAGTCAAAAGAAGCATCGTCATCGCCAATCGAAACGAAAGAAAAATATCAAAAGACATCAGAATCAGATACAGAGAATGATCCACCTATGTCGCCAGCAAATATAACAATCACAATTACACGAGATGATTCTGACGAGACATTGACAACAGAAAAGAAACGTCGTAGGAGTTCATGGGTTACAAAAATGGAACGTCGACGACGAAAGGGACTTCCATCAATGAGTACAGAAATTGATTATACAAGTAATGGAATTTCAAATGGACATTACGACGCCTACATTCGACAAAAGCGTCATTCATGGTGGAATATTTTTGTTCCGGAGAATTTGAAGAATAGGTAATGAATCGGATTTTGAATTTATTGTGACAGTAAATTAATCATTTTGTGGTTGTGGGCATCAGGTTAAGGATTGTGTTGGGGATTTTGTGACTAAAACGCATATTTTGTGTCAAATTGCTATACTGAGGTAGATTGGAGGTTGACGGTCTTCTAAACTTTATGGATATAGCCACTGCATCAAAAAAGAATATCCGTTCACTGAAATCTGTCTCCAAATGAAGGTCAATGATGCATTTAATTAACCATCACCATACTTTCATTTCCTACTTATAAATTCGACATTGAATATAATCCATAACTCATGGCCTTTGCTACTAAATACTTGCGACCTCTCCTAATTACCACAAAAAAATACTCCAAAATAGAAGTGAATGTCCTCAAAGTGTCGTTCCACCAATATCAATTTTTCATCTGAATTTTTTGTTTGTTTAAAATTGAATTAATTGCTCATGAATCATCATATCCATCAATCAAGACTTTTATACCTTTGACAATGAATAAGGGAGAAAATAGCAAATGACTAATCTTTATCCTATCAAGTACGTCCAATTCTTTTTCACTTAAATCTTATCATATTGTATAATTTTAATTAGTTCCAATATCTAGAAAATGTGAAAGCTTTTCCTCGCATCTCAACAATTTTGTTTGTCCTTGCTTATAAGTGCTTCTATTGAGTGTTATTTATTACAATAAAAATAAGAGCTTCTGTCTTTTGTTTATTCATACAATTTTTTCCCCTCTAAATCTCTTATTATCGTCATTATAAGAGCATTTGAGTTGAGTACAGAGTGCCCTTGAATATTGAATGTATTACTCTTTATATGAAATTATAATAATAAGTATTGTGTGATTGATGGATATATGCGTGACATAAAAATGAATGATAGAATTTCAGATGAGTGGGTGATATTATCCAATTCAAATGTTTACAGGATTTATCTCGTGTGCTAGAAGCTTTACATTGTGAATGCATATGTGGCGTACGTGCGTTGGTATTTAAAACTTATTATCATCTTCTTTCTCTCCTCTCTGTTCCGCTCATATTGTATTTTTTGTTATCATTCGTTGTGTATTCTCAGTGCAGCTGACTAAATTTTTGTTTACAATTTATTATATTGTACAGTAAGTCACATTGTTGTGACGCAATTTTCGTGGGTTTTTTTTTGACAAAATGATTTTATTTGAATTTTTTTGGAAGTTCTTAGAGTTCATTGAATCTATCGCGTGCCTGACTATCAGCCCAACTCTTTTTCCCAAAATATTACATCTTAATATTACTGCGATAACTAAAAACACTCAGAGCCTCAGTTTAGAGTCAAAAATGCAATTTTTCATTGCATCAGATTCAATCCTTATTCCCAGAGTTATTTCCCATTCATTAAATTCAACCCATAAAAATTTGTCTTCTGAAAAAATATGCCAAAAGTTCATTATTTTCCATTTCATTGTGGAATGCTTTGCACAGTCGTCGTTGTTGCTTGTTATCTCAAACACAGATTTGACTTATTCACTGAACTTCAAATGAGCTCTGGATGGTGTGTGGCTGTTTTGTGATAAAAACTATACGTTTCAGAAAAGAGTTCATAAATATATACAAGCTTAATAGCTCGTATCATGGGAGAACTTTCCAAAGAAGCAGCCATAAATTATGAATAGCCTGATGTGAGCTAAGGTGAAGGTGAAATTCACAGCCGTTTGACATTGAAACTTTTTTTTGTTTTTTTACTAAAATTTTTTTAATTTTGGTGAAACATAAACAAAACTGCGTGTGCTACTTATATGATCTACCTTAAACCTCTGTCTTCCTCATGCTCGTACTCACTCTTACACATGTGATGTTTTTATTTGTTTACAAACCTTATCTGAAAGCTCGAAACATTTTTATTTACTCATTGATTAACGAAATTTTCTCGAATCAGAATTCTCGTGTATTGCATTAAATACAGCATTGGAATGATTTACAATCAAACTCATGTCATCTTACAAACGAAATTGCCTCTTTTTTATTGAAGGAACACTAGAAAAAAACGTATTTTTGTAGTTACTAAGCTCGAATTTTATGGAGTGTGTAAAACGTGAGCGTTTTCTGGTTTTTTGATGAGATCTAAATCTTGAATTTGGACATTTAGGGAGGAACTTACGAGAAAATTTGCAATTTTTCTTATTTTTTAAAACCTTTTTAATTTCAAATTAATTGAAAACCAAAAAAAAAATTAATTTCAACAAATGTAGCCACAACAAATCCCAAACAAAGACTGTATTAAGTGATTTTTCACAGCAACCTCCGATCGTAAAAGCATTACTGATTAGATTTTACACCTTTTTATTCAGTCGAATATTTTTTTTGTTGTGAACTTCAATAACAATGTGACAACACCTCACAGTCAGTCTCAATTGCGGAATACTTTTCTTTTTTCCTCGGTCTCAAAAAACGAGCGCTTCGAGAAAAATAAAAAAAAAATTTCTTGTTATCAGTTGTACAGAAATATTTTATAGTTCAGTATTTTAGCAGCTTCGGAAAAGCGCGGAGTAAATAAAACCATAAAGTATAGAAGACACAAGTAGATATAATCTCATTGATTTATTGTATTATATAAAAAAAATCCCCCAAAATTTAATCACAGCGCATTTTGCAACTTCGAACAGAAGATGATTTACTGTCGGGTGAATCAATGTGATTAAAAAGTGAGCGACAATAATACAGGCTGATTTATATTTTTGTTGATGACGGATAGTGCGAATTTAACAATATTATTTTCTTCCTTTCTCGGTGTCACGAGTCACCCGTGTTTTGAGTCAATTATATGGCGATTAACTTCACACGCGGCAATGAATGAAACAAATAGGAATCAAGGGGTGATGACAAATAAATGTGTCTAAATATAAAGTTAATTAAAAGTAAATGAGTCTAAAAATACTCAAATGTGCGGTTAATGAACGCAAATTTTTTGTGTTAAATAAAATATCGTGAGAATTTATTTGATTTGATTAGCATGCCATCGGAATAATTTAAATTGAAATTGGCTGGGGACAATATTATTTCGCATTTAGGTTTTAAGTGATTTTTTGAAGCTCAAATAAGATTTTATTAATATTTTTAATGCTACAATAAGGTTGAGACTGAAATTTAACTACAGAATGTCTGTTCTTATGAGTTGAAGGCTATATATCCAAAAACAGTGACTGGTAACCCTCTGAAATAGCCTACCGCATGCAATTCATGCTCCTTTTACCATGAAACTTGAAGCCTGCACCAAAACCCCCCAAAATCATAGCCTCAAACTCAAATCCCACCTTCAATTTATTTTTTTTGCAAATTCATGCTTCACTCGTGGCGCTACATTGCAAATTATTTTTTCATTTAGCAAGTCTATTCTTCCGAGGTCACCATCCCCTGAAACGTTCGTTTATTCAACAAATTATCCCACTAAACAAAGTTAAAATATGGATAGAGAGAGAAAAAAAATCTTATTGATATTTCACAACATACTGATAATTGAATATTGATTGACAGCTTTAAACTATACCAAATGCGAGTCAGTGTGAAAAAACAAAGATGCTGTAGAATTAAAATATTCGCAACAGAATCAATTTGTGGAAAAATTTCCAAGTCTAATTTTATTTTGCAATTACGTATTCCGACATGTGTACATATCATAGCAGACCTTCTTAATTGAGTGATAACAAAAAAATATATATTTTTACAATTCATAGTACGATAATTAAGCCTCTAATGTGGCTGTGACGATTTGAACGTAAATTGGGTATAGAATATCTCATTCACGTGACATTTGTTGATCGACTCCACAATTTATTATATTTTTAGGATGAAACTTTGTACCAGCACATGATTGTCTGTATTTACTAATGTCATATGTAAATGTTTTCATAAAGATTAGTAATATGAGAGAGAAATGAGATCACTAAACGAAGATATATGAGAGTCTGAGGAAAGTTTTTTGAGAGAAACGAAAGAATTTTGATGGAATCAAGTCGTTGATTAAATTACGTGATAATTTGAAATGTTTTTTAGTTTTGTGGGAAAGCTAGTGGTTAAATGACCTTAAAAATAAGGAAGTTATTGTCAAAATTGACTCAAGCAGACAATCTAGTGCTAAATTCTTCAAGTTTTAATCCCTAAAATGTTAAATTTCTTCAACAGCCATGTGAAGCCAAAAAAGAAGCCTCATTTCATTAACTTTCAATTTGTTACAATTATGATATTAAGTATAAGTGATAACAATGATTAAAAGCTTACAGTTCACAAACAATAGTGCATTGTGTTTTGATTTATGGAACGTTTAACTTGGACTTTATATCGATAACGTGGAAGTGAAAAAAAAATTATATATTGTGTAAAAAATAATCTATAATCAATGCTGTTGCGCCATTCGTAACAACTATCATGCTATAATAAATCTAATGAAAAGAAGAAGAGAATTTCGATAAGATAAACTTGACATAAGTTGTGTTGAGTCATAATATACTTTCAAAATCAATATTTTGTTTGTGTCTATTGAGGAAGGAACAAAAGATTTATATTCTTTGCGTGTGAATTTTGTGCAAGGTAGAACTCAAACGAGGAAGAGAAAAAAATGCCATTGAAAAGTCAAGTGTCAAAATTTAAGGAATTTTATTGGTAAGAGAGTGAAAGCAAAAACATCTCCGGAAGCCAAATAAAAAAGTTTCACATCATCATTGAATGTTGAAAAAATAAAATTCATTTTTTATGTTCATTCATTCATTTATTCTTCTTAGTCATGATATAATAGAATTGAGGATGAATGCCTTATTTTTGGGCCCCATACAAATACAGCTCAACACTTTTTCTCGTATAGATTTATTCTTCATATTTTTAATTCCTTCTCGACTTTTCTGATTGAAATAAATTTTTCTCGCATGATTTTTTGCTATTTTTGATCCTTGTGGGAAATTTTGATTTTTCGAGGCTTGAAAATATCGATTAAGAGCTGCATTAACTCGTGGTGAAGTGATTTAGTGCTTTTGAAGTTAGCAACTGTAACGCTGACCCAAATATCATGGGTTCGAGACAAAGCAAGGGCCAGTTTCTAGGGCTACCTTTGATACCCACCCTACCTACCCCTCTCTCCATCTAGGGTACCCAATGGTAGGGTAGGTGGGGGTACCCAGATGTTCGAATCGCCCCCAGATGTTATTATAATGTCCAGTCCCCAATAATGTCCACTCACGAGCCAACTCACATCATTTTTTATTGATCAATGCAATTTTTCAAACTTTCATAAATTCTGATAAAATCTACTCATTGGTATTGCATGAGAAAGAGCGAATAAAAAGTCGATTCATTTTTTTAAACGATCGAAAATTCTTGTTCCAATATTCTTATAGTGTGAACGTGAATGTCCTCAGCCATCAATTTTATATGAGTTATTGATAGAAAGAGCACATTTTCAAGTAGAAATTTTTATAAACACGAGACGTACTTAAATCATTATTAAATTCACATAAATCTATTTCCAGCATTAAAAGTTCTATTTCACGTAAAACGAGTTCCGTTTAGAGAAGAGCTTTTAAAGTAGATGGAAGCCTCAAGCTTTTAATTCCATTGTTATGGTTATTGATTGCTTTTTTAATTTATTGATGGAATTTTATCATGAACTAGTTATTCATATTCATATTCATTGATATTCTAATAAAATTTTCTGAAATTCCTCATATCGACTTTTCCAACATCAATAAATTCTCTCGATTGCTTTCTAATAATTCCATTTTATTAATTTATAACCCGGAGCACGCAACAATTTATAATCCCTTAACCATTCACATTAAAGGGAGTTGTTAGAAAAAATTCTAACCCCATAAAAGCTTGTTCAACTAGTACGCAAAGCAGAATCATAAATATTATTGATTTTTGCTTAATAACATACTTTCTAGCACTCTGCATAATACTAAATAGTATTTTTCATATTGATACGTAACTGAAACTGTTATTTTAAATAAAGTAGAGTAAAAATCCATTTGTATGTAAAGGTATGACTCTCGGGGTGGATATTTTATCCGAAAAACTCAAAGGTGAAGGTAAAATCTTGTGTATTTATGTAGATTATAGTAAAAAGAATGTGTCAGCTCCTTGAACTTGAGTTCTTAAGCCGATTAGCATGTAATAATATACCTGATGGCTAAAAGCTCGACATCAGACCTCAAAGTTGAGGATTTTGCATGAAAAAGTGTAGTTGAGCCGAATCGACTTCATAAAATTCTAACTTCGAAGTCTGCTTGAAACATTCTGCCCCATTCCACCTATTAGACGTGAAAAAAGGTCAAAAAGAAATTCTTTCATGTTGTTCCATTGACATTTTACTGTCTACATGTCTGATTTAAGTCGACGACTGTAAATAAACAAACAACGTTTGAAATAAAAAAATAAAAATCGATTGAAAATAATTTGTCTGTCACATATCAATGCATATACCTGCTTATTTGTTCAATGTCCACTTCCCTTCCTTATACATACATTCATTCATTCAGTCATCTATTATGTGAATCGATTATATTGTTTAATGCCTGAAGGTATTGCAAAAATTTATATCAGGTGTGCGTGTGTGAATTACGAAATATTTTTCACATGACCAAAGCTTACCATAAAAAAATGGAAAATTATTCATCATTGTCAGCTGTTAAAAATCATTATTGTTATAAACTTATCGTGTCTGTGGCTGTGATGATTTCTTTTTGTGTATGTTGATATTTAATTTGGTATTCATTTATGCTGTGTTGCTTATTAGATGTAGTTTGCTTGAATATTTTTACTTTATCAGATTGCTTTTTGTGACTCTCATTATTCCTACTCCCTAAATCCCTTCATGAACTTTCTTCATGTTTTATTTATTTACCGGTGTTAGCTTGAATCCGACCCGGTCTAAAAATAAGTAAAAGTTTTCCTTCATGTTCTGTTAATGCATTCATTTGTAAATATTTTAACATAGTTAATTGCATTCCTCAATTCCTTTGCGTGTTGTACCTTAAACCATGCCCGACATATGTCTCGGGTACAAAAAACAAATATTTTTCTTAGTTTTATTTATGTTTTTAATTATTTTTTCTCTTTTTCTTTTATTTCTATTTCTACGCATGTTTGCCTGTCTTTATTTATTAATTTTGATATAAATCGTAAATTTTATTGCTGGCACTGTAAATGTACATACGTATTTATACTTTGAAATTGTTGAAATGATGAAAAGGTCAAGACGATCGAGTCAGGATGCTGGACTCATCGCAGTATCGGACGATAAAATTGCGGTGCCACCGCCTTATAGAAGGTAAGATTTACATTTTATGTAGATTTTAATATTTTATTTATAGTAATGCGAAAAGTAGTCATTATTTTAACTTTTTACTGTAGATACTTAGTGTGTTTATAAAGTTGAATTTATTATAATTATTTGAATATTAAATGTATTGCTTACTAAATTGCACACTTACTTAAGACACAACTCGTTTTGAATCTTTATAAATTTAGTAGGCTATTCAAAAAATTAAGCTGACTAGTGACGAATAATTGATTTAATAATCAAAATCGTTTCAAAAAATATATGCTTAAATATGTGTAATCGAACCACAATTTCAATTCAATTTGTTAGGATTTGAACCTTTACCTGTTAGAGTTTAACTTTTACTCTCAATGTTTGCCAACTTATCTTATAACGTCTTTCTGTGAAAGCTGCAACATACTATATATAAATCAACAAGCATTAATTAGGATGATAATTGCGCAGCAAATACTCAAAAAAATATTCTACGCAAACAAAAAACAAGTTTTATTTAATGAAATTCAAAACTAATTCCCATTTATTAAGATAAGTAATAAAATGTATATTAAACTGGACGATCAGGTCAACTTTGAAGTATTTACGAATTTGTTGATCCACTTACGTCACTGGTAACTGATCTAACTCATCGAGAACAAGTTGTCTTATAAATCCGGTTACGATGTTTAAATATTTATTTGAAATTAATTTACATATTTATTCTACTTGCTGATTTTCAATAATTCAATATGCTTTCCTCAAATTCCTTTAAATGAAAAGTCATGCAATTTTCATGAGCTGAATTTCATTGCAATATGATGACGACTAAATGACATTCTCTTCCGTAATTCCTCAATCAATTTAATTTAATTCAATAAAATCTATATTTCGACTAATAATCAAATTGAATTATTTAACAAAATTGCTGAATGCGATATGAATTCAACACAAAACAATTCAAAATGTTTGATATCATTGCTTAAAATTTAAATTCTAATGAATAGCGAAAAATGCAGAAAAGGAGAATAAAAAACACAAAACAAAGGAGCGAAAAGTTTATGGACGAGAAGTGTGAGTGAGATTTATGTTTTGTGATGGCACCACATTGTGCTAGTTTAATATTTTCTAGCTTATCAGCTCACAAATAAGCATAAGTGAAAAATCCAGGAAATGAAAGAAAAAAAGTTGAATATATGAAAATTCTACAAAACAGAACGACAAACAAATAAATTTGCGTTTAATGTCATTTTTTATTCACGTCATGGTTTTTTTGACATATTTTTATGCTCATATGTGGTGTATTAAAGGATATTCCTTTGTAGAACAAATGAAAGAAAAATAAGCACGAAGCGATATGTTTATTGTTGCTTTGCAAATTCTTCTTCTTCTGATCAAACAAAACTTTTTGTCTATGCCAAGTCTATGCTTGATAGAGCAATATAAAAGTATTGCAAATAACAACTCAACCCTGAACCATGAAATGTCTGTAATTAAAGAATATGAACTCACGTCTCAAATTGGGTCGAATATAAGAAAGTTTGAGCTGAAGTGGCTCGGTGGCGTAGTGGTTTAGTTCTTCGGGACCTAATTACTGCCCACCGACATAGCGATCATGGGTTCGAGACTCGGCCGGGGAAATTTTTCTCTTGTCCTTTTTCGAATCATATGTACTGGAAATGAAGCTCACAGCCTTTCTTTGTAGGCTACAGGCAGAAATGTCATCAAAGGAGTGGTTCGGATCCCACTATAATCTGTAGGTCTAACTTGAGTGCAGTGGCTTGGCGACCCCTCACTCGTTAAAACAATCATAAGCCGCGAATCGCCCTAGCGCAGCTATGGATCTTCTAGATCTGAACAGCTAAAGGTTTTTTTTATAAGAAAGTTTAGTTGGAAATATGTGAAAGAATAAGTTTAGGGAGTCTAAAAATTGCTTTCGAGAAAAAAAAGCTTTTTTGTAATAATTTGATTAAATAATAATTTAAAATAGTAAAAAAAAACACTGGGGATACATACAACATTTCGATATTAACTTTGAATTTTCTTAGGATTCGAACCTCTCATATATAAACATTTATTAATATTTCTTAATTGTTCTCAACTGACTACAATTTGATTTGGATAAAACTGAATCTATTCAAAAAATCTCGAACCCCCTCAAAAATTCCAGATTAAATAAATTTCAGGATAAATTCATAAAAAATTAATTCAATAGACCAAAACAACGGTAGTTTTCCACAAAACTTTCCAACAATAAGCTAAAAACGTTGTTTGTGGTAACAAAAAAAGGAAGAAAAATAAAACTTTATTGCAATGCGGAATATCAAAAAGTTACGGTGTCTTTATTTCTTCTTTTTCCTTCACAATGCACATAATAAGTATTTTTGATGATGATGACGGTATTGATGACAGACAGTGATGATGTAGGTCGCTTTTATTTTGTTGTGATATTTCATTGAGATTGAGAGTAGGGATATGACAAGAATTTCAACACTATTGAAATGTCAGAAGCAAATAGGAACGAAAAACAAAAATTATGTTTGAAGGATGCCAAACTCACTGACATAAAATCGAAGAATGAAAGGAAAAAGAAAAACTTTTTTATGTGCGGAAAAGCTCACTCCATTAAGCTTTAAAACCATAATTTTCCTTATATATTCCACTCTTGTGTTTTTCATTTCATTTTTCGTTCAAATGAATAATGGAATAAATCGATAAAATAGAAAGAGAGAGACACAGCTGTGCTGTAAATTAAATGAAATTACTTATAAGGCAGGAACGTCGTAGCTTCATCATGGAAGATAAGATATAAATTAGTTTGAAATACGAACTAACGCAATCACATATTTTCCACATAAATGGATCAAATAGCGTTGTTGTTTGTAAATCCAAGAGATAAGGCTGCTGATTAAAGCTTATGGTAAATCAGGTAATTATGATAATTGAATGAGGCCTGGTGGAAATGTAAAACAAGGTTGATTATTATGTAAAATATTGTACTTTGTAGAAATTGCGACATTTTTTTTTGAAATAATAATTTTTTTTGAATAATTCAACTATCATTAAGCTACGTACAAAAATATTGAAAATTACGAGACGTTCTCTCAGCAAAAATATGCAAATTATGACAAACGTAATTAATCAAAAAGAATTAAGCAATCGAGTATACAAATAACAACGCAATTAAGAAATATTTTACGAAAATTGAAAGCTTTTAAGAAATTCAAAATTATTCATTAATTTTACATAGCATGATGACATTAATAGACACAGTGGATATAATTTTGTTTTCAATGCAAAGCTCTAATGAGTGATTTAATAATTTCTATTCTTTAATTGTATTTGTGCTATCCACCTCGTAATATACAGTGATTAATGACACACCATTGTCATTTATTACTGGACGTAGCTTGTCATTAAGCATTTTGCACGTTTTTATTTTCAGATGCACAATTTTTATTTTATTATTTACATGTCTAGCGTACTAATCTTCTTACGTATGACTACAAATTTGTTTGCCTTGAATTTGTTTTTTTAAAAAAACTTCTTTTTAGACTCAACGTGCAATGATTTCCATTAGACGCAGAATAAAATAATTTCTGATTCAAAGCCTTATCGATTTGTAAAGATCATGCTGTTTTTCAGTAACTTCCTATCACATGACTTCCTCGTAACATTTTTCAAACAATTCAGCTCTTTTTTTGTCTCCATTGACTTTTTCATTCACTCATGTCGATTAGAATGTCTTTGCTATTTAAATTCATGGTAGGAAGTCTAACCTAAAAATAACTCAAGTCACATTTATCTCTAAAGCACATGACACAGACAATTGTGGTGATAAATTTGTGGAATGTTTTGATGGGTCACATTTTTTTAAAAAATGAAATATGCGATTTTTTATCTGCTTTTGTTTCTTTCTGTGTTGGCAAGTAAGCTTGATATTTTTGGAGTGGCTTGTATGGAAATTCTTGATATTTTCTTTAATTCTGGGTTCAATGTCTTTAGTTTCTGGATGTTTTGCTAATAAAGCCCCAAATAAATAAAAGGGGGGTAGGTGTAGGTGTCATACCCCCATCTCTGGGCTAGTTTCTCGGTATACCCCCCTTACTAGCTTTCAGTTGAATAGAATTCTCTATTTTCTGATTCTAAATTACATTTTAGGACAAAATGCTCCAAAATTCATATATTTGAGCGTAAAAAATAAAGAATTTGTGCTAAAATTAATCCTAGAAATAATAATTGATCAATTAATAACAAAAAGCTTCTTAACTCATTTTTATATGGCATCAGGGGTTTATAAATAACAAAACAATAAAACTGTGTCATCAGTTTATCTTTTTTTGCTTATTTTTCTACCGGTAATTTCGATTAATTAACCACTTATCTTTTAATAACAAACGAAAGTCATCCATAAATAATTTTCTTTTTATCTTTTTAAAAAAAAGTTGCTACAAACTTGAAGTTAAAGAACTTTTCAATAAAACAGAATGAAGATATTTTTTTTATAGAAAACAAATCAGATTTAAGACAACGATGAATAGCGGTAAACTCACTTACATTTTTTCTACTCGACAGAACTATGCACATATATGTATGTTAACGTTCATTTTAAAGAAACATTTAAAAAGCTAGTTCCAACATTTTTTTACTTTCTGCCTTATTTTCGTAAAGAATTGCAAGAAAAAAATGTTTACTATCCATGTTAATGTGAAGAAGACGAGAAACTAGTAAAAAATGTCAGCAATAATTCAAGAGCGCATTTATCTTCTGTATTTAAGGATCTTACATTAGGGGCGTAGCCATGAAGGGGTCTAAGAGGGTCCGGACCCTCCCCTCGAAAATTTTTTTACATGGAAATTTATTTCTTTTAAATTTTTTCCGAAGCTCTATTTTCTAGTTTAATCATTCAAGTACCGTTCGAATTATCAAAAAATACAAAAACTTAATTTAAGAAATGAAAAAAAATTGGACCCCGTCACTCTTTCTGGCTACGTCTCTGTTCTACATGCTAAAAATAAGACTATCTAAATTGAAATGTAAAAGTATCATAGTAAAATATGAAAAATTTTGTAAAATTTTGAAAGCAGTAAATTCTATTAGCTTTAAATAGAGAAGGAGTTGATCAGCTTCAACATCCTTTTGTCATACCCACTATATATAAAACTGATAATGTGCCTGTCATTAATCCAGAAAGCACAAGAATCATGAAAATATAGCGCGTAGCTGGCATCAAACCAGATTTTTAACCTTTTTGGCACAATGTTCAAAACATTATGACTAACAGAAACCAACCAAGTAGCCACAACCCCAACTTTCAATCTAAAAATCATAAAACTCGCTTTAAAACAAGATTCTTAAAAATACAGCATTGAAGTGAATAAATTATGATGAGAATTAAAGCAAAAGAGGTGGCAGATGAGAATGAATATTATCTCAATCTTTGTGTTTGTGTAGGAGAAAGACGTCAGTTTATCAGAGAAGAGACAAATCGAAAAGATGAGCTTAAAAGCACGTTTTCAATTATTTTACGGAGGACATACAAAAGCATAAAGTTTATGAAAATATTTTAAGTAAAAGAAATTAAATTAAAGTCAATGATAAGTATCATCGTGATGATAAGTGCTGAACATGCTTAATAACAAGGATATTTTTAGACATAAATGAATTCAGAATCAAATGTTCAGTGGATGAAAGTCATTTGAAGAAAAAGAGGAGTTTTTTTTCTGTGGTTTATCGATTCTTTAACCATTATAAGTGTTCCATTTCATAAAAAGGCAATCTTCTCCATCTGCTACTTTTTTTCTCTTGCCATTCGCTACAAAACTTACTATTTATTTGTATCTCAATCCCTTTCATTCGTTCCTTATTCTTAAGAGATTTGAAAGAGAGGAAATTCTTTTCTTCTTTTTTAAAGAGAGCCTAAAAAAGAAGTCTGCCTAAAATTGTTCTTTGTCACCGTTTTTAGCATGTTTTGTGGATTTATGAAGTTTTTGGGTTAGTTTTGGGTGTGGTGGTGTCGTGAGTATGGTTGGAGTATTTGTTGTATCATCAAAAGTCTGAAATGGTTTAATGAGGTTAGTTTTCTGTTAGGAATCGAGGCATATCCGGTTTGGGTACCCCCCCCCCCCTATTTTTTGAAAAATCCATACTTGGATATCGAAAAGATATCCAAAACAGAGTAATGATTCAACACACACCCCCTCCCCTACCCCCTAATTCCTATATATGCTTAGCAACCTCTAATTTGACGACGTTTTTTAAAATTAATATTTTCGTATCGAAGGCGAGGGTTATATGGTTTATTTATGATTCGGCCACTCAAAACTATCCAGAATACGCTCCTCATCGTTGCTCGTGTATCTCAAAACAAGAATCACATTGCTCAACCGAAACATTCTTATCCGTCCAATACTTCGACGGATCGTTTCCAAACAAATGTTTGCATTACATATTCTTAATATTTCTCTTCAATACGCTCTTGTAAACACATAAAAAAAGTTCTTTCTTAACTACAACTAGAAATGCTCTTTTGTCATTCACCTTAAACGATTTCTCTTCATGTCTTCTGTACACAAGATGGCAATATGGGCAAAAGATTGTTTTGAATCGACCCAGGTCAAACATAAACAGATTGAATGATACTCGTAAAAATTATGATAATAAAAAAAGATGTGCTTCTTTATGCTTCCATTTCTCCCAAAAAATATGCATAACTTTTCTCCTTATTTCCTTTTTCGCATCCCTTTTTTAGAGTATCGTATCATGTAAAGTCGATTGAGAAACTTCTTGTTGTTGTTATAAAGATTATTTATTTATTTTGAGGTCAACATAAAAAAGATTAAAAGAATTTCTTCTTCTGTTTTTCATTTTTGGGTCAATAAATTGTTGTAAATAAATTAATTGATGAAATATTCTTGTCTTTAAACTTCATCAATATGTTTTCCGTCTTGTTGAAGTTCATTGGATCGATAACTCAGTTTGCTAATGGAAAAATAGTTAATCAGTCCTTAATACTCTTCAAAACTTTTTTTTAGGTTCTAATTAAGGAGAATTAATGAGAAATTTCAAAAGTCATTGTTCCGAGAAATACTTGGGGAAAAGTTGAAGACAAAACAATCAATGAGAAAAACGTGTCTTTTGTATTTGATCCTTGCTGCTTTTGTTAATCGTAATAACGAGAAAGTTTTGTAAATTTTTGTGGATTTTAATTAAAATATTGAAAACAAATCTTGAGGCGGGGAATTTTTTAGTTTAGTTTTTCTAAAATTTGAATTTTAACCGTTAATTTTTTAAAATTTGAATTTTAAAAAGCCGTTAGTTTTTTAAAAGTTTTGAATTTTAAAAATCCGTTAATTTTTTAAAAGTTTTGAATTTTAAAAAGCCGTTACTTTTGATTGAAATTTTTGTCATCTTAAAAATGTGCTGCATGCATGTTATGCATTTTTTGCATAACTTAACGACTCCACACCTACACAAAAATAAGCCTCAACATTTCCTCAAAAAGCTCCATGTTGCACCCCCACACAGAACAAACTTTCGAACTCGTGCTTTTAATTTACAAACGGTATTGCTGTACATTTTAATTAAACAAGCATTGAGGCAAACTTTTAATGAAAAAAGAAACAAACAGATTTTTCTTTTCAAAGACATGAATAAAGGAAAATCAGTATGTAAGACGGAAATGGACATAACTTTTAACAAATCGCGATATACGCACAAAAAAAGCACATAAAGGAGAAAGAGGGGGAGTAAAAAACGAAACGTTTGCGGGCATGGCTTAGAATATTAATAAGTACAATTCGCATAAAGCCTCGCTCATTTCATTTCATATGAACGGACATTGAATGTTTTCCAAAATAAATATATATAACTAAACTAAACTCGTGTGAGAGAGTGAGTGGGAGAAATATTAATTTGCTGAACGTGCAAAAAATTATGAAATTGTGTGTAATAAATGGAGGGAAAATAATTCGCACAATAATTGAAACTATGTAACTTTTTTTTCCCATTGAATGGAGGGTGAGTAACTTTTGGAAAGTTATTTGTTAAATAGAAAAATAGCTTCGTTTTTGGAAGGAATTGGAGCTACAATTTTGTCTTATTTTCGTACATCAAGCAGTCAAAGTATCTAAACTTGTAAAACATTACAAATGTGGAAATATCAGCCCAGCTTTTGGGGTATACCTCAGCTATTGACTTTAGTATGACAAGGGTATACCTGCAAAAACGGATTCATAGGGATTTGAACGAACGAGCATCGAGTGACCATACTAAATTTGAGCCAATAGGGGTCATTCACTTATGACGTCCATCAAAAAATGGGATTTTTAGACCCCCCTCCCCCTAAATCATGGACGTCATAAGTGAATGACCCCCTAAGAACTTTCCGATTCCTCCATTGAGGCAATTAACTGCTTGTTAGTTCTTTTGTGAATTTCAGCTAGTATAACTGACTCCTGTCCAATTTTTATATAATATTTGGCATTTATTGATCTAAATTGTGTATAAACATGAAAAAAATTTAATAATTTGTTACTAAAACCTTGTTTACAAAAATTTTAATGCAAAATATTAAAACTTTATTAAATTTAATTAAAAATTATTAAATTTAATTAAAAATTATTAAATTTAATAAAAAATTATTAAATTTTATTATATTTTTATTAAATTTTAATAATAGTTATCAAACAATACTTCACAAATGCTTCCAGAAATGGCTGATACAAGTATGAGCCTTAATTCTCATACAAAGTCATACAAATTAATTGATAATTTATGAAGCACATAAATTGCCAAACATTTGTCAAAGTCATAAACTTTGAGAAAGTTTCTCAGTTTTGACTTTAAAAAGCTTTATACTATGAATTAATTATAGTATAAAGCTTATTTTTCAAAGAAATTTTAATAACTTTTTATTAAAATTTTTGAACAATTTTACTAAAAGTTCGTAAAAATACATCTTAGTATGAAAATTATTAAAATTTTAATAGTTTTATGAAATTTGAATGAAATTTTACTAAACCAAAAAAAAATTTATAACTTTTATTAAATTTTAGTAAAAAGTTAGCAAGATGTATGTTTATTAAAATTCTTCATACATTTTTAATAAAAATTAATAACTTTTTTTCATGAGTGTAAATTCTTAATGAGTTAAAAAGATTACTAAAAACGTACAAGATTTTTTGTTACATTTTTTGAAAAAAGCTCAATGTTTAATGCACTTTTGTGACTCATAAATGAGAAATTTTCTACTAGTATGCATTGTTACCTATAGTATCTACAACCAATACTCTACCCGTCCACCTTTTTGCACTATCAAGCGCTATAATTAAGATTTTATCGATAAAAAATGTAAAACCTCTGTTACTTCACATTTGAGTTTCCGCCCCTTAGCTAAAACGTATATTACCAACGATATTAATGCCAATAATAACGTAAAATTAAAACCATTACGTCCATGTAAGGAGAACACATTTATTATTCATTCAATAATATCCAGTCTTCTCCCAGATTTATTCATCGTCATTACTTTATAAATATTTTCTCAATCTCAAAAGCTATTCCAGTTTAATGAAAAACATATAAATATGAAAAAAAAATATAAATAACTCGATTTGAAGGTCATTAACCACATGCCGCAAGATTGAGCGAATTTACACACACAATAAGCCATTTATTGAGTATTTTATTTAAAAATAAGCATGCGAGAGATTCCTTTTTTAAAACGAATTACAATTAATGTATTATGACACTTAGATATATCATGTTTACAGTTATCCGAGCCTCGTCTCTCTTTTTTTTCTCCTATTGATTGAGCAGGTATGCACGGTTTTTTTTAATGTTAATAACCTTCGCATTGCACAATTTTTTTCTCGAATATAAGCAAAACATGAAATTCGAATCCGTACGTGTGAGTTGAGATTTACTTAAGTATTTGTGCATAGAAAAAAAAAAATGTGAAGCTTGTTAGGCATAACAAGAGAGAAGAGAGCGAGAGACTAGCAAATAAAAATAAAAATAATAATATTTATATTGTGCAAATATTATTTATACACATAACATACAGTCGCTCATACCAGCGGCATTGTCACGTGATTTGCAACATGATTCATTCGTTTATTTATGCGTTTCTCATGCAAACCAATTTCTTTCTATCATTTCAGGAGCAAATCGCGTAGCGTAGATCATGGTTTATCTGCGCCATTCGTAGATTTGGATTCGTTGCGTTCCAAAGTTGAAGGACGTTTTGAAAGCATTGATCGGCTGTCATCGAAAGGTAATTTATGTTTTGATTTTTTGGCAGACTTTATTATTCCTTGAGTGGTTTTGAAATTTATGTACGGATGATTGGGGATATAACGATGAGAAATCTCGAAGATAATTGGAATTAATTTAATGAGAGCTTCTTCAGATTGTTTTTGTTACTTTTTTATGATTTGCTGTGGGTTATTTGTTGTTATTCTTGAATTTTTTATCGAAGTGGATTTTTTTTCTCGTCTACCTGACGATATCTTGCAAATGTCAAAAGATGGGGTTTTAAAATATTTAATTTATTTGTTTTATTCATAAGGGTAGTCAGTTGATCGAGCTGAAATATATTTATAAATTAAATTTTAAGCTAGGCGTCATAAGTGAACGACCCCCCTCATAAAACAGTTCATTTTTAATCCCCAAAAAATTATTATCCATCAAAATTTAATTACTGTGAAGCTTTAAAAGATTTTAGTTTCAAGTGCTTAATTAGCATCCTTGATTTAATCCAAAAAAATTATTTCCTACTACAATTCAAACCACAACAGTATGGGCACATTAAACCGCACGCGGAGCTCTTCAAATTCCAATTATAATTAATTATGTATTTCCTTCTCCTTTTTTTTCTCACATCTAATAATCATTCAAATTTTCCTTTCTATTTTTTGCAGGTTCAGTAACACCAATTCCAACAATACCGTATACAGTTAAAGATCGCGATACATTAACATCAGTTGCTGCACGTTTTGATACCACACCTTCGGAATTAACTCAACTTAATCGATTAGGCAGCTCCTTTATTTATTCGGGACAAACTTTACTTGTGCCTGACAAGTCAAAAATTAAGGATGATGATAATTCTAGTGAGACGAGCGGGGATACAGACATTTCAAAAGAAAAGAGTCGAAAAGGCTCAAATAATACTGACGATATTCCACAGGAAGAAAAGGGTAAGTTTTTATTTCTTTTTTTTTTATTTATGTTGTTGAAAGCTTTTTTGAAGGCCAAAAGAGTGAAGCTTTCCATAAGAATTGCCAGATTTTTTAAATCACTTGGACTGGTGTACTCATTTTGTCTGAACATCCTTATCATAAGCTGCTAAATTACTGGAATAATTACCTAAAAACTGGAATAAATTCCAAAAATCCTGGAAGATTTGAAATAAAACCGTTGAATATGTGTCAACAAATTTACCATAAATCTGCTGATCTGCACGAAATAAAAAAAATACAATTAAGCTTACAAAGGTTTTCTATAAAATCATCAGATTTCTTTACGTATGGTTTGTGTTTATTGAACGAAAATTGCTTTGTATGCGCAATCTCGCACACAAGTTTATTGTGCAAGTTACTTGAATCGAATCATATGATTATCCAGTGACGTTGTAATCGTGATTTCGTGAATATAAATAGCACAGTAACAGAATGTTATAACTGACTTTGATGATTATCAATTATTTAATCAATGTCAGCTGATTATTAAGTAATAAACTTCGAAGTTAGGTCTAACGGATTTTTACATTTTGAATTGCTTTCTTGGAACGACACTGGAAAGTATTAAAAGTAAATAAAATTTTTGTGCAAAAAAATAGTTCTCGAATTTTTAATAATAAATATAGCTTGATATAGGCTGTTCCTTAAGTAAAGACATCTGTTCTTTGACCATAATTAACCTTGTGCTATATTTCAATACGAAATATCTGATAAAAATAGAATAAATAAGGTAAAAGCGTAAAAACAGTGATTTTCAAGGCTGAAGTTGCTGAGGAAAAAAATTCCGACGTGTCTAATTTCTCCTTATCTAGCTTAAATTAGTAACGATAAATGAAAAATAGTATTTCCACAGTTATAATGGCATAAAATCTAATAGTTCACTATGAAGTCCGTAGTGTTTTTAAAATCTGGTGGTAAAAAATTCATGAAAAGCTTTTGTCAAGTCAATCAGTGCTAATTTATGTTAATGTTTTAGACCTTCTTGACAACCTGAGACCAACATCACCAAAACCTGGTCATGCAGAGCGTGTTACGACACCAAATCAGTCAGAAGATGATCCAGTTGTGATTCAACGATTCCTAAAGCTTAATGTTCGACACATTACTGATGGACAAGGAGTTGTCGGTGGTGTTTTACTTGTCACACCAAATGCTGTCATGTTTGATCCAAATGTCTCGGATGCTCTTGTAATTGAGCACGGTCCTGAAAGCTACGGAGTTATCGCACCTATGGAATTTATTGTTAACGCTGCCATATTTAATGATATTGCTCATATGCGCGTCGGAAGTGGTGATAATTCTAATCATAATAATTTAAGCGAAAAGCCAGAAGTGTACTATCCAAAACCACCACCATGCAATAGATGCGATACGCATTCACCTGGCAAAGACTCGTTGCTTGTTAAAGATGAAACTTTTCCTGAATTGGGTGCTGAAAGTTCTGTTGATCAAGAAAGCAATTGCTCAACGGAACGTGACGATGGCGATGCATTTCCAAAAGCTTTTGATCGCGATCTAGTGACACCAATTGAGAAGATTCATGCTGATTCAACTGAAAGTGCAGGAGGTGGAGGTGGCGGAGGCTCATTGACAAATGAAAATGAGACAAAGAAGGACAATGAAAAGAATGAGATAAAAACAGAGGAAGATGACGAGCTTGATGCGATAAAACATGAAGCAAATAGAAGAAAAAGTCTCCTTGATCAACATTGGGCTATACCGAAGAAAGATAGGTACGAAAAGATTATCAAAATTTTATTTCATTTTTCATTAACATTTCTTAACATATGTGAAGCTTTTAACTTTATTTATATTTATTTATTATGTCGCTAACAAAAATATCCCAATTTAATTAAACTAATTAGCATTTGCTTTTATTTGTGGAGCTGTGAATTAATTTGACATTTTTTTGGAAATTCCATATTTTGCTCTGATTGAATAATTTGATTTTCAAACTAATTGAACTGCGCGTGTAACTTTTTTAATTTAAAATTCATTTTGTAAGAAATCTAAAATTTGAATTTTTAACGGCTTTTGTAAAATTTGAATTTAAATGCCTTTTATGAAATAAAAAGTTGAATTGTTAACGACTTTTGTAAAATTTGAATTTCAAAAAATTCGTTAAATATTAATTCAGTTCTACAAATTTTGATTTTACCTTGCTTTTTGTTACATTTTTTGTTAATTTATCAATTTTTTTCTTCTTGATTTTCCCAATATTTTTTAATTTACTTCCCTGTATCGCATAAATTTATGTTGCTTATCATCACATGTCATAAATCATTACTTTGTTAAATTATAAATTCTGATAAAAAAAATGAAAGACTGAGAACACAATGTAAATGTAGATCAGAGGATGGGGAAGATGAAGAAGGAAATTTAAAGGAATCATCCGACGATAAAAAATCAGACAATGCTGAATTGGCAGCAGATGTTAACGAAGAAAATCAATTGACTAGAACGTCATGTCATGATAGTGGAATTGATATAAGAGATGCTATACCGACAGTTCCTGTTGTTCAAACTAAAAAAGTAAGGATGAACATTTTTTGGGAGAAATTTTATTAATTTTGTATCACCAACAGATTTACAGTGATGCAGACATCGTATTAAGTTCAGACTGGGTACCGCCAATCACAATAGCTCCAACATCAATATCAACAGACACAAAATCCATGTCCACATCATCATATAGTAACGATACAGTCTCGACAAACAGTGATGGACGAAAAAAGACGTCCAGTGTTAGCTTTAGTGTTGAAGATAATGAAAATTCTGGTGCTGAAAAGGGAACTGGAGAAGTAAAGAAGAACAAGGTGAGAGAACCGTCACTGAATTATGCTGTAAGCTTAAAAAAGTTTCCTGCATTAATGAAATTTTAATTAATTGAAAGCAAAAAGTTTTCCTCATGAATATTTAATAACGATTATGTAAATTTATAGATGCTTAAACGCTTATCATATCCATTGTCGTGGGTGGAAGGCCTGACTGGCGAGCAAGGCAGTAAAGACAGCGACTCGGCGCCCACAACAAGTGATTCTTCAAATCAGAGTGTATTTTCAAAAGTATTTTCAAGGTAATTAAAATTTATGAGTGACAAAATTTTATTTTTTTCTTCTGAATTATCTGATGCGGATTAATGGAAATTTATTACTTATTTCTAAGTGAGAAAATTATATCCATGTCATATTTGTTTATTTCCTGAATCTGGTGTTAATTGTCATGCATTCACTAAAATATCACGCATTTATTTCTATTCACACACAAAATTGGCCCTTTTTGAATTTATTTACACAACAAACACATTCGACACACACAACCTGACCCCCTTTTTTTGCATTGAAACCAACATTTTGAACAAATTTTTCAAAATTTTAATCAAAACGATTTTAAAGCTCGCCCATCACATTGGTCTCCGAATTTGGAGGCAATTTGTTTTTGTCAAAAACTCCATCCGAAGAAAGTGGCGGATCTCCAGTCCCTCCGCCAAATAATCAAACTCAACATCAAGATTCACTTAAAGAATCATCGGCAGGGTAAGCGAAAGAACTAAAGCCATTTCCTTTAATTCTTTGTTGTCCAGCACCAAAAAAATGATCAATTTCTTTTTCTTATGATTTCTTTGTTGTTTTTCGCCCCTTTTGTTTCATTTCGTAAATGCACCTGATGTTTATTAAGAATTTTATAGATAAAATATGTATATTTATGTAACAGCTGATGCTATGTATGATTATCCTTTCTTGTTTATTGATATTAGACTATATTTGAGTGTTTATAACTAATATAGACGATAAGTGAATTATTTTAGCCATAAAGAGTGATCTGAGCTGCAGGATTATTAATTTCGAAATAACGGTCATTTTGAATTTAAAGCAAATTCTTGGAAGTTTGTCTGGAATTTCAAATTTCATTCCACAAACTGGAAGTTATTCCAGCAATTGTTAAGACTTTTCAAAAATGCATAATTTAATTCAAATTTTAAATAAGCAATTATCATAGGATTTATGAATTTTAAAATTATTGTAGATAAATAAATAATGCATAGTTTCTAGATGAACAGTCAACTTTTTAATTTAGATTGTTGTAGTGACTATTTCTAGTCAGACCTGACCAAAACTTTAAATTTCTTTACAATTATTAATCAAATTTAAATGCAGCTTTCTTTTATGAGCAATGCTTAGGAATGCATCGTATTTTCTTGACTGCTCAAACATTCAAAAACTTCGGAGGATGTTCCAACAAAGCTCCATTCAAAAACTTTTGTCACGATTGAAAGTTCAAATAGTATTCATAGTTTTTTTTATCATAGTACGATAGGAGAATAAATATTTGTAAGAATACTTTAAACATTATAATTTCATAGCTAGATGTTGTGTTCAATTTTCATCACGTGAAAAAAAAACTAGCAAAGCTATGCAGAAAACTTGTATATATCGCTTATCACTTTAAGTATATTATTTAATCAATAATGATTAATCTTGTTTATAAGTATCGATGTACAAATGTTACCGAAATTATGTTCTCAGAACTTTTAATCCATCAAAAAAATTCTTTTCTTCTTCATTGCTTTAGACGATCATCTATTGGAACTTTTATACGATCTCATCCATCATCGGACAGTTCAGCAACATCATCGCAATCAAACAAACCTCAAAAGCCTCAAGCTCCGAAATTAGACTATAGATCAATGGTGTCAATTGATGATATGCCAGCATTATTTGTAAGCTTTGATAGTAAGTATCATTTTGTATTTCCTTTAAAAAATTGCAACTTCTTTCTGTCTTTACGTTATTTTTGTTATTAGATTTTCTTTCTCGTTCAATTTTTTTTTTCGTTTCCTGAAAATTCTATTTAAGAATGTCAAAATTTTTTTGATTAATTTCCTTTTTGAAGATATCCGTAAAGTTTACAGATAATGTTCAATACATCTTCAAGGAAATGACAAAAAGAAAAAGTTCCATTAAGTTTTTCTCGTTAGATGTTAGCAAAAGTTTAGAATTTTTTTTTGTTTTAGTTCATGAAAAATGAGAATTAGATGATCTAGGAGATCGAAAAAATACACATGCGACTAAAAGTTTCTCGTTTGATGGAAAATGTTTCTTATTTAAAGTGCATTTTTGCAGAACAGGTTGGGGATTTAACCTCACTTTGACTTTTTGAAATGCTTTTTATTAAATTATTCAATAGTTACTAACTTTTATGAATTGAAAAAGTTACTGCTACTTTTTTGTGTAAGTTTCAATACTCAAAGTTGAAAGTTTGTGATTAATTAATGAAAAATTAAGGAAATAGCTTTTGAGGTGGGGAAAAATAGGTTTGAGTCTTGGATTTTAAAGCTTATCCTTGACACAAACCTGACAACTGCTAAAATGCACTTCAAATGTCCATCTCCGGGTCCTAGTTTACGTTCAAAGCACAATTTAAATCCACAACACTTTGGCATGGCAAAAACCGTTCTAATTTTCTTCTGTTTCTGTTGATTTTATTTAACTTTTCCTACGTTTATTTTCCTTTTAATAACATGATAATATTAAGGCTTTATCAGCCTGCATGGCACAGGCACAATCTCTGTTAGAAATTTCTTTATTTTTTCTTTTAATTTTTTTTCATATATCTTTTTATAAAAAATAATGTTTTAAAAATTTTATTGTTAACAAAAGCAAGACAATCATGATAAGACATAAAAAATATTTTTATGAGGAACATAAGAACACATTACTCAAAAAAAAAATAATATGACTCAAAAAATAATATTCTAGTGAGGGCACCGTTGTTTCCACAACTTGAGAATCTTGGTAGGTGTTCAACATTTTCATAAAATTACATATTTTTCATACTTTATTATACATTTTTTTAAAAGTATTTCAACATATTTGGTGTCACATCACATAGTTTAATTTAATTCCTTTTTAGTTCATTTGTCTTAATTATGATTTTCATTATTATGAATCTGGTTTCTCATTTTGGGGATGATTAATTTGCTTGATTGTTATAGTCAACCCCTGTCATTTGATCTCCTATCCTTGATTGATTCCTATAATTTTAAAATAATTAAATTAAATTTAAAATTCAAAATATTTTTAAATTTCCAAGAATAACTCAAAATTTTAAGTGCAATATTAAAATTAATATGTAATGCCAAAGATCAGGGGCGTAGCTAGAAAGTTTTCGAGGGGAGGGGGTAGATTTTCAAATTTTTTGTATGAAAATCCGAACATTTATTTGCTAGGGGGGATTTGTCCTCCAAATACCCCCTGGCTACGCGCTTGTTAAATACACGATTACTTCATTAAGGCTTGATGTATTCTGCAACGTTCCTAGCCACAATTCGTGTGGGCAAGATGACGTAAAGAAGACATTCAGGCAAATTTCATACCAATACTAGCTTCGTGACTAGATCGCTGAAATAAGCAATGGTCATCCTACCTTTTTCCATTTTAAACATGTTGCTTATTTTTAAAAAAATTGAATTTTCTTTTTTTAATGAGAATTCTAAAAAAGATCTTTAATTTATCCTAGTGAGAAACCTGGGGAATTTCTAGGGCTACCCGGGTAGGTAGGGGCACCCAAGGGTATAGCTTACCTACCCTAGAAACCGTTCCCTGCATTCAATCCTGCTTTTTGATATTTCCCGTTTGAAATTTCATTATTTTGTGTGAAGTTTTCAATCACTTCGTTTATCCTGTTAGACATCAGTTCCTTCATTATTTAATTCACCGTAAAAACTTTAATTTTGCTCCATTCAACTTCAGTTTTGTTTTCCGTTCCCCACATTTTCTTTTCATTTTTAAAAACAACATCTTTTTTGTGTCATTCTATTCAGTAAACATTAATATCCTAATTTAGTGTCAACGTACCTCAACACAAACTATCTATCTCAATGCATGACTTAATTTAGTAAAGATTGACAGTAATTTAATTGTTGAGAATGAATTAAAATTCGTGATTTGAATGCCTTAACAATTAACAATTCCTCACATACACGAGCACTAAAGCAAACAACACCGACAGCTTGCTTATCACACACGATGCATTGTGGCAAGAATTAATGCATCATTTGCATTGCATAAGAAAGTCTGTGACTGATTTATTTTGCTAATTATTTTTTTTAAAGCAACAAAAAAAGAAGAAGTTTAATTGCAGCACATTTGTTCTGAACACTCGTCACTCAATTGTTTTGTGTGTATATATATATGGAATATTATATATCCAGTCGTGAAAATATTTTATGACAAATTCTTTAAACTGTTTAGGTATATTTTTTATGAGAAATATTTTTATGATGGATTTTGATGACGCAAGAAGCTTTAGCTTATTTAATGCACGATTTATGAGCTTTTTTATATTCATTGTTATGTCATTATGAAATGTTTTGTATGCAAAATTTGCTTATAACTCATAAAATATATTGATTGATTATGAAATTAAGGGAGATATTTATGGAAAATATATAAAATTATATTTGAGGATTTTTTTGGAGTTAAAATTTAGATTGATCCTTTATTGAGAAATGCTTTAAATCTGAATTCTTCAATAGCAATTTTTGGACCAAATCTTCAGGATCTTAAATCGGATCAATCTCATTTTACCTCCAAAATTCTCAGCTAATCAAATGCCAATCTCACATTTATTAAGGTCCAAAATTTACTAAATTCTTCCAATTTAAAATTTAATCTCGTCTCTAAAAACAAACAGAACTCATACCGCGGCCAGCTCGTGCATGTCAAGATCCACCGATGTATTTAAGATTACGAATGGGACGTCCAGCAGGAAAGCCATCACCGCTACCTACAACAGTCATGTCATATGGCAAGAATAAGCTTCGTCCTGAATATTGGTTTAGTATTCCTAAAAATAAGTAAGTTGGGGATGAATTTTGAGCATCAACAGGAACTAACATTCTGTATTTAATGTCGTGCTAGGGTTGATGAACTTTATAGATTCATAGGTGCTTGGGTTCCACAGCTCTATGGTGAATTGGACGAAGAAGCAATAAAGACACGTGGATTTGAGCTAATTCAGCATGATACTGAATGGACGAATAACAGAACGTCAAGCAAGGTGAGATAAATTTTCATAACTATTTAAATTTTATTGGACATAAACTGTTAATGTGATGAAATTAAAATGCAAACATTTGAGTCTAATGTGAATTTTTCTGACATTTTCTCTTCTTTTTTTTCTGGCAAAAATTATACAATATTTAGGATGGACTCGACATTGGCGAAGAGATTGGTGAATATACTCGCGAGTCATGGGAGGTGAGTTGATTCTTTAAAAAAGAATTTGATTTTGAAATTATTTATGAAGTGAATTTTTCCCCCCTAAGCCTTTTAAAATGATCCCCCTCATCCAAAAGTGTTGAATATGAGGTTTATTGTGAAAAATTTGTCAGATTTTGGTGTTTTTTGATGCACGGAAGCAGTTGTCTATGTCAGAGGTAGTCTACTCAAGGGTTTGGCATCTAACTTGAATTTCAGAAGTGAAATTAGATTTGAAATTGTTTAAGACATCTTTAAAGCTCAATAATCCTTGAATTGATTTCAGCCTAGACTTTTTGGTCAAAATTTAAGGACTTACACTTTTTTCAAAAAATATTTTTTTTAATTCAAAATAAAAACGAATCATAAACAAGTGACAAATTTTTCACAACAAACCAAACCAAGACCCGAAAAAAAAGAATATTTTTCTCTAAAAGTGTGTTTTTCTTATTTCATTTTCTTTATTATCTTTCTAATTTTCTCTTACGAAATAATAAATGAACTTATTAATAAATAAAATCGTTTCGTAACTCAGCTGTTAAAGGCTCCTTTCGTTAAAACGTACAATATAATCAAAACTCAAGCTGGAAATGAATTAGAAGAGGTTAGAGACAAACAGAAATAATGAAGACAACAAAAATAAACAAATTTATTTATCATAGATAAAATAATTTCAACAAGTTAACACTCCTAATAGAACCTAGTAGATGATCAAACTGAACGTTTTATGATTTCAATTAATTTAATTTTATTTCATTTAGTTTTGAACTTTGTTGGATGTTAGATGATAAAAATCATGACAAAAAAGTTTTAAATTAAAAATGTTGGCTTCTTTTATGAGCTTCTTATTTTTATTCTTTCTTTATTTCCTTTCTCTCATGTCTGCTAGTTGTGATGTAAAAATTTTTCTGTAAGAATTTCTCGTTTAGAAAATTTTGCATTTCAACAGCACAAAATTTATTAAATTTCTTATGATTTGAGAAATTTTATGAAAAAACACATTTATGGAACAATTAGACGTGAATGACATTAGAAAATGTGAAATTTGTTTTTATTTTCTCATAGAGAAATACGTGATTTAGGAAGTTAATTTAGAGTTATGATATATCAAGATTGATGGGATTAATGATGAATTTGTTAGTTGAAAATGTATGAATTTTATTTGAGTACAAGTTTTGTACCGAAAGCTACGGATTTTCTGTTGAAGGCATAAATCTAGTACTGTCAATGTCTATAAGGGGTATTCTATGGAAGAAATGAACTTTTGTAACCCCAAAAAATAATAACAATAATGCCACTTAGCTTGAGACCTCCGTACCTGCCTCGTACCCGCCTTTTGAATGATCCCGTCCTTTTTTTTTGTTAAAAATCTAGCAAATTGGAAAAATCTTCCAAAAGGGTGAAGCCGATGCGTGTAATTTAATTTCGACAGACATATCGAAAGTCTAAGGGTGTTAAAATACAGACGTCAAAAAATTTGAATTTTAGAAACCCGTTGGATTTTTTTATCGATTTTCTCAATGTTTTTATGGATTACACAAAGCATTTAGCTTTGCTACAAATGATTAATTACATTAACTTTTCCTTGAAATTTCCTATAAAACTGTTCTTTTCAAGTTTTTTGGTTTTTCGACTTTTCGAAACTGGGTTTAATTCCGAATTTTGTATGGCAGACAGATAAATAAGAAATTTTTACATGTTTATTAGGAAACTTTAACGATCACTTTCCTTGAATTACACGCATCATGGGTGAAGGGTTAACCCCCAAAACCCTTCCCTGAATAAGCCCCTGCTCTGGTCCCCCATGTTGGACATCATTTATGAACGACCCTCTTTTTGACCTAAAATTTTCATTAAAAGACACCTGTTTAGATTTAAAAATCAGACAAAATTTAGCGTATCACGAAACAAAAATTCACAATTTAGTTCTAGAATTAAGCAGCTGATCTTGAACTTACTTCTTCTTCAAAAGAAATTAATTTAACATTGGCATTCTGCCAGTTTGAAAATAAAATAAATATGTAGCTTAGTAGATCAGTTGTTCAAGCATTTGACACTGAATTTGAAATTTGAAAGGTTCGATTCCCATAAAATATTAATAAAAATGTCTGCAAATCTGCAAAAATCATCCTTTTTCTTAAAATTGCTAATTCGTCTTGGAGAGCTTTTAAAGTCTCCAAAATACTTTTTTTGTATCCAACACAAATTCACCATCCTGACAGATTGCGGTATGAACTTTTATACATTTTTGACTAACATTGTCCACTCATCTTCATCATTTCTTGAATGTTGATTTTGTTTTTAATTTTTAGAAAATGTTAATTTATGCAAGTTATTCTCGTTTAATATTTATTTATTCAAAATTCAAAATTGATAAAAGAAAATAATTTATTTAGTTCCTTTAAATTCCTCAATTTTAAGTTTTTTGATTATGTTAAGTTGAAATGACTGTTGACTGCACCAAATAATAGAGCGTTAATAGATGAAGTTTATTTTATAATAATCTCTATCCTATCCGATATATTTGCTTAAATATACACGAACTCTTGCTACTTAAGTTCTTCAACCTGACTTACAGATCAACAAACATTATAAAACAGAAAAATTATTTATTCTCAATGAAAGTCTTTCCCAGCTAAAATAATATATCGAAAAAAAACAACAAAAACTTGAATGCTTTAATGTCTACACTGCACCCTACATATGTATATGATAAACTTTTTTGCACCGCTAAAAGCTTTTATTTTCCAATAAAAAATACTCACATAAACTTTTATGTAATATGTTTATATTGTACCAACATATATATATTTGATGCTGTATTTAAAACCCATACATTATTGAGAAAATACTCTCAGAAAAATACTGACTGATCCATAAACACATGATGAGAATATAATTGAGAGAAATACTTGTATTTTTTGTGTTTTTTTTTTGTTGTTGTTGCTGGTTCACGTCTTGCAGAGGAGAAAAAAATAATAATGTAAAAAAAACCGATTGTGCACAACTCAGAATCTATTTATAAACACGTTTATTTATTTAAGTGCGTTCTTGTTCGATATAAAAAATTACTTAAAAGATATAAAAATTAAGTTTTACGAGATTTAATGCGTAAAATAATTTAAAAATCAGTGATAAAGTTCGGAATTTAAGAGGAATTTTCTGGAATTCGAAATATTAAAAAGAAGTAATAATTTGAATTCCAGAAGAACATTTAGAAGAGAACGAGAATAAGTTAATAAACTTAAAAACTAGTTGAGCGACAGATATTTTTTTTTTGTTGAAATGGTCGATGATATTAATAGCTTAGAGGTAAATAAAAATAGCTTTAAAAGTGATATTTTATGCGCATTTTTTGAAGCCAAGAAGTGCAAATAATTTTTGCTTTTGCGAGCCTTGAAATTTCGTAATAACCACTAACCAACCGCAAGTGACAATATACAATGTATCGAGTGATTAAAATGTGAGCTAGTTCCAGGGATTATTCGAAATTCCAACGGAATTTGAAAGTTTAAAATTTAACGGCCAAATTTTTTTTCAAATTTCATAGTTGCAGCCCCTCAAAGCCTTTAGTGAATTAAATGTCTTTAATTAGATTTAATAGTTAATAAGTGTTGATAAAATTCTAATTAAAAAAATTGGCACCGATCAACTGCCACATAGTCAAAAGTCAATAAATCCTGCATTCTCTGAGTCAAATCAGTAAATTAAATAATTAACATGAAATGACCGTGTCTAAATAAATTAAAAGCACATAGGCATAGTTTCATTTACCTTACTTATAAAATTAAATTAACGAAAAAGTCTACGTCGAAATGAAATGAATTTTTAGCAGTACGCGTAGTACTTACAGAAATAAAATTTAAAAAAAAATGAAAACGAAAACAAAATGTTATATTTTTTGTTTGTTTGAATAGTCGCAAAACATTCACAAGGCAGTCGTTAGTCAAACACTATCGACTGTTTGAGCCGTGAACATATGAATTGTACGAAAGAAGTTATATTTTATTTTTCGTAGCGTGTATTGTAAATATTTTATTTTTTTTGTATCTAAGTTTTCTTCTGTATTAAGTTTTAAAAAAATTTCTGTGTTTGATTAAAAGAAGAAGAAGAAGCAGAAGTGAGAAGAGGAGGAGAAAAAAATATTGTTTTTATTAAAATAAGTCAATCTTCTGTTAGTATCGTCTGTGAGCTCCTCTTGCTCGAAACACAAATAATAATGCGCATAATTAATTAACGAAGAATAGTGAAGACATTTTTTGCGGCAATCAAGTGCAATTTTTGCAGTAATAAGCGTCCAGTTACGAAGTCGTTTAAGTGATAAGAAAAATAAAATAATTGACACAAGTGCAAAACCGGCTTGACATTTCTGCACATAAAAATTAACATTATTCATCATGTCAAAATCAAAGCTGCAGAAATTTTCAAAGTTTATTAAGACAAAGGTAAATAATTGTAATTACATTGTGGAGTCTCTTGTATGTAAAATACTAAGGAGAAAAAGACTTAAAAATACGCAATTAAATTTAAATTGACGATAATGATAATTTTTGTGTTCCAATTGTATTTTATGTGAATATTTTTTCCATATTCAAAAACTCTCATCGAGTTGTCTACACTTCATCATACATGAATAAATGAATGAATGAAGGAGAAATATCAAGTAAAGAATGGAAAATCATAGTCATTAAATAACAATGTTATTTATCATTTAATAATAACGAGGAGATATGCGATTATCATATCAACCCTGTAATTTTCTTGTTAGCAATATTGGAACATGTATATTGGTTTGTTAAGCCACGTGTTGGCGCTTAAGAAAAAAATACGTTAATTTTTTATAAAATTTAAAAATTTCCATTCAAAAACCCTGCAAATTCTGTTCATTTCCATGAAAACCATACAAATTCTTCCAATGAATTGTAAGGTTCTGCATTCAAAAATTTAAAAACCGTTAAACTTATAAAAATCCAAATTGAGAATAGCCGCTAGCTAATACAGATGTGTCAACAAAACTGTCCTCGTTAACATGAAGGAAATCTTGAACAAGAGAATGTCTCATTTCCATTTCTTTGTCTTAAAGAAGATGTTGTTGAGGTGTAATTACCATGACAAAAAAAATCATTGAATAGTAATCATTTGCATATAAAGTGATTGTTGGTCATGTTTGATGATCTGAGTAATAGCAAGGGTGAGGAAATGAGAATATAAAAAGCTATTTTAACTATTTCCATTGGAATCATTTTGTACGAAATTTAACGATTTTTCAAAAATTGAAAATTTAACGGTTTTTATAAATTCAAATTTAAGTTTTGGAAGGCTGGAAATTTTATTGGAATGTTTACAGTTTTGTGAAAAAAAATCTAGAAATCGTCAAAATTAGATTAATTAAATTTAAGTAATACAGAGTGATTTTATGCAGTATAAAGGTAAATAAATAGAATATTAAATTAGTTGGGTACTAAGAATTGTGTTAGTTATGCTAAATATCTTAATTGAATGGACCCAAAGTGGTTTAATTCTAAAGATGTGAATTGGATTAATTACTGTCTATTTTTGCACCTGTTTGAAGGAAAATCAGGCTTTGATATATTCACTGGATTATTAATGTCAATTGTTAAAACATTTTATTGATAATTAGTGTTAATTCAGTAAGCTTGTTAGCACTAAAAAATTCTGAAAATTTTAAACCAATTAAAGATATAAATCATAATTAAGCACGTATATGCTTAAATAGAAAGTAAACTTGATAGCGTTGTATGTAAATTAATGTACTACCGGTAGTTCTTTTTGTGGAACAAATGCTATTGTCATATTATTCACAATTCTAAAGCTGAAAAATATAAAGTTCACACAATTGAAGTGCATTAGAGCGAATAGTCATGAAATGCTTGCGGATATTTTTATTGCAAATTTTTGAGACACAAAAGTCTATTTTTCTTCTTTGCCGAATGACCTAGCGAGGCAGTAATTTTTGTGAATGTTTTCGAAGGACCTTCAAACGTACTTCTTCTTTCTTAGTCGCTATTTCTTGAGTCTTACGCATTTTAAACATTTTTTCTTTCGTCGTAATCGAACGGCCTCAATTAAAGTTAAATATAGTGCAAGTAAAATTTATCATTAATGCTAAACATTTAATCAGCAACTAAAGAGTTGTTAATTAAACTTTCTCATCACCTCCTGTTAATTTTTATTAATTAATTTAACTCGATTTTTTGACAAAGTCGTAAATGTCGGATTTTTGCTGATTATCAGCAGTTTTAGCACTTTCACGCAAATTTTCATTTTGACTATAAATCCTTTTCCAATTTGAATAATTGTTGTTGATTTGCAGTGTTAGAATGACGATTTTTGGCGGATGCGGTCAATTTATAACCTTTTGTAAGAAAAAAAACTCGCAATGTCATTGTCTGTGGCTATTTTTAAGTTGTACAGAGACGCGACTGAACTTCAGTAGGGTGACTATATGCTTGGATAATTCTAAGCATTTCTTTGCCAATAAAAAGTTCAATGTATAATTATTAAATTTTATGACTATCCCGGAAATAAAAATTTGTACGAGATTTTGGCAAAAAAATATATTTACGGATATTTACCTTACATTCTTGGCAATAGATTCTATCAACAAACTGAGATTTAAATAAGAATTGACTAACCGGTAAGGGGTCGTTCACTTATTACGTCACGAAGAACAGCGACTTTTTAAACCCCTCCCCCCCCCCCTCGTTACAAATTTGAAAATTTCCCCTCCCCCCTAAAAACAAACGTAATAATTGAACGACCCCTAAGAAATGACAACAGAGCGCCTTCTTTTTATAGCAAATTCCATTATATCATCGTATCCGGCTATTCCAATTCTTTTATTTACGAATTATTCAAATTTACGAAACGCAATAAAATGTCGCGCGATCGTATGTCATTTTCTTTGTCACATTTCCAACTTGATGGCTGTAATCAGTGTGAATATATATAAAATCCAAAAATAAATTCTTTGAATATTCTAAACAAGTTACTGATAATAAAAGCCATTAAATTTGTCAGAGCTTTGATAAGATCTCCGGCAAAATATTAAAGCTTATATGCAAAATTCATCAAGATTTCATTCTCACAAATACATTCACGTGATTGAGCTTTTTCTCTCTCTCACCAATACATCGAAATATTCACTCAGAGAGTAGAGTGTGAATTTCCTCTCCCAAAATAGTTCAGTATTATTCTTTACCTCATCGATTTCGAAGGTTTTCTAAAATATCAAATTTAAAATTCGTGAATTTTGATAGTTCTTGCTTATTTTTTCACGTAGACAGCATTAGCAATAAAACGTTTATTGCAAAGACATCAAGAATGATAAAAAGTTTTGTGAAAAATAATAAAAATTTATGGAAAATTCAATCATAAATATAATACATAAAACTGTAACATAAATGCGCATGTCAATGTGTTAGTAAAATTGTGAATGGAATTGCCGATAAGGAATTAATATTTATACAGATTTCGAGTTGTAAAAAAAGTAAATCTACACTTGTGGATTTGGTGCTTCTGAACTATACAAAAGATCATATGACATTTACTGATATTGAAACTTTGAAGTGTCCGACACGAAATGTGCTTGTAGACAGTAAAAAAGTGACTTTAAAATAAGCAAATTTCATGTAAACAAAATTTTTCTGTGTTTTTAAAAAAGTTCACTGAACCTTCACGTGACTATAATTTGAGTGTAAAATTATTTTCTACTCAGAACGCTAGTCGAGACACAATTCATGTAACACAAATGATTTATGTGTGAAAGCTTGCATCAACACTGACAACAATCAAAGCTTTTTTTTAGAAAATGTGGTTCATATATGTGATAATTATAAGTGCTGCCTTAACATTTGCCGGTCGAAAATGGGGATGGCAATTGTATCATCGTTTCGGACGACCAATATATCTTCGGAGAATAATGGGCAAGCAGCGAGCACCAACACCGCCGTTAGAGGATAGAAGATTGAAGAATGAATATAGCGTCTTCCAAGTTTATGATGATGGATCAATTATTTCGAGTAGAATTGAGAAACCTCAACCGGTAATGCAATACGTTCAGATCCAATTACATTAATTTTAGCATGTACCAAGGACGTGAGGGCTGTTGGGGGTTTCTGAATTTTTTAAGTATTTCTGCACGGGCTTCTGTCTCAGGGGGCTCATAGTGAGCGCTGAATATGCTCTGGTCTGTGTACGAAATGAAAGTAAATGACAGACAATTAAATGTAAAACGATATGTATCTAGAATCGGAAGTAATGTGTCCCGTACACAATATGCTTATTTCTTTGACGTTGATGAATTGCTCGTATTGAATGTGCATACACGTATTTAATACAAAAGACTTCAGAACAAGACGGCATGTATTAATAAAGTCATTAAAATTAAATGAAAATATCGCAAATTGCAATTGCAAGTTTATTAAAATTTTTCTCTCCTCATAAAAGTATATTTTTAAGCTATTGACTTTATAAATTAACAAAAAAAAATGAACGTAATGCTCGATGATTTATTGACATTTATTTAAAATTTAATTGCATATTCACGACATTGATTATGAAATGAAGTAATCAAATGAATTATTTGCGGTAAAACATGACACTTATGGCTTGCTAATCGCTGATTCAGTTGAGATTTATTGGATTTAAAAAATGTTGTGAAATCTCTAAGCCAAAAAAATGAACAAATAAATCAAGATCGAATTCTATGAATCAGCTAGGTGACAATCGCGTACATTCAATTTGACATTAACGAATGTCCCCAATAAATACTTTGTTATGAACAAATTACTATAATTATTAGGTGTACTTTCTGGTTGTTATTATTATTATTGAAAATAATACAGCTATTGATACCTTTCATTAATATTTCCATTAACAGTCTATTCTTGGTTATAATGAATATTTAAAGGATGAGAAAACGAAATAGCGTCAATCACTGAATTATGCATAATTGAAGAGCATTTCAATATAAGTTTTGAAAAATATAGTCCAATTTCGATAGTTTCCACCTGCTTCCACCACAAAGCAGGATTTATCCTTCCATCGTCCACAGAAAGCGGTTAAATGAACATCAATCACCAATTTCCCATCTCAAATATTTTTGTGAAGTTGCCATTTAGGGGTCATTCACTTATGACGTCCATCAAAAATGGGATTTTTAGACCCCCCTCCCCCCTTGTACACATTTTAAATTCAAAAAAATTTCTTTAATATAAAGTGTCACAAAATCTCAGACCCCCCTCTCAAATCATGGACGTCATAAGTGAATGACCCCTTAGTAAAATTGAGCAAAGTTCAATAGCTTAGGGGGTGTTCATACATGACGGCCCCCTCCCCCACTCTGTCATAAAATTTTTGTATGGAGATGTCACATAACTCCAGACTACCTTCCCTCCTAAATGCTGGACATCATGTATGAACTGCCTTATTAATCAAGTCATAAATGTGATAGATGTCTAAAAATTCAGTCATATTCAAGGAATTTTAGAATTTTCTAAACGATAAATTGATGAGAAAAAGTTTTACGAATAAATTATTTATTACACAATTCATGTGAATTATTTAATTCTGGAAATTTCAATTTTTATAAACAATCATTGTGTGCATATATGACTGTTGTTGATTGTAATCTTTCTATCAGTGCCCTACTAAAATTTTAAATTGATTTTATTACGAAATGATTTAATGAGCATGCGAAATAAATTTATCAGCGGATTAAAGTTCATTCATTTAAATTTTTTAAAAAGTGGGTCAAGCTTGCGGACGGAATCAGAAGCTTCTGAAAATTATTCATCAAAATTCTTCAAACCTTTGTCATCATCCTTACGAAATTCCTTATCGATTGATGAAAGTTCAGTGCAAGATATGATGACTAAAGCTTGTCTGTTGTGATCTCATAGATAAGCAGCTCTAGACAACAGATTTTCATTTTTCTAAGTCAATAAACTAGTCACACTTTTGGATTAATTACATTCCACGAAAAATGCGCTCACATTATCAACTCATTATGACAAAAAGTCATCTTTTTGTAGAAAGAAAAGAATTCGCAGTGACACATTTTCCATTATCAATTTAATTAAAAATATAAAGGGACAGAAAGGTGACTGAATTTTACGATTCATTTTCGCCACAATTCATTATTGATGTCACACAAAAAAATATTAATTAGTGTAAAACAAATCAATGTTAATTAAAGTTTGGCGACAAAAACTACAATATTTTGAAATCAGACGAGCATGACATCAACAGACATGATTCATTCCATCTGGATTTTCGACAGATATTCAAATGACGATATCGCTTTCAGTCATTATTAGTGTAAATGTGGTAAAGTCTAGAGAAATTTTGCTATTGTCGACATGTTTATGGATATGAAAAAAATCGTGTTTGCGCTTTTCCATGTTGAACTGTATTGGATATGAATAAAAAATAAAGCAGATTCTCTCGCGCTGTATGTCACTCGACTAAAAAAATGACGACAAAATTCTCACACAGTCTTCAAAAGCAAACTGCTCTTTATTAAAAATACAGTAGCAACATGACTGATATCGTATTGTAGTAGATAGTTTGATGTGGAAAGCGTACAATAATAATAATATTTGTCAAGCTTTATATTTCATTCAGTCGTATGTTTTTGAAGAGAGTTGAAGTGCTAATTTCACAGCTCTGAATTATATAAAAAAATTATTAAAGTAAACGCAAAAAAAAGAGATTTATTTTATTGACAAAGAAAAAAATGTGAAAAGAATCTCAAATATTGTTATAAAAAATTTAAATTGAGAACTGATTATCGTTTAATTAGTGACAAATGTAGTGTCTATTGACTTTCAAATACGTGAAATAACGATAATTTAATAAATTAATTTGTGAGAAGAATTTAACGAGCAATTAATGAACATAAAACTTAATTAGATTAACATTGAATGTTAAATTTGTCACAAGAACATAACACAAAGTAAAGTGTAGAATTTCAATATCATATTTATAAGAAACAGTAATTGCAACAGACAGTCGAAAATGTGTGAATTACTAAGTCCACTATGTCATCCAAATAAGGTGATTTATTTGCTATTAAAATTGAGTTTAAGGCGGATTATAAAATAAATTTGTGATACTCACCACTAGACTACCGAGGAAATTATAATCAAATATCAAATTTGATATTTATCTTACAAATTTTGACTTATTTCATGTCATTGTTAAAATTTTTATCACCAATAATTCGAATGGCAAACGCCGCTTCTAAAAGTCGTGCGATTTCTCGATGTTGAAACTCCTTTGTGGAACGAAAACAAAAAGTTCGACGCAAAAAAATATTAAATTCGCTGTTTAACATGACATGCAACATAGGGGAAATGCAATGAAACTAAATTTATAGTGCAATCGATTTATTTCAAGTACAAAAGGAGGCTGTCATTTATGTTTATTTAGTTTTGTGAATTGTTCTCCAGAGAATTGCTTCAAATTGAAGATAATCACTGATGATTTATAATTTTTTGTCATTTTGCTTGAACAATGCCACACTGGTCTAAAATCGAAAAAAAAGTGCAATAGAACTTTTAAGGAACCTTTTAGGAAAAGTTTCACCAATATTATTCTGGTCGGTTTCGTTTGAAAGCTGTTATATATGGGGACAAATTCCCGAAGTTTCAGACTTTTTGGTCCATCTGGTGCCGAGTGGCAGGTCCTTAAAGTTGAAGTGGGTGAATTTTCGGAAATTTTTTGCAAATTACTTGACCTGAATTTTCACAAAAACTACTCAATCAATTGAAAAACGGGTTTTAGTTCCTAAAAGAACATATAAATACCTTTAATTTAAGGTATTGATATGTAAAAAATTTTGAGACCTTGTAGAGTTATGTTGAGATATGTATGAAATTTTGGCGAAAAATCGGTCTAAAAGTTATTTCAATCACCACAGCGGAACTTTAATCAAAGTGTTAATGATTTGGAAAGTGTTTTCTAATAGTAGAAGGTCCCAGGTTTCCAAAATGGTATCAACTTTTACAATCGGACTGCGAAAATGGGAGTACTGGTCGGTCAAAGTTTGGTAAAAATCCGAATCTCTCAAATATTTAATTCTAAAATTTTACCCAAAATTCTCACTTTTTAACCAAATTATGTCCATATGCATTTTTTAAAATGATTTTGGCAATATTAATCTATTTTTGATTGATATTTGAAAAAAAATTATGAAATAGGTTGATTTTCGACACCCTGTGCTGGTTGTCGAGCAGCCCCATTTTCGACTCACTTAAACCGCTACAACTTTTTTTATGATAAATATTTTTCAATTCTGTTTTAACTATTTGATAGTATATTGTATTACCTTTAAAATGATGTATAATACTTGATGGTTTGATATATCTTTGGTTATCAAATTGACCTTGGTTTATGATCGACCCCTTTCTGAAAAAATTACAAAGAGGCCATATTCAGATATAGCATTTAAAAACCAAACTATTCATTGTTTTTGTATTTTTTATGCTTAAATATGATTATTATAAGTACTGAAACCAACATTTTGTACCTTGGGAACTATCTGATGCTTACAGGTAGCTACTAAACAATGTTTAGGTGGTACTTCAAAAAGGTCTACCTGTAAGCATCAGATAGTTCCCAAGGTACAAAATGTTGGTTTCAGTACTTATAATAATCATATTTAAGCATAAAAAATACAAAAACAATGAATAGTTTGGTTTTTAAATGCTATATCTGAATATGGCCTCTTTGTAATTTTTTCAGAAAGGGGTCGATCATAAACCAAGGTCAATTTGATAACCAAAGATATATCAAACCATCAAGTATTATACATCATTTTAAAGGTAATACAATATACTATCAAATAGTTAAAACAGAATTGAAAAATATTTATCATAAAAAAAGTTGTAGCGGTTTAAGTGAGTCGAAAATGGGGCTGCTCGACAACCAGCACAGGGTGTCGAAAATCAACCTATTTCATAAATTTTTTTCAAATATCAATCAAAAATAGATTAATATTGCCAAAATCATTTTAAAAAATGCATATGGACATAATTTGGTTAAAAAGTGAGAATTTTGGGTAAAATTTTAGAATTAAATATTTGAGAGATTCGGATTTTTACCAAACTTTGACCGACCAGTACTCCCATTTTCGCAGTCCGATTGTAAAAGTTGATACCATTTTGGAAACCTGGGACCTTCTACTATTAGAAAACACTTTCCAAATCATTAACACTTTGATTAAAGTTCCGCTGTGGTGATTGAAATAACTTTTAGACCGATTTTTCGCCAAAATTTCATACATATCTCAACATAACTCTACAAGGTCTCAAAATTTTTTACATATCAATACCTTAAATTAAAGGTATTTATATGTTCTTTTAGGAACTAAAACCCGTTTTTCAATTGATTGAGTAGTTTTTGTGAAAATTCAGGTCAAGTAATTTGCAAAAAATTTCCGAAAATTCACCCACTTCAACTTTAAGGACCTGCCACTCGGCACCAGATGGACCAAAAAGTCTGAAACTTCGGGAATTTGTCCCCATATATAACAGCTTTCAAACGAAACCAACCAGAATAATATTGGTGAAACTTTTCCTAAAAGGTTCCTTAAAAGTTCTATTGCACTTTTTTTTCGATTTTAGACCAGTGTGCAATGGGATGAAAATTATTATGAAATTACGTAGTTTAAACTTTTTGAATGTCGGAGATGCTCGGTGAAATATTTCTAGATCATTTGTGACTTCGGGACAGGCGCGTAAACAGGGGGATAGTCATTGGTTGGAACATCTCAAATTTTCACAGAATGGCCAGTTTGTAAGGTTACTTAGGATACCCTCTCCTACCCCGGGCAGGTTGAGGTACCATAGGGTATATCATCACGGGTAGCTCTAGGGACCGACCCCTGGAAAATAATATTTCTTATCACTAACTCCATGCTCCTTAATGAGTTTTTTTCTTCGTCGCTGCTACAGAAACGTAGCTTACAATTTAAAAATTGTCCTGGATGCTCTGGAATACACCTATGAAGATACCCTAGACTGTACTAAGTATTTTCTAGAAGCCGGGTTGTGTGACTGTCAAAAGTCCACATTTTCCACATTATTCAAAGTAAATAAAAAGAAAAAAAGTCACGATCTCGTGATTTAATTTGCACATTTTCCAAAAAAAACTTCCTTATAGTATGAAAGAATAAATGTCACACGTTGTTGATAATACGAGGTAACAAAAAAAAATTTCCATGGTAAATTAATCAATCAGCATCAGTGAAAAACAATAACAGCTAGCTATAAAATAAATAAATGTGAAAACAATGCGGAATTAAAGGAAGATGAATAAAAGTCGAGAGAAGCTTTTTTTTCGATAAGCACGTACACGGTGCATATAATTGCAGGGCTGTCATTTAAGGGCAGTTCACGCAATATATATATTTTGTAACAAATTGTAATTGATACATGCATTTATGTTAATACGAATTCAATAAAAGCATTCTATACTTTATACGGAAATTGATAAATATGTTGTGTGACATTAGACGGAGATTAAAATTGCCATAGATGGACATGTGTCCATTACTTTATGCAAATTTTACTCACTATCTTAATTGCTTTTTGCTGATCTCTGCCGATCAATTTATAAATTACTTTTACAATTTTATTTTTCCACATTTAAATTTACTTTTCAAATTATGCGTGTGATAAAAATTTCTGATTCTAATAAAATATTCAAACAACACTCAATTTATTCAATTCTTATTGAGTGCGTGCGCGCGGCACAAAGCAATGCTCGCTTCATAACGTGTAAAGTAACGTGCTAGGCTTAATTTGCTGTCATGTGTACAAGTAATTTGATATCAGCAAAAATAATCTTGCTAGAGGCTCTGAATTTACTTGGAATTTACTTGAGGGGTCGTTCGTAAATAACGTCACGCAAAAAAACAACTTTTTGATCCCCTCCCCCTTCACAAAGTGTTACAAAATCGTTCAGCCCCTCCCCCCTAGAGCCTGACGTAATTTACGAACGAACCCCTTATTTGAGTTCTAAAACGACAAATTTGCTCACATGATTAGCATGTTGGATGTGATATAAAAGGACGGGTTTCTTGACACTCATAAAATTCATTTAAGTTAGACATTTGAGTGGTTTATTAGATGCCTAAAAGATTTTTATGATTAATCAATTTATTGCTGTATTTTTTAAGTCCAAAATAGAAAGGATTATCGAAAACCTTAAAATCAAAGCTTATATCTTATATAAAAATTAACGGCTTAGCCCTCAAAAGCTCACACATCGAGCCCCCAATTAATTGCTGTAGATAAATAGAAAGTAAAAATCAGATCTGACAGCAGACATGCTGGTTTATTTTGTTACACATTCTCTTCTCGCTATGTGTCACAGAAAAAAAGCTACCGCTCAATGATCTTACACACGTGATAATTCAATCAAATTCTTTTCAATTGCTGTAAAATAAAAGTAAGCAAAAAAATATACATTGTGACAAATGTGACCTCTCTTATTTTTATTGAATTCCTGTTGACTCTCGACTTTCAATTTAAAGACTACGCTTTGTGCTTAAACAGCATCTTAGCTTCCAACAACAAGTGTAAACCACAATTAGCAGATAACAATTTCAACTTCATCTGAAATATCTTATTTAGTAAATTAAAAGAATATTAATAATAAGCTTTTGTTATCGTGAAAATTCCCATTCGCCCGTGCGGGTAAATAAGGCAAAAAAATTTACTTATGGCTTTAATATTGCGCATTAAAATAATTAATATGCGATATTTATCACGTTTCAAATTATAATGTTGGTAAGTTTTAAAGAGAGGAAAAACATTTAATTCATTCTGTTGGATGATTATAATCTACATGAAAATTGAGATGATGTTATTGATAGGCTGAGCTTTTGTGGTTCTACAATTTCGAAGTGCTTAGAATATCGAGACATATTGATTAGAATCCAAATACTAAATGGGATCAAGAAGTCAACACATGATTTAAAGAGAAGGGGGTGAATTTTCACCCATTCACACAACCCCCCCAGCTAAGCCACTGTCTTAAAACAACCTTGAATGTAAGGAATCTGAAAATTTAAGTGTTTTTAAGAATTTCTTAGGATAACTCAAGAAGATATCAGGCCATTCACAAATGACGTCCATTAAAAATGGAATATTTTTCAATGTAGCCAGAAATTTTTTGAAAGGGGGATTTCAAACATTTATATATGAAAAAGTAGGAAGTGGGGGGTGGGTAGGAGGATTTTCAGGATTTTTTTCTAAAAGCCCTACTAAATTAAAGAATTCTTTACCGTTGGGGGGAATCTGTCTCCTAATTCACCCCCTGGCTATGCGCCTACTCCTAAATGCTGGACGCAATTTTTGAATGATCCTTATCTGAATTCTTACTCGACTGATAACAATTTGCTTCCATGAAAATTTAGGTTATCCAAATTTACAAAATAAAAAATAATTAAACTAAATAAAGATGTCAAGGTCTTACTGAATTAAATCTTATTATCTTATAAGATTCCTAAAAGAAGTAACAAATCAAGATGTGTGACTATAATAACAATTCTATAATGACAATTCCTCTGAAATGACGTTAACAATTCATTATAAAGAAACTGTAACGAAAAATATCATGCGAGAATATCTCAAATGGAACCTCTGCTCGAAATAAATAGTTAACATTAACAATAGAAACTGCAAAAAAAATTAATTAGTGAGAGAAAAAAAGCGAGATTTCGTAGTGATAACGGAAAATTATTCTATTTTCTCTGAACAACAATAAGAAAAATTTGAAATTGAATAAATAAAAAAAATTCCAACTTTGCAAAATTAAACGAAAAAAAATTACCTCAGAGTTAATACTTACGTTGGCTGATACAGAAGCAAAAAAAATTATTTTTAGCGATAGTCTCATATTAAATGTTTTGTAAACAATCAGATCAGTAAAAACGAAAATATTTTTAAATGATTATACTTTAATTAAAACTCCACTGCAATCGGAATCAATCCTTCAAAAAGACCAGAACACTCGAATAGGCTTGTTGGCTTTAAATATTAAGTGTTGAAAAGTGATTCTAAAAAATAAGAAGCTGTCAGCTAGTTTAAATATTGATATTTTTGAATTTTTTTACACATCACTGCAGATATTTAAAAAAAATCAAATACACAACAATGAAGATGAAACTATTAGTTAAAAGAGTACATACAATTTTTTTTGTTAATTTCTATTGCTATTATTTTGATAGATTCTTTAACTTGAACCAGTTGTTTATGATTTTTGAGTGTGGTTTATTGCATTTGATACCTTTTAGATGGATTCTTATTATATATTGAATGTTGAATCGATAGGATTCATCACGTTACATTCTTAGACTATAAAGTCTGTCATGGAAGTCGAAAATTTAGCTTCAAATCTAGAACAGGTGTTTTATGGCGCCAGAAGCCACTTAGAAAGGTGGTAATTTTCATGATAACTCTTGTTAAGCTTAATTAGAGCTGTTTGGCTAAAAGAGCTTAAAAAATTGATACTTTTTGGAAATATTTATTTTGGGGAATTCCTAAATTCCACAGTTGTCAATTTTCTGTTAAACAATAAAAAGTTCTAATTTAATAAACATATAATAAGCTGGCTCTGGCTGAATCCAGAATAAATTACGGAAAATATTTTGAAATTTAAAAATAAATATTTAATGCTTTTAAGTCATTCCGATTGAATAATCAATATCGAGCAGGTTTGTCAGCGAATCTTGCACAAAAAAGAATATTGATTGTTGCTATAATAAATTCTAATTTTGTCAAGTGCTATCCAACACTGAAATAGGGAAAATTCCTAGACACAGGCAGACTTTTATTGATGCTTCGTGTCCTTACCCTCTGCCTTGCTTAAGAAGTAGAGAAATTTCTTATCCACAACATCACTGAAGACAAAGCTAATTAAAAAGTAAATATTCGCAAAAACAGCAAATTCATCAAACATTTTTTTGTGTTCTAAAGTCAATAATTATCCCTCAGTCACTTTTTGACTGCTTAGTGGTTTGAAAGAGCATCTTGGAGAATTTTTGTGTCAATTCTCATTTCTTGTTGACTAAAATTAAATTGATCTCAAAGTCTACATCACCGCTAAGAACAATACACAAAAACCTTTCAAATATCAAAAGCTTAAACCTGAAAAAAGAATTTGAAGCTAAGTTAAAAACTTCAGTCAGATCCACCACAAAAGAAACTCAAAATATAATCTTGAAAATATTCTCACACAAAATATAATTAACAGAGATATGTTTGCATCAAAATTACAGGTTCTGTCGATGAGCAAAGATGATTACCGAAATGCATCGTTCATCACGTCTGGTTCATTTGAACAGGATGTTCCCATTCCCGACCTTGTTGGAGCAACAGAAATTTTAAGTGAAGAACACAGGTATGACATTTAAAAAAAAGTTTTGGTTTATTAATTTTGATTATTAACATTCTGTCATTCTTGGTTGATTATAGAGAGAAACTCTGTGGACATTTACCCGCGAGAGCAGAAGGCTATTCATGGTCATTAGTATTCAGTACATCACAACATGGATTCTCATTAAATTCGCTTTACAGAAAAATGCACAAGCTCGAAAGTCCTATTCTTATTGTTATTGAAGATACAGATCACAATGTAAGTTAATTATAGTAATATCTGAATGAGGCAAAGTCAAGGTGTGGATTCTTAATTATAGTCTCAAATTCAGTAATTCTCAAAGTATGTAGCATGGTATGAAGGCTTGTAATTTAGTAAAATGGAGCAAAACAAGAAATTGAACTTAGTTCCGCCAAATCTGTAATCTTCGACCATTAGGTCAAAGTCCTTGCCTTCTATCCAAGAGACCTGTACTCAGGCCTATTGAAGATATGCTTTATAGTCATATCTTTCGATATAAATTCAAAATTTTGCTACAGCTTGAGAATCATTGGTCTAATTGAATGTCCACATCTTGGCAAATGCAACATGATCAAAGAGTTCCGATAAATTAGTTTAAGCAAGAAATTTTCAATTTATTAAGTCGACATTTCAATAAATTATGAAATGTAAGGAACAGCAACTGATCAAACAATACGAAACAAATTAAAGAGTCTGTTTTTAAAATATTATTGTTATTGGTTTTTTCTAGGTATTTGGTGCACTCACATCATGCTCACTGCATGTGTCAGATCATTTCTATGGAACTGGTGAATCATTGTTATACAAATTTAATCCAACTTTCAAAGTATTCCATTGGAGTGGAGAGAATTTGTACTTTATTAAGGGCAATCCTGAAAGTCTCGCGATTGGTGCTGGAGAGTAAGTATTATAATGGAATTATCAAGAGAACGATTGTCTAATTATTGACATTTTATAATTGCAGTGGTAGATTCGGTCTATGGCTTGACGGTGACTTAAATCAAGGCAGATCACAGAGTTGTAGCACATATTCAAACGAACCGCTAGCACCTCAAGAAGACTTTGTTATAAAAACGCTCGAGTGTTGGGCGTTCGTCTAAATTCATTATTAATATAAATTTAACGATGATAATCATGGAAATATGTAATATTTAATTTTTTTTTGTCGATTATAGCAAAATTATAGTGATGGAAGAAAGTCATTCATTGAAAAATTTCATATTCATGGTGAAAAAAAGAAGCAAATTGAGAATAGGAAAAAGTTTTAGTTTCTTTTAAACTGAAGCAAAAGATCATAGACTAAATTATATTGGATGCTGAATTAATAAGTTTCATAAAAATTATGGCAAAACTAATAGAAAGACTATAGGGAAGTATAAGTAGTATAAAGATTTTTGGCAAGTTGCATGAAAAAAAAATGTCTTCGCAATTTAATATAAATGAGAAAGGAAAACTTTTTGTAGTAGTGTATCAGGAATGTTATTGGATAGAGCATAAAATAATATGAAAACATTTGTGAAATCGTTAAGGAAAAATTGTTGAAATTTTAATTTTTTATTTTATTAAGAAATGAAGAAGATGATGAGGAAAACAAGATTTATGTTCTTCTATTTAAATGATAATATTAATCATAATGTTATATTGAATCCATAAATAATATAGTCATGCATTTGTGTCGCATGTTAGGGACAAAAAAAAACTATCGAAAGAGATCAAAAAATCATAATTTTTAAGAGATTTTTTTGGGAGAAAGATCTTTTTATGAAATATTGAGGAAAATTGACATTAAATGCCATCTTCAACCGGATGATGACGTCCACTTTCTGTGGACAAACAGACAGATTTGATTTGAGAGCTTTTGAATCCAGCTCTTTAAATTTTTTATTAACAGTCCAGCTGGATCTTTCCATTTTTAGCTTATATGCCAGTTTCACGACATACCCAAAAGTATATCCACGACAATGTTGATTTATACTCTTGGAAATGTCGAGAAACCGTGCCTAAAAATCCAGCAGAACATCCAATCTGGTTGTAATCAATTATCTTTATCCTTAAACTCGAAATTATGGAGTAAATAAATTGAGAAAGACTTGAAAAAATTGTGGAGAGAAAAAATAGTCGAAGGCAAAAGTTTGTGCTTTTTTAAATGTTTATTAAACTGAATTGTGATACTTTTATCATTATTCCTTTTACATTTTAATGAAATAGTCTTTCGTGGCTGCAAGCTAACAACTAACTACAATACTTATCCTTATTTTTATTATGATAATAACTTTATGATTAAATTTCCTAGTTTTTCACATCCTTATTATTACTATTTGTATGATTTATGATGTAATTATGATTATAGCAAGGATTTATTTTGCGAATCATTATTATTTTAGAATTCTTAAGGTCCTTATTATTAATAAAAGAGAAAAAAAATGATTAAACAATATTATGGAACCACTGAATTAAGATTTTGTTTTTTGGTTTTTTTAATTATTTTTTATAGGATAAACTTTTGCTGCAGACTTGAAATATTTTTATTGACCAAAAGGACAACTCATTCATAAACATAAAATTTCTCATAAAAAATGCTTTCAATGTGTGTCAACAATAACAAGCTAAAAAAAATTTGAAAACCCAGAAAAATTCTTTTAGAAAAGAAAACAAATCTCTCAAAATTGTTAGATGAAAAACAAATTTTTAAAAGAAAAATGCACCAAAAAAAAATATTTTTTCAATGAATTAATCCTAGGAGAAATGAATGAAGGAAGTAAAGTGTATTCACTATTATTGTCACTCTATTCTATATAGATAAATGTTCTAAGATAATCGGCTACATTATCAAGTTTATGAATGAAAAAAAACTGAAGATTTCAATGCGCGCATTTAATTGGCTTAAAAACTCGAAATGAATTTTGTTTTTGTGGATGTAACTTTATTGTTTATTATTTTAATGAGTTTTAATTGGAAATGGTTGGATTGAATTTTAATAATTTATTATTCAGAGGTTTCTGCTAAGAACATCAAATTAACTTATCAATAATAAAGAATTTATATGGTTTTGAAACACTAAACATTTGTACGGTTTCGTGAAAAATTTGAGAGGTTTTCAAAATTTTGGAATTGTAAGGTTCTGAAAATAAGCATTTATATGGTTCTGAAACACTAAACACTTGTATGGTTTCAATCTTCAAATCGATCTTTGAGATGAAACATTTGTACGGTTTCATGAAAAATTTGAGAGGTTTTCAAAATTTTGGAATTGTAAGGTTCTGAAAATAAGCGTTTTTTTTTTAAATTTCAACAATTACCAAATTGACTTCAAAAATAGTTTTGATTCTAAATTTTAACAATTCAACCATTTCCAATCCAAAATTAGAAAAAAGAAATTTCCATGTCCAAAAACATTAAGTTCAAATTTTTTCGTAGTAGAAAAAAAAACTTTTGCATTTTTAGGAAGAAGCTTTAATGTTTAAGGGAAATAAATAGCATAACGAAATGTTTTCAAAACACAAGAAATTATTTAAAATTGCACAAAAAATGTTTAGAAGAAATTTTTTCGCCATAAATGCCCAAAAACACACAAAAATCACTCAGCATAGCGTAACGACGCAGAATTATACTGATTGATGTCTCTGGATTTATTATTAATGGGAAAAAATTAATAAAATATCTCTTAAGTGAGTAGTTATAGCTGCCAAAAAAAGAATAAAGTTGAAAAGCAAAAAAGTATATGGAAATAAAATTTGTGTGGAGTTAAAATAGAATTGGATGGAATTTCGACATTTCCATGTTGTGTTAGCTTTCATAAACCATGTTATGAGACATTACTATAGCTTTACCTATACCAAGAATTGGAAGTAATTGAGGTAAAATAAACGAGATTTTTCCACCCAATTAGTAAAAATGCATAAAATTAATAAAATTTAATTTTTTTCTCAGCAAAGTAGTTTCTTTGAAAACAGAATGCATCTTCTATGCCTTTGACATTGATAAATTTTTGAAAGCTGTTGACGTCAATGCAAAACAAATAAGTGTGATTGTGTCTTTATTTTTATATCTAAATCATTCTAAACAGGATTGAATATTTTGTTAATTCAAAACAAATTGTTGGATTATCAAGAATAAGGCAGAGAAGATGTAATCCACTTAAGAATTGGGAATTTACGTCGATAAATTGAAATTTGCAATATTTCGTGAAAATTAGCGACCAATTGATAAATTTTAAATCAATTTCTCATTAGCTCTTATTATATGGATTAATTCCAGTTAGACATAATTGTTAAAATTCTTCAGTGAATTTACGTCTTAGACAGGTGCATATTTTCGTCGATTAAAGAGGCTGTAGAAGCCTGACATAAAAAATACAATATTTGGAACTATAAAATGGCAGACAATACTCAAAGATAGAACAAAATCAAAGATAACAATTGATATGTCCAGCCAGTTAACTAAATAATATCTACAGATCTCCAAACTATCGATCAACGGTTTTTAAAAATTCAAAAATAATTTCTGGAATTGTAAGGTTTTCAAAACCAAAATATTCAAATTTCAATTTAACCGTTAAAAAATTCCAAATCTTAAATCAAAAGAAACTCAAAAATCCACAAGAAAGAAAAGAAAAATTGAAGAAATGCGCTTGTTAAATATTTAAACATAAAAATAATAGAAAATACATTACGCAGTTATCAAAATGTAATGAAAATGAAGTTGCATTTAAATTTATATGATAAAAAAAATAACTCATATAGGTACATATATTTATTAAAAAGAAGCATATAACGAAGAATAATAATCAATATATTTTTTTATCAAAACAAAACAAATGTTTTTCTCTTCATTTAAAATATAAATAAAATTGCGCTCTAATTAATCATGTGAAAAAAACTATTCAGTCTCATTTGCATCTTCAATTTCGATCTTTCTATTCATTTAGTACCTATAAAATTTCCCATGATACTATTCTGTTGCTATTATCATATTTTCTATACTTTGGAATGTTGTTGTGCATTAAGCCCGAGTAATACACGATTTTGAGGGAGTAACAGCGAGAAATTGTTCATTTTATGGTTAAGAAATTTTTAAATGCCAAATTCATAATTTTAACAAAAACACTTTTGCTCACGTCCATTAAGTAAATTCCAACCATTAAACAGACAATTGAGCATTAATTGAAGTCTAATTTGATCTACAAAAACCTGAGGTGGAATATTTTTTTGAGGTTATTCCCAAAAACTCTTCGTGTAGCTCGGGCTGAGCAAAAAACTCACGTGGAGAAAACATATTTCAAATATTAATTGCATGCAGCATTTTAAAAGGAAAAATAAAACTGAGAAAAAAATCTATTGACCAAAACATATTTTTAGATAAATGAATTCTTGTACGAAAAAAAAATTGATGAAGTACGAAAAAAAAGTCTTTAACTTATCAAAATATAAAACTTTTTCTGACCAAAGTATAAATCTTTAAGAACGTAAGACAAAAAAAACTTTAAAAAAAATCACATTTGACATGAAGCGCCTCAAAAATAAAAACAAAAATCGCATCAAAAATGATGTCGAAAAATCCTCGAATTTCCATTTCTATATTGACAAAAAAAGAAGAAGCTTTCTGTTGTTGACTTTCATACTATCCTTCTTTTCATACTGTATTATGAAGTGTAAGGAACTTATTCCTTAATCTATTATTCTGATGAATATTAATCAAAATGCGCGAACAAGAGGATTTAACTCAAATAATAATTGGGGGGTTAAATTTTTTGAAATGGATCTTTTAAATTGTTATCTAATGCAATTTATGGATATAGCTCCGTTCTCAAAGATTTGGAGAATATTATTTCAGGTGCTACTGATTTTTGTTAATTAAGCCAAAATATGAGTATTTACTCCCCACTTCCCTCTTATCTTGATACCTAGTAACAGATCCCTAGTCGATGGAAAATGTTCTTCAATTTACTAGAATTTGAAAAAAATCCCAATCCTCGCCAAAATTTTTCGTTCCTATAAAAAGATTAAAATCACCCTTGGGGTCATTCACTTATGATGTCCATCAAAAAATAGGATTTTTAGACCCCCCTCCCCACCTTGTCACAAATTTTAAATTCAAAAAAATTTCTTTAATATAAAGTGTCACAAAATCTCAGACCCCCCTACCCCCTAAATCATGGACGTCATAAGTGAATGACTCCCTTACACATCCACGATTTTTTTAATCTGCTAGAATTTTTAGCAAAAAGATACATCTAATGGGGTTCATGATAACATTGAATTTAGATATTATAATGCAAAGGATTAATTGTGTTGTATAAGGGGTCGTTCGCAAATTACGTCACGCTTTTAGGGGGGAGGGGGGTCAACGAATTTGTGACAGTCCATTCAAAAGATTTTTTTTCTTTGGAAAATTTGTGACAAGGGGGGGGGAGGGGGTGTTCGAAAAAGTCGGTTTTTAGCGTGACGTAATTTACGAATGACCCCAAAACACTTTACCACAGATACTTGTTATACATTTTAATTGTTCTGGCAGAATCGTCTTCATATGACTTTGATTTTGAAAGATTTATTTCAAAAAATTTAAACCGACCCTAAAACTCAACATTGCATAATATGGTAAAGGAAAATATTACTAATACCTAAAAGAAACTAGTTGACATTGAAGAATATGAAAATTTTTTATGTAAAACAAACACAGTCAATTATTAAAATTTAAAATGAAATGAGAAAAAAATTATATTAATTATAACTAAAATACAAAAACGTAGACTGGTTAAAAGAAAGTTATTAATTATTAAACTAAATATTAAAAAAAATTCCATTAAAAAATATCATAAAAATAGTAAAAATTTAATAAAAGATAAATTAAAGAACTAATATCCCATTTTTCCAACGAATTTTAAACGAAAATTCCCAACTCCCTATTTTTCATACTGAGAAGAATTTTTCTATCCTATCCAAGAAACAAAAATCATTATCAAGTGTTTGTGAGTGATTTTTATCCTTTTAAAAAGAAATTTTTTGTAAAAGCATGAAGAAGTACTGGATAATGTGAGGTTGATTAGGATTTTGGGGATTTATTTAGGCAGGAATGCTAACAAATTTGATTAAATTTGAACTTTTACCTCATAACGGTTTTTCAAAATTTGAAAAAATTTTGATTTTTGAAAAAAATAACCGTTAAATTTTGAAATATTAAAATTGATCGTAACAAACTTTAGGACTTTAAATTTCCATCATAATAATAGAGTTCTTACTAATTGAGTCACAATTTTGAAATAAATCATTAAAAAAATGAGAAAAAAATCCTAATCAACCTCCATTCTTCCAGTTGTGGACTTTTTATCAAGGAAATCAAACAGATCAAAGTGCTTTTTGTGTACCGAATAGTCGGACATAATTTTTGGACATTTATAGCTTTCTCTCCCTCTCCTTGCCGTTTTTATAGTGATGAATAAAGAAATCTGGTTGATGATGATAGAAATTCATAGACTTTTCCATTTTCTTTGGTCCTGGACAATTATCGTGACTGGAAGAATGGGAAAGTCTAGAAAATTACATTCTGTCTTATGCAGGGTTCTATGAATTACACAATTTGACAAAAAAATTTTAAAAGATTGAAATAAAATGAGGAAACTTTTCTTATTTTCCCTAAAAGAATGATGAATGAAAACCCTATAAGGTGAGAAAAATGGGAGATTAAAAATATTAAATTTGGAATGATTATAGATGAAAATAAAAATAATTATCAATTCGTAATCATTGCAAAAAAAGTGCTAATTGAAAATATATTATTGAATATCTACATACATACATTACCATACAAATAGTACTGGCTTTATTAAGTTCACAAATGATGAGAAAGAAAAAATTGTTAAACTGCAAAATTTTCATGGAATTTTATTATTTTTTCTTCGAACAAAATTTGCTCTTAGAATGAATTTTGTAATGATGCAATAATGAAGTTTTGTGGGAAGTGGGGAATTGAATTTAAGAGTTTCTATGGAAGTGCTTTATTTTTGTTGATTTAAAATTGATTTTTTTATTTCAAAATTGACTTTTATGAATTTTTGAATGGTTTTGGTCCAATTTAGAAACATTTGTACAGTTTTGATTAATTTTGAAAAACATTTGAACTGTTTTATTCATGTTTTATAACATTTGAATGGTTTTAGTTTAGTTTAAAACTTTTGTATGGTTTTGATCAAATTTTGAACATTTGTAAGGTTTTAAGTCAAATTTTGAACAGTTGTAAGGTTTTAGGTCAAATTTTGAACATTTGTAAGGTTTTAAGTCAAATTTTGAACATTTGTAAGGTTCTGAAACATTTAATAAAGACCTTAAAATGTTTGAAAACCGTACAAAATACAAAATTTACCCAAATCTTTTGCATTTTCCCAAAGAAAGATCTCTCAAAAAAGTTCAATGCCCATTTCCTGAGAATTTCATGTATTCAACAAATATTTAACAAAGTATGAATTACCATATAATTCATAATAAATGAAATACCTTTATGTATTGTGCAAATGAAGCATTAAAGAATAAACTAATTTTACATTGCTGTGGAATCATAGATTCAATTTAGATATTCATTCGATTTCATGAAGAATCAATCGAGAATGGTTGAGAGATTTATTTTGCCAGAAGAACAAGATGTAATGACATCTCACGCTATTAAAGAAAAAAATATATATAATCTAATAGAGAATGATAAAAAAATAAGTTAAATTGGAAAAAAAGAAATGAATGTATTTTGTAGTCAGGAAAGAGTTATTGAAAATAAAGTGAAAAATGTTAATTTGATGAAGATGTTTTTAAAATTGATTTTCAGAATCTAGCACTAATTGGGTGACATTTAATTAGATTTTTGGGGAATTCCAGAATTTAAAAATATCACGGCTATCTGCAAATTGGACTTCATTAATTAAATTGGCATCTGTGCTATTCATATTCTATCCAGTTTCATCTGATTCCTTTCACATTAAAATTTAATACGGAAAGCTTCACAGATTTTAAAAGCTAAATTCTCAAGTTGATTTTAACGGTTTTTTGAAATTCAAAAATCCTTGCGCAATAAAAATTTCAAAACGCACTCGAAAATTGTTTACAGTTTATTTACTCCTTTAAATTTAATAGTTTTAACAAGGAAATACTTAATTCTAATTAAGAAAAAGTATCGAGAATATTAGTTACAGTATTAAGCAATGATTTAAAGCTGATAGCAGTAAGTGACTATAAGCTTTTATCGACATTCTACTCAATTTCCTTATTCTTACAGCATCAAACAAACAAAAAGATCATCGACGTCAATAACAGGTTTTTATTACCAAAAAATCTCAAGCTGACCTTGAAGAAGTGCTGAAAATAAATTTATCATTAAGAATACCGTTGATTGGATAAAATGCCTGATATAAAAGTAACGTGCTTAGGAGCTGGACAGGATGTTGGCAGAAGCTGTATTTTACTCAGTATGGGCGGCAAAAATATTATGTTGGATTGTGGAATGCATATGGGATTTAATGATGAACGAAGATTTCCGGATTTTTCATACGTTGCTCTCGAAGGTCCTTTAACGACATACATAGATTGTGTAATTATTTCTCATTTTCATCTGGATCATTGCGGTGCACTGCCTTACATGACAGAAATTGTTGGTTATACAGGACCGATCTACATGACACATCCAACAAAAGCTATTGCTCCAATTTTATTAGAAGACATGCGAAAAGTTGCTGTAGAAAGAAAAGGTGAATCGAATTTCTTTACAACTCAAATGATTAAAGATTGCATGAAAAAAGTCACAGCCGTTACACTCCATCAGTCAGTTATGGTTGATAGTGACATGGAAATTAAACCATATTATGCAGGTCATGTTCTTGGTGCTGCAATGTTCTGGATTCGTGTTGGAAATCAATCAGTTGTTTATACTGGAGATTATAATATGACACCAGATAGACATCTTGGAGCTGCTATGATTGATAAGTGCAAGCCAGACTTATTAATTACAGAATCAACGTATGCAACAACAATTCGTGACTCGAAACGTTGCCGTGAAACAGATTTCCTCAAAAAAGTTCACGAGTGTGTAGCGAAGGGTGGAAAAGTTTTAATTCCAGTATTTGCATTAGGAAGAGCCCAAGAGCTTTGTATTCTACTTGAAACTTATTGGGAACGAATGAATTTAAAATATCCAATCTACTTTGCATTAGGTCTAACTGAAAAGGCAAATAATTATTACAAAATGTTCATCACATGGACAAATCAGAAAATCCGTAAAACTTTTGTTCAACGAAATATGTTTGATTTTAAACATATTAAGGCATTTGATCGAGGATATATTGATAATCCAGGATCTATGGTCGTATTTGCAACACCTGGAATGCTCCATGCTGGCCTGTCTCTACAAATTTTTAAGAAATGGGCACCAAATGAAAATAATATGGTAATTATGCCTGGTTATTGCGTTCAAGGAACTGTTGGACATAAGGTCTTAGGAGGTGCTAAGAAAATTGAATTTGAGAATCGACAAGTCGTTGATGTCAAAATGGCAGTTGAATATATGAGTTTTAGTGCACATGCTGATGCAAAAGGAATTATGCAATTAATTGCCAATTGTGAGCCAAGAAATGTCGTTTTAGTTCACGGAGAAGCAGCTAAAATGGAATTTTTAAAAGACAAAATTCGTGAGGAATTTAAAATTGACTGCTTCTCACCAGCGAATGGAGAAACTTGTGTTATAAGGACACCATTGCGAATACCTATCGAATGTTCATTAAATTTAATTAAGAAGGAACTTAAAGCTTATAATGCTCAACCACCAGATCCAAAACGCCGTCGATATTTTAATGGCATTTTAGCGATGAAAGATGGAAAATTGATCTTAATGGACCTTCCTGAAGTATGGAAGGAATTTAACGGAATCAACAGACATGTCATCAAATTTTCATCTCTAATTAAACTCGAAACAGCATCGTCCAATTTCCAAATTATAGAAGAAATTCACGCCTTAATTAAAGACAGATTATCAGCATGGGAAGTCAAAATAGTCGATGGACAATCAATTACAATCGAAAGTGTTGTTGTAAAGCTGAGTGAAGAGAATTCAGATAAGAATATTTGTGTAAGCTGGGAGAGTCAGGATGAAGATTTAGGACGTTATGTATTAGGATTGCTACAAACAATATCATAAATGAATTTGTAATGTATTAAAATAATTAAACTTAATTTAGGATTTGGTCATGTCTTAGATCTACATTTCTATGGAAATTTTGAATTTTTCTCAATAAAAGTGTCAAATGTAAACTTTATAAATGCCAACTGATTATCTTGGGAACTAATCACTTGTGTGTGCCCAGGATACTTTGCAGTCGTTCCAGTAAAAGCTCGCCGTTGATCGATTTACGAGTTTAGTATTCAATCTTACTATAAACAGCTCTAACTAAATATGCAGGTTTAAAAAGCACTAATCCCTTTAAATCCACAAATATTTGATAATTCAAAAAATCAACTGCGTGCAATTTGACGCTATTATTTTGTCGGTGACGATTGAACCTAATCTCAAGTTCAAACTCTTATCAAATTAATGACGATTTGTTTTGATTCTTTTGCCTTAGTGTATGTGATTAGAATTATTACGAGGATGATAAAGGTTCAATGTTATGAGCGAATTCTCTTTACCTTCACACAATTAATTCAGTCTTAGCTGAGCCGTCTGAGTAGGCAGAAGTACAAAATGGACTTTTTACTAATTTTTATTGTGTCAATTTGCATCTTTCTTGGCTGGTATTATACCAAGTTTCGTGAAACATTAAAACTAGTGTCAAAATTGCCAGGACCAACACGTTTGCCAATTTTTGGAAATGCATTTCTATTCGTGGGAAAATCACCAGCACAATTGATGGATACATTCAATTACCTTGCTTCAAAATGGCCCAGAATCGTGTGCTTAATGCTTGGTCCACAATCTGAAGTGATGATAACCGATCCTAAACTAGCTGAAGTTTTTTTAAGCAGTCAAAAGCTCATTGATAAATCAGATGAGTATAAATTCTTCACTGACTGGATTGGAACAGGTCTTTTAACATCCACAGGCAGAAAATGGTTCTCAAGACGAAAGGTCATCACGCCAGCATTCCATTTTAAGATTTTGGACCAGTTTGTTGACATTTTTGACAAGCACACCGACATATTTATTGAAAGTTTGAGGAAATCAAATGGCAAACCACTTGATGTCTTTCAGCCAGTTACACTTTGCGCTTTGGATAACATTTGCGGTGAGATTTTATTCCTGATATCGCTTATCATATCACTGGCATAAGTTGCTAAGAAAATACCCCTTTAATCTAGACATTGTGTAATTTTGAAGGTGTGTTGTCGTGGAAATGTTGTGTGACATTCAGCTCCTTAAAAACATGTTGCATCTCGTGTGTCTTAGTCATAACAATGTTGTATGATTTATTTATCGTAACTTTTCTTTTAATCATACAGAAACTGCCATGGGAATCGACATTCAGGCACAGATCAAATCTGATTCTATTTACGTACAAGCTGTTAAGGAGTAAGGATGATTTTTATGTAGTCATTCACTTATGACGTCTAAACAGGGCGGCATGGGCGTACCCAGAGAGGAGGGTCCTTTTTTCAAAATCTTGTTCGATTCATAGTTAATTAGGTGTAGTCAATTTAAAGGAATCATTAGTTCTTCAAATGGGTTCCGCTTATACCAAGTTTCAAATTCCGGACCCCCCTCTTGATACGCACATGCAGGGCTGTTTCAGTTAGGGGCTAACCTGCTCCATGATCAAGATTTTTAATCAATTTCATTTTGTTCCAACAGAATTACAGCACTGCTGATAGTCAGGATGTTCACATTTTATCTTCGTCCTGATTTCCTTTACAACTTAACACCAACCAAGAGACGACAGGACGAACTTATCAAAATTCTTCATGATTTTACTGATAAAGTTATTGTGAATCGACGTGAAGAGCTGCTTAAATCCAAAAATAATAATGCAGACGAAAATAATAATATAATTGATGAAAATGAAGACATTGGAGCTAAGAAGAAAATGGCATTTTTGGATGTTTTGCTGCATTCATCGATTGATGGAAAGCCACTAACAAATATGGATATCCGTGAAGAAGTTGATACATTTATGTTTGAAGGACACGACACAACTAGCAGTGGAATCGCATTCTGTCTTTATAATTTAGCTAAAAATCCTGAGGTTCAGCAAAGGGCTTACGAAGAGGCCATTCATGTCCTTGGAACTGATTCTAGTACTCCGATCACTACTACAACTTTGAACGACTTTAACTACTTAGAAATGGTTATAAAGGAAACGATGAGGCTCTATCCTAGTGTGCCGATGTTCGGCAGGAAAATTCAGGAACATGTCCAATGTGGTACGTGACAATGTGACATAAAAATGTGTTGTAGACATAACTAATCAACTTTTATAAATTTCAGGTCCATATTTGATTCCAAAAGGTTCAAATGTTGCTGTAAGTCCATATTTTATGGCTAGAGATCCAACATTGTGGGATGATCCACTAAAGTTCGATCCAGAAAGATTTGCATCTGATAAACAGCAATCACATCCATACATTTATGTCCCATTCAGTGCTGGTCCAAGGTTTTTAAATTATTTAATTTTTTACATTTTTCTTATCAAAAATATCAATTTTATTTTTCAGGAACTGTATAGGTCAAAAGTTCGCAATGCTGGAAATGAAAATAACAGTTGCAAAAGCCTTAAAACATTTTGAATTGTCAGTTGTGCCTGGTTTTATTCCAATCGTAATATCAGAACTGATTTTAAGACCTGAGAATGGAATTTGGCTACAACTTAAAGAAAGAAAAGCTGCTTAATTTATTGGATTTTGTCTGGTTTTAAGATAATATTCAACTAATAGTCACATGAAGTTCCTGTTTTTGGCTAGTCGCATTTTTTGATAAAGCAATATTTGATATTTTTAACAGTTTACTTGAATTGTGTCCTTTTTATGAAGAGATTAAAATAAATTGACAAGTTTTCTTTGAAATCTTAACGGATATTTTAATTTTGAATTTAAAATTTTCTCAGAACCTTACAAATGTTTTGTTAAATTTCAAATTTTCGCCGTTAAATTTTTTTTGAAAGCTTCTCTTAAACTTTTAAATAAGAGTGTTTTCATTATCATCAGCTTACATATTATTTCTATGCATCATGAAATGCATTGTGAACGTGACAATAAAACAAATCTTAAGTATAAACTTCTTATCAAAAACAATGACGGCTGGGGGGCTTTAATCAGGATTTAATAAAAATAATATCAGAAAGATAAATTTTTCACACTCAAAAACTTCAAAACAGTTCAAGTTTGACCGTTGATAGAACTGTAAGAAAATGGATTTTCTTCTATTGTTCATTGTTTCAATTTGCATATTTCTTGGCTGGTATTATACAAAGTACCATAAGACATTAGCGATCGTTTCAAAACTGCCTGGTCCAAGACGTTGGCCAATTTTTGGAAATGCTTTTGTATTTATGGGAAAATCACCATCAGAATTATTGGTAAAGCTAACAGCTATTGTTGAACAATATCCAAAATTTACATGCTTGATGCTTGGACCACAGCCAGAAATTTTAATTATGGATCCAAAATTAGCTGAACAGCTTTTAAGTAGTCAAAAGTTAATCGATAAAGCAGCTGAGTATGACTTCTTACTGGATTGGATTGGCACAGGTCTTTTAACATCCACTGGAAAGAAATGGTTCTCAAGACGTAAAGTCATCACGCCAGCATTCCATTTTAAGATTTTGGACCAATTTGTTGAAGTTTTTGACAAGCACAGCAACATTTTCATACAAAACTTGAAGAAGTCAAATGGCAAGCCAGTCGATGTGTTTGAATTAATTTCACTTTGTGCTTTGGATAACATTTGCGGTGAGATTTGTTTTCCTTATCATATCTTTGGGCAAAGGTTGTTCAGAATATACCCTCTTTAATTTTGATAAACATTTGTTTCTTGCTTAATTAAATCCTGAGTCCAGCTTTGTCCCGAGGGAAGGGGGGATCCCTAACATAACATAAAATTGGGATGGAGTGACCTTCAATTTCCATTATAATCAAACTTAACTACCTTAATAAACAAATTTCTTCTTTATCACAGAAACTGCAATGGGAATCGACATCCAGGCACAAATCAAGTCAGATTCAGCTTATGTGAAGGCTGTTAAAGAGTAAGTATCACTGCCCAATCCAGATCTCGAAATTTAATCGGTTTCTTAATGAAAAATCCTTGAACTTCTTCAGAATAACATTGCACAGTGGGGAATTTTTGAAAAAACTTTCCAAAAATTATTTTATGGTGGATTCTGGTAGAGTATTGTCTAAGCTTTAAAAAAAGTATGCATACTTAGGGTTGAAAGTCCTTGTGCATAGAGATACAGCTCAAAATATATGTGATTTTGGGGTCAGACTATAAATTTTCAAAATGTTCTCATTCTTCAACAACTCAATCAAATTTACTGAAACTTTTTTTATTTGGTAGATATTAGTACTAAGTTTATTTTAAGTATTTGAGGAAAAAAATTAATGATGCTTAGTGCAACAAATTTTTGAAAATATATAAAAAATGATGATTTTTTGAACTATTTTTAGGTTTTCTCGCACATATCAATACATAATATTTTCTAGTCTGCTACATATTGTAGAACTAGTCAAGGGCTACAAAACTGCATCTTTTGAAAAAATTCCACAGTGCATCTATGTATGAAAAAAATCAATTTTATGTCAAAAATTTCGATTTTTTTGAGTTTTTTCGCTGTAGAATTTCAGGATGCATGGTGGGCAGCTCTTTTGAGAGTGATTTATAATAGATCATGATCTGTGCTATCAAAATCCACTTAAAGTTGAAAAACTTTTCCGCCAAATTTTCGATTTTGAGCTCTTTGAATGCTAAAATGTGAAGGTAGTCAATTTAAAAATTTTGTCAAACTTTCCCAAAACTAACTAATATCAGTGCAAAACTTCTAAAAATGATATATTTAGCCATTTTCTATCATTTCTTATGATTTTATTTCACTTTATAAGGTTTTAGGGGGTTTTAGGCTAAAATTTACTCCTTTCAAGTTTCTTCGAATCATAATTAAAAGTTTTTAAATTTTTCCAATCTTTAAGTGCATCAAATAATTTTTTTGTACTAATTAATTAATTCCTCATATAAATATCTTTAAAATGGTATATAATATGTTGTATATTGATGAATTTTGAGTAAAATATAAACAAACATATGAATAAGTATCAAAATTTTGGCATTCTCTAGACTCATGCTTTACATTTTTACTCATAATTCTTGTAAATCTTAACTATATTTAATAAATTTGGTATCGTTGGAAAGCTTATAGTAGTACCTATGTCGTAGCATAAAAATTTGAGTTCAAAAAATGCTCAGTGCACAAGTAGGCTAAGTCCATTATATCATATTTTGACTGCCCCTCCATTGGGCACCAAACATCAAAATTTTTATTTTAGGCCTGTTTTCTACAGAATCATGTCTAAACTAACATATAATAACTAAAAAATTATTTTTCCGTCATTATTCGCAGAAAATGAGCTCATAGAAAAAACATGAACTTTTTTTGAACTTTTGATTTTTTTTATTTTTCAGAAAAATTAATGTTTTTTCTATGAGCTCATTTACTGCGAATAATGACGGAAAAATAATTTTTTAGTTATTATATGTTAGTTTAGACATGATTCTGTAGAAAACAGGCCTAAAATAAAAATTTTGATGTTTGGTGCCCAATGGAGGGGCAGTCAAAATATGATATAATGGACTTAGCATACTTGTGCACTGAGCATTTTTTGAACTCAAATTTTTATGCTACGACATAGGTACTACTATAAGCTTTCCAACGATACCAAATTTATTAAATATAGTTAAGATTTACAAGAATTATGAGTAAAAATGTAAAGCATGAGTCTAGAGAATGCCAAAATTTTGATACTTATTCATATGTTTGTTTATATTTTACTCAAAATTCATCAATATACAACATATTATATACCATTTTAAAGATATTTATATGAGGAATTAATTAATTAGTACAAAAAAATTATTTGATGCACTTAAAGATTGGAAAAATTTAAAAACTTTTAATTATGATTCGAAGAAACTTGAAAGGAGTAAATTTTAGCCTAAAACCCCCTAAAACCTTATAAAGTGAAATAAAATCATAAGAAATGATAGAAAATGGCTAAATATATCATTTTTAGAAGTTTTGCACTGATATTAGTTAGTTTTGGGAAAGTTTGACAAAATTTTTAAATTGACTACCTTCACATTTTAGCATTCAAAGAGCTCAAAATCGAAAATTTGGCGGAAAAGTTTTTCAACTTTAAGTGGATTTTGATAGCACAGATCATGATCTATTATAAATCACTCTCAAAAGAGCTGCCCACCATGCATCCTGAAATTCTACAGCGAAAAAACTCAAAAAAATCGAAATTTTTGACATAAAATTGATTTTTTTCATACATAGATGCACTGTGGAATTTTTTCAAAAGATGCAGTTTTGTAGCCCTTGACTAGTTCTACAATATGTAGCAGACTAGAAAATATTATGTATTGATATGTGCGAGAAAACCTAAAAATAGTTCAAAAAATCATCATTTTTTATATATTTTCAAAAATTTGTTGCACTAAGCATCATTAATTTTTTTCCTCAAATACTTAAAATAAACTTAGTACTAATATCTACCAAATAAAAAAAGTTTCAGTAAATTTGATTGAGTTGTTGAAGAATGAGAACATTTTGAAAATTTATAGTCTGACCCCAAAATCACATATATTTTGAGCTGTATCTCTATGCACAAGGACTTTCAACCCTAAGTATGCATACTTTTTTTAAAGCTTAGACAATACTCTACCAGAATCCACCATAAAATAATTTTTGGAAAGTTTTTTCAAAAATTCCCCACTGTGCATTGCTGCTGATGATGAGAATTTTCACCTTTTACTTCCGACCGAGTTTCATCTACAATTTGACACCATACAAGAGGCGACATGATGAACTTGTTAAAATTCTTCATAACTTCACAGATAGTGTGATTGTAAATCGACGTGAAGAGCTCTTAAAATCACAGGACACTAACAACAATAGCGATGAACAGGAAGACATAGGAGCAAAGAAGAAAATGGCATTTTTGGATGTTCTATTGCATTCATCGATTGATGGAAAGCCACTAACAAATATGGATATCCGTGAAGAAGTTGATACATTTATGTTTGAAGGACATGACACGACGAGTAGTGGTCTAGGATTTTGCTTATACAGCTTAGCTAAAAATCCAGAAGTTCAACAGAAAGCTTACGATGAGGCCATTCATGTCCTTGGAACAGATTCAACAGCTCCTGTAACGATTAAACTTTTAAATGACTTAAACTACCATGAGATGGTTATAAAAGAAACATTGAGGCTCTATCCTAGTGTGCCATTGTTTGGTAGAAAAATGCTCGAGAACACGCAGATAGGTAAGCAATTTTATTATGAAAAATTATAAGACAGATGTTAAGAAATATCTTTAATTCCTCAGGTGAATATTTGGTGCCAAAAGGCACGAATATAGGTGTATGTCCATACTTTATGGCTAGAGATCCAACACTGTGGAATGATCCACTAAAATTTGATCCTGAAAGATTCTCGTCTGACAAGCAACTTTCACATCCTTATTTATATACACCATTTAGTGCTGGTCCAAGGTATGATGACTGTTTATAATTTTGTAAAATGAGGAACTGATGGGGTCACTCAAAAATGACGTCCTGCAAAGAACTGTTTATTTTTATCAATTTTATATTATAGGAACTGTGTTGGTCAAAAGTTTGCAATGCTGGAAATGAAAAGCACACTATCAAAAGTTTTACGAAATTTTGAGCTGAGTGTCATGCCTGGTTTTGAGCCTGTCGTGATTTCCGAACTGATTTTGAGACCTGAGAATGGAATATGGCTGCAATTAAAGGAAAGGAAGGCTGTATAATAGACTATAAGAAGAATTATATTGCTTTAGAATGGATGATACATGATTAATGTATTTTAAAGTAATATTTTATAAATTATTATTTTTTTGATACAAAATTCTAATTCTTAAATTAGACATGGTAAAGTCATGAAATAAATTGAAAACATAAAAATAAATTTTTAACGGAAAATTTCAAATTTAATTGTTGAAAGCTTTCTAAAACCCTTCAAAAGTTCTTGAGCTTTTTGAAAACCATACAAATGTTTTCATTGGTTCAAATTTTTGAAATCCGTTAAATTTTCATAATTTGCTAATCATAGTCAAAAGTACCCAAATGTCGCTATTTGCGTGTTCTAGTTAACTACTTTTCAGTTAACTTTTAAGGGGTTTTGGTTACTGAGGTTACCTTATTTTCAAATCAACCCCACAAGTCAATTAATAATTGATTAGATGAGGGAAGTTGAATCGATTTGTCGTTTAATCCTACAATCAATGATAAGGTGGGAAATGTGATAACACAGAGCTACTGAAATCATCGATAACAAATATTTTTAGAAATTCCCATTGATCCTGTGATAACGTATACAAAAATTACTGATAATTAAAAAGTATATTTAAAGAGTACTTCAGATTTTTAAGTTTTTAGTCGTGATTTAATTTTTGACTGCGGTATGAAGCACCAAATTGTATTGATCTTTTGTCTGGCAATTTCTGCCACATTTGCACGGGACATTTCAAGAAGAATAGTTAATGGAGAAGAAGCTAACATTGCTGATTTTCCACATGCTTTGGCATTATTGGATAGTGGACGATTTTTCTGTGGTGCATCCGTAATTTCAAGATATTGGGCATTGTCTGCTGGTGAGCACATTGTTAAGAATTAAATTTGATCTTTTTAACGGATTTAAAAAATTCAAATCGAATGAATTTTTAAACATTTGTACGGTTTTAAAATTCAAATCAAAAAAATATCCGTTAAAAATATGCTTACAGCTCATTGTTTGGACAGAGCAACACCACCAAATCTCATAAATCTCTACGGCAACTCAACCAGTAGACTTTCAGGCGGAATTCTTTTCTTCGTCCAACGATATGTGAATCATCCACAATATCGTACGATAAGATTAAGCACAGGTCAAGTTATTTGGGATTATGACGTAAGCGTGATTGAAGTTGATCATGATACTCCTTTGGATGCTTTGTTTGTACAACCAACAATCTTACCACCAACCTGCTCGTCTGCATGCTGTGGTGTTTGTGAAGGAACTGTCATAAGTCTTGCGGGATGGGGTGAATTGTGATTAATTTAAAATTAAGTGGCACTTCTTAAAAAACCAATTTTCTTAGGTCGTACACATCTTGGAACACTTCCAGTTAATCTTCAAAAGTTGAATCAGACAATTGTGAATCACACAGGTTGCGGTCCATTCTGGGAAAATCAAATCACAGACAGAATGTTTTGTGTTACTGCTGACTTTTATGACAGTTGTGATGGCGATAGTGGATCTGGAATTTTGTTGACCGATCGTGTTCATCAAGTTGGATATGTCAGCTTTGGATCGTAAGTGGCTAGAGATAGCATGGGGGTGTCTTTACTTATTAAATTCGCTTTTTAAAATTTGTAAGGGGTCGTTCGTAAATTACGTCACGCGAACTTCGACCCTTCCACTCTTGTCACAAATTTTCCAAAGAAAAAAAAATCTTTTGTATGGACTGTCACAAATTCTTTGACCCCCTCCCTCCTAAAAGCGTGACGTAGTTTGCGAACGACCCCTAACAAGGATGAGGACCCCCATGAGGAATATTTTTTAATTATATTTGTTTAATCCTCAGCATCCGATGTGGGGATAACTCGGCACCAGCTGTTTATGGAAGATTGGAACATCCATCAATTCGTGAATTTGTTAGATCCACAACTGGCTTGTAAATTGTATGAATTATTGAAATAAATACGTTCAACAACTGTTCAAAATCAGTATTTTATTGCTTAGTATTCCAAAAATAAAATGCGACACGCGAAAAAGTGGAAGAAAACTAACTGTTGCTGTATAGAAATAACTAAACTCATTATCATTAATTATTCAAGGTCATGTCCTTGAAAATAAAACACATTGTGTAGTTTTAGCTCCTCAAAAAACACTTTATTGCATGCTTAATCACTCGTTAGGTCAGAAATTTTCTGCGAATCAAAATGCAAAACAATTAAATAATTTAAATTATAGGTAAGGATAAAATCATCAATATTAAACTATATATGGCATAAGAGAGATCTTTTGATGACATTTTTTGTAATTTTCTGCCTGAGAAATGAAATAAATTATAAATAACTGTAACTTAGAAATAAATAATAGCAAAATTCTTTGAGAAATGTCTAATCATTGCAAACTAATTAAAAGCTTTTGTCAAAAATACTAATTGTGCTCTAAAAAGCGCATAAAGATTCAAAGCACTTGCTCATTTTTTTTCCTTAAATCTTAAAAATTTGATTGACGAAATAGAACCTTACAAATTATTTGATTATCCTGTCCAAAACCATACAAATTCTATCAATATTGTTCCAATTTAGCTGTTGTAAGGTTTTAATAATTTTTGTCATTTTTGATTCTAAAAACATTTGTATGGTTTTAAACAAAGCTGTACAATATTAGTTGACACTTTGACATGATTAATCCCAAACCTTTGGTTGTAAAATACTGCAAAATTGTTCAAAAAGATGATTTTGTCCATTATAGCACATTGAATTGTCAAAAATACGATAAATTTATGGCTTTTGTGAGTTAAAAATAATCTGTGGTTCTGAACGCAAACTTGCTGTTAAATAACGCGTTTTGATAATGTTCTGATAATATCGCTTCTCGCTTGGTGAATTCACGTAATAGACGATCGGAACGACGTCATAGTTCTGCCATAATTCCGATATGTGACTGTAATTAAACTTAATTAATTAATTTAATAAATTTGTTGTTGCATATCACTTACGTATTGAATTCATCCTTGTGGATGAAAACCATGTTAACACCGATTAAGGGTGTTATTAAGTTCCGTAAAATTACGTCATAAATCGATCGAATAATGTTAAAAAGTCGAAATAGTCGCTTGAATGAACGCCAGCCTGATAAGTTGTCCATCCAAATCGCACACATGAGATTCGGAAAGAGCTTCCTTAACTGAATTAAAAATGAAAATCAATTAATTAAGGACATACAATAATATGAATTAATTAACTCACTTTATAAATGGTTAATGGAGAATTTGAACATAAAATGAATTTTTTGGTGAATAATGGTTCGTGGATTGATATTGCTTGCTTCAGTTTCTCTAAGAATATTGCGTTACTTCCACATTTTGCGTGAAGGATCACATAGAAATCGTCATTTAGTGGCTCCACAATTTTCACCAGACAGTCGAGTGTCAAAATTTTCTGCTCACCATATTGATTGCTGGAAGTCACAAAATACCACTTTAATTAATGAAATCATTAAAAGGAAGTGAGAAATTACCCGAGAGGATGTGTTGAAGATACATTTATGTCCTTAATCTCATTATAAGTCACTTTATTCACATCCTTATGAATATTGGCCTTTTCTAACGTCTCTTTGTCAAGCACCACTAGTTTTCCACATTGCGTCATCGACAAACTAAGCAAGATCCTCGGACAGTTTTTAGAAATGCTCTAAATAGAAGAAAAGTACATGGTCAAGTGCATATTTGGAAAATTATGTGAAAATGATGAAAAATTTGACTCTTACATATTCAATACTAGCTTTAGTATTTTCGGGAACATCAAAAATGCCTCCATGAAATGCAATACAGTATGAATTACTTGAGAATATCTTTGGAATAGGCGGTGACCGAAGTTTTATGAATTTCGAGACGACAAAAAATAAAATTAACAATACGAAGAAATAATGAATTAAAAAGATTGTGAAATTACTAAGAAACCACACTAAATTAACGACTGTACTGTATAAAAATGAAATTAGCTTTAAAAGAAACATCGTATAAGTTTAATTAAGAAAAATCAGATTACTGCTACTCTTATTTATAAAAATGATTATGCTACGTTGCCAGCCTTCCAATGCTATTTTTACATTCACACCGTAATCATTTGTCTTAAAGGAAGCTGCTAGATTGAATAATAAAGCTCTGGGACGGTGTGAATATGTTATAATCAGCTTTCTAGCCAATTATCAGTTAAATTTCATTTTTCCGTTAAAATTTTTATTTGAAATTTCCAAAAAATTCAAATTTCATTGGAATTAACCGCCAAAATTTCCTCATTTCCAGTAAAATATAAATAAAAGTGTTTAATTAATTAAATCAAAGTAATTCATCAACATGACAAGATACAAATAGTACATCCAGTAGATAGCATGCAGCATAACGGACACGAGCGTTTCAAATAGTTCGAAAACAACATTTCGCTTTGAGAGATCGAAAAAGTTAGTGTGTGTGGAACAACATCATCACATATTAGAATTAAATTTCGCTAAAATAGCGCACAAAAAGCGAATAGATTGTTGTTAGAAATACCTCGGCATAGATCTTTAGTTTGTGTTTTTATTTGTTAATTTAAAGTGGACATTTCTTCACAGTTTTTTCATCATTTTAAGAGAAATTTATTAATTTGTGTGAAAGTGTCCAATTAAATCTAATTTTTAAGCCATGTCATCAGCATTAAGAACGAAACCGTTTGGTAGCAAGAAGGATAAAAAGAATCCTCCAATCCTGAGCCATGAATTTGTCATTCAAAATCATGCAGATATTGTGAGCTGTATAGCTATGGTTTTTGTCGTCGGTTTAATGATGCAAGTAAGTAACGTGTGTATTATCATCATATTCAACAGATTTCCGTCATCAATTATGCTTATCTGATAAAATTTCATATCTACTGGATGTCACAATGAGCATTTCATTCATCAATTTTCCGAAAAAAATCTCAAAACTTGAATTATGTGGCAAAGTCTTATGCCACGTCTACGTATTATAGTATAGTGTGTTTAAAGCATACATATAGATTTTGCGAGAGACGTTAAAGAGGAAAGAAAAAAAATTATATGTATACGGCTCCAGTTGCTCCACATACACATTTCTTCTTTGCTCCCTTCTTTTTTTTCTTTCCTCATATTTCTCTTACATTTCGTAATTTATAGTGACTTGATCACTTTCGAAAAAATTACTTTCAACATGAATGAATGAAAAATGTACGCATTGTGTCATAAAATGATATGAAATTTACGTCTGATTCAAATGAATGAAGTAGATCAAATTCCTTTACACATTTCTCTTTCTTACTCTCTGCGTTTATTTTAGGCAACTAGTACATTAGCTAGCATTTTCATTGTCATGGGCCATAATGCCACCGATCCAACTGATGCTGCTACTAGGTAATTACTTCACAATCACTATCATTATTTTTAATGCATGCGTGGATCATGATCAGGCGTTGAAGTTGATTAATATGATCTTATAAGTTGGTTGCTTTATTTTCTTGACTGTGAATTTAGTGCTCAGTAGAGTTCTATTTTTGATTGCTGAAAACTGTACAACAGCTGTTAAACCTGTAAGAAACCTTTCAAATGTTTTTAGAAAGTTTGAAAACCATACAACAGCTGTTTAATTCTGAATTAAAACCTTACAAATGAAATGCTTGAGAACCTTACAAATCCTCTTAAACATCTCAAAACCCTACAAATACGATTTTTTAAAAGCTCAAAATTAAAAAATTTCCAATTTTATTTTAAAAAAAAAATAAACAATGAACGTATCGTAGGGAATAACTCAGCCTTGTGAGTCAGTCAAGAACACTGCAAAACATCAAGGTCGCTGAACCGTTATTTCTGTAAATATTTTATGTGTGTAGGCAATGTAAACAAAAAAGGAATCAGCTCGTTATAATATGTGTGTCGTGACTGTACAATTCGCACATCTTTTTTTTCGTACACATTTAATCATTGGAAATCAACCTCAACGTCCGTCAATGACCATTATCTTTAATTATGAATGATTACGCGTTAATGAAGATAATAATTTATAAAACTTACTGCCTCTTTTTTTCGCATAGAAGTGAACCATTCTTATACGAAGCAGGCTGGAGAGATGGACCTGCCGTGTTCTTCTACACTCTTATTTGCATTATTATGCACGCAATCTTACAGGAATATGTTTTAGATGTAAGATAATTAAACAAATAAGAAGAAAATTGTTGAAAGTAATAAGTCCAATTTTATTTTATATTTTAGAAAGTTTCAAAGAAGCTTCATCTATCAAAATTCAAACTTTCACGATTCAATGAATCAGGACAGCTTGTTGTATTTTACTTAATTTCATTTTTGTGGGGTGGTGAAGTAATGCTCCGTGAACGTTATGCTGAAAACATGTCAAAACTCTGGATTGACTATCCAATTCATCCAATGACATTCTTGCACAAGCTCTATTTCATCATTCAATTGGCCTACTATCTTCACATGCTCCCAGAATTATATTTCCAAAAGATTAAGAAGGACGAGCAAGCACCTAAGATGCAACATTCCATTGCCGGACTCCTTGTTATTGGCTTCTTCTATTTCTTTGCTTATCGTCGCATTGCTATTGTCCTTCTTACTCTCCATTACTTCAGTGAATTCGTTTCACACACATTCGGATTACTCGAAGTCTTTGACAAGGATGAGAAATACGCTAGATGTAAGTACCTTCTATGTTATTATAATAACTTTAAGCTTGGTCTTGGCTAAACTATTTTCAAAATTAACATTTTTAACGTCTTTGAAATATTCAAACTTTAACGGATTTTTCAAATTCAAATTCTTGCAGCTTATTTGAATTTTTAAGAACCGTTAAATTTTGAATTTTTAAAAACCGCTAAATTTTGTAAAACTCTCTTACAAAGTAAATCACTTTTATCAATATTGCTCATGACATGTTGCATAACATTCCCAGTTTTTATCAGCTTGTTTACTATAATTTTAATCAAATTTGAATTATCAACTGACCTACTTTTCATTAAAATTTATTTTTAGTCCGCATTTTCAACAACATCATCTTCCTGATAACAGCATTCTCAACATTAGTCCTTTCCTTCCTTACATTCTTCACTGGAATCGGAAAGACAAATCCAACACGCGGCTTGTTGGGCCTTGTTATTGCCTTCACCATTCAAGGACTCTTAATCTTCCGTTTCATTACATCCTTCCTTAAATCAAAGCGCGAGTCAAAGGAGCAAGCTATCACAGCAGCTAAACAGCCACTTCTCAAGAAACCTAAATCATCGGAAAAGAAGAGTGAATCAAGTAAGAAGAGCAAGAAGGAATCAGATTTACCAGAGGCTGATCAAAATGTGAACCAAAAGAAGGTCAAGACCAAGTAAATGCAGCACATTCAGATAAAGCACACACACACACAAACTGAGAAGAACATTCTATTGTTGATGTTGATTTTTTTTTCTACACAATTTCCATGGAAAAATATGAAAAAAGTTGTAAAAATCCTTTTCATTCTAATACTTTTCTAAAAAATGCATTTTTATTAATTAATAATAATAATAATTTCACTGGTCTGATCAAAAATGGATTTAATAATTTTTTATGTTTTTCCTTGCAACTTCATTTCCTTCCAATAAAAAAAAATCATTAAAAAAATTCTTTATTTTTGATAAAATGAAAACATATTGTTTGATAAATTTTTTAAGACGTGCTAGAACGACGTAAGAAAATTTTTCATAAAAATTTTAAGAAAAATGAGAGATAAAACAATATTTTTTTAAAAACCTAACAAAAAACAATTTTAATTAAATTTACAAAAGAGAAAAAAAAAACTTTTCGAGAATTATAAAAATGAAAATTTTTATTGCCTAATTTCAAATTTAAAGTTAATTAAGGAATCATGGACGGAAAGATTAGCCTAAAACCTGTTTTAATTCTTATTTCTCTTCTCAAAACTCTTTTTTTTGTTGTTATTGTAAAAAATATGAAGAATAGCGTTCCTTTCGAATTTAACTTTTATTAATTCCTTTCTGTCTGTGATTTTTTTCTGTTTTTCTGTTTTTTTTTTCATTTTCTTGTGGGGCAATTGAGGATTGATTGAAAGCGGTTGACTGAATACGAATGGAATTTATTCTTCGAATTTTGAATATTTAAGCACATGAGATTCTTATATATTTGAGGAATTGTTGTATCAATAATGGATTATGCTTGAATTTAGAGAAGATCTGCACAATTTTTGATTTGAAAACCATACAAATTCATTTTCAACGGTTTTTTGAATTTCAAAAATCAAAACCTTTCAAATTCGTTTTTAACGGTTATTTTAGATTCAAATAAAACCATTCAAATTCATTTTCAACGGTTTTTTGAATTTTAAAAGTAAAAACCCTTCAAATTCCTTTTCAACGGTTCTTTTAGATTCAAATAATATGGAAATAATCCTAGGCAGCTTTTGATGAAATATTTTAATCATAGGTATATCCAAAACATTCAGAGTTCAATCCCCTAACAAATTCATCAAATCGTTTTCAAAAAATATTCATTTTATTGCTAATAAATTTGTTTGTGAATAAATTTAGCAGTTGATTGAAAGCTCAAAAATCAAGCATAGCATATCATTTCGAATTCATAAAGCCATTTCACTTTTGTCGTTGCTGTTAATTTGAATTTGTATGGTTTTGAGAAAGCATTACAACAGTTTAAATTGAAAACCTTACAACCCTAAGCTGTTGAGATGTTTTTAAGCACATCAATCAATTTAATAAATTACAACATCTCGCAATGTACTCAATGTTACCTAAAACTTAAATTTCCACAACTTGAACGTCTAAAAAAAACCCCCAAAAAATAAGAATCTAAGCTTAATCCGCTATTAATATTGTTCTCAACTAGTTAGTTTAATGGAAAAGCAAATACTGGACATGCCTAAATAATTTTTTTAACAATCATCTGTTAATCGCTTTCAATCGACTTCCTCATCTTGTACTTTTTTATATAAAATTTTTTTTAAAATGTAAAAATGACGATTTTTTTTGAAGATGTTAATTAACATAATTGACAAAAAAAAATATGAGAAGAACTTATGGGAGAAAAATAAATAGTTTTTGTATGAATCAATGCAAAAAAGCCAAGAGATAAAAAGAATTCTTATGTCTATATTCTTAATTAAATATTGTCGTTTTAAGTTGCCTGTACTACGAAATAATGTCATAAAAGATGCCCTGAATGATGGAACCGAATGGAAGATTATAGCAGTAATTGTACTCGTGAAATTGAATTATATTCTGTGGATTTCCACCTGCATCAACTTTTCCATCACTTCCACCTTTCTCCATTAACGAGAATATTGCCCTTGGATATTCATAGCCAATTGCTGAGTTCCCGTTCCACGTGAGTTTTATAACGTAAGCGTGATATGGAAATAAAATCATTCGATCATTGAATTTGAGTCGAAAGGATTCATTAAAGCCGACATTTTCGATAATGTGATGCTGCTTGTAGATTGACTTATTGCTACATTTATCAAATATCTCAACATCCAAATTCTCGGTGTATTTTTGATTATTTATATCCATATCAAAATGTTCAGGCATTAAACGAGAATTAACAGTTAGAGATTTTATAGCTACGAATCTCTTAAATGAGACATTAACGTCAAAATTGAGTTGATCTTTTTCGATAATGAGTGGTCGTACAGGCTTATAATAAACACGATGAAAACTTTTTGAGATTCTTTCACTTTGTGTGATGTCAATGAATCCAGACTTAAGTCCAATAATTTTCATGCACAATGCATTATCAAGATTTAAAAGCTTTGTATTCACAGCCAATGAGTCAGCACATGTTGATGTGTTATCAACGTGACATGCTTTAATCGTCCACGCTTTAATAAGACACAAAATATCATCGCGATCGCCAAAATAATCGAGAAGATTTTTCATCAAGAATTCAAAACATTGCGGTGACAAATGAGCATCCTCATTTGCATTTAGAATCGTATTACAAAAACTTGCTCCCGCTTCGATGAAATCCACGATGAAATAAAGACAGGAAACGAGAATGTCTTCTAAATGATATTCAAAAGATTTACCGAGAAAATTAAAAATATTTTGACGATTAAGGAGTTCTCCGAGCTTCTTGACGCACAACTTTCTTAATTCTTCGATGAGGTATTTTTGGGCACAATAGCTTATCGACACCAAACAGTCAATTTCATCATTTTCTTTCAATTTTAATTCACCGGTGTATATAAAGTCCATGAATAATTCAAATGTCTCGTAGCTTATATCGGTGATTAATATCGAGTTGGCTAAGTCGTGTGGAAATTTGCCATAGAACATAGCTTCAAATACCGGCGATGATGCTGCCAAAATAAGCCTGTGCGAATTTATTACACGATTCTCAATTTTGAAGGAACAATCTGTGTATTTGTTAACTTGACGAAGGCGAAAAAAACGTTCATTGAACTTGTCGTTGTCTGATATCTAAAAAGAAGAATGAGAATAAAAGGAATTTAAAGTAAGCTATCTTATTGGTCTGTTTCTTTTTTGCAGCTCTTGACTTGCTACTTTGTCTTGTTGGAATTTCATTTTATTTACACACTTTGTTTGTTAATTATTATTGACTGAGTGTGTTTTTTTTACTTAGTATATAGGAACGCGATTTCTGATTTTAATTGAAACTTAATAGTACCTAGTTAAAAAATATTTGAAAATTTAACGGTCATTTCAAATTCAAATTTCAATGGAATTATTGGAATTTTACTGGAAGATTTCCAGGATGCTTTCAAATTTGAAATTAAAATAAACCGTTAAACATTAATTAACGGTTAAGCAAACTAGATTTCCTTAATAAATTAATGATAAACAAATTAGCGCTTTATGCGGCAAATAGTTTGTTTTTATTTTCATTTGGGTTTTTTTCTCTCACTCGTATGACGACAAAACTGATTGTTATTCGGTTGAAGTCATCTAAAAAATGTTTATCATCGACTAAGTCGTGCCTTAAAAAAATTCGGAAATTTTAAATGCGTAGAAATGATTTTTAATTGCTAACAAACGCGAGTTCCTTACTTTTCAACCTTCTAACAATCAATTTTAACCTTCACAAAATTATTCTAACCATTTCAAGTTCACTTTGTGATGTTTGTTCTTCCATTGCTGCCCAGACGGTTGCTTATCACCTGCACTAATTTATTTTAGGTCAGTAAATACAGCACAATGATTATAGTCACGAATAAAGCTTTATTTTGTTGCAAAAATAATTATTTTTAAAAAATCGTCTATATCACACACCAGCTAAATTTAAAGTCACAAGATTATATTTTTTCTTCCTTTATTTTGATATTCAAATTACGTAATTATATCTCTTATTTTTTTGCACTGTAACGGAGAAAAATCGTTGAATCAGAAGCAACACCTACAGAACGCTATTCAGAACTGTTCGCGCTTCTCCTGTGCTTATTTCGTCTTTGACCATGAAAATGTAATGTTCTCTAACGTCTCATATGATTTTTATGACCTCTCGTCTCACTGTATATATTGTGTATGCACGGCTTCTTCCAACCTACTGATTCTCAACGCAAAAAAAAGTTCTCTCGAGATTCTCTGAGTAAATTTCGCGACTGTATGAATGATTGTATTTTTATCGATGTGTCGATGTATGTGGTTAGAATTCAGTAGTTCTCAAACTATGCAGGTGTGCTAAAAAAATGCAAAACTGATCAATTTCTGATATTTTTGAGGGTATACTTCTCAAAAAACGATATAGATAACCTCAAAAAACATTAAATAGACAGTTTTCGTATTCTACTTCTGTTTAGCTGTTAACCTAGGGGTATCATAGAGTGGATATCCTAGGGGAGTACGGTTATTCCCCATGACGGAGAATTTTTCTTTAATTTCCTATAGTTTTTTGAGAAAAAATCGTAACCTCCTAAAATTTTTCTATAAAAATTCCAGCCACTACCCCTTTCTCCTAATGGATTACAAAAAAAAATCTGAGTTAAAGGATTAAGAAGGAGACAGCTTTTAATGACCTATGACCTTGGTAAGGGATAAGTGGGGGGAGGTGAGTCTCGAACCAATTTCGTGAATGATCCAATCCATTTACGTGAATAATGTGCGCCACAAATTCTTAAAAATGTGAATCATGATTGAGCAAAACAATAATTTTTATGAAGCACTGACATAGAATCACCCAGTCAATGAAAAATGCTTGCGTAATGATGATAAAAAAACATTTTTATTCGGCGAGAATAAGTGTGGGGTGTACTCTTCTCTCTCGACATTCGGTGAGTTAAAGTCGAAGAGTTCAGAAGTAAGTGAGACATAAAAGAAAAAACTTTTTCTTAATCTTGCGTAGAAAAAAATCACGTTTTAGTTTTGTGTACGGCTTATTTTTTTCGGTATTATTGAGAAGAAGAAACACGTGATATAAATAAAACAGGGTAGACATAAAGTCACACGACATCAAAACAAATTAGGATACTTCCAGTTGGAGTCAAAACAAAATAATATAAAGGAACACGATAAGAGAAATTTGATAATGAAAAGTTAAGATAGGTGCAAGATATTTATCAGTTAGTTACTAATTGAGTGCATCATGGAACAGTGGCTTAAAATTTCTTTGATTTTGTGTACTTTCGGGTTCTTTCGAGAATTCCGTCCGTCAGAGCCTTTTGTGTCTGATTTTTTAACAGGAGAATGGAGAAATGTGACTGAAGATCAAGTTAATTTTGAAGTCTATCCTATTGGAACTTATTCTACACTCGGACTGCTTGTTATTGTATTTTTAATAACAGACATTTTAAGGTAGAATAATAAATTTATTTTATTACATTACATAATCCTGTAACTTCCTCATTCTACTGCCAGATATAAGCCAATAATAATTGCGTCATCAATTGCCGGTATTATTATTTGGTCGATTTTATTATGGACGACTTCCTTGCTTGCACTTCAAGTATCACAAGTCTTTTATGGATTTTATTTTGCCGCTGAAGTTGCTTACTACACGTAAGTTTGTATCCTAGTGACACATTTCAATTTTAATGAATGAAATCACATCTTCTCTTTATTTTTTACAGTTATATGTATGCAAAAGTGGAGAAGAGTAAATATCAAAAAGTGACAGGGAATGCAAGAGCAGCAATTTTAACCGGCCGCTTTTCTGCGAGCATTTGTGCACAAGCTTTGTATTCGTTTCATATCATGGATTTGAGAGAATTAAACTACCTGACACTTGGCTGTGAGTATCTTGTTTTGTTCTTGTTTCTTTCCTTCCTTGATGATGTTTGTGTAATGTGGTTTATGATTATTACGAGGAATTTTATATATAAACTATAAAGTGCGTTGCTATTTGTGTACTAAGTCCATAAAGTGTTTATTATCTTGATGATTGTTTTCAATCTTGTTTATTTCACGTGATAAGGATATCCAGTCTTTTGTATTTGACTTTCTATGTCGATTGCGATGGTAATTCATGGTTTTTAAGGGGTCGTTCGCAAATTACGTCACGCTTTTAGAGGGGAGGGGGGTCAAAGAATTTGTGACAGTTTATACAAAAGATTTATTTTCTTTGGAAAATTTGTGACAAGGGGGGGGGGAGGTCGAAAAAGTCGTTTTTTAGCGTGACGTAATTTGCGAACGACCCCTAGCCCAATTTAAAGATTCTTTAACTTTCTATTTTGTTTTTGTAAATATTCTTCTGTAAATCCATGAAAACATGATCTTTTGAGTTTACTCCATGCTGTACATAACATATGCAAATTTCTTTACGATTGCTTGATGATTAGAGCAAGATTTACTTGTTTTAATTGAACTTTTCGAAAAATTTATCTTTTTTTATGTTTGATCACTTTTGATGTTTTTTTTTTGTAATTGTATTTGGCGTAGATAAATAAACTACACGATTGTAATGTAATTAAAAGTGACTTAATGTTTATTTAATAAGAGACGATGTTTCTCTCTTGAGTTCATAATGAAAACTAAATATTTACATGAAAGGGGCACACAACTATGTTACAATAAATATTATTTAAATCTCAAATGAACGTTGTGACAGTTTTGAGTCACATGACTTCTAGGTTTTGAAAGCTTTCTCAATTTCCCAATTCGAGAACCAGGAAAGCCTAATGACTTCCTCAATTAAAAACATTTTCCCGAATTAGAAACTAATAAATAAATTCAATCTTCTAGACTTTAATAAACCAAACAATTAGTTTGCGCCAAAACAAACTTTTATCACATATTCCTCAATTAAAACTAAATTACTTTGCATCGTCTATTAAATAATTTGAACTTTGCTGCTTCATAACAATTGACAGATTGATTCACATTTTTCTTCTATTGCAGCCCAGACGATTTCGCTATTTGTTGGCTTTCTGTTGCCATCTGTAGGAAGGAGCTTATATTTTTATTCAGTACCAAATGACGATACACAAATTAATTCTTATGGAACTGATAATTCATCGCAATCTGATACCAAAAAAGAATTCAAATCAAGATTTTCCACGACAAGGGCGACGTCATTGCTTTGGAAGCACTTTTTGGACTCGTATTCTAATCCGACTGTTGTTCAGTGGAGTTTCTGGTGGGCACTAGCAATGGGTGGATTCTTCTTGGTGCAATTTTATGTACAAATTTTATGGATGGATGTTGAGGATCGAGATCATTTATTTAATGCTGGTGTAGAAGCAATTTTAACAGCTCTCGGTGCTTTAAGTGCATTCTTGGCTGGATTCCTAACAAGTAAAACATTCAGGAAGTATGACATGTGGGTGCTGACAATCTGCTCGCTCCTTCAAGGAATAATGATTGTAATATCATCACAAACTAATCAGATTTACGTTGCGTACACTATGTATATTCTATTTGGTGTAATATTTAGCTTCATGATAACGCTGGCAACCGCATTTGTAGCTCAGGAACTGGCAGATGACAGCTTTGCCCTCATTTTTGGTATCAATACACTGATAGCATTAATATTCCAAACAATCATAACATTAATTGTCATGTCATGGCTCAATTTAAACATACGAATGCAATATCTAATATTTGGTTGCTATTTTATAGCTCTATCAGTAATTTATCTCATAGCATCGGTAATTAAGATGATATTCTACAAAGACTCTGGTACACTACAGATAAGTGAATGATTTAATGACTTATCCTGGAACAAAGATACTTAAATAGTAATTAAGTAGCACAAAACCTCGTTTTTGATACGAATAAATTTTTATTTATTCCTTATTGATATCATTAGAGAAAGTAGCATATAGTTGAGATAGAGTCAGGGAAGCAAAAACTTTTAATAAAATAAAAATATGATTTTTCTAAATTGATATAATTTCTAGATCGTTTTTCTTCTCGATTATGTAACTTCTTTGCTTTTTTTAGATCACAAACTTAAATTTTATAAGTGATAATGAGAATTGGAACTGATTAAAAATTATTGATCTAAAGTCATGGGATTTATATTGTTTTGAGTTAATGATTACATTTGTATGGTTTTCAATACTGATTCTTTGAGAACCATACAACAGTTTAAACTGAAAACCATACAACAGTTTGAATCAAGAAACATTTGTATGGTTCTAAATATTTTATCACTGAAAACCCTTCAATAGTTATTATTGACCATGAAACATTTATATGGTTTTAATTAATTTTAATAAGCTGTTGTGAGGTTCTGAAATTTAAATTTAATCGTTAAATATTATAATATAAGCAAAGCTCTAATTGAAGCATTCTATTAACTTTAAGCATCTTTAATTCCTCTAAAACCATACAGAGCAAACTCCTGATTGAGCTTCTGATTTTTAAGATTAATACTAATCAATAATTTTGAAATCACTTCCAATTCCTTTATAAACCAAATTTTGTATTTATTGTTCTAGAATTTTAAAAATTCAATATGTTTTGTCCTATTTTTTATAGTCTAAAAATGCGACTCGAGCGGTTTATGTATTGGAGATCTTTGGACTGCGATAGATAAAGAGAAAAAGAATAAGAGAAAAAATATAAAAATCAATAATTGGGATTGTAATTAAATGCATTCAAACTATACTTGGTGCATTTTTTTATGCTCAAACTTAAAAGTTTTAAATTGCTCCAAAACATAAAATAGGGACGAAATCAGGTCATAAATAAAGACAAGACACAAGACGATCAAAAATAATACGTTAAACCAATATTTGAGCAGCTTTCATGCAATATTAATGGTTAAAAAAATATAAATGATATATCCAATTTTTTTTTCATATCACATCGATTATATTTATAATAAATTTTTTTTGTTATCCGGAGTTGAAGTTGATCGAAGTGGTTAATTTAAAACACATCAGAGTTGCGGCTGTGATTATCTGTATCATACAGCACTTGCCAAATTTCTAGTCTTCCAACTTCCGGAAGTTCTTAAAATGAAAAATTCATCAGTTTTTAACTATGTCTATTTTAGGCCAGAATGTTCAGGACACTCATTCAGATAAATAGGCACGTAGCCGTGGGAGATGTTTTGGTGGAAAATCACCTCAACTGTGTTAAATTTGACACAAAGTTTTCTAAAAACATTTTTTAGACCCTAAATTATTCTAATTACGCCACTGCAGCTATGATAATTACATAAATGAATGAGTGTCCAGACTAAGTATAATAAAAATAAGTGCTTATTTATGTTTGTTACTTTTTCACCGATGTTTTAAAGCCTAATGACACATTCTAATACAGGTACCTAAAGTAGCTAAACTATAACTGTATTTTAATGGATTTTTGAGAAGCAAAACTGACAATGAAAGCTGACTTATGCACATTTTGTAGTCTAATATTTCACAATCCATCCACATTGACTAAGACATCACAAGAAAGAGATAGCATTAGAGTAAAATGATGTAAATGACTAAAAATGCTTGATATGCTTTAAATGACTCTCACTTATGGACGCAACTTCAATCTTCCGGGAGTTTTGTTGATGTTATTATTCAGTAGTTGAGATTCATCATTCCATTTCTCGCAAAGTGATTAATTTGAGTTAATAGGATAATTTTTAGTCCGCTAATTAAGAACTTTTGATCTAGGTAACAGTCATCGATTTTTGGTCCGCAAGATCTTCGTCCTTAATGGATTCCAACTGATCTGTTACAGGAGAGAAATTAATGATTGATGATTTTTAAAAAAATTAAAATGATTATGATGAGATACAGCTGTAGTGTATAAATTATAAGCATTAATCTTTCACATTCATAGCAATTTTATCTTCATCATCACAGTTATAAACCGTCAGCCAACAAGAAATGAAAATGAAAGCAGTTAAACAGAAATTAAACATCGAAATTAAAATAATTAAATTTCTTTCGTTAGTTGAGACATAAATTGAGCAATTTACCTGCAGCTGAATGAGATGATTGATTTGAACTGGATGGTAGTTTATTAAATGGATTTTGTCTTTGTCTCGGTGGCTTAACGGGCGTTTTTGGCTCATTTTTACTAAGTGTCTGATTTTTATTCCTATTGTCGATTTCCTCAAGCTGTCGTTGCAATTCTGCAACCATTAATTTCATATAGTCATAGCTTGCACATGTTATGGATTTCATCCAGCTCTCCATGGACGTTTGACAGTCAGCAGACATGTAGTAAGTACGTATCTCGCCTGGAGTCATAAATTGAATTTGAAAGCAATACTGTTGGGATTCTTCTTCGGCTGATAATTCCACTGTGCCTAAAAATTGATGAAAATTATGTCAATTTATAGTTTATGAATGAAAACATCCAGCTCAATAACTTTTGAAGGATAACAACAAAAGTATCAATTTTCAACTGGATGTTTCGTGATTTTTGGACAATCAATTAACTTACATCCTTCTAAAAGTAACAGACCCAATGGTTCCTTGTCCCCTTTCTTCTCAAAATAGAATAGTAAGTTCCCTTTCAGCACAAACCAGCGCTTATTGAATTTCGTGTCTCTTTTGAAATATAAATAGCCTTGAAATGAGAAATAAAAAAGTATTTTTTTGTTATTGTGAAAATTTATATTATGAAACTTGACGACGCAATTTTGCGTCATTTCTCCTTACCTTCTCGATCGACAGGCTTACTATTCGCAAATGTATATAGGTTCTTCTCGTTTATCTTCATTTTTAATGAAATTTAAGGCAACTTATCAGCTTAAATAAAGTTATTTGTTAAAAATCTCTTAAACTAATTAGTCATAACGAAAATTAATGGAAGTTATGTTCACACCGTGTACTCTTGATGGTTTATTTGTTTGGAAGTGACAGTTTGAAGCTGCAATTTTTTTTAATCCACATCACTGTTATTAAGTTATTAATGCAAGAGCTTTTAATATTGAATTTTTAATGATTTAGCTTAAAAACTTATTTAGATTGTCACTTCTGTTGTTTATAATCAGCTAAATTCCGATACATCAAACGAATTTTGTGCTTGGTGTGAGTATGTCTTGAATGGCTTTCTGTCTTTTCTAAAAGTCGTTTCTTGGAAGTCTCTCATTTATTGGAAATATTGGAATGTTTGAGAAGAAATTCAAATTTTCCTAGAAATTAATTAACGGTCAATTTCCTAAAATTGAGTCACGTTGTCACGCAGTTCCTTATCAATGTTGATTTTTATCGAACGATATTCTCGATGACAAGCAATTTATTTGGCAAGACAAACATGCTTGATAAGCTATCTTTTTAATTTCCTTCCTTTGTTTACACATTTTCTTAATTATTTTAAGACTTAATGGTGCTTGCTGACTTATTGCTGATTAGATGAACTGTGGATTGTTTAGGTTTGACTCTAGCTTTATGTATTTCAACAGCCATGATTACTATGAAAAAGCAACAGTCCATTTAACTTCTCGCCATCTCAACGTCAATACTTGAATTATTTTCATTATCTTAATTCTGTTTTGTATTGATCTTTCCACTATTTTGAAGTGCATACTGTATTATACTTTCTTTTCTTGTGATTTTTGGCAGTCAACAAGTGTTTTTACCTTTCATTAATTTTTTGGACGAAATTTGAAACTTCTAATGGATACTTTTGATAGAAAACATTCAGTTCCAGTGCTGTACGTTCGAGGATCACATTATGAATGTGGATATGAAATGGTAAGCTTGATAAAATAGCAAATACTTAAAAAATTCTGATCTTTCTATAAAAAAAATTCAGGGTCGAACGTTCAAATCACTTATTTCGTCATTCCTAAGTTCCTCAAAGCAACTGAATGAATATCTTCTTCCAATTTATGAATCAGTTGAAGGCAGAAAGGTCTATGACCAAACATTGAGTTTCGTCGAAGCAAAATATCCACAATATGTGAATGAAATTAAAGGAATTGCTGACGGTTCAGATTCCGATTTTTACAAGGTAAATTTTTAACAATTCTGATTATTCAGCATAAATAATCACATATTGTGTCTATTTCAGTTAATGCTCTTCCATTTCGATGAAATTTTACCAAATGTGACTAATCGACACAGCAGTGAAATTGAATCCAGTGGATGTTCTACAATTTATTTGAACAACAGTTCAGATTCTCAACATTTTCTAACCCATACAGAAGATGCAGCAAATGAATGCCTAAACTCATTCTATTTAGTTTCTGCACATGTTATTTCCGATAAGCCTTATGGACAATTTCAAGTCAAGGAAGAAAAGTTCACTGCACTTTGTTATCCTGGACACATAGGTGGTTATACTATGGGATACAATAATCATGGACTAGTGTGAGTTTTTATTTCATTGACTTTGTTACAAAATAAAGTAAAATCTAATTTTTAAAATTGACACATCATTTCCTAGATTAACGATCAATACTTTAGTTGCTAAGAAGCTGTTAACAAACAAATCTCGTGAGTAGATTTTAAACCATATAAATTATTAAGTCATTCAATACCATATAAATGCTTTTAAGTGTTTCAGAACCATACAAATTCGAAGCAAATATACTATTGAAAACCATACAACAGCTTCAAAAAAAATCATTTGTATGGTTTTCAACTGCTCAAAATAATTTGTAGGGTTCCAAATATTTTAAATCTCAAAAAACCGTTAATTTCCTATCGATATTTCTAGCACGTCACTTTATCTCGAGGCAACTGTTGACTGCCAGAAATTATGAAGAAGCAATGGAAATTATTAAAGATTCGGGATATGGATGTGCCGATGGATTTTCAATCAACATGAAATTTATTGGTCAAAATAATGCATCAGATTTTAGTAATATTGAAGTTGGACCAGCAATAGACAATCAGTCACAAATGGATGTATTTAAAGTTTCGGGAGATGGAAGCTTTATTCACTGCAATAATTATTTAAGATTGAATATACAGGAATACAGTGATTTCTATATGGGTGCTACAAAGGCTAGATATAAGACATTAACACAATTTCCGGAGCCTAAATGCAAGGAAGATATTATAAAGATGCTGGGTGATACAAGTCACAATGAGCATTGGGTTTTTAGATGTAAATCAGAGTATGGTACGAAAACAATTTGTGTAGGAATATTTGATTTTATTAAAGGAACTTGGTCGTTATATAAAGGTAATCCAAAAGATAATAAGCCTGTGGCTGTCTTGCATCTCGATATTGATACGTAAAAGTTTTGTACTTACTTGTGGCTACATAAAATGAATAATAGGAATGTCATCCTTAACTTCTACATTATTAGCATAAATAAACTCATTCTCGATGATATTTTCATTGCAAAATGTCTTCAATTCCTCATTTGTGTCATATCCTTCGACTTTGTAGATGTCCGATAAGAATGGAAACTTGGCAAGAACATCAGGTATTTTAAAAATATTCTCGACTTTGATTTTGCACACGAATTGAAGATCAATCAGAACACATTCAGGTTTCCCGTCTCCTTTTGCCTTATTGACGATTGCACGATGCCATTGATTGTTGTACTTTACTAAGCATAAAGGCTTATTTCCTCGAAATCCGTAGCTATTTGGGTCTACTTTCTTGCCATAAGCATTCAATGAACGATAAAATTCATGAAAATCTTTTACATACTTTTCAGCAATGCAGCAAATCCCACCAATGGTCTTTAAAAGGTCAGAATTAACGACAAAAAGCTTCTGATTTTCTCCGACTGGAATTAAGTCAGCCACGTTTTTCATTGTATCTGAATTTTCGAAACTGACTTTGTCAAAATTTGATAACATGACAATTTTTTCATTAACCAAGCAATTTGTGTTATCCTTTAGTTCCACGCCATTTTCATCGACATCCTTAATAACCAATTCTGTATTATTGTCCAGCAAATCAGTAAGGTATGCAATCACGTCCATATTAATAGCTTCAACATTCACATTCTTTAGGATTATGTTTGTCGTTATTTTCTTGATTTTCATGCATTCTTCACTCATCTCGTACACATCAGCGATGTTGACACATGCTGTATTGCCAATGTCTGTTAATCTAACATGCACAGTTATGTTGGTTTCATCCTTATCGTCGATATTCAATACAACTGCACGATAGAAGTGATCCAAGAAATAAATAATAACGTGATCGTTCATAACAGGCATTTCATTTAGCGGTTCACAATTCTCTGCCTTTCTGTGAACAGTTTCGAGTACGAAATTTAAGTCCTCATCATATGGACGAACATAAACAGATTTCTCGTTAATTATAGATGTTAGACAAACTTTATCTGATTGTTGAATGCGGTAGCCTTTGTCTTGTTCTTCAGTGACCTTTTCAGATTGTTTGTCCAGAACTGAGCATTCTCTGGAACAGAAATAGTGACGAATTTTTTTCCCCTTAACTAATTCTTCACAAAGTAAGGTTGCTTCATGGTCACAGACGCGGCAGTAAAATGTGAGAAAATTGTTTTCCTTCAAAGCCATATTGTATTCAAAGCAATCCTGTGATTAAGTAAATAATTTTAAGAGACTTGATTAAATTAATCTGATTGGATTTATAACGGCATTTGGAAATTTAAAAATAAAACCATTCAAATGTTAAAAAGTCGTTATTTTCGCAAAAAAAGCATAACTTATGCTTACCTTTTCTTCATCGTATTCTCCTTTAGACTGTTCTGCATATTTCATCAAATACTTCTGTTCATTATCATCAAGATTTGCATCATTTGGGCCCTTATATTCAAAAAAAGACACCTTTTCAATGAAATCACCAAATTTGAAGCTATCTAAATCAATGGATATCGGAGCTTGTTGTACTTCCTCTTCTACGATTTTCTTGCTTTGAATGCGAGCTGCCAATTGAGGGACATTTTCATTTGGGCAAACTTTTGGCTCGACTTTAGAGTGAGCAAAATCAGCTACAATATCAAGTCCGTCCTTTTTGGAGCTGTTGATTTCTCTGATAGCCTTTTCAGCTTCCTTAAATGTTGAGTATTCAACGAATGCAAATATTCGGCTGCTCTTTTTGCTCAAATCGAATGGCACAAAAATGCTTACAACACGGCCAAACTGTTTCATAATGTTGTGTATTGCATTCTTCTTCAGTCCTTGCTGTTTAAATAATATGGAAATAGAATATTGAAGAAGCTAAAATAATTAATTTTATTTACCGGATAACTAAGCCAAACTCGTGGATTTTTTTCCTTAACTGACTCGATTGTAAGACCATCTTCCAAGAAAGCATTCTGCTTTGGATCTGAATAGTGCTCTATCATTGGATTAATGAAGTGCTCATCATTCTGATCTTCTTCATTTTCCCTAAATTTGTGAAAAAAAAATTCATTGCATTGAAAAAGTTGTTAAATGAATTTTCTTACATTTCGACGCTTGAAAATGATGATCCTTCAAGATATTCTTAATTAATCTACACTTATGAATTTGTTTAAATGTTTAATATTGTTAAATACTTGTTAATTACAGTGAAAAAAGATAAAATTTTGCTGTTGTGAAATTTGAGACGAACTTTTTTGTTCTAAAAGTAACGGTTTTTTTTTGAAATTCAATAAGGATTCAAATTTAAATTTTTAAAAACGGTTAAAAAACGGTAAATTCATTTTAAAATTCTATAATTTATTATCTAATTCTACAGACAAATAGTTTACACCATTTTTGGACCATGCTCCATCAGTTTTTTCCTTAGCTTCTCATTTACTTTTGTCTCAATATCGTCAGCATTTCTCCTATCTAAGGCATCAATGACATCTCTTATTTCTTCCTTAACTTTGTCTACTTCCTGATACATTTTAGCTGATATTGGAATCACCCTCTCGAATGTGAGCAACTTTTCAGGTCGGATATCTTCGGGAATCTTTTCCACAGCTAAACTCAAGTCATTAAAATAGTTTTCATATTCGATAAACTTGTCTATACTTCCATCAATATCCATTTTGTTAACTAATAATATTGATGGTTTTTCGAGTAAAGTAGAATCGTATAGTTCCAGTTCCTTATTTAATGAATAAACATTTTCGAGACAATTTCTCCGCTGATGTTTCTGACTTAATTGAAATCCATTAATATCTACAATTAACATAAGTAATCGTGTACGTTCAACATGTTTAAGGAACTGATGACCCATTCCAATATTTTTATGAGCATTCTCAATTAATCCTGGAAGGTCAGCAACTGTAATTTGTCTATAGTCTGAATACTCTAAAACGCCGATTTGTGGCATGATTGTTGTGAACGGATATGATGCAATTTTCGGTCTCGCATTCGATATTGCTTTAAGTAAGGTGCTTTTGCCTGCATTTGGGAACCCAACTAATCCAATGTCAGCAATAATCTTTAAATCTAAGGTGATATTCCGTACTGATCCTTTGTGACCTATAAAACTGCTGCCTGAACAGCCTCCTGAGCCTGTGGAATTTATGGAGATTTAATAATCAATCTACAGTTAGTCATGGGTAGTAGAAATTACCTCCAGAAGCTACTAAGCATGTCTCATCTTCCTTATTTAATTCACCAATTATTTTCGATGTCTCATTGTCTATTACAGTAACACCACACGGGATCTCAATTTCCTGATCAGCTCCTCTTCTTCCTACAAGTCTAACTTTGCTGCTGTCTTCGCCACTTCTTGCTTCTATTATTTTTGATGGATTTTTTCTCCAAAGTTCCTTTAATGTGCATTTTTCCTTAGCTTTAAACACTACAGCACCGCCTTGTCCTCCTATGCCACCGTATTTTGGCATACCATTACCGCCGTGTCCACCCTATAACAACACTTAGTTAAATTCATGGATTAATTGTGAGAAATTTTAACTTACTTTTACTGTGATTTGTAATGTATCAAGAAACGATTTTGGTTTGATGATTCTCTGGTGATTAAAGGCTTTATAAATAATGACATATAGTTAATTTAATAAATTTTCCTTACTCTCGCACGTCTCTCCAATTTTAGAAGTGAATTAGTCAGTAGAACCATAGTTAAATTAACTTTTATGTTCAAAGCATGAAAAATGTTTACAAATTGTACCCTGCCTCGTCAACTTTTAAGAAAATTGTTCTACGTCTCTAATTTCAAATCCAAATCGACCGTTAAATTACCGTCGTGTATTTCAATTTTTGTATCATAAATGATAAGTGATAAGTAGTCAATAAATTATTTAGTTCAAATAAAGGATATCGTCATGAATTTAACATTGAAAAGTGTCATTAATGGAAAAATTCAATGATGATTTAACGGTTTATTTAAATTTGAAAGTTCCGTAGTGTGAATTTATTAAAAGTTGACAAAACAGGGTGCATTATAAACAATTTTCTTCAAAATAATAAAAATAGCTTAATTCAGTTAATAAGCATATAATGGAGGAACCAAACATGGATTTAGATATTAAATTTAAAAATCTTGAGGAGGAAAATGAGAAACTTAAAGCAGCATTGAAGGAAGTAAGAGAAAATTGATTTTTTTAGTTTATAAAATATTAATTAACTTAATGAATGAAATTTACAGTCACAGCGACGAGAGAAGCTATTAATGCGAAGGAATCAACTCAATTCAACACAACAACTTGACTTCCTGAACCAGCTTAATGAATTAAAGTACAGAAAAATCGAATCAAATTCTGGGACATTATTTGATCCAGCAGTGTAAGTTAAATTAACTAAAAAGAGTCATATCAGCCATAATATCAAAATATATATCATTTTTCAGCAACATAATATTCACTAAATTAAAGAATGAACTGAAAGCAACAAAAGCAAAGCTTGAAGATACACAAAATGAACTGACTGCCTGGAAATTCACACCAGATTCAAATACAGGAAAGAGATTGATGGCAAAATGTCGATTGCTCTACCAAGAAAATGAGGAACTTGGCAAAGTGATCTCAAATGGACGACTAGCAAAGATAGAGACAGAATTGGCTATACAAAAGAATATGAATGAAGAGCTGAAAAGGTCACATTCAGAATTTGAAGGAATAATCCAAGATTTTGACATTGACATGGAAGGACTGACCACAACTATAATTAATCTCCAGCAAAAATTGAAGACAGCAGAAGATAAAATTGTCAAGCTTGAAAAGGAACTAAAAGAGAAGCCAGACATCGACAATTGTGAGAGTTTGGACGCAAATGATGATGATTTGGAACCGCCGACTTCTAAGAGACTATGTATTGAAAATTAATAACAAACATTCTTTTTATCACACTTTGGGCATCGAGTTTTTATTTGTTCCACACATTTTTGTCAAAAATAGATCTACATCTGAGTTTCATCAAAAAACTGATTTTTTAATTAAATATTAATCATAATAATAAAAAAATTGATGATATCAAAAAGTATTTAAATGTATAATATGAAGTCTTTAATTAAAGAAGAAAAAAAAACTTAATCCACTTTACCCAGAGAAGAAAAAAAATCAAAAAGCAATTAAAAATGTTGAAAAAAATGAACTATAAAAATCATAGCAAAAAAAATATAAAATTAATAATTCAATCGTCTTAGCGATTTTCGGCTAGCTTTAGTTCCTGCCAATATTTTCGAGTGATTACGTGACGGCGATGGTGGAGATAAATCACCACAAATTCGCCTTGGATGATATTTACAGTTGCATTTTATACAAAATTTAAAGCTACATCCAACACCCGTACATATCCCATACTCATAAATCTCATCCGTTTCACATGATTCGTCACTTCCCGATGAATTTGGTGAATCACAGCTACTTGTACGTTGTGGACTTCTGCTGGAATCTTCATCAATATGAGACAATGTGACATAATGAGGATTACTTAATGCTTCATGGAAGCTCTCGGGAATACTGGTCTTAGAAAGGAATGTTGTTCGAAATTTTTTTTGTACACGTCCCGTACTTGTCGATAATTTCAAAATGCTGCTGCTTGTCTTCTTCTTTCTCGGTGAGTTACGAATCTTAACGGTGCTTATTGTTGCTGGCTTACGGCATCGTGGACAGCGCTTGAATGTCGACGTTTTGTTCGATTGAATAAGCTACAAAGAGAAATTCATTGGATTTTAAGAAGAGCTGAGAAAAGTTAATTTTTACCTTTTGAATTTCGTTAAATCGACGTGACGAGGGACTTTGTGGAGGTGATGGAGTCTTTTGTTTTGTCAAACTTATATTAATATTATAATGTCCGAAAGCCTTCTTTTTCTTCTTTTCTCGACTGCTTGATTCATTGATATTTTCAATCGTGAAGTTTAATGCTTTACGCTTCGATGGTACTTTATTTTCCTTAATTGCTCTACATTTTTTGAGGTAGTTGAGTCGCTTTGTATTGTATTGTTTGTTATCTTTGATCATGTTACTGTATTCTTGGCAGACATGTGAGAGACTCACGAGAGTCGCTTCATCCATAAAGCTGAGAATTTCTGATACAGCAATGTCATTATTGCTGTGCAGAGTTCCCAAAATGTCAAATTTTGTTCGTCCATTAAAGAAATTTCTTCTTTCGATGGATTTTGATGAGTCGATTGACGACAACGACAAGAGTGTCGATTGTACTGATTTGACCTGAGATTCTGAAGTGCTAATGCACGCACTTAACGAGACACTTTTCGATTGCTTAATATCATCAGTCCATAAATTATGTAAATTTGCAGGAATGTCTTGCTGTATGTTACTGTTTGTGAAATTTCCACTTAAATTCGAAAAATCTATATTACTCAAATTAATTGAGTCTTCGGCAATTGATTTGATCGGTGGCGTACAAATGATTTTATCAGTCACTTCTAAGCTCTTTTCCGTCTGGAGTTTTTCTGGATGAAAACTACGAAATTTTCCCCATTTTGTGTTTGTTCGAATTGGCGTTGAGCATAGAATCACGTTCTCACTACTGCTTTTCTCTTTAAGCACCAATTTGGCGCAATTTTTGTCATTGACATCTAGTCTACGAATTTTAACTGGTGAAACGAATTGGAATGAATTATAAAAATTCTCATCACTCTCTGCAACTTCCGATTTTCTCTTCTTTGGCGTACGCGATGTTCTAGTTAATGATGATGTTGACCCAGTGGTTGTTATATTAGACGACGAAGAAGAAGATAAAAGTGATGAATAGCCTGACGATTGCTGTGTATTTTCAGCTGTAAAATTAAGAGAAATTTGCTGTAAACTTGCTCGTCTAGGAGCAGGGCTCTTTCTCTTAACTGCTGGCAATGAAAAGTCAGTTGCTGTACTGCTGGATAAGTCGATTTCTGAATGAAAGCCACTTTCAGCTATTATGTTTTTAAATTCATTCTCCTTCACAAGCTTAATTCTCTTTGCTGATGCCGTACTTGACATTTCTATTCTATTCTTTTATGTTACTCACATTAAACAAAAACATTAATTACATTAAAACACACTTTATTCGCTGTAAATTCGATATTTTCTTAGTGAAAGTTATTTGTACACTCCATTACTGCTTCTATTTTTTTTACGCGGGCTTTCTGTACAGCGATGGGTTTGGGATCAACTTTGTCCGTCTGACACTGTTATAATTAATTAAATTACGTCGATTTGTAAGAATATTGTGAAATTATTTAAGTCACTATTTTTGAACTCCTTGCTTATTAATAATTTTACTTTGATTACCTTTACATGCAAATTTTTTTCTAAGTTTACTGAGACTTTCAGTATATGCGCTTCAGTTTAAGTTTGATAAAACTGTATTTTTACTTGTTATGAAAACTGTTATAAAAATTTGAATTTTTTTCTGATATTTTGGAGTTGCACAATTTCAAATATTTTTTGACCGTTGATAAATTGTTATAACAGTTTTCAACAGGTTGCAAAATCTAAAATCTTAAAATAGCACATCTTAAAGTGTGCATTTGTAAAATCAATTTTCAAGACATTTTAAATCTTAATTATGCAAAGTGAATGCAAACTAAGTAAACACAGGAAGCATAAATTTTAGTCTAAAACGGAAAAGAATTTCATAAGAATGCAATGCATTGGATGCACATATGCACACATAACTCTTCTCTCTCATCATCGACAACACCGAGCAACTTAGTTTTTGATCAAAACAAATCGCTCACACATTTTCATCAACCATGCTTTACACACCATTGCAAATTCAACTCTTTCTTCTCCAACAAGCTCCAACACACGAAGAAAATCCATGAATATAGTAAAATTGGATGAAATGTTGTAAGACATATTATTCAATACAAGTTGAGTCAGTTGGAAGGAAACCGTGCTCGCGATCAGACATAAAGTTGAGAGGCAACTTTTGCGCGCATACTGAGACCTTCTTGGAATTAAATCGTAACCCAATTTAAATAAATTTATTGGACAAGAAAAAGGTGACATTTTATAAATTGTGCAATAAAAGGGATTATTTTGCCAATTAAAAGCCATAATCTGATTAGGAATTGATAAAATTGAGAAGGAAAAAAGAAATTTTCAGTGTGAAAGTTGAGAGAAAAAAAAGTTAATTTCTTGTAAGCAGAAAGTCAAAAAAAAGCAAAGAGAAAAGAAAGAAATTGAAGAAAAAAATGAAAATGTGGTTGTGATCGTTTGGATATCTTTGGCTCATGCCAATGTATTGCATAGCAGAGCAATAAAAGAAAATAATAAGTTTTTTTTTTGTGAAAGGTTTTTATTCCAATCACATTATTACGACAAATATACGACATCCAGCTCAAAAGAGTGAAGAACAAACAAAAAAGATCAACTTTTTTTTTTCGCGTGAGAGACACATCAACGAGGAGTAAAGAGGCATAAGTAGAAGACTATCATAACAAAAATTAATAGCAAAATAACAACAAGAAAATGTAAGTCGAAACATCATTTTTCTGCACAGATCTCTCCCTTTTTTCTTACAACTTCCCGAGCAGCAATTTGAATTTTTATAGCAATTTTTTAAAAATCAGAACATTTTTTTGAGTGTATTAAAGTTGATTTCAATAAAATTCATATGAGACCACCTGGCGATTGAGTTAAAAAGTTGAGCTTCGACCTTGGAAAAAATTTCGCAACATTTTCTTTTGAGACATTCATTCGTCGCTACAATTAAAATTTCGAAAAAAATACTTATGTTATAAAATTTGAAAGTATTTTTGGGTTTAACATTAAGTTTAATAAAAATTTTAAATTTTTAAAGTTATTTTATTTTTATTATTTTTAAATTTTTTTAAATTTAAATATAAAATTTTTAATTTTTTTAAAATTTAAATTTAATAAGAAAACCAGAAATGAAATTGAAATTTGAAATTAATTGAAATTTAATGTTTCCTGAAAAATTTTCAGGAGTTAAAATTTAAAAAAATTTGACTTGATTTTGAGGAGGTCAAATCAAATTTTGTAACTTTTTAAAATTTTAACTCAAATATTCAGAAAATATTCAGAAAAAATCTTGGTATGGAAAACTAGTGAAAAATCCAGGAAAATCTCTAATTTGTGAAAATTTACTGGATATTCTAATGTACAAACGGTTGAATGGAGTACTTGGCTTCTAGTCGACCTTACCTAAGGTAAGCCTAAGCTTAGGGGTCATTCACTTATGACGTCCATGATTTAGGGGGGAGGGTGGGGGGGGGAGGGTGCCTGAGATTTTGTGACACTTTATATTAAAGAAATTTTTTTGAATTTAAAATTTGTGACAAGGGGGGAGGGGGGGTCTAAAAATCCCATTTTTTGATGGACGTCATAAGTGAATGACCCCTTACCTAGAATATAATTTAGAAAATCACAAAATTTAAATTAAATTTAATTTAGTCTAAAATAAAATTAAATAATTTTCCTCAACCATATCCAGCTCGGGCATTAGATCAAGTCATGCTCATAGCTCAATTGAAAACTTAATTCTTCTCGATTTCATTAATAGACAATTTTCATCTAGCTGTGGATGAAAGAGTCTCTCATAAATCATTTTCAGATAATTGTCTTACTCACAATCTCAAGGCTTTTTGAAAGTGAATTTGGATTTTTTTTTCTTTCTTTTTTACCATTTCAGTGAGTTTTTCTCATTTCTTTTCTTCGTTTCATTTCGCTCTACATTATGCACATGTGGAAAGTAAAATTTCATAAAAAAGAAGTTTAATGATATGTGTCATGGTGTTAATTCTCTCTTCAGATTGAATTGCCGACTTTAGATGAAAGGAAAATGAAGTTATGTAGAAAATGTAAAGATTTAAAGTCATAATTGTTGTCTTCTTTTCACCGACATCATCAATTTAATTAGCAAATTAACATTCCGCGACTATCGCTGTCAACATAATTAATAATCCACTATGAATTGCTCTCAAATACCAAAATGAATTGCTTCACTAAATATATTAAATACCTTCCAATTGTTGTAAATGTCCATGAGCACAGAAAAATTTATGATTACAAATCGATTCCATTTAACCAGTATGTAACATTGAAATATTTTTTTTTCTGTTCAAATTCATTGATTTCTATGCGAAAAACATGAAATAAGCTGCAAGTAGGAAAGCTATTTGAGTTGTGCTTTGTCTGCTTACTTGCTTGTTGCACTGGGCACTTAATTTTGCAACATCACTTATTTCTGACTATCTCTAGCTTATATTTTCCAATTTTTCTATATTTTGGTAAAAATTTACAGTTTCTGGTCGATAATTAGGAGGTTACATGAATTGACTGTAACTTTCCGTTGAAAATTCAAATTTTACAAAAATTCAGTTAAATTTAAAGTTTAAAAAAATTCGAAAACACGTGTTTTTCACCTCAAAACTTTTTCTTCAAATATTTCAGCGAGTAGCTCGATTCCTACTGAAATATTATGTTTACTTGATGAAAAAAGATGGCAATAACTAGTTTGCAGTGATCCTAAGGTTCAGAAGCATCTAGTTTTTTGCCAAAACGATATTTTTGTAAGCTAACCTCAAAAACAAAATGGCCAAAATTTCATGTTTTCTAAACAAAGAAACTCTTCATACCCAAAGTGAACTAAAAATCGCCCCAAAAAGTCAAAAGTTTCAAGAACAAGCTCTTTCAACAGCACCCAACCAAAGTGTTTTTTCCTTCACACGAATAAAAAAGAAATCATGAAAAATCGATTATGTTTTGAAGTGAAGCTTCACAAAATAATAACAGCAAAGATGCTCATGAAGCATTTACTAACTTTATCTATTTACATTATCATCGATAATTTTCTCTCCGTAACAAACTCTTGAAAGAGAAATTAAAGTTTGTTTTTGTTCATATTTTCATCTCGGAATGAAAAAAAAATGTAGAAAAATTTTTCTACAGCACAAAAGAAATGAGAAAAACTTTCTTGCAATTAATTGCACACACAAAAAATATTTTTTAACTTGATTTTTCCACTTTTTCTTCCTTTATCAGCATAGAAAGAAAAAAAATCTCTATTTGTATGCAGTTTCACAATAGTGAGCAACAAGAAACCACAAAAAAACTTGCTTTTATTTGTTTTTCCATAGTGCATAGCACATGAGTTTCTATTCCAACGCATTTTGTAATAGCACAATATTCAAATATTTACGTGAAACCACTGCGTTTGCTAATTAGAGAGGAAGTTTTAAGGTTCAATCAAATATAAGCTGCTGCTTAAGTAGTTTAAACATAGAAAGTGTGAAAAAATTTAAAAGCAGCCAAAAGTCAAGTTTTTTCATGAATATAAATAAGCTTTACGATTTATTGGCTAGTTTGAAGCAAATGTGATACAATTCAGGTTTTATGGGAAGGCTGAGTGCTTCTGACCAGTTTTTTTGCATGATGTTTAACCATTTTTTGTACCTGGATTTCTTTCTGAAATATTCACAAAATTCTTTCTTGCCAAAAAATTATATTTTATGGGTTCGTTCACAAATGATGTCTACAAGGCGTTAACATACGAACATGGGTGTACCCAGAGGGGGGGGGTACGGATTTTGAAACTCAGTATGATATCTCGGAAATCACTAAGGTACTCTGGGGTCGTTCACTTATTACGTTACGCAAAAAAACGAAATTTTAGACCCCCCTCCCCCCTTGTTACAAATTTTCCAAGAAAAATTTTTTTCTTTGTTTGGGCTGTTACAAAATCTCAGACCCCCCCTCCCCCCTAAAAAGCAAACGTAATAAGTGAACGACCCCTAACGTAATGATCGACGTTATGGGACGTCATTTATAAAAGACCCTCCAAACTCTTGACTTAAAAACTGGTTCAATATTCTTTAGTATCCAATTCTTCTCAATATGTGTGGCAATAAGCTTCACACTAAAAGGATCTAAAACTCCTGCAGACAATATGAAGACATAGACCACAATAAAAGGTCCAATGTCACAATATTTCATATTTGATCCACTCAATTTATAAGGAATTAAGTTCTTAGTTCTTAATACGACAGAAGCATTAATTGTATGTGCTGAAAATGTCAATGATTTAAACTTAATTAAGGAGATACAAGAGCGTTGTAGCATTCAAGGCTTAAATTCTAATAATTAAATTTTTTGTAGAAACAACGCAAATTGTATTTTGCGGAAGTAAAATAAGAAATGTTACGGTTGCTGTGTATAGGCGGTGAATTTTCATATTGAAATGTGTCAACTTCTTCCTCTTCTTTCAGACACAAAGAAATTAGTAAAAAAATATGAATATTTCAGCAGCTGATACTAATTTTTAATAAGTCAGCCTTATTATGCATATTTAATTAATTATGTAAAGTAGATTATGCAAGTACCAATGGTGGACCAATTTGTGCTTTTGGACAACAAAAATAAAAATCCGGTTTTGGATATTTTTAGAATAAAAAGTCAAATATTGTAGCTGTTGGAATTCAAATTAAACGCAATGATCAGAAATTAATGTTGAATTATTACCGTTGTGGCATTTAGGAATTTCTGAGAATTTAAATTAAAAATTAAAGGTACGAAATAAATTCAGATTAATTGACAAGAACAGCGAATTTTGATGAATTTTTAAAATAACACCAGGCTTAAAAAATGGATTTTCCTTGGGATTTTCTAAGGGGTCGTTCACAAATGACGTAAAATTTTTATCTTCCAATGGCTTCTTAGTTATGTTTTCGGGTAAAAATAATGGATCAAAGTAGAAAAAGAATCTGAAAATTCCAATTATTTTTTAACCGTCTTCAGTCGTAGCCAAAATGTTCTTGAGGGGGGTGTTTTTGATTTTTTTTGTAAAGAAGCAAAATTTAAGGAAATGCTATGGGATTTTTTCTCGAAAAACCATAGCAAATTGAAGAAACTTCCATCGAGAAGAGTGCTTTGACATCCAAAATACCCCCTAGCTATCCTAGCTAGCCTCATGACCATAATTTATGAACTACCCCATTAAGAGAGTCCCTCTAAGAGAGGACACATAATTATTTTTATGACAAAAAATGACATTCAAGGAATATCATATACAAATCATTAATAACTCTTACGTAATATTAAAGAGGCAATTAAGGACGTAAAAAAAATTCTGAGAACATCTTTGAAGATTATCGAGAAATGAACCAAGATTCAACAAAAGTTCTAAATTTACGATAGCCAATGACTTGTCAATGACTTGAAACGATACTTTTATGGGCTTGTTGTTCTGGATGATACTTATCTTCTTCCACTTTTCTGGAGAATTTTTTACCGGTTCTGAATAAACAAGGATATTGTTAATAATTTTAAGAAAATCCTGCAAAAACCATTAAAAATCATCCATAAAATATTATATAATTTTTATTAGGAATTCAGACGTTGAAAAATCTTTTATTTAGGAAGTAATTTTGCTAAACTAATGGCGATAAAAATCCTATTTTGGCAATGGGGCCATTCATAAATGATAAAACGGGTGATTTTCAGACTCCTATATCACAAAACTTTCATACAAAAAATTTTATTTTGTATAAAAGTATCGCGCAGGGTCAGACTCCTCTCCCCCCTAAACATTGGACGTCATTTATGAGCGACCCCTGTTCTTATTTATTACTCCACGTGAAATAAATCAAAAATTTTAAAAATACCACATTATTTTATTCTTAAAGATGAATGCAGCACAATTTGATTTTATATCAAATATCACAGATTATGATCATTTTTATGATCTATTAAATAAGTTCATTAATTATTGATTTTTGCTTAACATTTAAAAAAATTACTGAAAATTCAAAGATTCAAAACATTTGAAAATGCCTTAATTTGTGCATACAATATCAAATAAAAATGTCTGCTCTATATAAAGTCCATGGCATTATCTAAATAAAAATAAAACCATTTTTAATATTAAAATGCCCATTGAATGCTTTTTAAAATGGCATCGTAAGAAATAGACAGTAACAATCAAAACATTTTATTTCGTTAACAGCTTTATGGCTTCATAAAATCAAATCAAGGATAATAATTTAATTAAATAATTTCAATTTGCTGCCTAACAAGTCTATTATGATTCACAGTAGGAGTTGTGATTAGTGACAAAGAAACTGATTTTTTTTTAAATTGCAAATCCACAGCAGAAATCATTGAAATCTCAATACGAATTGCGTGAATCATACGATATCATTGAGATTCAATTTCACCAATGTTGTGATAGGCAAATTCAAAATATAGTAACTGATCTCCAGCAACAAACAGCATTTTTCATGCACACATAAAAAATATTCAATTTTTCTAATACTCGAAAAGCAAAAATGTCAAGTGTGAATCGTTCATATTACAGAGTGTATAAAAATAGCATAAAAACCAGCTGGACCGAAAGATTTTTTTCTCTTCTGTTTCATTTCGTGCCTCATTTCAAGAGACCGGATTGTCTACAAATCTACAAGTGTATTTATCATTTTTTATATCTTTATTTACTTGTAAGTTGTCCAATCGCTTTCGATTTTTAGATTAGATCATTAAAAGATTATTGAGAATATATAAAATGTAAAATGATGTTCATGTTGGTCCAATATGAGAAAAAAACTTGTTGGATAGTCTAGAATTGAGTCGCTCCGCAAACCGTGCTTTTTGCCATCTAGACAGACAAAAGCTACCGTTACGACGCCGTCAGAGCACCCACACGTACGTATTGCCGTTATAACTTCTACGAAGTGATTCCTTAACGACTACTTTATACCGCTCGGGATTTTAGAAGCGACAGTGCTTGAGTCTTGCTCTAGTTCGCCTGCTTCCGGAAGTCATGATTGCAAAGAATTCTTCAGAAGTGTCTTCATCCTCATAATACTAAAATAAGTCATAATCCTCGAGCGACACGAGGTAAGGCTCAGATGAGTGTCTGAGCATTGACACGAAAATCCATTTCGCAGCCATTTGGAAGCTGCAAGAAATTCAGATTCCTAGTATGATCCGTGTCCATCCCATATACCTGTCTTTGCCTGCTAGGGATTTAAAGTCAAATCTGATAATAACTAACCTAAAGAGGCATCATCTTCAAAAAGATTGATAGAGAAAAAATGCGTTAATGAAATTCGGCAGTAAAAAGTAAGAAACAACGGAGAAAAAAGAATCTCAATAATATTTCACATGAGTGATCGAGGTATAAGGTGAAACAAACATCTATTCGAATAAATAACACAATCATGTATAATAAATTTACCTAAAAACACACATTTTCTTATGTATATACACATTGCATGTTCCGCTATAACCGGAATATTTCATTTTTTGCTCTTCACTCTCATTCGAGTGCTGCTGATGATACTCACTTTTGCTTTTCATAATTTTTTTTCCTTTCTCATATTTGCCGACTCAAGTTAACTCTACACGGCTTGTCAGCGATAGAAATTTCTTTTAATAATACAATTTATGAGATATCTTGATGTTATTTCATGCTGTCGAGAGAAATTTTACTTCTTTCTTTCAGTTTCTATTGGAATTTCTTTTCAATTTTTTTTTCTTCTTTTTTGGGGTCGTTCACAAATGACGTTCATCAAAAATTGGAATTTTTGCACCCATCTTCCTTTATCTTGTCACAATTTTCTTTTCATATGAAGTGTCCCACAGCCCTAGACCCCATAAAAATGTGACACCATTTCCAAAACGACCCCCAATCAGCACAACGTGATTGGCAATATTAAAGTATGTGGATTGGCATGTCTTGAACGAAAAAATAAAAACGGTAAACCGATACAGTCACACTGTCGCGACAGAACGCATTAAAGTCATTGCTTATTTTTGTTTTGCAAATTCTATGTTCGATGATGTGTTTTTTTTCGTGTTGAACTTTACAGGTCTATGAATAAACTTCTTTCATGCTTGTACACAATTACGCTTTAAGAAGTGATGATTGTCAATTAACTTTTATGGTGTGAAGCATTGTACATGACAGCATGCAATTTTCTACAAAAAAAAAAACAGCAGCAGCACCAACAGCAGCAGAAAATGTATGAGAGCAGTAATTACAAGTGTGGGCTCATACCAAACAATACACAGTTTTGTTGAAGTCTTGATTCTTGTTTTGGATTTTATTTTCGTTTTCTATACAGCCGAGGCCTTGAAGGCTCCGAGAGAAATAAAATCGACGAGGAGAAATAAATAAATTAAGCACAGCTGTGGAATTAAAAACAAGTTGAGAAGTTTGGTTTGGTTAAGTGAGTTCTGGACTTGCATTTTACTTTGGAATTTTGGACTTGTAATGTTGATTCTAGTTCATATTTGGAGATACATCCATTTGCTAAAATGGCACTGAAAATCTGAACTTTAACTGTCTCAAAATATTAATTAAAAAACAGAAAATATTCTTCATCGCAACAAGACTTCTAAAACTAACCTTAGTCATCGACTAATGACGTGTACATACTTTCAAAGTTCACGAGTGACAAAGACTCTTCAAAATGGCAAGAATCGTATGCAAAAACTAGAAATCAATAGGTTACTTCGTTGCTTAATGTTATTGATGACTAACTCAGTTGGTATGAAAGTCATTAATCTTGTTAGTCATTCACCTAGCAGGATTAATGTGGATTGAATGGTTACACAATCTCTTTGGTACTAAGGGGAAGTAAATATGAGGAAATGAGGAGTCATTTGCATGTCAATTGACATTAAGGAATTACAAAACATCCGAAAGTCCTATTAATGAATTTTACAAACTATTTTCCAAGAAGAAATATACAAAGCTAGTCCAGTAAGACACAGTGAATGGTCAGCTACTAGTAACTAGACAAAAAATCATGCTAAATGTATAAAAATATAGAAAATAATATAAAAAATATATATTTCTGTAAAACGATACACTTACCTTCCACAAAGATACCCAAGCATGCAGCAAAGTAACTTTCAATTGAACATAAAATAAATGGAATGTCGTTTATTATTGTAACGATCAACGTTGGGTGCTAAATATTACTTCTTGAACAAAGAACAAAACGACAGAAATATCAGATGGAATTTTCTTTTATATTTAATTTGTATAGGCAATAAACAATGCAAATTATGATACACATTAAACGAGATAATCTCAATGTTTAGCCATAAAATCTATTAGTCCTATTATTGGTGTAACAATGTATCGATTATATTAAGGCGTAGGAGCATTAACCCAAACAAAAAATTGTGGTTTACTCGAATACCGGAAATTTTATATTTCACTCGTCACTCTCGGAGTTCCAATCATTCCGTTCATTGAAATCGTTTGTAATAAAATCAAATAAAAAATTTAATTTTCCTTTCATGTTTGATTGGCGGACTAACCAGAAGTTGTGCCAATTGCGTTATTTTATATTCCAAAATGAATGCATGCACGAAATCTATTCAACCATAAAAAAAATTCCGATGCCGAAAAGTTGTATATTTTTATTATTATTAATAGGAAGCCATTGTATATCGAATTATTGGCCATTTGCCTCAAATGTTGCACATTGATTTGTGCTGGTTGTTAATTTTTTATTAGCTAATATTTGTGATTTGCTTCCTCTCGGCTTTGAGCTTTGATATGAACATTTTTTTGGGGTCGTTTAAAAATGACGTCCAGCATCTGGAGTTGAGTGACACTAGCTCCATTTTTAGAAAAATAAAATAAAAATCCAGTGAAAGATGCATCCAAAAATCAAATTTTATACAGACGTCATTTATAGACTCTCCCAAAACCCTTTAGTTCCACTTGAATTATTTTGACTTCCATGCATATTTTAATACACTAAGTACTGCTACCGACGAGTGAATTCAGTTGCGTTTCAAACATCTTTATACAATATTATTTTTTGACATTTACTTCCAATGTGTAAATTTTTATGGTTGTGCAACTGTGTGCGAAAATAAAAACGTAAATTTACTTTCAAAAAACGGTAACAGTTGTGATTTTTTTTGTGTGACTTCTTTACATTTCTTTTCACATTATAATAAACGATGACTGCAGCTGCTGGTCGAGCAAGATTCAAACGAATATGTGCACATAGAAAGTGCTTTAAACTCAATAATAATAATTTCTTTTTTAAAATACATTTTATGGTCAATTTCTGTCATAAAGAATTGTTAAGTTGCAACACTGCTGGTTGGTGTGTTGAAACTTTATATTTTAATCGAATTCGCATTCAAATGCAGAAAAATTTCTTTTATTTAAAATGAATTCAAAAGAGGTTTGTTATTTTTTTGTGTGCATGCAAAAGACACGACAGAAATGTTGGCGAATCCAGTTAGACAAGCTCTCCTTCTATCAATGAATTCTGTTAATGTATAAGCTATAAAAAAAGTACCGAAACTGACACATTGAAAGAAATATTACCAAATCTTTTCGATAGCTTATAATCCGTGCTAAACTTTAACTGTTCAGAACAAGAAGAAGGAATGAACGAAAGGTCAAATATGAATTTAAATTTTTATTTCATTTAAGTATTTTATTTTGGCAAATTAATGCAGCACGCGATGGTCACATTTAATGTATGTTTAAACACATTAAACCTTCTGCTTCGATGATGAAATATTATTTACTCATAATCGATTTTAAGCGAAAGCTATTTGACCGTATATGAAAAATGAAGATGTTCAAATATAAACTTTATCTGTGATCATTCATATCTTTGTGGACTCTGTTATCAAGGTTGAACACGGGGAGGTTGAAGGAGATGTTTTGAATTTATTGAGTCTTAATTTGTATTCATATCAATTTTCATAATGAGTTGAGTCGTGTCTTTAGAGGAAGTGAGCTATAAATAAATTTATGTTGATTGGTTAATTTTTTGCTTTAAATTAATCAAAGTTACCTTAGTCCAGAATTTTTCAATCAGTTTTAAATTCCAATAATCGTACTAATATTGAAGAATTCAGTTTCATATGTGCTACACTGCATACAGCAACAAAGTTGCAATAGTAACTCGATTGGTGCTTAAATGGCTTCTTGAATATTGCTTTTGTACACGACAAAGTTGTCAGTATACATATAATGGAATGTGGGAAGGCTTTTCTTTTGTGGTCTTTAGATCATGTATTCTTTACTATATTCTTGGACTGAAGTAAGGTCAAATTAGTTCACTACAGATACTTTTTCAGGTGTGAAGCTTGAATTTTTCATGATGAGGAGAAGATTTTCATCTTGTTTACACAAAGTGATATTTTTAAAGAGTATCCAGGATAGTTTAACTTAGTTATGGACCCGCCTCTCTCTACATACTTTAGTCTTCAAATTCATACAAAATCTTAGTCGACTTCGTCCTCTGGTCTTGATTAATCAACCACTAAGGCCCTTCTGCTTCAGAAAAAGTTCACACCTCGTCCAAATTAATTAAACATCATACTGCCTAAATTAAGCATCAACATCATTGGTAATGACCTTAAATAATTGTGAAAAGAATTAAATTAATTAAGAGTGAACACTAGCCGTGTCAAAAAATTGTACTTACAAAAAGTTATGACAGTTTTCGACACGACCTTTTACTTGATCAAAATGTGACAAAATTTTCACTTTTCAAGGCTAAAGCAGTGCTCATCTGTGCAATTTTTCACACGATGACGGTAATTTTGATTGCCTTTTTAGAAAATTTATTTATAATTTTTGGAATTGGAGCTTAAAATGGAGTATAAATGTTGACCATTGGTCAATGAATTGTGAAGATGCTTAATCGACGATTCGCATAAGCTAGTAACCTTTCAAAATTGCCAGAAATCAACTCAATAATCAACTTGAGTGAATAAAATCAATTTAATATGGAAATTTACATCTCATAAATCATGAACCTCCTTTAATGCTTTTTCCTGACTTTACAATGCTTTTATTCTCTTTACATGGTTATAACTTATGATAATGACAGCATGGTCATCACGAATCATGCTTGTATATCAGCTAAACATTAATAATGCAAAATACGCAAGCAATTAAATTTTACAAGCGAATATTGAGCTTAAGTTATGATGATGAGATGCTACATACTGTGTAAAATTTATATTGTTGCTTTGAAAGCATCCTCAATAAACATGAATTAATAAGAGTATTATCAATATCCAAAATTAGCATGTGATCAAGGGCAATGTACTATAAAATATAATTCTTACGGCTATTATCGTGGGCTAAATTTATAAATCAAATATTTTGCATGAACAAATCTTTACAAATGGATAGAAAAAAAATGTTAATTAAATATTTGCACTTCATCTTATTTTATCTCATCTTCATCATCCTACTTTGAGAGCTGTGTGCTTGATTAATTGGCTAATTAACTTTCCTTTAAATCAAAATATAAATAAGTAAGAATTTAGGTTGTGTTTGATGACATTTTTTATTATCTTTTAGTGGTCGTTCATAAATGATGTCCTGGGGCGGGTTTCTCGGGATAAACCTACCCTATGGGTATACCCACCCCTGGATTTAGTTAGGTTGGGGATCAGAGAAGACATTTTGTTACAGCGGGTCTCATTTATTGATAGACGTCATTTTTGAATCATCCCTCAATACTAAAACGTTTATAAATTATGATGTGCCTATAAAACAATAATCTGTTTGTCTGTTTGAAACTGTTTGGCAATATTTAAAAACTCATTTTGAATCGTAATAAATGTCCATCCATTCACGGCTGTAGCATCTTATGAGATATTATTGTATTATAAACGTGTAATGCATATATCAATAGAAATATCAACACTTATTCAAGAAGCATATAATGATAAAATTATTATGTAATCAAACTTCCCATGTGAATGAGATTTCTCAGCTTGCTTTTGCTTAAAATATGCTGATTTAAATTCATTTTGGGTGATTCGTTTAAGGTGATATATTAATAATCATATCCACATCCTGTTTGATATTTTGTGTGTAATTTTTGCGTTATTTAGTGGATCGAGATGATATTATTGAGAAATAATGAAATTTAATATAGATTTGACCCTCATTGGTCACTCTCTTACTACTCCACTGATGATATACATATAAGTTTGAATTAAGATGGGACTTGAACCCATGACTTTTAAAGAAGGAACTCCGACTTCCGGTTGGGTACCACAGACTCAATCTGGTTACTTGACTTAACATGTAAATTATCCATACCTGGATTACTGGCAAGCATACAGGCTGAGGTCTGCACAACCCATCGTAAAAGCTATCACATACTTTTTTACACTACATTTTAACGCTCGAAGAAAAATTTCCTATTATGCTAGGTATACCTTAGGGTATATGCCCTAGGGTATACCGAGCAACCGAACCCTGATCTTTCTCTACCTCTTATTATCAGGTTCCGGCCAAAAAAGGCTTCTCATATTCATGTTTCTGCGCCTAATTCATTCACATCCTCCATATACTCACATTCAAACACCTCTTTTTTTCGTTCCCAAAGTAAAATGACTTAATCATCTGTACACGAAAAAAAATGAGAAAGAAGTAAAAACAATTTCATTCATCTCCTCTTATTCTCTCTGAAAACTAAAGTGTATAAAAAATGACATTTAACGACGATGATTGCATACACTTTTTTGTGCTTTACAGTGAATCACATTACGTTATTTTCTTGTATTATGCTAAGGTTATTTCTCTTCTTTCTTTACTTTTTGGAAATATGAGTCAATAAGAATTCATTCATTCATGAAATGTTGTTAAGATCTTATGAATTTACAAGTGTGGATTGTTATTGCAAACATGATGTGTAAAAATATTAAACAGCTTCATTTTTTGTGTTTATTGAAATGAAAGAGATCGGAAATCCTTCGAAATTTGCATTATGTGTTAACAAAATTTAATTAATACAAGGGAATACTGCAAGTTTTTATTTGGGGAACTTCTATTGCTCACTTTGTTTTCTTTGGAATTTGTTAGCTTTTCTTGGCAAATTTAAGAATCAATAATGATTAATATTTTTGTGAATTTATGGATTTTGATTAACTTAAATGAATTAAGAGCTAGATGTAGAAAATATTTAATATTTTTGGATCAATATAATAAATCTTTGGATACTCCATATTAAGCAGTTCATAAACTGATTGACCATTTGACTTAAATGCAAATAGTTCAAATAGACAAGTTTGATTGTTCAATAAAAACATTTTTAACTAAATTAAATTAAGGCATGGCAAAATTCGGGGGTTGCTTGGCGAAATTTGACGATATTTTGAGAAAATTATAGTGAAGGTTGCCATTCGATTGGTGACAGCATGCAGGCTAACTTCAGTCACACGATTAATATATTATTATCGACCAATCACCCTCTAGCTATGCGTCTGATAATAAGCGATTAATTCTTCAAGGCTGAATAAAGGAGAATAATTCAGTTTGAGTAAAAGGCTTAACTGAAATTCTGTGAAAGCATCTTGAAAATAAATTCTTGGAATTTCTCCAAGGTTTTTGTATTAAGACTTGTTGATACGTTGAACAGAAAGTTGAATACCAAGAATAATCTTGAGACAATGAAACTCATTTTTATGGATTTTATTTAATACCATTTATAAGGATATTCCTTATTAATCGTAACTTTTAAAATGTCTAACGTAAAAATATCAAGATTGAAAATTGAATCTCTCTTTTAAAAGCTTTTCAATATTCCTTTCTATAAAATTTTCATGACAATCAGCAAATCAGCAAGCAATTAAAATAATTAAAATACCCAACCCTTCACTTTGCATTACTTAAAAGTCCATTTAATAACCAGATTTAATTTCCATTCGCTATCAATTTTATAATTCCAATAAAAGTTATTTTAGTTTAGAATAAATCGATTAGCATTTTTCAATTTATAGCAAAAATTTAATTTAATTTAATTTTGACTGCCAAGGTTGAATTATAAATCGCCGTCAATTAGTATTTAACAAACTGAAAGTAATTAAAATCATCTGACATGCAATAAATCTAAGAATATCTATCTAGTCGTTAAAGTTCAACAGCATCAATTTGCAATTTCCTTGCTGCTTTATTTGCATCCAAATCGACATTTAATTTGCATTTGTTCACTTAGAATCATCACTGCTTGAGATTCTTTTCCTACTTGCTACAAATCTTATTCACACAATGAGGATGATGTCGGTGATGACAATGGCAGAAGAAATAAGGGACTTATACGCGAGCTGCGGCAACGTCAAGGTCATTTATAACTCGATTTAAATTCAATGACTCACTGAATCAAAAAAAAAGGCGTCGAAGATTTCATCGTGAGAGAATTTTTTCTTCCAAGTTATTTTTGTGAAAATTTTTTTGGTCTTTAAATTACATATTATGCTTAAATAAATAGATTTTAATCTACATAGAAGCAGAAAAGGTCATCTTTGATGACAGAAGTATTTTTTCAACAATAGACGTTTTCCATACTTGATTTATTAAATTATTTAATTATAAAGTTTCTTACAATTTTTAAAATGAGTTTTTATACGGAATAATGTGAAAAGAATTGAGCGGGAAGTAAAAAAAAATGTTAATTATGCTAGGTACAAGTGTTTTGTGCGGAACTAAATCGCCTTGGTTATAATTTTTGAGGAATGCTTTGGAAATTGCTTTTAGTTTTATATTGGGGGCTTAGTTAGAATGGGGTTCAATGGGGTCTATACTTTTAAATCACAGAATTGTATCCTTCGATTGGGTTCGATTCTCACCAGAAACCGATCTCTCAATCATTATATAGAGAGTTGTCGATATCACAAGGATTCGCACAATGCTCACGACAGCATTGTACTGGTTAACAAAATCAGGTTGAAGGAGTTTAGCCAATATCTTTGAGGGAAACTGGGTACTAAGTATGCGCCAGGTCTGCTTTAGTTTTAAAAAATGGGATAAAAATTCAGCAAAACTTAATTTCTACATCCTGGTCTACACCCAAATCGTATGGTTCCTAATATCAAGATTATTTCGCTCCATAAATCACCAAAGTCTGCAAATGTTGACAGCATTTAAATCAAAATTATTATAATTTTAACCCTCACTCCTTCTTCCGTAATAAAAGTCCACTTAGACATAATTAATAGTCGCAAAGATCACACAGCACAACAATCAATCTTTTTTGCAATGAACTCATGAGAAATTTCCTCCTTCATGGACGGAATTATTTTTTTTACGATGACTTCTCATCTATTTTAGCACTTCATGTTTATGATTAATTATGATTTATGATTGCACAAAATAATAAAAAAAAATTTGCACAAATTAGAATCATAAACATCAAAAATAATGCGATTATATCTCATTAGCAATGTTAATCACATCTCCATAAATAGCAATTTTTTTCCATTTAAACTCAAGATCGAAAAAGTACCGAAAAGGGATTTTTATAAGGCATAAATAGTATGAATTTATTTTGGTTATGCCATTTAACATAATTTAATGATCGATCGAATTATTTAATGAAAAATCTCATAATCGTATTTAGCACGAAAATGGCTGGATTTAATTAAATATTATACAATGCAGACACGTACACGTTCACTTTACACATTATAGGTCTTTTTTATTAAATCCGTTTTGTTAGGTTTTTAAAACATGACTTGTTACTGTTGTTAATCAGCTGTCTTTTTAATTTGATGCTGGATTAATTTGTAGATCCAAACCATTGATTCTCGGGAATGTTCACAGCAATCAAGGTCGAGTAACTGATTAAATATTCAAATTTACTGTACTATTTGTGATTATTAATTGGGAACATGAATTCCTTTACTAGCTAAGCCCTTTGTTGACTTATTAATAATTGAACCAATTTTTCTTACTTAGCCGCAACTGTTTCTGAGTAAAAACATGTCTATCAACCTCTTATTTATTATTTTTATAATCCATGCAACAATTTGCCTCGATTACACTCTGTTGGAGCTATTTCTATTTTATTTTAGTTCCATTTCAATTCTATCGTAATCCTTGTAATTTAATTTTAGTGCATTACTAAGAGGATATTAATGTCTCATAATTAAATGGACTTAAAAATCCATTTGTGCTCTACAAATAAGGAATAATTAGTCATAAATATATGAGATATGATGTTGCTGTTAATAACTTAATTACATATAGCGTGCTAATCTGTATCGACGATTCTAATTGAATTTAACAAGGTGCTGATTTTAAAATAAAATATCGAAATAGGCTACATGCGGAGGGATGTGGATTATTAAAAAAATAAATAAAAGCAGAAATTCCGATTCATACCAACGCATGTGTCTCATTGGAATCAGGAAGGAATTAATCGCAACTTTTATATGCATGATACAAATTATTTGTAATTTACAATCTATTTTATTATTGTTGATTAAAATAGGGAAATAATTTCTAGAATTTATTGTCTCAGTATTATCAAGAACTTATTGATGTTCTGTTCATTCCTGAAATATTTATTGCAACTTCAGTGATTTAGTAAAATGGTACAAGTTCCGTGATCAGTGGACATTCCAATAAATTATCTTCGTATCTTATTATTATTTTGCACCTAGTTTTTATCGTACTTATATGAAGTTACAGAATCTATCTACCCAACCTCGCCTGTAGATACTCAGCAACAGACTAACAGGGGCGTAGAAAAGGAGGTGTTTTAAAGGTCAAACGCTCTACCTCTTTGGAAAATTTCTTTAATTTACTAGGGTTTTTGAGAAAAAAATCAAACCACCCAAAAAAAATTTTTTTAAACCCCTTACCTTGAATCCCTAAAGCTAATGACAGTAAAGCTTACAACAGACAGCTTGAAACATTACTTAGCAAATGAAGCTTTATTGAACAGGTTCAAAGCCTTCATTTATATCTTATCTTGAATTGACTTGATTTTATTTCTTATTTATTATCCTTAAATGTATATCAGCTTCACTCTCAAGGCATACAAGATGTCAGACATCATTGAATGTAAACTTTCTAAATTCTTATTAATTGAAATTAAGTAATGATGATTTTAATGTAAATTACTTTATTTTCTGCTTAAAATTAAACTTTTTATGGAGACATCTGATACAATACCTTGACAGGGTACATAATATGGCCTACTGAATACTATTATGGCTATTTTGGATGATGAAGAAATTAGGGGTTACACAGATTTATTTTTAAGAAGACGGGTTTGGTAGTCAATGTGGAAAATTTTGATATTTTTTAAAATGTAATTTATGATGTTAGAGCATAATGGAATTTGGGTTATCAAATCATGTGTGTTAAGTCAAGAAATCTGTTACCATTTCTTTTGTAGGGATGTGTGTTTTATTCCCACCAGAGGCTGATTTCTAGGGCTACTTGAGGTACCCTTGGTCGAAAATTGTCATTTTTAGCATTACGTAGTATCCAAACGACACTATAGTATAGGCATATATAGGCTTATATTAAAATAAATCCAAATAGAAGCCAATTATTCCATTTTGCGGAACTAAATTGAAATTGAAGAAAATTTCAAGAAACTTACTCATTTTGCGTATAAAAGTCACACTCACTCATGACTATATGATCAGTCTTTGGCAATTTTACAATAAAATGTTGCAAATCATTGCAAAGAAACCCCTCGAACCTATCTGGTGCTGATTAATCAATAGGATTGTTTAACAATAAAATATTCTCGGAATATCCTGTCTGAATCCATTAAAATAACCTTGAATTAATTGAAATGTCTTGCAAATTTTATAGTTCAATAAAAATCTTTATTCAATTCTTGAATCCCAATGAAAGAAACTTTATTTTCTGAGAATTCTTCTTATTGGAAAATAAATCTCTGACTAATAAAAAACTTTTTTATTTCTCCAGCACAATTTACACTCATCTATTGGTATTTCTAGCATATTTTAATCTGATTCCTCTTTGTCTTCAACTGAAATGAGTGTACAAACAGCTGTTTATTTGTAATGCATACTTCAAATAGTTGTAAACTCCATCAACACTTAATGATGATGCGGCGTTTAAAGAAGGAAGAAAATATTTTAGCGCTTCGTTAAACTTCATCATCATCTGATTATGTATGCAAGCTTACAGAATTTATTAAGAGAATTAAAGGTCAGGATATTCCAAATGACCAATTCGTCACCATCATTACTCACAAAGCTTTAATTTTTCCATATGTACAGAAAATGACTTTATTTCATGCGAATTTTGTATGAAATTGTACGTAAAAAATTCAGCTCAAGGGAAGAAAGATTAATCATCGGCCATAAATCAAGAGAACAATTTTTCTGGTTGAATGCACTATCCGGGTTAATAATCGAGAGTGATTTTTTCTTTATTTTCATGCTAATTTATGTTCGAGCTCATAATAAGGCAATAAAAAAATGTAGAAAAACATTCAAAAAGGTTTACACACAACTTGCTTGCTTTCCTGCCTATTTATTACTCTACAACCTCATCGACCTATCCTTAAATCCATTTTGACTTGTGCTATTGAAAAGAAATTGCGTAAAAATATACAGCAAAAAAGCTGTTATTAAGAAATTTCATTTCATTTAATTCGATTTCTATGAAATTCTACAAGCGCAATGCAGTTTCAAGTTTCTTAACATTACATTCAGTGCCTTAGTAACAAACCAGTTTAAAATAACTTCCATGTGACGCAGCGAAACGAAATGATTATAAAATAGAGCAGGAAGAAAATAAATATTTTCCGTTGAATGTCTTTTTCTCGTTGCACGCCAATATATATCACAAGCCTAGGCTGATATAAGGAATTAATGAACGTCGTTTGGGTGTCTAGCCATGTTTGTTACAGCAGCTGTGCCCTCGCATATGTTTCACTTTCGCAATCGCAATGAAAAATAGTCCACTGTCGTTTTGAAGAATGTAAGAAGGAAAATGAGAGAGAAAAATCTCTGTCCATTGTCTTGTGGATACTATGGGTGATTCTATGGGTGGAGCTGGTGGTTTCTCTTGGATATTTACTATAAAATGATCAGTATGATACTAATCAGTGTTAATACTGATACCTTTTTGTAATTTTATCTTCAAGGACTTCATTTGCTGATTTTAAAAGGTTTTAGGTGTCAAATGTGAATTGTCAAGTTAAGAAGATCTTAATTTTTAATGCTATAGGCATCAAGAGGGTAATTTGTGAATAATCTGTTACATCATCCATAAATGACTGAAAGTAAAGTACTTCTAGTAGTGATCATGACCTATTCGGCCCAGCGAGAGCCAAAATGTAAAAAATTTCACAAAAAAGTCGACCTTAAAGATATAAATCACATACAATAATACCCATCCCACCCATAGAACTGCCCGTAGAGCTTTTAAACCGCTCATTATATACATCTGACAAAAACAGCAATTTTAATTGCAAAGCGGCGTACTAAAATGAAAATTCGTGCAAAAAATACCATTGATATTATATTGAATTTTTATGACCCTATGGATATACTCTTGTATTATCCAATCATAAAAGCTTTTATGGTTGCAAACACAATGTATTGAATAAAAAGAGACTTATAAGAAATAGTTTTTAAATTTTAATCGCAAATTCATATGTATATCCACAGCAACTATAAGAAAATGACAACAAAAAGCAATATTATAAACCCGATACCCTACCCAATAAATTGAGTATGTATAGAAAAAAATAAAAAGCATATTTCAATAACATGCAAGAAAAAAAAATTCTCTCGCCTGACTGAGCTGTTGTGTGTTGCGAATATATGCTATACTTACACTCCATTGGCATCGATCGCTGACGACCTTGCACACTCAAACTATATTAAACATTTTTTTTTCTTTGGTGTTGTTTATTTCTTAAGCGAGTTCCTGCAAAAAAGCAGTCATTCTGGTCTTATTTTTAGCTGGTTTTGTGTGAGTTGGGGCGTAGAACTGGTGACAGTTTGTCATTGAGGCTGAAAACTCATTTAAATGAAACTCTAAAGCTGGTTGTTCATTATTTATAGATTTATAGAACATTTCTAAGATAAAGTTGGTAAGACAGGCTTGGTGTGTCTGAAATTCAGTGAATAAACATCGGAATTCATTCTCTACAAAGGAATTAGTTCTGAAATAGCCATTTTTGACGTTGAGTAATATTAGAACAATCCCAAACACAAGCAAGCTAATAAAAAAATGCATCATGACCATCAATACCAAAAAAGTTCACTACTCATACTTCCATATATTATTTTCGTATATTTTATAAATAAATACTTTTTATATTTACGTATTGGCGCATGGCTTGATCGCTACAATTTAGCCTTCCCCGAACCAGTTCACTTTCGTTACCCTCGCAAGATAGATTGATAGTAAGACTTTAATTGTAAGTTTCTTGAGTTGTGAAATTAAAAAAATAATGTTACTGACTTTAAAAAAAATAATTGCTACTTTCTGTTCCATTTCTGTGCTATAACTTTAAAATTTTTTATTTTTTGCTGAGTAATTTTGTGATTATGAAATAGTTTTTTAATATTATTATTATTTTTTCATTTAATTATAGTGAGCAAATAAGGAAGGAAAAACGGTGACAAATACGAGTTAAACGATGTCTGCAATCAGACATCGGCCGCTTCAGGCGGGGCCTGGCGGTGAGAGTGACGATGGAAACTTTTCGGATGATGAGAGCACTCCGCTCACCCACGATATTTATGGTGGCAGGTAATTATCACTTTTTATTTAAATATTTTTTTATGATTTGATGTGTGAAATTTGTAATCAATCATAATAAATATTTTCGTATAGATTGGCAAATATCTGTCAATACGTGTCTCAATAACGATTCATCTTTTGTTTTTTGATGTCAAATCCATAAATTTTAAATCCAACAAAAATAGTATCAATGACTACTGAAATATGTCGATCATAAATTTGATGAGAGACGTCAAATGATACTTTAATGCTAATGATGAATGGCTTTAAATTTCAATTTAACAGGCTTTTGGGGTTGTTTAACTATGACGTCCAGTATTTAGTGAGGATGAAGGGGGGTTAGGTCTGTTTAATGCTCTAAAAGAATTTGTTTTCTTAATTAAATTTGATAAGGGATTTGATTTACGTCTGGTGCTTAGCCAGGGGGGATTGGGAGTATTTGTCCCCACTAGACCGGAAAATTCTTCAATTTGCAAGGATTTTTTTTAGAAAAAAAATTGAAAATCCCCCCTAGAACGTCATTTATGAACGAACCCCAAAAAAGCCTTCAAGGCTTCTGTAAATATTTTTCCATTCATTCATTAATGCTCGATCGAACTAAAGCAAGGCGTGCTAAGTCAACCGGATTAAAATTAATGAAAATTATTTGTATTGAAAATCGATTAAAAAGGCATTGAAGAGTAATTTTTTTGGTTCATTATCTTCTTGTAGCTCCTTAACTTATTAATTCATTAACTCACTTCATTTTCAATAATTTCATTCATAAAATTTAAATGTTTATGACATCCGAATTAATGAGTGAGATTTTGCTTTGCAGAATCATGTCGGTGATGTAACCATATCTTGTCCTCCTTTTCTTCGTTCCTTGAATTAAAAAATAATATAAAGACATGAATTTTAATATTATGTTTCCGAATAATTGAGAAAATATTACTATAATTTATGATTAACAAGAGATTATTATGAGGAAATTTACATTTATGAAAATCACGAAGTTGATTTTAGTCCTCCCATAAATTTCTTAAAATCAACTTTTTTGCAACTTTGTTTCAGTGGAAAAAAATTATAAATGTATAAAAATTGAGTATTTTTGCATTAAAACTGTTTGGAATGCTGTTTTGTGGCTTAGAACAGAGATGGTACTAAGTTGTGTAACTTAAACAGGGTTGGGGAGTAAGGATTGAAAATTTCAGAATTGCCTATATAGGCATAACATCGGACACTTACCATTCAATATTGGCTCAGATTTTTAAAAAAATCATCATCAATATTGTCCAGGAGCGGTTGTTTGGTATACTCTAGTTTATACGCTACCCCAGAGGTTATCCTAGGGGGCAGGCCTAGGGTATACCAAGCAATCGTCACCAAGAGCAGTCGACTGAAATTTTGTAACAAAAATCGAGTCGACTTCAAGATCTGTATTATCCAAATCAACTTCATAGTAGTCACAATTTAGATATGTAGATATCCATTAGCATGTCAATCTTACTTAAGATCTTAAAAAGTTAGGAATGCAGTGTAAAAGCCCCATTATCAACTTTTAAAAATACCTATCTAAAAAAAATTTCTCACATTCACGACATTTGAAGTAAATCACACAAAAATAATAATTTTCCCATCAAAGCTTATCAAATCCATCAGTGCCCTTTTAAACAAAATCAATAAAACTCAATATTTGTTTCCATTCAATTTAAATGAAACATAAAACTGTTTCATAATGAATTTTTTTTTGTGTGCCTGTATGATTTATATCAATAGATAATTTTTTTATTTAAAAGTTTACGGACAGTGCAATAAAAAGCACAGAATTCGATTATTTAATATGACTTTTTATTGTTTGTTTGAGCCAGAGAAGGAGTTAGGATTTTTTTAGATGAGGGTTTATTTTTTTGTATTTATGGATCATTAGTTAGGTAAAATAGCTATCAGCAGAGCTCAAAGTCAACCTGAATTTCATTTAAAGTTGAGTAGACTTCGATCACTGGTTATCTGTCAAGAGAGGGTAGGGTTTGTCACCAATCGAACCCCCTCAATACCCCATAGTTGGCCCATGGTTCAGACCACTCGTAACGAACATAAAAATAGAAAAAATTTGCATGCATAATAATGAGCAACTCAAACAAGATTTTCAGATTCTTGAGGCTATTTAAATTTGTATTAAAATAAATATTTAAATTCTTTTTCAATATTAAAACAAAACAAAAAGCTCATAAATGTAAATTATTGACATCGTCGAGACGAATGTTTTTGCCTTCACAGTTCACACAAAGGTAAAATACTATATTGAAGCCCTTTAAAATGTACGAAAGCATAAACAACAATAAAAGCGAAAATATTTCTTCCTAAGTACTCTCGAGACGTAACGGTTTTCCTTATTTTAGTACAAAATTTGAAATAAGGAACTTTTAGTATTCTTTATTTTAGTACATTCGTTCCGTTAAATTTTTTGGATGAAATCTTATGAAAACTCATTTTATGCTTAATAAATCAACATACGAAGTAGATGAACACACAAAGAATCTGTTTTTGAACTTAATAAGTGAATTAAAACTATCTAGCTCATAGATAAATATAGTTAAATTCAATAAAACAAAATTTCATTTTGAATCATTGTGTTAGTGAGTGTTAATGTTTACATAATTGACCGATTAAAAAAATGAAGTTTTATTAAATATTATGCCCATTTTCAATCAAACTGTCATTAAAATCATAGCATAGCTATAAAAATTAACTAATCTTTAAATTTTCACTCATAATTATTTCGAAAATGATGAAAATTTGTTTAATCTCAACGTATAAAATTTATTTGAATTATATTGTGTGTAAATTTTTCGTACTGGTAAGCAAATTCAAATTCAAATTTTTGTACGAATTAACGGAAGATTTTGCTCTCGAGAGTACTTAGATTTCTTCTTTCGAACGCTCAAACATGCACGAAGAAAAAAAATATCTCAAAGCTTTGTTTTAGTTATTTTTTTTTATTTTCCTTCTTTTTCCACTTCTTTACGTTACATAAAGAAACAGAAATGCTTTTTGTGTTTCACTTTCACTTCAACACATAGCATAATGCAACAACAACTAATGAAACATACAGCTACAGAAGTAGAGTAAAGTGACTGTAAATGATGATAGATAAACACATCGAGATTATATGGTAAAATGGAATACAATCATAATATTTTTTTTTCTCACAATATTTCCGCTCTCTTATAAGCATGGGACGGAGCTGGACTTAGATCGTAGGCAATTAATTGTAAAGGTCTTTTATGGGTGTTGTTGGAGAAAATCATGTTGATTCTGATAGAATTGGATTTTTATGGAGGAGAAAATGAAAGTGTGAAAATTGTTTTAAGCTACTTGACTTTATGAATTATTAGACCACTCAAGTAAACTAGTGATGCGTCCACGGGCTGCGGGACTAAAGTGCATTTTCGTGAACTAATACGCACAGAAAACTGACGCACAAAAAACTAACGCAAAAAACTATTTAAAAATAATTAAATACAAAATAATAATTTTTGAAAAAAGAATAACGGCAAAATATTTGAAAAATAACGGTTAGAAAATATTTGAAAATAATGGTAAAAAATATTTGAAAAAATAACGTTCAAAATATATTTGAAAATAACGGTCAAAAAGTATTTGTAAAATATCCCCCTCCCCCCACCTTTCAACAGCCCCCACCTTTCAACAGCCCCCACGTACCACCCTAATCAACTCTTCCTCGTAATTCAACGGTCAAAATAGTTTTTCAAATTTAAACAAATCGGTTTGAATTTTACAAATCTGGTAAAAATAAAAAAAAATTGTTTTTTGAATATTAAAAAGTTTCATAAAACATTTTAAAAAATTATTTTTTGAATTTAAAAAAACTTTTAGATTCATTGTAAAAAATATTCTAAAAATCAGTTTCTAAATTTATTTTTATGACCACATTTAAATTGCAGTTTACAGTAGTTGGTTCACATTTTAGATAATTATTTTTGAATTTTTGAGGGGGGGGGGGGTTCCCAATTTTTTACATATGAAGAAATCACTATAATATGATCTTTGTTTTAAATTTTTAAACTTCTCCTATTTAGACATTAAAATTGATTTTACGAGTAGTCTTCAACATCTTTTGTGAAAAAATAATTTTTCGATTTATAAAATCATAATCAAATTGAATTTATGTAAAATGAGGAAGCTCTATACAGAATTTTTTTTTAATTGAGAGGTTTTCAATATTCTTGTATAAATATTTCACCATATTTCATAAATTAATTGGTGTAATCCCCTTGTTTAGTCTATATTACAAGAATTTGCATAATGTCCACGTTATGACAGATTCTAAAATATTGGTGTAAAATTAAAATTAGTTTCACTGTATAAAATTCAAGCATTTAGATTACCAACTTAAATATCAACCAGTTTAGAATTTGTTTAAAAAAATTATTATAAAATGCTTTTCAGAATATCTAATTATAATATTTCATATATTTACTCATTTATTACTTGAATTATGGCAATTAATAATTATAATGTAATTGCTACCTTTCAGAATGTTCACCATAAATGAACAAAAAGTCATGATCTACATAAATTCTTTTTCTATATCTCCGTCTTAACACGTTTATTAAATATCATCGCAACATTGTAAGCAACAAAGGATCGTTTACAAAACTGTAAATGCGCCAAAGATCTTTATGCTAATTATTACGTTGACTTAATTGCCTTGGAACTTCATAAGTTAATAAATAGGGCTTGAAGTGTTATGCAAAAGAGATGAAGTGCCTCATAAATTAAATACTTTGAATTGTATATTTTTTAAGTCCATGAATATGCATTCATTCATCAAAGTATATAATTATATTAATTTCATGTCTCAACGACACAATTCTTCGAGATATTTATGGTATTTCTTTTCATCATGTCTCAGAAAATACAAAAGAAGTAGCTAAGGAAGTTCAATAGACACACAACTGTGATGCAACTGATCACGAAAAAAATAGATCAAAATGTGGATAATTGAAATTCTTTTTTTTCTCACATTTCACTTTCATTTTGACCCAAAATTCGTTGAAGCAGGCGGAATTTTTTAGTTTGGCTTTTCAGCCAACGTAAAAAATTATTTTATTGGTCGATGTATTGCAGCTGATTATTCACAATATACAAGATATTACAACACAGCTCGATATGATATTTTAAAATTTTGTATTTTTTAAAGGTTAAGGTAAATTTTTTGCTACATTTTTATATTTTACATCCAAAATTGTCTTCGACGATGGGTCTTGTTCATAAATGACGTGTAGAATTCATTTGACTTTTAAATTAAATATTTTTTGACCGTTATTATTCAAATATTTTTCACCGTTATTTTCTGCTTTAATTCTATTCGAATAAAATGCGTCATAAGTAATTACATTTATATTAATGTATTGTAGATTTCGTACCATTTTCAGTTATACAAAATTTAATTCTTATGTCATAAAGTTCCAAAACACTTTTATATACCCAATTTGTCACCGAACCTCCACACAATTTAAATTTTCTTTTCGTGCTCCGATTACGTCAATCGAAATTGTCTAGTCCAACAATAAATAAATTAGAAATAATTGAAATTTTTCACTATTTTCATTTTATTTATTCAATCGCGCAAAAATAATAATGGAAAGCCAAGTTTCGAAAAATAAAATTTCATTTTGCGTAAAATTCATTAATTCGATATTTTCTCTCTCCAACGTGGCTTTCATTGTTAATCGATCACACAGAGGCGAATAGTTTAAATCGAGAAGAAAAGGGCCTTTGGCTATTTGTAATACAATAAATCATGATCAATATGTAGTTCACGTCTGGTAATTACACATTAAATGATGTGTTAATTTTCAAATGAAATGAAGTAAAAAAATTAATTTGAATAAATAAAATTTTCGGTTGTGAAATGCTTGCGGTCTCTTTGACTGATTGTCTGTCTTTTGAAAAAAATATAAGGTGTTTGTTGTTGGAATGAAATATTTGTGTCATGTTAGGTTCATGGCGAATGTGCGTTGAAAATTGAAATTCAATCGTGGCAGACGTTGAATATGAGTTTTTGTTTCTATTTAGTGGTAAAATTAGGCAATGGAAGAGGGTGGAAGGAGTTCTAGGGAGACTAAAAACCTAAAAATAAGATGTCTCGTGATGTCAAAAAATTCTACCTAGACAGGGTTATAAGGCAGTAAAGCTTTAGTGTAGTTTAATTTTGTGGAAGAAATTTCATTCCTTGATTGACTTCATTAGTGAATAACCTTACAGGGTTCATTAGACAACAGCACACAAGCCTTTACCTTTAGTTTTTAGCAGGATTCAAAACATTCTTTTGAGGACTATCCTGCCACTTGCCTCTCAAAAAGGGTCAGTTTCTTATGTATACCCTTACCATACTAAAGGCAATAACTAGGGTGTACCATACACTCATAGAAATAATCTAAAAACTCTTTGTCGTTTTGTATGAGGTAATCTAAAAACATATTTTGGATTTTACTCTTAATAATAACTTTTGGTTTTGAAGCGGTGAAATGACATCAGTGGCCTAAATGGTAGAGCGTTGGCCTTACGTGCCAAAGGTCCTAGGTTCAATCCCAGGTCAGATCTAATTTTCGAAGCTCTTTTTCCATTTCACCGTTCTAGTTATGAAGCTCGGTTCGTGTGTTGGGTGCAGTTTTGAGGTCTTTGGTACATAATGTGTCTCCATTGCTAGGTATACAAGGATATACTAGTGTTTGGATGATTTCTTAGCAGCATCTTACGCACACGAATTGTAACTAGGTACATTGCAGGGTACATCAGGTCTTATGACGTACTCGTGTCCTTGCAATGTGCAGAGCTTGCAAGTGGTTCGGATTCCACTATAAACTGTAGGTCTAAAAAGGGTGTGGTACATAGATTTCTATAATCGCAGTGCCTCCAGCTTTAAGCTGGGCCCTTCACGCATTATTATTATAACTTTTAGATTCTAAAAACGTTTTTTTAAATAAATATTTTGAAATAAAATTGCTCGGAGTGAGGATCGAACCTATAACCTCTGGATTAATTGTCCAATGCTCTAACAACTACGCCACCGAAGCATATGTTAATATATGGCAATTTTTCAATATATATGTTTTCAAAATTTAAAAATTTAGATTTTAAAAATAACTTTTAGATTGTTTTTTAAAAACATATTTTTTAGAATTATTTTTATGAGTGTAGGTATACACAAGAAAATAATTTTACTACATGATCATGTCAAGCATAACAAAAATCCCAATAATCTTAAATATGCGCTCAAAATCATCACTCACTTCCGGGGAAATATAATAATTAATTGTAGTTGGTTCAAAATAAATTTTTTTAGTTTCTTTTTACGTATGCATAAGAAGCCACTTACACACAAATTTATTTCGAAATTCCCTCGCAAAATCACTTCAATGCAATTAGTTTTAGTACAACAACCACCTAAGCATTTTCATTAAATATTTTTCCATTATATTATTATTTTTGGCTGATTCGTAATAACTAATGAAATGATCGAGCAACAGTTTGCTGTCGTAATTTGATGAGTTCGAACGTGCCGTGTGTTAAACATTTTGTTGTTTGAGCAGTGAAAAATCTCTATTTTTTTTGCCAATAAATTAGTAATGAGTAAGGTCTTTGATACATGACAATTAGTACAAAAAGAAGTCATTTCAAAAGTAAAGAAATGAAATCAGATATGTCAACATTTCCAAGCTTCTATAGTCATCATTATGAAGTGTGTAATGATGATGACGAGGAAGATGATGAGGATGAAGAAATTCCATTAATTGAAAATAAAAGGTTGAGTCATCGAGACACTTAAGACACAAGCACATGAACGACTAGAATTCTTATTTTTCTTTATCTTCTCATTGCAGTACGCGTACAGTTCAAGAAACAAAAGGATGGGATGTCTTTCGAGATCCACCGATCAAAATCGATTCCGGTTCAATGGCCAATCAGGCGTGCATGGAACTAACGGCGAAAATACTTAAGATTGTAGCTTATATAATAACATTCATACTAGTTCTATGTGGAGGCGTTATTGCAAAAGGCTGTGCACTATTTATGTCTGCTCAATTAAAGCGCGATAGAAAAATTCAATATTGCAATAAAGATTTGGCGCGTGATAAACAATTTATAGCAATTTTACCCGAAGAGGAACGAGTTGCGTGGATATGGGCAATTATAATTGCATTTGCTGTGCCTGAAATTGGTGCATTTATCAGATCTGCTCGTATATGTTTCTTCAAATCATGGAAATTACCACAAAAATCACATTTTCTATTCATATTTCTGATGGAGACGTTTCATGCTGCTGGATTAGTGTTGCTATTCTTTGTTGTTCTTCCAGAACTCGACACCGTAAAAGGTGCGATGTTAACGAACTGTGTATGCGTCATACCTGGTATTCTTGGCCTTTTATCTCGTACATCAAAGGAAGGTAAACGAGCTGCAAAAGTATTAATGGATTTAGCAGCTGTAGCTGGACAAGTGACAAGTTTTGTTGTATGGCCATTGCTTGAAGATCGTCCAGTATTATGGATGATACCTGTCTCAGCGATAATGATTTCATGTGGATGGTGGGAGAATTATGTATCCATACAAAGTCCATTCTCGATGGTACGTGCATTGGGACGTGTAAAGGAAGACTTAAAATATACAAGATACTTTGCTCACATGTTCTTGTCTGTATGGAAGGTATGTAACATATAATTGCATGTAACATGCTTTTCGATGAGTCATCATAATAAATTATTACACATCTCACACATTTTTTTCCTTATTTTATTACATTTATAGATCATGATCTTTGTCTTTACCATCATTGTACTACAATGGTTTGAGGGTGATGACCCAACAAACATCTTTAGTCTCTTCAGTAAAGGCTTCGGTCCACACAAGATTGTTGTAGAGGAATTAACAACGTCCTTCGGCAAATCACTTCCTGATCTAATTGATGCATCACAAATTGGCGATATTATACAGATTGATGCTGCATACAATACTGTTATTCATGTGCTCATAATTCAAATTCTTGCTGCTTACGTTTGCTACATATTCGGAAAGTTTGCATGCAAAATCTTAATTCAAGGCTTCAGTTATGCATTTCCAGTCAATCTAACAATTCCTGTTTCAATATCATTGTTAATCGCTGCTTGTGGTATTCGCAGCAGTGATCCATGCTTCTATCACGGTACCATACCTGACTATTTGTTTTTCGAAAGTCCGCCTGTTTTTAAACTCAGCGATTTAGCATCAAAGCAAATGGCGTGGGCATGGCTCTTATGGTTATTCTCGCAATTTTGGATTACACTACACATATGGATGCCTAAATGTGAACGTTTAGCAACAACAGAAAAACTGTTTGTATCGCCAATGTATAATGCTCTCTTAATCGACCAGTCTATGGCACTTAATCGTCGACGTGACGATCAAGCTGATGTAAAAACTGAGGATCTTGCAGAAATTGAGAAAGAAAAAGGCGATGAATATTATGAGACAATCTCTGTACATACAGATGGGTCTGCATTGCCTAAATCAAATGTCAAATCTAGTGATCATATTACGAGAATTTATGCTTGTGCAACTATGTGGCACGAGACAAAAGACGAGATGATTGAGTTCTTGAAGTCTGTCTTACGGCTTGATGAAGATCAATGTGCACGTCGTGTGGCTCAAAAATATTTGCGAATTGTTGATCCTGATTATTATGAATTTGAAAGTGAGTATTTTGATGATTAGAAAGTTTTTTTTGTATGTAATAGATTGTTTGGTTAAAAAATTTAAGTAGTTTTTGAGTAGCTTTGAAGATTTATTTACATAAAAAGTGTTAAATAAGTGCTTGCTCTCAAATTTTATTTGATTTTGTCTGATAACTAGTATTTAACTATGCGTTATTGCATAGAAATTAGTAAACAATAGTTTGATATGAGAAAGTCTAATCCAAAGTCAATTTCTGATTATTAATGCTTTAATCTTTTCTTTCCAGCTCACATTTTCTTTGATGACGCTTTTGAAATCTCCGATCACAGTGATGATGACATCCAAGTCAATCGATTCGTTAAGCTTCTCGTCAATACTCTCGATGAGGCAGCTTCTGATGTCCATCAAACACAAATTCGCTTGCGAGCACCGAAGAAATATCCAGCACCATATGGCGGTCGACTTTCATGGACATTGCCTGGAAAGACAAAAATGATAGCTCACTTGAAAGATAAGGATCGTATCAGACATCGTAAACGATGGTCGCAAGTTATGTATATGTACTATTTGCTTGGTCATCGATTAATGGAATTGCCAATCAGTGTTGATAGAAAAGATGTTATTGCTGAAAATACTTACCTTTTGACACTTGATGGAGACATTGATTTCCAGCCTTGTGCCGTGACACTTCTTGTTGATTTAATGAAGAAGAATAAAAACCTAGGAGCTGCTTGTGGACGTATTCATCCTGTTGGATCTGGTCCTATGGTGTGGTATCAGAAATTCGAATATGCTATCGGTCATTGGCTGCAAAAAGCTACTGAACATATGATTGGATGTGTACTCTGTTCGCCAGGATGTTTCTCACTTTTCCGTGGTAAAGCTTTGATGGATGACAATGTCATGAAGAAATACACTACAAGATCAGATGAAGCTCGTCACTACGTGCAATACGATCAGGGAGAAGATCGTTGGTTATGTACATTACTGCTACAGAGAGGTTACCGTGTAGAATATTCAGCTGCTTCAGATGCCTATACTCATTGCCCAGAAGGTTTCAATGAGTTCTACAATCAACGTCGTCGTTGGGTACCGTCTACAATTGCTAACATTATGGACTTGCTGGGTGACTATAAGAGAACAATTAAGGTTAATGACAACATTTCATTGCTGTACGTTTTCTATCAAATGTTGTTGATCGGCGGTACAATTCTCGGCCCCGGTACGATCTTTCTTATGTTGGTGGGGGCTTTCGTCGCTGCTTTTCGTATTGACAATTGGACTTCATTCTACTACAATATTATTCCTATATTCCTGTTCATGTTTGTCTGCTTTACATGCAAATCAAATATCCAATTACTACTGGCACAAATTCTATCCACATTATATGCGCTGATTATGATGGCTGTAATTGTCGGTACTGCGTTACAGTTAGGCGAGGACGGTATTGGAAGTCCATCAGCTATTTTCTTGATGTCTATGGTGGGGTCGTTCTTTATAGCGGCGTGTCTACATCCGCAGGAGTTTTGGTGCATTGCAGCCGGTATCATTTATTTACTTTCCATTCCATCTATGTACTTGCTCTTGATTCTCTACTCAATCATCAACCTTAATGTCGTCTCATGGGGAACGCGTGAAGTCGTCGCTAAAAAAACGAAAAAAGAACTCGAAGCAGAAAAGAAAGAGGCAGAAGAGATAACGAAGAAAGCCAAACAAAAATCACTTCTCGGCTTTCTTCAAGGCGGTGTCGGTTCAAGTAATGACGAAGAAGGTTCTATCGATATTTCAGTTGCTGGATTATTTAGAATTTTATTATGTACACATGGAAAGACGAGTGATGAAAAGGCACAATTGATTCATATTGCTGACTCATTGGATACAATGAAGAAAAAGATTGATAGTATTGAGAGACATATTGATCCTCATGTTGGACATCATGGAAGGAGAAGGACTGCATCTACTGGATCAAAGGATCATCATTTGGGATCTGTTGCTGAGGTTGCTTCTGAGGAAGATAGGTGAGTTCTTGGCTGTAGTGGATTGATATTCAGTGACTAAAGTTGACATTTTACCGACAGCAGCAGTAGTGAAGAGTCGGAATCAGATACATCAACAGCACCACAAAATGAACGTGATTTCCTCACAAATCCATACTGGATTGAAGATGCGGAGTTGAAGAAGGGAGAAGTTGATTTCCTCTCGAGTGCTGAAGTTCAGTTCTGGAAGGATTTAATTGATAAATATTTGTTTCCAATTGATCAAGATAAAGGAGAACAGGTAAATTTTTGTTCAATCTTTCTGGAAATTAATCAAAGTAATGTTTGTAAATTCATAAACTAGGCACGTATCGCTCACGATTTGAAAGACTTGAGAAATTCTTCAGTCTTTGGATTTTTCATGATTAATGCCCTCTTTGTCCTCATTGTTTTCTTGTTGCAATTAAACAAGGATAATTTACATGTTAAATGGCCCATCTCTGCTCGTATTAATGTTACCTATGATGAAATCACCCAAGAGGTAAATGCTTTTAGGGACATCGAACTTGTTGCGATCGAATAGCTTTAATTTAGTTGCTTTCTACTCACCAAACAAAAAAACTTATATATTTTATTTAAAGGTTATAGGTATTGTCTTGTAAATATCAATCAACGGGCCGTAAATTTTGAATATTTTTGAGCTACGATTCTGTGACTGTCGATGTCCCATTTTAAGAATATTTATTAATTTTTTGTTTTTTCTTTTTTTTCTTTTTATGCTTTTCATTAACTTCTTACACACAACTACACACTTCAAAATATATATAAAAATTATTTTTTTTAAATATTTTATCTCGACTCTACCTTTTTTTGGACTATGAAAAAAAAATTACGAAAAATTACTTTTTTTGACCAACAAAATTTTTTTTCATTTTTTAAACTATTTTACAAAAAAAAAAATTGACAAAAAAAATTGGCATCGGTGAATAAAAAAATGTAACTATATTTGCACCAAAAAACAGGATCGCATAGCAAGCGATTTGATAGAGCTAAGAAACAAATCAGTATTCGCATTCTTCATGTTCAACGCATTATTCGTACTGATTGTCTTCTTGCTGCAACTCAATAAAGACAAACTTCATATTTTGTGGCCATTGGCGCCGCGCATAAATGTTACATTCGTTGAGGAAACAGCTGAGGTTTGATTAATTAATTTCTCACACAAAAAAAATCGAAAAATTTAACTTTTTTAATTGTGTTTGGCCAAAATTTTTTTTGTTTTCTTTCTTTTCTTTCTCTATCTCTCTCATTTCTTCCTTACCTCATAATTATTATTTTATTTAGAGTGAATAATATGTGAGGTTTAATGCTAAGTATCCCCCATGTGATAATATCTACCTTCCCCCCTTTATTACCAAACATCCACGGGTTTTTGGTTGTATAAAACCTTCCTTCTCTCACCTCTTACCCAAAACTGATGGATTAATGAGTGAGGCTGTTATTTTTTTTTTGATTTATTATTTCCACTGTGTTTATAATAGTTTTTTTTTGTTAATCAACATTTAATCATACTTTAAGTTTGTTTTCCTTACTGGATCTTATCTAATTGTTTAAGGCTGGTGAATAACTTATAAGCACACAATATATATGTTATTTCAAATAGGATTTAAGAATTAATGTTCATTAATGCTCCTTATCCGTGCATAATGTGCGATATTTACTTGACGTGAGATAAATTAATTGTGTTGCATGTGGGCAGGGTTTGGTATTGCATACTGAGCTTAGGCATGTGTCATGCTTAATTTATGATAGACATGTCAGTTTTGAGTTGATACTTTCAAGTTAATTTGAATAATGACTTTTATAATCAGCCAGGTTACTGCTTGTATGGGGATACCCAGGGGGGTCCGAACCCCCCTTTTAAATTTTTCTTTTAAATTTTTTCGATTGATTTTGAAGTTTAATCATTTACTTACCGTTAGGATTAACAACATTTTGGGATTTTGGAACTCGTAAATTTTTTTGTTTCCGTTCCTGGCTATTTATGCCACTGACTGTTAGAGACAACTGCTGATAAAGCTGACATGCTGCTATTAAGATCTTCTGGATGTCTTTTTGGTTCTATAGTTGTTTTATTTCGTAATTTTCATGCAAAAAGACTTCAATGACTGAAATAGCAACAAAACTTTGATTTTTTTCATCATTTATCAGACCTGGATAACGGTCTGGAGGGAGGTTCAATTGGATGACAAGTCAGCTCAATCTGGACTAAAAGTTGCTTTCACGCACGTGCGCTCAGCCCAGGCGCGTAACTAGGGGTGAAATTTGAGGGATAACCCCCTTCCCACCCTTTCCAAAAAATTCTTGAATTTGACATTCAGACCCTGCTCAGTAAAAAATGTCAAGTAAATTCCAAACATTTGCTTGCACAAAAAAAATCCTTTACCTCAAAAAATTCCATCAATAAAAAAATCCAACTTAGCTGTTAATGCAAATAATGTACTCATAAAACACAACCATAACTGCATAACAGGCATAGAAAAATGAGAAGAATTTTTCTCTTTGAAATATTTTTAAATTTTAGAGAAAATTGTCTCATTTTTGATGCCAAAATGCTAAAATGACCTTTAAACATTTGACTAAATGCAACATTTTGTTTGTGACTTGACATATAACTTATACATGTGATAACAACAACATAACTTTTTCAAATGCCAATCAACATCAATCATTTTTTGTCATACAATAAAAAACATTTTCACATAAACAAATTTATACACCTACATACACATAACACATCATACATTATTCATGCTAATCATTTGAAATTTTTGTTCATCATCATTCATTAAATATACGCAAATAATTCACACAATTCCCACAAATGACAAAATTTAAAAATTTAACACAAAAGATTTGTACAGAAATCGGATTAATTTTAATTGGTGATTTTTGTCAGTCGAATGAGATTTTTTGGAATTAGTGTCATGGATTATATACCAAATGTCCCAATACTCACTAGAGAGCCATGCTATGAGTAGATTGACCTTATGATAGGGGTTCGAATCCCTCAAATGAGGAATATTTGAGTTTTATTATGACCAAGGGTTCGATTCTCATCGAATTCAGTAATTAAACTTAAACATCAGTTATTGATAGATCAACAGACCTTATTTGCATAGGCGGAAGGGCCATTGGCCGTAGGTGATCAGGCAATCGGCAAAACAGGGCTTTTGCCAACTCTGGCATTGAGTCATCAACTGATTGTGTCCATAATCATAAGAAATACACTATCCAGAACACAAAATCTCATTCGACCGACAAAAATCCCCAAAAACCCTCAATTTTGGCCAAAAAATCCTCTTAACAAAAATTTATTCAAAATTTGGGACTAATTATGTGGATATTTTGTGACTCATTCATCATCCCGCTATTAAACATATTAAATTAATTCACAATATTTGTAGCCAATTCCAAAGTAAATATCTAATGCTGATTTATTTATTTTTTAAATTCCATCCAACGTAAATGTCAACGAACATAATTTTAGGTTCATATCTCGAAAGAATATCTTCAACTTGAACCAATCGGTTTGGTCTTTGTGTTCTTCTTTGCATTGATTTTGATTATTCAGTTTACTGCCATGTTGTTCCATCGTTTCGGAACTATTTCACATATTTTGGCATCAACTGAATTGAACTTAACATGCAAAAGTAAATCTGAAGACTTGTCACAGGATGCACTTATAGATAAGGTAGGCTTTAAAGGTTTTCCTGCCTTTTTAGAGTCTTAACATTTAAATCATTTTTAGCATGCGGTGGAAATTGTCAAAAATCTTCAACGACTGCAAGGTATCGATGGCGATTACGATAACGATTCCGGAAGTGGACCGGATCGAATAGCACGTCGAAAAACAATTCAGAATCTCGAAAAGGCGCGACAACCGCGTCGACAAATTGGTACACTTGATGTAGCCTTTAAGAAACGTTTCCTTAAATTGACAGCTGCCAATGAGGAGAATAATGTAGGAACTCCAATTTTGACAAGACGAATGACGATGAGAGCTGAAACAATTCGTGCATTGGAGGTCCGAAAGAACTCTGTCATGGCGGAGAAGAGAAAATCTCAAATGCAAACATTAGGAGCTAATAATGAATATGGAATTACAGGAAATGTAAGTGGACACTAAAGTCATGTGGCTTAGATCATTTCTAGGAGTTTTGGACTTGATCAATTAATTTTAATTTAATTAAATTTCCATAAAATGCAAAACTTTAAAGACTCAAAATTAATTTTTTTAGCATAATAACAATCTCCAACTGCCAAGTCGTCCAGTACGTAGTTCAAATGCCGGCATGAGTGTTAAGGAACTCTTCAACACAAATGGCGGTGTAAATCATCCAATTTATGGCGCAACCGGTGCTGTAAATCAAGCCTATGAGCACGTAGAAGAAGAAGATGGAAATTCAATACGATTAACACCTAGAAATCAATCGTCATGGGCTACCAATCCGTCAAGTACTCAACGACTGTAGGAAATTAAATTATAAAAAAAATAGCAATTATACTCGAATTAAAAAATGAAATGAAATTATTCATGTGATTCAGATTTACATAAGAAAATTAAATTTTCAAAGAGAAATTAATGTTGAAATTTCAACTGCAACTTAATTTAGTCATTGCAAACTGCCGTCCATCAAAAAAATGAAATACTATATAAATATATTAAATGTTTTATTGATATTAAGAAATACTCAAATGATTTTGGTAAAGAAATAATGGATTGAAAGAGGGTTGGTGATCGGTGATGACTGTTAAGTGACATCCCAGAAAATTGTCGAAAGAAGAAAATTTAAAGTTTTTTAGTACCCTAAAAGCAAGCTGACCTGCTTAATCTTATTATTTGTAGAAAATTCTATAGTTTTTGAGCTTTTAAGTTCAAATTAATCATAGAGCTAGTACCTTCGCACCTACTCAATTTATGGTATGAAAAATTAAATGTATACGTACTTATATATTAAGGACTTCTTCAATTTTAAGTGTCTATCCTTTTAAATCTATCTTATATTGCACTTTTGAATCAGAATCTCTGTTCTTCTAAGCAACTTATTTCTAATTTTTGTTGAAATTATCAAATTTTACTTCCTTTAAAATTAAGTAGCAATTTTTTTTCTTTAAAGCTGTCAAAGTTTCTTTAATGTCCCCAATTTATACGAAATTTACAGAAATGTTCCAACAAAAAAATCTGGATACCCCTACTACTATTAAACATATTAAATTTCGTACTTCGTGATACAAATAGTATAACACATCAATGTGGGATTCGAACCCATAGATTTCAAAAGTAGGACCTCTGATTTCGGTCGGTTACCTAAGCTATTGGGTCACCTGGCAAGTTGAGTAAACTATAATATATTATCCATTTATGTATCATCCTGCCAGTTACTTAATAGGATAACCAGCCCTGGGTACCTTATTATAAAGGCACAAAATCTCATATAAAAGGGTAGAAATCACATTTAAAGAGACAAAACATTCCATGCAAATGGGCGACAAAAATTTTGTTATGTCTCTGATGCCTAGAACTAATCCACTACATCCCTCAAGCTTTGGATCTCACGACCCATCGCAGGACATTTCAAAAACTCTCACATTCTATCTATCTGATTTATTCCACAATTGGAGTAGTTCGTAAATTACGTGATGCAAGAAAACGACCTTTTCGACCCCCATTCCTCCTCCACTTGTCACAAATTTTCAATATAAAAGAAATTCTTGTGTTTTAATTGTCACAAATTCTTCAACCCCCTCCCCCTAAAGCATGACGTAACTTATGAACAACCACATATATCAATAAATAAACCGTTAACCGATCACCAACTCTGACGACACATGCAAATAATTCATCCACACATATTGTTGTAAGCGGAAAGTCTGAAAAAAAATTTCTCTTTTATTGTTAATTTCATAACGTAATTAAATCAAATATATGCGCTGCCGTCCAATCTATCAAGCTTCTCCATTATGTGTATATTTGCTGACTTTAGATTTTTGATTATTGATTATGATTAAGATGAATTTTGTCGACATGCTGTCTGTTGACGATGTGAAAATTGGATAGTTAAATAATCAAATCTGCTGTCAAATTAATCTCACTTCCATTGCTTTTGTAGAAAATTTATAAAAGATAAAAAATTTTCCTGCCATTTTTTTACGTAAAGAATTTTTTTATTTTTCACAATTATTTTTCTATACAAATTTTATTGTAATTATTATTGAAAAAAAGTTAAGAATTTGTAAAAAAAAAGAAATAAAGAAGAGGAAATTTAGACAAACTCATCAGTTTTTGATAATTGCAACCAAAATGGTCAACAGAACTGCGAAAATACTGATTTTAATGGACGATGCACTGCCTGGAGTGGTTTTTGGAACTTCCGTCGGTGAAGATAAATCTGTAGAAGACGACAAAATTGTTGTTGTTGTAACAGAAGCTGGTGTTGTAACATCAAATTCCCTTCCAAGAAGCTCAACAATTAAGCTCATCTGTTTGGAATTCACTGGCAATTCCTGGTCATTTAAATGCTGACTTGCAGCTTTAATAGCTTCCTCAACATCTCCTTTAACCATTCCAGTATAGTCCATAACCAATATATAATCATAGAAACGGAATTGATCAGATTCTGTGTAAACAGAACCGGCAATATTTTTTAAAATTTCCACCCACGACCAGCCATAACTAGAAGGGAGTTCCTGTCTAGGGTATTTTTCAATAAGAGAAAAAATTGTTGACATTCCATTTGGATTCTTGAGTGCGCCATTAAAGATTGCTCGTTTTTCAGATTGAGTATAGTTGACGTTATTGTTATGCATACCGAGTGAAGTTTCAAGCAATTCATACAAATATTGTGGATTCTTGGTGCAAGTTAAAGCATTTATCAGTCTTGATTTATATCTAGACTCTGATGGTTGATAAAGTCTGTTCATTCTGTTAAAAACATTGATGAACTCATCACGATCTTCTGTTTGTCTAAAGTAATTGCAAAGAATTTCTTCTTCCAAGCCTGGTGGAATTTTTTGTTCATTCTTAACATCCTTAGAACCAAATTTAATGGCATCTCTAATACAGTCCTCATTTCCAGAATTACAAGCTATAGTGTTAGCTAATTGCCTTCCATAACGGATTGGAACTTCTTCATTAGGAATCGTTTCTTTATTGGACAGTTCATAATGATTGTAGAAGGTTTTGGAGAGATGATACACGAAGAGCTGGAAATAAAGCAATAATTAATAAAATTTTATTATGTTTGATGACAAAAACTTACATTAAGTATTTCATTCCTTGGTCCATAAACAGCAAACAATTTATTTATGTAGTCCATTGTAGCATCCCATGCAAAATAATCAGTTTCTTGTCTTAAATACAGTAAGATCTCATAAGGAATCTCAATGTCAATGTATCCAGCATACGCAAGATTTAGAGAATCGTCGATCAACTGAATTCGGTTTGCAATGTGAATTTTCTTAAATTCTTCACTATTCAAGGCTTTGGTCAATGCATTCCAATTCTTTGAGCCATAATTGACTCGATAATATCCAACTTGTTGCTTATTAAAAATGAACCATTCCGCGCCATCATAATTTTGATCCACAAATGAAAATTCATTTTCTCCATCAATAAAGAATTGAGTTGGACTTGTTTCTTCAAAATCAATATTTGAAGCCGTTCCATAATTGAGTGGAATATACCAGCTACTTTGATCATCAACGTTCCTCGATTTATTGTTGAAGAATCGTTCTTGAGTGAGATGGAATGCTGAATCTGTTGGATGGAAATGAACACTGACGAGTGGGAATCCTTCCTGCATTTCCCATGTTCTGAAGATCCGCTTGAAGTCATAAGGAGGTTGATGATCATCTAGGATTTCTTGGAATGCATCGATAAGATCATCTGATGTAACTGATCCATGATTACTAAAAATAAATGGAATTAGCATTGATCTAATGACCTTTTCTTATCATAGACTTACTTTTTCTCAAGATATAAATTGATTGCTTGCCTAAAGATGTCGTCACCAAACGTATAGTGCATCATTCTCAATACACAACCTGCTTTATCATATGTGATATCATCAAACGAGTTATTGATTTCATCAACTGTTAATAAATCTGCTGACATTGAATGGGTCTGTTCAGTTGCATCAAATCGAAAAGCATAATAAAGCATAACATTTTTTTGGTAAAATTGATTCATTTCCCATTTAGGATAGACTTGATCTGTGAGGAGGTATGCCATGTATGTGGCAAAACCTTCATTCAACCTAAATTGAAGAAAAATTAAAAATTAATTGAATGGATGTGATAATGTACTTACCATAAGTAGTTCCACCATTTAGCTGAAATTCAGAATAATGTTAGAGTTAGGTTTAGTTAGGTATGAATAATTTTTTACCTGTCACTAGATCTCCAAAGAACATGTGAGCCCTAAAAATAGAAAATTTATGGCTAAAATCCAATTGATTTCAGAATTTTTCTTACAATTCATGAGCTAATAGACGAACGCCTCTTTGTTTCAAGTCATGAGCAATTTCGTCTTCATCATCCTCATAAACCAAAGCTTCCTCACGATATATAATCAAACCCCTGAAAGGAAATAAATTTAATTTACCAACTAATCGGATTAAAAATCCATTTAAAGTTTACCAATTTTCCATTCCACCTCCTTTACCAGGAATTGCGCCTGAATCAAGTTTCGGCAAGCTGAAATTCATTCCTGCAAATTCTTCAAGTTCATCTAAAAGTTTCACTGAATTTTCTAAGCCATATTTTGCTTTTTGCTCCTTTCCAGGTCTTGTGTAGATGCTTTGAAGTGCTTGTCCAACAGTTTTTGTATCTTCATTAGAAAGATATGTGAAGTCAGACACTAAGAATGCTAAGAGGTAAGTGCTCATCTTTGCTGTTGTATTAAAAATTGTGTCTGTTGTGTCATCGTTGCTAGAAAATAATTTTAAGTATTTGTTATTTTTTAAATAATTTAAAATTCTACTTACTTAATTTCTGTCTTATTCACTGGTGCATTGGATACTGCATTGTATGTCGATGGATGACGGATGGTGACATCAAATTCAGTTCTAAATTCAGGTTCTGTAATAAAACAAAAAAAATTTCATATAATTCACCTAATTCTAGCATTAAATCAGGTCATACCATCAAAACATGGGAAGGCACGACGAGCTTCAACAGCTTGGAATTGAGTTGTTGCCAAATATTTTGTTTTTGGAGATTGATTTTCATCAAATTCGACATAAGAGTCTCGGTAGAATCCATCAATTTGTGTAAGCAATTTCGCGGAATATTTGATGGTTACTTCAATGATTGTGTCAACTGGAAGTGAATCAACAAAGTAAATTGCTAAAGTATCCACATCATGATTTTGATGGAAGTCAAGGATTTGAACTGGTTCCATAGAATTTTTGTCTATGACTTTGATTTCTTCAATTTCATGATCTTTTGAGTGCAGTAAAATTCTGTCAGTTAGTGCTGTAATATTGACATCAATCTTCACTTCTCCTGTATATGGAAGTGCTCCACTATCAATGTTGCTGACATCAAGATAAATATTGTAATGTTCAGGTATTGCAATCTTTGGAAGTCTCAAAACATTTTCAAAATCATCAAGTGATTTTAAGACATTGTGGATGTAAACAGATGCTGTGGTAGCTTTAGCGCTTGTTGCCCAGTCCTTGTTGAATTTGATGTTCTTCTGGATTTTCTCTTTAGTTTCTTGTTTAACACCTTTACCGCTGTTTTCAAGTCTAGTCAAAAGATCCATAATTAATTTTTCATCTTTATCAGATGAGATGCGACTTGAAGCTCCTGCCAACAGCCCATCGATGTATCCAGCATCAGTTCTGTCAAATATATAAATTTAAAGTTTTCTGCTAATAAAATAAAATTGCTCTTACCGTTCAATAATTTTGTCGTAATTTTCTAAAATAATTTCTCCAAGAACTTCCAATCCAATAGAACTTCTCTGCAAAGCACCTTCAAGGACTGAATAAATTTCTTGTTCCCTGTAGAATGTTTTATTGTCAATGGCAGTTACGATAAACTTTTTCAATATTTCATGGTCATTTGAGCACAATAATCCATTCATGATTCTTAATCTTTCAGTGTGTAAAATGGACTTGTCCATTCTATCGAATAAATGTTCATATTCTTCAATTCTTCCAGTTCCTTTCATTCCATTGCAAATGTATGTGATTTCCAAAGGTTTCAGCATATTTCTGGATTTCATATTATTGTATGCATTTTCTAAACATTTTTCATCTCCAAGTCGACACAACCAGTCGATAGCTAGTTCAACAGCTAATTGCTCAGAAGGTGTTAGGTTATTGATTTCCTTAAAGTCATACTCAACATACAATCTTCTAACTAAAATTTTGACAAATTTCTGGAAGCCTTCATAGAAGTCACTGCCTTTTAGGATATAATCAAGCTTATCGAATGCAACCGTTGCTGTATACCACGGAATGTAATCTGTTTCACGTTTCAAATAGCTGACAATACCGAATGCAATGTCATAGGAAATGACTCCATCAAATGCGAATGTTAAGGCATCATCAACAAGTTGTGCACGATTAAGGACATGAATTTGTTCAAAATTATCACTGTTGAGGACTTGAATAATTCGGTTCCAATTACTTTCATCATAATTGACACGATAATAGCCGAGTTGATGGAGATTGAAGATAAACCATTGACTTCCATTAAATTCTGGAATATTTGCAGTTGAAATTGTCTTTTGAGGTTGTCCATCAACGAAATAATCAGTGAAGTTTTTGTTTTCAAAGTCTGGATTGGCTCCAGTTGTATAACTCAATGGAATGTACCAACTCGTTGGATCTTGAATAATTTCTTCAGATGCGGATATATAGCGCTTTTGAGTCACGATGAATTCTTTATTTGTAGAGTTAAAGTTGACTGTGATCATTGGATATCCTTTATTTAATATCCATGTCCGGAATGCTTCTTTGAAATTGATATTGATAGATGCAGGTACAAAATCTTCAATTATGGAGAGCAAGTCCTCAGATGTGACTGATTGGTATTCGCTAAAGAATTAGATTATTATTTTTCAATTCAGATCATTTGTTAATAATGCCTTACTAAGATTTCAAATATTTAGAAATGGCTTTAATGAATGGTTCTTCTCCGATTGAATTTAGAAACATCCTTAGAATGGCAGCAGCTATAATAATTAAGTTATAATATGAACAATATCCAATCAATATTATTTCAGAATCAGTCATTACGTTTGTCATAATTGATTTCATCAAGCAATCCCATTATTTCCGAAGGTGTATTTCCATCAGACGCAATTGGTCTTGTTGATTCCAGAGAATCCATTTGAAACACAACATGCGTTTTGCGAATATTGTAGAACTCATCAAATCTCATATTATTTGTCATGCTTGAGATTTCTGGAAGTTTATGTTCAAGCCATGTTGCAAATCCTTCATTAAGCCTGTTGAAAATTTAAAGGACATGAAAATTTTTATATTAAAACCAGGGGCCCGCTTCTAGTGGGTACCCAGGGTCGGTAGAGTATACCCTAGGGTACTTAATTTGGGAGGTAGGGGTAGGGAACCCTACCACCTCTTTACATATACATATACCTAGGGTATCTAGGGTTGGACCAATGGTATCTTATTCAAACTTACCAAATTTGATCCCACCATGAACATGTGACTGCATTACCAAAAAATTGATGAGCTCTACATAGAAAATAAGTTTGAATCATTATTCCAAATACTATTTTCATTGTTTATTACAGTAGTAGTGAATGAGTATTAGGATCAATAAGCTCCTACATCTGAATATGAACTTACATAGAATGAGCAATTGTTCCAATAAGATTGTATAAATCTTGAGGATGAGGCTGATTTTCCAAGACAAAAAATTGTTCTTTATACAAACTTACACCCCTATAAAAGAAGAAAACTTTACAATAGGATAATATCAATAGAATAACGATAATGCTTACCAATTCTCAATTGCACTAACATGATCTGGAAGTGCAACGCTATCTGCTTTTCTAATCGTTTTGTCATACTCGAATGAAAATGTCTCTTCAAGTGTTTCGAGAAAGTTTATTGACAGTAACAGTGGATGCAATGTGTAATTTTTATTAAGATGTTCTTCTCTAGCATAAACACGATATCTCCTCTTTCCTGGATGTTCGTAATATTTCAGATCAGATATAACAAATGCAACTGAGTATATGGGAATTTTCGGAGTTTCACTAAACGTTGTGACTGATAATCCATTATCCATATACCTATTAAATGGGTAATAAAATAATTTACTAATATTTTATGATACTCGGGGGCGTATTTAGGGAGGATTGGGGACAAAAATATTAACATATCTCAAAAAACTTTTGGGTCGGTTTTAAAGTCTATCCAGGGTATCCACCTTACCATACCACAGGGTCTTTTCTAAGTAGGACTATCTAGGATGTCATACTTATCCTACAGGATACTCTGTGGTGTGGCAAGGAAGGCTAGTCTGGATAGACTACGACCTTGATGGCAATGAAAGATAATTACATTGCATCGACAGCTGTATGCGATAAAGCATGATAATCCGATCCATGAGCAATGCTTATTTTAAAAGTCGCCTTATATTCCGGTTCTATAAAAAAATTATGATTAGATTAAATTTTAATTGAAATAAATATTGATAATTATTAAAGTACCATCAAAACATGGAAATGCTTCACGTGCCTGTGTAGGCTTTAGTTGTATTGCTGCTAAATATCTAATAATTTATATTGGAATTACTTAATTGACTGTATATTATATTTATTTCTTTATCAGTACAAACCTCGGGGAAGTTTCGCCCGCTACTTGATATTGGGATCTATAAAATCCACTTGTGGTTGTTGTTTTTAGATTACCGGCGAAGTTAATTTCTAGGAAGTATATCTGATCCTTGATAAGTGGAACAGCAGTGTAAATTTTCAAGAAGTCTCTTTCTTTGTCAAAAGTATGACTTTGAGCTTGGTTAATAATTGTTTCATCCGGATAAGAAATGTTGACCTGTCTGATATCCAAACCACTGCTATGCAATATCACAAGATTTGTGTCTTCAACAATTTTTATCTCAATTTTCACAGTTCCTACAAACTCTGTTTTTCCTTCTAAATGAACCTCCGATTTTAGAAACAATTCATAAGATTGAGGTACAACAGTTTTAGGCAATCTATAGCTGCTATCAAATGTTGTTGGTTTATGAGGTGCCGCACTTATAACTGATATTATCACTGCCACTGTAAGCACTTGAACACTTTTTTTCTTCCACTTTTCCATTTTCCTTTACTCACCTGAACCAAAAAATGAACTGAGTGTGTCAAATTCATGGTATGGCAATATATTTCAAAATTATTTGTAAGGTTGTATTGCTTTTGAGATTAGGAAGCCTAATCTTAAGTGACTTTCGAGCGTGTTAGATAGGTTGTAGTTAGTGAAAGCTTTTAAAGCATTATCTGTGATGGCTTTGATGTCATCAATCAAAAGCTTTGGTGTTTTCATTGCCTAGGGTAAGTTTGAAAATATTGAGTTGGTTGACTGATAAGCATTTTTGGTTTTAAATCAGGAGAGTATCCAGATATTTTGTAGGAGAGTTTAAATTTTTTTTGATCTAATACTCTTGGCTTTATACTTGTTGTTAATTCCTTCCTTCTAAAAAATTGTTGAACCCTCTTTTGGATACGCCTTTTGTTGAGAATATATCAACGGTCATTTTATATTTGAATTGCAAAAGCAACTACAATTAGTTGACTTCCCCTCTCTATGTAAAAGTTAGTTTTCATTATAACTCGTAAGAGAGAACATCGTCTCTTATTAAATAAACATTAAGTCACTTTTAATTACATTATAATCGTGCAGTTTATTTATACCAACACCTTTGTTTTAAATACACTGTTTTGAAAAAAGAATTCAGTTTTTCGTACAATGTCAAGAAATGGCTTGTTTTAGAAATTCCAGTACACAAAGGTAAGGCTTTTATTGAAATCTACTATAATTGAATTTTCTACATCAAAAATATTAAAGCAGCAGCGTAGCCAAAAAATTTTCAAGGTAGACTTTAAAGATTTAAATTTATGGCGAGGAGGTTTCTGTTTTTTCTTCTTAAAAACCACTAGCATATTAAAGATTTTTTGTCTAAGGGTGGGAATTTATCTCACAATTCAAGCCCCCTTCCCCCCTGGCTACGCGCCTATATTAATTTACTCATAGATTTAGACAGAGTTGCCATTTACATATATTAATGCTGCATAACTATTCCTAATGTAATTGCTAATAAAAATGCAATAATACTGATTTTAATGGACGATGCACTATCTGGAGTGGTGGTTGGGTCCTCCGTTGAAGTTGATAATCCTGTTGTTGAATCTGGAGTTGTAGAGGATATCGGCGGAGTTGTAGATTCCTCAGTGATAGTTGTTGTTGTTGTAATTTGCTCGGTTGTTGTCGTAATTCTCTCAGTTGTCGTCGTAATTTCCTCAGTTTTGGTCGTAGTTACAGGAATGTCCGTTAAAGTAGTTGTCGTCGTAATTTCCTCAGTGGTTGTATTTGTTACAGGAATGTCGGTTAAAGTTGTTGTCGTCGTAATTTCCTCAGTGGTTGTATTTGTTACAGGAATGTCCGTTAAAGTAGTTGTCACCTCAGATGTTGTCGGTTGAGTTGTTGGTTCTTCAGTTGTAGTCGTTATTTCCAAAAATTCTCTCTCAAGAAGCTCTAAAATAATGTCCATTTGTCTAGAGTTCGATGGTAATTTTTGGTTGATGATATTTTGATCAGCAGCTTTGTTAGCATCTTCAATATCTTGTCTTAACATTCCATTATATCTAGTATGGTCGATGAAACTCATATGTTCTAAGAATCTGAATAAGTCTATGTCTGTATAAACAGAGTCTGCAATATTTTTGAAAATAGTTGACCAAGACCAGCCATAACTTGAAGTCAATTCGTTTCCTTGATAATTCTCAATGAGTTCAAAAATAGCATCCATTCCGTTAGGGTTTGCAACAACTCCGTTAAAGATTGCTCGTTTTTCCGATCGGGTGTAATTGACATTATTTTCATGCATTCCCAATGAAGTTTCAAGGAATTCATACAGATATTCTGGATTCTTTGTACAAGCAAGAGCACCAATCAGTCTTGATTTGAAGCGTGACTCCGATGGCTGATAAAGTCTGTTCATTCTGTTAAAAACATTAATGAATTCATCTTGATCTTCTGTATGTCTAAAGTAATTGCAAAGAATTTCTTCTTCCAAGCCTGGCGGAATTCTTTGTTCATTCTTAACATCCTTGGAACCAATTTTAATAGTATCTCTAATGCAATCCTCATTTCCAGCTCCACATGCGATAAGTATAGCTAATTGCCTTCCATAGCGTTCAGGCATGGTTTCTTTTGGAATTGATTCTTTGTTGGATAGTTCATAATGATTGTAGAAGGCTTTGGAGAGATGATACATGAAAAGCTGGAAACAAAATAATTATTAATACATTTTTATAATGGTCGATGACCAAAACTCACTTTCAAGGCTTCATTTTGGGAACCAAATACTTCGAACATATTAAGTAGATGATCAAATCCAATATCAAATGCAAAGAAATCAGTTTCTTGTCTCAAATAAAGTAAGATCTCATAAGGAATCTGTAAGTCTAAATACTCAGCAGTAGCAAGTCTGAAGGCATCATCAATCAACTGAACTCTGTTGGCAATGTGAATTTTCTTAAATTCTTCACTATTCAAGGCTTTGGTCAATGCATTCCAATTCTTTGAGCCATAATTGACTCGATAATATCCAACTTGTTGCTTATTAAAGATAAACCATTCCTCGCCATTATAATTTTGATCCACAAATGAAAAGTCGTTAGTTCCATCAACGAAGAATTGTGATGGACTTGTATCTTCAAAATCAATATTTGAAGCCGTTCCATAATTGAGTGGAATATACCAGCTACTTTGATCATCAACGTTCCTCGATTTATTATTGAAGAATCGTTCTTGAGTGAGATGGAATGTTGAATCTATTGGATGGAAATGAACACTGACGAGTGGGAATCCTTCCTGCATTTCCCATGTTTTGAAGATCCGCTTGAAGTCATAAGGAGGTTGATGATTATCTAGGACTGTTTGGAATGCATCGATAAGATCATCTGATGTAACTGATCCATATTGACTGAAAAGAAATTGAATTAATATTATTCTAATAACTTTTTCTTATTAAATACTTACTTATTCTCGAGATATAAATTGATTGCTTCCCTAAAGATGTGGTCACCAAACGTATGGTGCATCATTCTCAATACACAACTTGCTGTAAAATCAAATCAAATTAATGGCAATTTAGAAACAATAAAAAATATCAACAGACAATAGCTTGTAAAATTAAGATAAGGCCAAAACAATATTCATTGTTAATTAATATCAATTTACCTTTATCATAAGCAATATCATCAAACGAGTCATTAATGTCATCAACGGTAATCAGTTCCGACGACATTGATCGAGTGTGTTCAGAGGCATCAGTCACGAATGCGAAAGATAACATAATATTTCTTAAATAGAATTGCTTCATATTCCAATCAGGGTAAAGTAAGTCTGTGATATGATACATGACGTATGTGGCGAATCCCTCGTTTAGCCTTAATAATAATGAAATAATTAAAATTTATAAGACTTTTACAATTGTTTACTTACCAAAGATAATTCCACCATTCAGCTATTTTTGGTACAATTGAAAATACAATTAGAAAATGATAAGATTGCGGGACTTAACCAAGCTTACCTGTTACTAAATCTCCAAAGAACATATGAACTCTAAAAAGTATAAATTCAACGATTTTTATATTATTTTCCAAAAATTCACCTTTCCTTACATTTCATGGGCAATAAGTCGAACTCCTCGCTGCATTAAGTCATGTGGAATATCCTCATCATCATCTTCATAAACCAAAGCTTCCTCGCGATATAAAACCAAACCCCTAGAAATATGCAGATAGAGACATTTTTGATATAACTTATTGATATGAAAACTTACCAATTTTCCATTCCACCTCCTTTACCAGGAATTGCGCCTGAATCAAGTTTCGGCAAGCTGAAGTTCATTCCTGCGAATTTTTCAAGTTCATCCAAAAGTTTCACTGAATTTTCTAAGCCATATTTTGCTTTTTGTTCCTTTCCAGGTCTTGTGTAGATGCTTTGCAGTGCTTGTCCAACAGTTTTTGTATCTTTATTAGAAAGATATGTGAAGTCAGAAACTAGAAATGCTAAGAGGTAAGTGCTCATCTTTGCAGTTGGATTGAAAATTGTGTCTGTTGTGTCATCGTTGCTAGAAAATAATTTTAAGTATTTGTTATTTTTTAAATAATTTAAAATTCTACTTACTTAATTTCTGTCTTATTCACTGGTGCATTGGATACTGCATTGTATGTCGATGGATGACGGATGGTGACATCAAATTCAGTTCTAAATTCAGGTTCTGTAATAAAACAAAAAAAATTTCATATAATTCACCTAATTCTAGCATTAAATCAGGTCATACCATCAAAACATGGGAAGGCACGACGAGCTTCAACAGCTTGGAATTGAGTTGTTGCCAAATATTTTGTCTTTGGAGATTGATTTTCATCAAATTCGACATAAGAGTCTCGGTAGAATCCATCAATTTGTGTGAGCAATTTCGCGGAATATTTGATGCTTACTTCAATGATTGTGCCAACTGGAAGTGATTCAACAAAGTAAATTGCTAGAGTATCCACATCATGATTTTGATTAAAGTCTAGGATTTGAACTAGTTGCATTGAGTTTTTATCTGTGACTTTGATTTCTTCAATTTCATGATCTTTTGAGTGCAGCAAAATTCTGTCAGTAAATGCTGTAATTCTGACATCAATCATCACTTCTCCTGTATATGGAAGTGCTCCACTTTCAATGTTGCTGACATCAAGATAAATATTGTAATGTTCAGGTATTGCAATCTTTGGAAGTCTCAAAACATTTTCAAAATCATCAATTGATTTTAAGACATTGTGGATGTAAACAGATGCTGTGTTAGCTTTTGCACTTGTTGCCCAGTCCTTGTTGAATTTGATGTTCTTCTGGATTTTCTCTTTAGTTTCTTGTTTAACACCTTTACCGCTGTTTTCAAGTCTAGTCAAAAGATCCATAATCAATTTTTCATCTTTATCAGATGAGATGCGACTTGAAGCTCCTGAGAGTAATCCGTCGATGGTGCTATCCTCAGTGCTGTTAAGGAAATGAGAAGAATAATCAAATTATGATTTTTAATAACTAGAAATAACGCTTACCGATTAATTAATGCATCATAATGTTCATCTATAATTTCTATTAAAACTTCCAAGCCAATTTCACTTTTTTGCGTTACAGTTCCAAGAATTCTTCGGGTTTCATGGAGTCGATAATAAGTTTCACCATCAAGAGCTGTCAGAACGAAATTTTTTAATATTTCGTGATCGTTTGAGCACAATAATCCATTTATGATTCTAAGTCTTTCAGTCTGAACAACTGAATTGTCCATTCTGTTGAAATGATATTCAAATTCTTCAGTTCTGTTTGGACCTTTCATTCCATTGCAAATGTAAGCGATCTCTAGTGGCTTCAAGATATTTTTTGATTTTAAATTATTGTAAGAATTATCCAAGCATCTTTGATCTCCTGCCCTGCATGACCACATAACAGCAAGTTCAACAGCCAATTGTTCCGAATTTGTAAGAAAATTAATTCTTTCAAAGTCATACTCAACATACAGTCGTCTGACTAAAATTCTCACAAATTTCTGGAAGTCTTCATAGAAGTCACTACCTTTTAGGATATAATCAAGCTTATCGAATGCAACCATTGCTGTATACCAAGGAATGTAATCTGTTTCACGTCTCAAATAGCTGACAATACCAAATGCAATGTCATAGGAAATAACTCCATCAAATGCGAATGTTAAAGCATCATCAACAAGTTGTGCACGATTAAGGACATGAATTTGTTCAAAATTATCACTGTTTAGGATTTCAATGATTCGGTTCCAATTACTTTCATCATAATTGACACGATAGTAGCCGAGTTGCTGGATATTGAAGACGAACCATTGACTTCCATTAAATTCTGGAATATTTGCAGTTAAAATTGTCTTTTCAGGTTGTCCATCAAGGAAATATTCAGTGAAGTTTTTGTTTTCAAAGTCTGGATTGGCTCCAGTTGTATAACTCAATGGAATGTACCAACTCGTTGGATCTTGAATAATTCCTTCAGATGCAGATATATAGCGCTTTTGAGTCACGATGAATTCCTTATTTGTAGAGTTAAAGTTTACTGTGATCATTGGATATCCTTTACCAAATTCCCAAGATCGAAAAGCTCTTGCAAAATCAAAATTAAGATTTCCAGGCAGAACACTTTTAATTGCTGATAACAATTCATCAGATGTGACAGATTGGTATTGACTAATATATCAGAAAATTATTCGGTTAGTAAAAATTATTGATAAGGCGTAATAAAACATTCATACTTGACTGTTAAGTACTTGGTAATCCCTCTTATAAATAATTCGTCGCCGGTAGCATATTGAAACATTCTTAAGACGGCACCAGCTATAATTAATTTTTGACATTAATTTATCAATCAATTAATAAATTTAACAATAAATTATTGACATTAATTTATCAATCAATTATTATTTAATTGTAAATACTTTACCCTTATCATATGCAATATTATCAAAAGAGTCACTTATTTCCGAAGGTGTGTTGACGTTATGTGTCATGGGACGTGTTGATTCCAGAGAATCTGAACGAAGTGCTACGTGAGTTTTTCGAATGTTGAACATGTCATAAAATCTTAAGCTTTTGGATGCATTTGATAATTCGGGTAGCAGGAACTCTACCCATGTTGCGAATCCTTCATTTAACCTGTTGAAAAGAAGGATATCAGGATTAAATGATGAAGTTAAAAGAATTTTAATCAATAATATTAGATCAGCTTAAAGTGGGAATCGAACCACTCATATAATGACATTGATGTCTGTAGGTTAGAAGCTTTGTTTCCAGTACAAATAATTTGAGGGGAAATACAAGTGGAAATTTTTTTTCTGTCGAGTTTCGAACCCATGATTGCTTTATCGGAGTAACAAAAATAAGTCACTTGAGACGGTCTTATCTTAAGTATGTCGCCAATCTTTTATGCCACACCTGAGATTGTATCTTTAACACTAGTCGCGGAGAATATTTAAGAAGCACTGTGATATTGAATCCTCATATGCCTGTCAAAGACTACCTTAATGCTAAAGACTTCAATGCAACAACCAGGATTGAATTGTGACTAAAGTGGTAAAACTTTTTGCATCTAAGTCCGGCACACCACAGCCTTTGATGACATTTCATAACAATTTATTAGACAACTTTTGCCAGGTTTGTCCAGTTTTTGTCAAGTTAGTTACTAAGCAGTATTGTCCAAACTATGTGATTTATTTTTAGTATTTTAGACTAATGCTAGGGTTTTATTCTAATTCAATATAATTTTGAGCACATTAGGGGTCGTTTGCAAATTATGTCACGCTTTAGGGGAGGATGGAGGTTTAAAAATTTGTGACAGTATAAACTCAAAAAAAATTTTTGCATGGAAAATTTGTAAAAAGGGGAGAGGAGGGTTAAAAAAGTTACTTTATTGGTGCTTCATATAAAAAGATTTTTTATTCTAAAGAAAAAACAGTTTTGACAACACTGGGTTAGTACGTTGATTGTCTTATCAACAGAATATTCAGTTAAAGTTTAAATACACAAACTTACCAAATTTGATCCCACCATTTACACGTCACTACATTTCCGAAGAATTGATGAGCTCTAGACGATAAGATTCGATTAATATTAAGAAAATGTTATTGGATAATGTTTCCTACGTACATTTCATGAGAAATCGTTCCAATAACATCATACATGTCGTAAGGATGAGGGTTGTTTTCCAAAAGTAAGTATTGCTCTTTGTACAAAATCAAACCCCTGAAAATAATATGAGTCAATTTTATTGAAGCTTAGAAAAAAATATGGATATCCCACCAATTTTCCATAGCACTTCCATGATCTGGAACTGCCACACTGTCGACTTTCCCAATTGTACTGTCATATTTGAATGAAAATGTTGTTTCCAATAAACCAAGGTATTCCTTTGAAAATATAAGACCCGGAAGTGTCAGGAAATTATTTACATGTTCCGGTCTAGCAAACACTCTATGCTGGATACCATCTAATGGCACTGATTGATTTTTCAAATCAGAAACAACGAAAGCAAGCAAATATGTTGGCATTTTTGGAGTTTCTGGGAAAGTTGTCGTAGTCCATTCGGCATCGCTATCAAAACAGCCATAAATTACTGAACAATACTTAATAACTATATAAATTTATTACATTTTAACCGCCTCGCCCTCCGTATTAGATAACACATGATAATTCGATCCATGAGTAATAGCCAATTTGAAAGTAGCTCTTAAGTCAGGTTCTATCAATGCAAGCCATAAAAATGATAAGATAAATTTTCCAACAAAGGATTTTTTAATTACCGTCAAAACAAGGAAATGCTTCACGTGCTCGAGTTGGCTCGAATTGTGTTGCTGCTAGATATCTATTGCACAATAAATTGTAAATGGATTAAGGCAGTTAGATTTGATTATTTCTTATCAGTTAATACCTTGGCTCAATTTCACCAGCCACTTGATATTGAGATCTGTAAAATCCATTCGGAGCTGTCGTTTTAAGCCTACCGGTAAAGGTTATGTCTAGGAAATATGTTCCATTGGTCAGTGTATTAGAAGATATAATATTCAGAAAATCTCTGGGTTCATCTACTTCATAAGTTATGGCTTGCAGTGTTCCTACAGAATTTTTAAGGAATGGCTGTGCAACAATCGATAATCCTTTACTATGTAGGACTATGACATCCGTATCCTCAACAACTTCCAACTCAATCTGTACGCTTCCTCCGAAATTAGTGAAACCTTGATTATGTACAGACGTTTGGTAAGACAAATCATAGGAACGAGGAACCACTGTTTTAGGCAATCTATAGCTGCTCTGATCAAACACTGATGAATTATGAGGCGCTGCACTTATAACTGATATTATCAGTGCCACTGTGAGCACTTGAACACTTTTTTTCTTCCACTTTTCCATTTTTCTTTACTCACCTGAATCAAAAAGTGAACTGAGTGTGTCAAATTCATTGTATGGCAATATATTTTGAGGAATTGTTCAATTGTATTTGCTTTACAATGCAAAAGTTATCTAATCAGTCCAAAAAAGTGACTACCAATATTGTGTATTACACTCAATAGAAATATTGATAACGAATTTTGTGCTGTAGATTTTCTATTTCTTCTGTGGATCAAATCAGCGAGCTGAAATATTTTAAACGATAAGTTGTGTAATAAGATTGATAAGAGTCTAAAACAGTTCCAAAGATTTTTTCTATGAAATTTATTATTTATTTTTGTAGAATTTTCAAAAATGCTAGAAAAGTGAAGAATTGTTTTGATTTAATAATGTTGAAATTATTACGGAATTGAAATTATTGCTGAATCGAGTATATTGTAGCTTATCTAGCCACATTTATTACTTTTTCTATATAAATCTATTTCTAGATTAGTAAAAGTTAATAAGTTTTCGGAATAGTATGTAGATAGTTTGACTGAATTATTTTTCCCATGCAGGTTGGCGTATAAATATTTACTGTAGCAAAAAAAGCTGATAATTTTGACATTTTCAGTTAGTGGTTTTACTTTAATAAGTGAAATATGAGTCATAGACTCTAGTATGTTTGAGTAAATTCCAATAAATCAGATTTTGTTTAAAAAGGGCTTTACAGAAATAAAGATGAGATTTTAAATACATCTAAGACCCATAAATGGACATCTTTGTATAATTAACCTCATTGTTTAAACATCGTTATTCAGAGCTTATGACGCAAGTAATAAACATTTCATTTGCATTGAAAAATAATATTTTAATGAGAAATTTTAAGTCAATGCCCTGATCAACGCTATAAAATTCAAATGGCAAAGTCATGGGCATATCCAGAAGTTGCATGATTGGAAAATTTTTGGAATGGGATTTATGTTGACCATTGGCGTATCCAGAACTATTTTTTTTGGGGGGGGGGGGGAGTTTATTGAATCAAGACCTTTTTGGAATATCTTTTTCAAATTATGATATTTTTAGTTAGACAAGCATTGTTTTTCAAAAACTAGGAGTTTTTTGACCCCCAAAACCTCACTGGATATACCCCTGCTACGGACATGTCGAATCTTTTTAATTAATTTGTCAATTAATTTGACAAATAATCTTTTTAATTAATTTAATTTAATTACAATAACCTAATTGAAAAATAACGGTATTTTGGAATTTGAATTTTAACGTACTTTTTAAATTTGAATATTTTTTGATCTACTAAATCTAGAACCTTTGAACTGAACGTTTTCCTCATAAAAGAGAAAAGTCAAAAGAAAATTAAATCGTAAGAAGAGCAATTTAAATGCATAAAAAGAGCAGAAAACAAAGAAATGAATTAAATTAAAGCTAAAATGAAGTAGCGGTAGACTAAAATCTTTAAAATGTTTTATTTTACAGATGTAAATTGCACGTCCTTTTTTATCACGGTTCTTAAAAATTTCAGGATGAGATTTTATAAAGTTGATTGTAAATTCAAAGCTTTCAAACAAGACTGTTGAAAGCAAAGATGGTAAAAGAACATTTGGATTGTGGAACACAAGAAAAAATATTTCAGATAAGATAGTTGTGAATTAGCCTGAAAGGAGGATTGAATTGTGGAACAATGTTGAAATTTATCTTCAATAATCTTATATGTATCTGTTGAAGGTTCCCAAATAAAGCCACATTTACGATAACACCAAAAATTGTTCAGAGACGGAAATTTTAAACTTTATGGAAGGACATCGGGTCCCACTTTGGACAAATTTGATAGAAACTTTACCTTTTTCTGCTGAAAATTCGAATTAAAAATATTTTAAGTATCAGAATCAAGTTCTAACTGTTCAAAGCATTAACATCTGACCAACCATTAACATCACCAACCCGAGTGGCAATTTCGTCTAAATTGAAGTGGTGGCAGCAAAATTTCTTAAGATATAGTACCTCGGAAATCTCATTTTTATATCCAAAATTTTTGAGATATCATGTCAGGAAGTAATAGCATTTTTAAAAAATATCGAGAGAACATTAACATTTTAAGAGTCATTCTATTTGTTAAACGTCATAAATAACCGGCTTCCACTATATATCAAGACTTATGACGTAAGCAGAAAGCAAGTTTGTTTTGCATTGATAAATTTCAAGTTGACGCTCTTGCATACGTTTTGGAGGGAGAGACTCGTAATTCTGGTCCCGTTATTTGGATAAAAATCTTGCGACCTTCTTTGGTATCAAATGCACCGCTTGTCAAAAAACTTCATGACTTTTTACGAAGTATTTAGGAAGTATAAAGAGAAATACATATTGAATATTTTAAAAATCGTTTTAGTATTAAAATAAATAAATCACCGATCCACAATAGGCTATAAAGTTACAATAGACTTAAAGTGATTAAGTTACTTTGTTTCATATACTTCGTTAATTGCAGCTGTAGCCCGGAAGATGAGCATGTTACACGGGGATGTGACTATGGAATTGGAGGAGAAAAGCAGGAAGTCGAGGGAAGAGGAGTATAAATTGAAGATTGAAATAATAAAGACATAAATTGAAAAAAATATTTTCTTGTGTGAATTAAGTACAAAGAATAAACAACAAATTAGTTCATATTTTGGTTCATAGATAAAAAGGTGTTCAAATTAGTATAAATTAATACATATTGATTAGAAAAAGTCGAAAATTGATGCTTTTTCTGAAAGCACATGAGTTTTGGACCACGTGAAATTTATCATAGACATTATAAATATTTAGAGTTAGATGTGGGCTGAAATTCAAGTGAAAATCCTAGATTAGTACAGTCATTGACAGTTTACCGAGCATTCGACCCAATTGTGAGTTCCAACCGACACCGAACCCTCGACACCGCTACATAATTCAACTTTGATAAAAGCAGTATATAATGTACGGAATGACATTCATATAATAAATTAGGAAATTTTATAGAGATGATAAACGAGTTTTGAAGTTTGGTTTGAACAGAAAAATATTTTTTTTTGATTTTATAGATTTTTTTATTTAATTGTCAGAAGATTCTTGATTATTTTTTAAATTTGAACATTTAGATTTAATTCTCGATAACTGAAGTATTTTAATCAACTTCTAACTTTCTAAAACTTCCAACACCTTCAAATTCCTGAATTTTGCTAAAATTCACATCAAATTTATTGAACAAATTTGCGAATGCGACGCCTGTTTCAAATGATTCATACTCCAGTAAGTCATTTGATGATCCACCATATTCTTCTGTTAAGAATGACACATCCATGACTTTTGCCAGTTCATCAGCATTTTGCAGTAAATGAATTCTTTCTAAAACTTTTGCACTTGTAAATGACTTTCCGATTTCAAAGATTGGCTTGAGAAATGCAGGCAATCCAATTAAGTTGATTTGCTTATACTTTATGGCACAATATTTTGTTACTTTAAAGAAGTCATAAATGTAGTTTATTGGAATTTTGCTGAATGTTTTTAAATCTAAATCGCGGTAATCTATAACTGCGACTACTCCCTTCATTTGTGTTTCCACATCATAAATTAATAAATGCGGCGTCAAAAAAGATCTTCTCAAAAATGTCTCACTAAAATCTTTAAAATGTTTTACTTTACAGATGTAAATTGCACGTCCTTCTTTATCACGGTTCTTCATAAAGATTATTGGTGAATCTGGTTGTCTGGTGAACTCATAATCATCTTTAGTTATATTATCATAAATTTCAGGATGTGATTTTATAAATTTTATTGTAAATTCGAAGCTTTCGTATGATTTGTTCATTGAAAATTTTTTCGTACGTAAGAATGCCATCAGAACCTCATCAACATCATCTGTATCAATAAATTAAATATTTGAGTTAACAAAGGGGTCGTTCATAAATGACGTCAATAAAATGGGTATTTTCTGACTTTCCCACTTAACTAGGTTGCAGAATCTAGGTTGCACTATTAGAATTTGCACTAATGCAACTTTATGGCGATGAGATGAAAAGAATTATAGGACTGCATTTTCATGAAAAGAACGAGCTTGCTGAAAACTCAATTAAGATATATAATCCAAAATACTACAAGAACCATTTTGAGTTAAATTTAATTAGTTGAGGAAAATTCGAAAGAATTATTCAATTTTCTGCAGAGACATGAAACACAGAGTGCCTCAAAACTCTACAACCCATAAATGTTGGACGTCATTTTCAAAAAATCCCAAAATTATTTATTTCACTCACCTTTCGCATTTAAACTTATATACGGATGCTTTTGTATCCAGTTTTTAAATAATTCTAATGACTGCTTCTCGCGGAGATCTTGACTGACCATTTTTATTATTTTAGTATTATTGAGTATTGCTTCTAACTTCAATGGAGAGTCAAACAAGACTGAAGAACTCTGTTGAGTTAAAACGCCGCAAATCAAAGACGGTAAAAGAACATTTGGATTGTGAAACACATGAAAAAATATTTCAGATAAGGTAGTTGTGAATTAGCCTGTAAGGAGGATTGTATTGTGGAACAATGTTGACATTTATCTTCAATAATCTTATATGTATATGTTAAAGGTTTCCAAATAAAGCCACATTTATGATAACACCAAAAATTGTTCAGAGACGGAAATTTTAAACTTTATGGAAGGACATCGGGTCCCATTTTGGACAAATTTGATAGAAACTTTACCTTTTTCTGCTGAAAATCAAAGCATTAACATCTGACCAACCATTAACATCACTAACCCGAGTGACAATTTCATCTAAATTGAAGTGGTGGCAGCAAAATTTCTTAAGACATAGTACCTCGGAAATCTCATTTTTATATCAAAAATTTTTGAGATATCATGTCAGGAATTGTTAGCATTTTTGAAAAATATCGAGAGAACATTAACATTTTAAGAGTCATTCTATTTGTTAAACGTCATAAATAACCGGCTTCCACTATATTTCAAGACTTATGACGTAAGCAGAAAGCAAGTTTGTTTTGCATTGATAAATTTCAAGTTGATGCTATTGCATACGTTTTGGAGGGAGAGACTCGCTCAGAGTTGCAAAACGGCAGTCGATCTAGCTGATTGCCGGTGCCAGCCTTTGCAATTATGGTCCCGTTATCAGGGGCGTATCCAGAAATTTTTTGAGGGAGGGGTTTTGAAATGTTTTTGTATGGAAGTGAAAATTTAGGGGGGGTTTTGGGATTTTTATCTTAAAAAGCTCTAGCAAATTGAAAACATTTGCCAAAAAGGGTAGGGGTTTTAACCCCCAAAACCCCTCCCTGAATACGCCCCTGCCCGTTATTTGTTTAAAAAAACTTTATGACTTTTTAGGAAGTACCCATTTTATAAAGAGAAATAAATATTGAATATTTTAAAAAGCATATAACCTTGAACTATTGAACTTGGTATTAAAATAAATAAATCACCGATACACAATAGGCTATAAAGTTACAATAGATTTAAAGTTATTAAGTTCCTTTGTTTCATATACTTCGTTAATTCCATGTTTTTTCAGTAAAAAAAATCGTTGCTAATTTCAACTTTGATAAAAGCAGATTCTTTTGTATATAATGTACGGAATGACATCCATATAATAAATTAGGAAATTTTATAGAGATGATAAACGAGTTTTGAACTTTAATAGGAACAAAAAAATGATTTTTTTCTTTTGATTTTCTCGATTTTTTTATTTAAGTTTCAGAAGATTGTATTTAGTTCTTGATAATTAAAGTATTTTAATCAATTTCTAACTTTCTAAAACTTCCAACACCTTCAAATTCCTGAATTTTGCTAAAATTGACATCAAACTTATTGAACAAATTTGCGAATGCGGCACCTGCTTTAAATACTTCACATTCCAGTAACTCATTTGATGATCCACCGTATTCTTCTGGTAAGGCTGACACATCCATGACTTTTGCCAGTTCATCAGCATTTTGGAGTAAATTAAATCTTTCTAAAACTTTTGCACTTGTAAATGACTTTCCGATTTCAAAGATTGGCTTGAGAAATGCAGGCATCCCAATTAAATTTAGCTGTTTAGGTTTTATTGCGCCATATTTTGATACTTTAAAAAAGTCATAAATGACGTTTATTGGAATTTTGCTGAATGTTTTTAAATTTATATCCCGGAAGTCAAAAATTACAATTATTCCTTTCGTTTGTGCTTCCACGTCATAAATTAATAAATGCGGCGTCAAATAATTTCTTCTAATATATTTCTCACTAAAATCTTTAAAATATTTTCCTCTATAGATGTAAATTGCACGTCCTTCTTTATCACGGTTCTTCATAATGATTATTGGTGAATCTGGTTGTCTGGTGAATTCATAATCATCTTTAGTTATATTTTCATAAATTTCAGGATGTGATTTTACAAATTTTATTGTAAACTCGAAGCTCTCGTATGCATTGTCCATTGAAAAATTTTTCGTACGTAAGAATGCCATCAGAACCTCATCAACATCATCTGTATCAATAAATTAAATTTTTGAGTTAACAAAGGGGTTGTTCATAAATGACTTTAATATAAAATTAGGATTTTGAGACTTCTTGTCTTAACTAGGTTGCACAGAGTGTCTTACAAGTCAAAACCCCATAAATATTGGACGTCATTTTCAAAAAATCCCAAAATTATTTATTTCACTCACCTTTTGCATTCAAACTTATATATGGATGCTTTTTTATCCAGTTTTTAAATAAATCCAGTGATTGCTTCTCGCGGAGATTTTGTTTTCCCATTTTTTTTATTGCTTCTAACTTGTACGAAGAGTACAACAAGACTGAAAGTATATATTGAGTTAAAATATCTGCAGCTAAGATTTTTTTCGTGTGTGCCAATCGTACACAAATGTCAAGTAATTTTTGATTTTTTTGCGTAAATATGTAAATATGCGTCATCAGAGGCGTATTCAAGGAGGGGTTTTGGGTGTCAAATTCCTCTTTTTTGAAATTTTTTTCTTCAATTTTTCTAAATTCTCCCGGCTATACAAAAAATATCAAAACTCCTGCTTCGATAAATTTCTGTATGCGCCCCTGTAGATCATCATTTATTTGGAACGTTTGGAAGCGTTTGTATGAATTATTATTGTTATCCGTATTCATGTGCTAAACTGTTAAGTAGACAATTATTTAAACATACACAAATTTATATATGATTTTTTCAAAAATATTATTTTTTATTTAGAAACTTTTTATCCTCGATTTCGGATTATGCACTTCAGTTTTTTGTAAATATCTTGAATATTTTTGGGTTTGTAATATTTTCGAATATTCTTAATAAATCGAATTTTCACAACTATTCTGCACTATTATAAACCAAAATCAGAAATACTGCAAATCCCAAAATATTCATCCAAAATCGAGGATAATCCACTTTAGTGAAATCGTCCGATTATTTTTTATTTAGAAATTTGTTATAAAATAAACTGGTTTTCAATACAGCAGCTAACTTTTATGTTAATGTAGACATCACACCAAGTTCAAGTTCACGAAAATTTTGTTTGTGTTTTTAATTTTTTTTGCAAAATAAAAGCTGATGGACTTTAAAAGTTTAATAACATTTTCATGAATAGTTATTTTTTGTCTTAAAATATTTTTTCTGTATTGATCATTTCGTGGACTTTTTACTTAAATTATAAAAACGGTTTTAGATAATATTTAAAAAAGTATTTATAAAATTTAAATATTTGTTTTTAAGTTTTAAAAATTTGCTTTTAAATTTTAAATAAATTTTTCATAGTTTGGTGGCTGAGTGTTGAGAGCACTGGACTACTAAATTTTTTTCCGATTTTTTAATTTTTTTTAGTTCTAAATTTTTTAAATTAAAAAATTGTTTTTTTTTTTCAAAAATTTAAAAAAGTTAATTATGTAGATTCCAGCCAAGTCCTCTGGATAGAAAAAATAAGTTATTTTTTTGCGATTTGAATTTGAAATTTCAGCGACTATTCCAAAGTCAATGAGTACTAAAAATTATTATTTATTTTTTTCCATCAATAGGAAGTTTAATTTAAAAGATTTGGATAATGTTGTTAATAATTTATTATTATTTCGTGATTTGACGAAAAAAATTGGACAATACAATTCAATGTTCCTATTTATTCTGTATTTTTCTCACGGACATACTTTTGTAACGGATTTTGTTCACAAATAAATAGTCTAAAATTCAAAATTTAGTACAAAAATAAGTATTATACGCTAGTCCAGGGACTTGGGATTCCAGTTTAATTTTTAACACATTTTAAAAAATTTCAATCAATTTCTAACTTCCTAAAACTTCCAACTCCTTCAAAATCGTGAATTTTACTAAAATTAACATCAAATTTATTGTATAGCTTTGCCAGCGCTAATCCTGCCTCAAAAGTTTCAAAATCTAGTAATTCATTTGATGATCCACCATATTCCTCAGGCATAACAGATATATCTATAACTTCTGGTAATTCATCAATATTTCTAAGCAGATGAATTCTTCCTAGAATTTTCTCCGATGCAAAAGTTTTTCCAATGTCCAAAATTGGCTTGACAAATGAAGGCATTCCGATTAAGATGAGTTGTTTGGCTTTAACAGCTCCATGTTTTGAAAATTTAAAAGCATCAAATACAAAGTTCATTGGGATTTTTTTTAAAACTACTCAAGTTCATGTCACGAAAGTCAACGATGAAGACAAACCCGTTCACCTGTGTTTCTACGTCAAATGATGTAAACATTGGCGTAAGGAATAGTTTACGAAAAAAATTATTGTCAAATTTTTTAAAATATTTAAGCTTATAAATGTAAATCATTCGACCATCAGGATCGCGATTTTTCATAAAGATTATTGGCGAATCAGGTTTTTTAGTGAATTCGTAGTCAGCTCTTGATGGATTTTCGTACAATTGTGGATGTGATTTAACAAAAATAACAGAAAATTCAAAACTTTTATATGCTGTGTTCATTACACATTTTTTGACTCGTAGAAAGAACATTAGAAATTCGTCAATATTATCTAGAAAAATTTAAGGCTATAATTAATTTGAATTAAGTTAAATTATCTAATAATTTACCATCTCCATCGAATTTAATGTATGGATGCTTAGCCAGCCACCTTTTAAACAGTTCTAATGACTGTTTTCAGGGGCGTATCCAGAAATTTTTCGAGGGAGGGGTTTTGAAATTTTTTTGTATGGAAGGGAAAATTTAGGGGGGTTTGGGATTTTTTTCTTAAAAAACCCTAGCAAATTTAAAAAAATTTCCCAAAAGGGTAGGGGTTTTAACCTCCAAATCCCCTCCCTGAATACGCCCCTGACTGTTTTACACAAATTTCATTTTCTAATGTCTTTTTGAGCATTGTTATCTGAACGCAATTCCAATCGAAACTATCTAAAAATATTTCACATTTGATATTAAAATATTTTTTTTGTCTATAAATTTATACATGCAAAAATCTCGCAAACTATAGAGTCTATAATTTTCTTTGCATTGATTAACACTAAGCACAGTCAGAAAGTTTGGCGTATTGTTGTGCTTATTAAATGTCATTTATAAAAAAGCCGTCCAAAAAAAAAAGATTGTGAGCATCATACAGCTCTATAACAAGGGTGTAACCAGACATTTTCATGAGAGTCCCAAAAAAAATTTTCTATCTCAAATTGATATTTCGTTTTGTTCAATGAATTGAAGATATAATTAATTAAAGTTATAGCTGAAAAGTATAATTTTTTTTAAAACATTTGTAAGGTTTTAATGGGTTTTAATACATATTTTGTTTAGTAGTGAAAATGTGTACAATGTGTTTTTCTCAACAGCAAAGTCGACATCTGTATATATTTAAAAAGTCTGTATATATGTTATTATTTTATAATAAGGTTAAAAGAAAAAAAACCACCACACAAGTCTTTGCTCAATGAATAGATATTAATTTTACTTGCTTGGAAACTCGAGCGCCGACAGTATGCAAGTCACATTTCAGCAGATTCTTACGAGCCGACAAGAAGTTAACTACGAAAAAAAAGTTATTATCAGTGAAAAAAGTTGAGAAAGGAAAAAAATTTCCTTAGAAAAAAATGAAGCCATTCTGTTTTTTAATTTTATTGATCGGTGCTGTTGTGGCTTATACTGATACCGATGGATTAGTTACAGGCGCATTGAAATTTGTTAAAGATTGTAATGACAAGTCAATAACTTTATGCATTAAGGTGAGAAAATGAGGCGAAGGAAAAACTGAAAAATTGAAAAAAATTAAGTTTTTAATGGATAATTTACCGTCAATTACTACATATCTGTCTAAATTAGTTCAGTGTATTAGCAGTTGATAAACTAAAGTGATAAGAGGCTTGTAAAACTTTTGTATCTGATCAAATCTTATCTATTCATTCAGGAGCGCGCCATTCAATTATTCGAGAAAACAAAGGGTGATTTTGAGCTCAGTGAAGGAATTAAACTCGTAAAAACAGACGATGAGCCACAGCCAGAACAAGGACGATCATTGAATGATGTTGAATTATCAGGTGACACAGACACCCGCGATCAAGAATTCAAAGACCAATTCAAAGTCTCAAATGAGTCAATCAAAGACGTTCAACGTTCATTAGAAGAAGGTAAGTTAATTTTGTCAGCATGACGATGCAATGACATGAAATGTATGAAAATTTATTTCTGAACCATTGCTAATGTTACTTGTAACGAATAAAATTTGTATTAAATATTAAATAGTTATATTTTCAATTCATTTGGGGATTAAATTAAGAGTGTAAATATTGCATTTTGAATCATGGATTTATTTACGTTTAATTCCCTCGATGGATAACACGAGGACTTCTCGCATCTTTTTCTCATTCATATACCGTTAGAAATACCTATAAGTACAAAAACTTGAGTGAGTGAACGAATTTTAAAGTGTTGAATAAATTTTTATTTATCATACACTTGATACAGAAAATAGAACTTAAAACAGTTGTTAATATTCACAGATGTTTTATGTTTACATTGGAATTGTTGTGTACAATTCAGACTTAATAGACTTGTCGTACATCTAAAAATACCTTGCAAACAAAATATACAAAAACTTTTATACTAAAAATAGTAAATTTCAATAAAAAGGCATTTTAATCAATTTCCAGCTTCCTAAAACTTCCAACATTTTCATAATTCTGAATTTTGCTGAAATTCACATCGAATTTATGAATTTTATTTAAATAAGCTACACCTAACTCAAATGGTTCATAATCCATCAACTCATCAGATGATCCTCCATATTCCTTAGGTAGCACAGACACATCCATGTGCTCTGATAGCTCATCAACTTTATTAATAAAATTGATTCTTTCAAGAATTTTTGCAGACGTAAAAGTTTTTGCAATTTCAAAGACTGGTTTAAAGTATGAAGGCATTCCAATTATATTCAATTGCTTGAGTCGCATCACACCTAATTTACTTAATCGAAATGAATCGTAAGCTGAGCTGAGTGGAATTCTCCTCAGTTTTGATAAATTGACATCAGAAAAATCCATAATAATTACAACACCATTTAATTGTGCATCCATGTCAAACGTTAGAAGCAATGGAGACAAAAAATTTCGTCTTAAATATTCGACACTTTCAAAATCATCAAAATTCTTCATCTTACAGATGTAAACTCTTCGTCCTTCAGAATCACGATTTTTCAAAAATATAAATGGTGAGTTTGGCTTATCCGTGAATTCATAATCAGATGGACTTAAATTTGAGTACCACTCTGGATGTGACTTAATGAAAGGAATTGTGAATTCAAAACTTTCGTAAGCTTTTTGCATCGAGAATTTTTTGACTCTCAAAAAGAACATCAAAAGGTCATCGATGTCATCTAAAAATAAATTTTTTTAATTTTGTTAATGCTTTTATGCAATTCTGTAGTTAGTAAAACATCCCAAGTGACACTACGCTATTTTTGGAGATTGGATGCTTAATTTAATTTTAAGTTATTGATTCCATATAGCACTTTGTGTCTCATGAGCATTTCTCAATCACGGAATATTGCTCAAAAGAGATACATACCATTTTCAGTATATTTCAAGAAGCGATGCTTGGCAAGCCAATTTTTAAAAAGTTCCAATGATTGTTTACCACGATTGTCATTTGCTGCAATTTTATCGGACATATTATACAACTTTAGTATAAAAGAACTTAACTGGAACTGAGAGAACTTAAATACAAGTTTTTGTTTTTTTAATTCCACGAAAATTTGATTTATTTAATGCTTCTGTATTGGTTAGCAGTCTCTCATTGGGATGTAGAGAGTTTTTAGTGTCGTGAGATTGAAAAAAAGATCTCAATTTGTGTCCAAATATTTTTTTCACATGTAACATTAGGGGTTGTTCATAAATAACGTCCAATATTTAGGGTATGAGGCTGTGTGATACTTTCATATAAAAGAAAAAATTTTGTATGAAAGTGTTGTGACAGAGGAGGGAAGAGGGTCTAAAAATCTCAATTTTTGCGTGACGTCATTTATGACCGGCCCCTTACCTGTTTTATTTCTCTGCGATTCACTAAAAATTTATAATTTTTTGAATCTATCTAACAACTCTGCTCCTAGTTTCTTTGGTTTTTCAGGAGACAGTCCTCATTTTTTATATAAAAAAATCATATTTTTTTTTCTGAAAATCAATGCTCTTATTATTTGATGCAAAAAAAATATTAGTTAAGCGGGGGCGTAGCTAGGGGGTAGAGCACCCCCTCGAGATCAAAATTCAATATAAATTTTTAATTTTTTTATTTTTAAAATTGAAGAGTTAATTTTTTACAGTGATTTTTTATATTACAGTGATTTTTCAAAAATAAAAAAATTGGGCACCCCATCCTTCCACCAGGGTGGGGTACTGCTAGGGTACCCATCCTGTCCTACCCTAGGATACCATTTTCACAATTTTAATCAATTTCTAGCTTTCTGAAACTTCCAACATTTTCATAAGTCTGAATTTTGCTGAAGTTCACATCAAATTTATGAATTTTATTTAAATAAGCTACACCTAACTCAAATGGTTCATAATCCATCAACTCATCAGATGATCCTCCGTATTCCTTAGGTAGCACAGACACATCCATGTGTTCTGATAGCTCATCAACTTTATTAATATAATTGATTCTTTCAAGGATTTTTGCAGTCGTAAAAGTCTTTGCCATTTCAAATATTGGTTTAAGGAATAAAGGCATGCCGATTATATTCAATTGCTTGAGTCGTATTACACCTAATTTACCAAATCGAAATGAATCGTAAATAGAGTTGAGTGGAACTCTACTCAGCTTTGCTAAATTAATATCAGCATAATCGAAAATAACTACAACACCATTTAATTGTGTTTCAATTTCACATGATGCGAGCAACATAGTCAAATATACTCGCCGTAAATATTCCATGTTATCAAAACTATCAAAATGCTTACATTTCAAGATAGTAATTCGTCTTCCTTCAGAATCTCGATTTTTCAAAAATTTAAATGGTGAGTTTGGCTTATCCGTGAATTCATAATCAGATGGTCTTAAATTTGAGTACATATCTGGATGTGATTTGATAAACGGAATTGTGTATTCAAAGCTTTCGTAAGCTTTTTGCATCGAGAATTTTTTGACTCTCAAAAAGAACATCAAAAGGTCATCGATGTCATCTAAAAATTAAATTTTTGATTTTATGATGGATTTTATGTAATTGTCAGTATCTTGAATACCAGGGGGGTAGCCAGAAATTTTTCGAGGGGGTGTTTTGAAATTTTTGTATGGACGGTCAAATTTGAGAGGGTATTTTAGGAGCTTTTTTCAGAAAACCCTAGCAAATTGAAGAAATTTTTCGTCGAGGAGGTGATGTAACACCCAAATCACCCCCCTGGATACACCCCTACTTAACATTGCTACATACCATTTCCAGTATATTTCAAAAACGGATGCTTAGCAAGCCAATTTTTAAAAAGTTTCAATGATTGTTCTGCCCGTGTTGCATTTTCTTTAATTTTATTGGACATATTAAACACCTTTAGTATTCAAATGCTTAGTTGAAACTGAGAGGACTTCGATAAAACATATGGTTTTGATCTCACTCGGAAATTTACCTTCTTTATTGGTTTTGTATTGGTTAGCAGTCTCTCGTGAAATTGCAAAAAAATATTATAACAATTTATTTGTAGGAACATGGCCTTTAATTTTAAATATGCCGGTTTAATGCTTTGGTATTAGAAGCACATGTCTTTATTTGAGAGAGAAAATGTCAAAGCGAGAGACACAACAATGCAAAATGACAAGGCAAAATGAGAGAAAAAGAAATAAACAAAATGATTAAGCACTTTTAATTTTATAATTTATTTTCAATAAATTATTTTTCTTGTTCCTGATTTCTCACAATTCTCAGTCAATTTCCAATTTCCTAAAACTTCCAACATTTTCATTAATCTGAATTTTACTATAATTCACATCAAATTTACTAAATTTATCAAAACAAGCTGCGCCTAACTTAAATGGTTCATAATCCATCAACTCATCAGATGATCCTCCGTATTCCTTAGGCAGTGCTGACACATCCATGTATTGTGACAGTTCCTTCACATCATTAATAAAGTTGATTCTTTGTAGAATTTTCGCAGACGTGAATGCTTTTGCAATTTCGAAAATCGGTTTAAAGAACGAAGGCATTCCGATTATATTCAATTGTTTGAGTCGCAACAAACCAACACCAGATGATTTTAATGCTTCATGAATCGCGTAAACTGGAACTTTCTTCATCTTTCCCAAATTTATATCACGAAAGTCAAAAACAGCTACAAGACCATTTAATTGTACGTCTATGTCAAAAAATAGCAATGAAGTAGTCAAAAAAATTTTTCGGAAAAACTCAACGGTATCAAAATTGTCATAATATTTAAATTTTTGGATATTAATTGTTCGTCCTTCAGCATCATGCTTTTTCAAATAAAGTAGTGGCGAATTCGGCTTATTTGTGAATTCATAATCAGCTGGACCTGGATTTAAGTACCAATCTGGATGAGATTTAATGAATAAAATTGTGAATTCAAAGCATTCATAGCAATTTTGCATCGAGAATTTCTTGACCCTCAAACAAGTTAACAAAAGATCATCGATGTCATCTGAGAAAAGGAAAATTCTGAAATTATTTATTTATACTACGCACTAGGGGTCGCCAGAAATTTTTTTGAGGGGGGAGGGTTGGATCTTCATTTTTTTTGTTTAGATTGAAACATTTTAGGAGGGGTTTTCAGTATTTAAAAAAGCAGAATCCCCCACTCTGGCTACACGCCTGCTTCAGACTCCAAAACCCATTTAATCACAAATAAACTAAATAATCGACCCCTAAGATGATAGAAATTGATCATTAATTATGCTTATATACCGTCTCCAGTGTATTTCAAGAAAGGATGCTTCGCAATCCAATTTCTAAAAAGTTCCAAAGACTGCTTCATTCGACTGTCATTTTCTCCAATTTTATTTTCCATGCTAAACAACTTTATTGTACAAAATCTTAAATGAAACTGAGAAAATTTCTATTTTTTTGAAGTTGACTAAAGGATGTATCTAACTTGTTACTTTTGTATTGGTAAGCAGACTCTTATAAGAATGCAAAGATTTTTTTTGTTTTGAGACTCAAAAAGAGAAAAAAGTATAAATGAAGAGGAACCAAAAAATACAGATGACCATGATGAATTGAAAAAAATGTATTAACTTCGGTTTTTTTGCGTGGACAAAAAACAAGAATTTTTTCAAGGCATTAGCACTCGGGATTAATTCCGAATAATCCAAAATAAAGTCACTTGCTGACATGATGTTCAAAAAATTCCAACCCTAGGGTATACTGAGTAACCTGCTGAAGAAGAAATATTGAAAAATTATATATAAAATGAAAAACCAAAAATAATTTTTAGTGCATTTTCCCAAAGGGAAAAGACACTATTGTCCGCGTTTTGTCCGTCCGTCCGTCAGTCCGTCCGTCCGTCCGTCCGTCTGCCGCTCCACACCGCCTCCAGTTTAAGCTTTTTCGATGGGGTTTTTTGCTTAAAATGTGTGGACTAGGTCAGAGGCAAGAATGACGAGAGATTTTTTTGATCAGTGCAGTAGAAGGTTAATTAAATTAACTTTTTTGAAAAAATTACTTACGTTTTACGTACGTATTTTTTACGTAGCCCTTAAAAACGTGACTTTTCTTACAATCTTCCGGCCAGGGTTCGAGCCCCACTCCGAGCAACTTTTTTTTTGTACTTTTTTACACTTTTTTGACATTTCATGATGTGTTATGAAAAAATTTTCCATTTTCAGATTTTTCCTGACATTTTCCGAATTTTTCACGAAGTTAAATTAATTAAAGCTTACATTACGTAAAAATACGTGTCATGTAAATTTACATTACGTAAACCTTGCTTGGCGTGAATTAAAGGGGGAAAAGGGAAGTTGAACAAGGGGGTACGAGGGGGGGGGGGGGTAAAACTGGGGGGGGTAAAACTGGGGGGGGGGGTATTATTTTTATTTTTCAAATATTTTTTTACCGTTATTTTTTCAAATATTTTTTGACCGTTATTTTTTCAAATATTTTTTGACTGTTATTTTTTCAAATACTTTTTGACCGTTATTTTTCAAAAACTTTTTGACTGTTATTTTTTCAAATATTTTTTGACCGTTACTTTTTCAAATACTTTTTGACCGTTATTTTTCAAATACTTTTTGACCGTTATTTTTTCAAATATTTTTTGACCGTTATTTTTCAAATAATTTTTGACCGTTATTTTTAAAATATTTTTTGACCGTTATTCTTTTTAAAAACTTGTATTTATTATTCTGGGCGTTAGTGTTTTATGCGTTAGTTTTCTTTTTCATTACTAGTTTTTTATACGTTTAGATTTCTGTGCACAGTAGTTTTAAGAAAATGCACTTCCGTCCGCAGCCCGTGGACGCATTACTAGTTTTTTCTTAGGGTTACCCTAGAGTAGCCTAAGGTGTACCGCTAGGATATACCGAGCAACCGGCTCCTGAAATCATTTGATGGAATAGATTAGAATTTTTTCGGGATTTCCGAGGTATCATGTCTTAAATATTTTTTTGATTAATAAATTTTTTGAGTGTTAATGCCTTGTCTGTTTTAGCGTGGATCAAAAAACAAGAATTATATGCAAAATAAGTGTTTTGTTCAAGTTTTTAGTGCATTTTTGAAACTTGTTTCGAAAAGGTAGCTTAATAATGCACTTTGTTCGCTCGTTCGGCTGCAGAGAAAAACTTTTGATCTAGACATCGTAGAGAGCTCTGGTTTTTTGCATTAGCTCGGTGCCATCGAGTTATTGCGGCGACGAATAGTTAAAAAGCTGAAAATCATCGTTAAATACTACAATTACTGATTTTTTTAATTTTCGTACAGTGTAACCTGTCCAAATTTTGTTTTACCTCTATAATTTCAATTTTTTTAGCCGTTATAAAATTTGAATTTCAAAAAACCGTTAGGTGACAATTTCATTTAATATACAAAAATTCATTGCAATAAATCGTTAATTTCATTAAACGCACGCTAGTTTTACGTACGTATTTTGTACGTAATACCTAAAACGAATTCCGTTAAGCTACAAAATATTTATGGTTGACTTATTTAATACGCAGTACTTTTCTAATCAAATACTAATCGCTAACACAAAAATGCGCTGAAGTTCCTCGATCTATAACACGAGGACTTTTGTAAATTTTTGGTATTTCCCGCGCTAAACTTTCAATTTAAAAAAATAGAGGATAGTCCTCTGAAAAACCAAGCAAATGGTCACCTTAGCTATAAATAAACTGTGTAGTTTGTTTATTAAAATGTTTTAGTGTTATGAATTTTATTTTCTTTTATTTTATTTTATATTTCAATCAATTTCCAATTTTCTAAAACTTCCAACATTTTCATGTTCCTGAATTTTGCTGAAATTCACATCAAATTTAATAAATTTATTTATACAAACTGTGCCCAACTTAAATGGTTCATAATCCATTAACTCATCAGATGATCCTCCGTATTCCTTAGGTAGTACTGACACATCCATATGTCTTGACAATTCCTTCACATCATTAATAAAATTTATTCTTTGAATGATCTTTGCAGACATGAATGATTTTGCAATTTCGAAAATCGGTTTAAAAAACGAAGGCATTCCAATTATATTCAATTGTTTGAGTCGCAACAAACCAACGCCAGATGATTTTAATGCATCATTAATCACAAAAGCTGGAACTTTCTTCATCTTTCCCAAATTTACATCACGAAAGTCAAAAATGGCTACAAAACCATTTAATTGTACGTCTTTGTCAAAAACTAGCAGTGAAGTAGTCAAAAAAATTTTTCGGAAATACTCAAAGGTATCATAATTTTCATAATGTTTAAACTTATGGATATGAATTGTTCGTCCTTCAGCATCCTGCTTTTTTAAATAAAGTAGTGGCGAATTCGGCTTATTTGTGAATTCATAATCAGCTGGACCTGGATTTAAGTAAAAATCTTGATGTGATTTAACGAACATAACTGAGTATTCAAAGCATTCATAGCACTTTTGCATCGAGAATTTCTTGACCCTCAAACAAGTTAACAAAAGATCATCGATGTCATCTGAGAAAAAGAAAATTCTGAAATTATTTATTTATACTACGCATTAGGGGTAGCTAGAAATTTTTTTGAGGGGGGAGGGTTGGATCTTCAATTTTTTTTGTATAGATTGAAACATTTTAGGAGGGGTTTTCAGTATTTAAAAAAGCAGAATCCCCCACTCTGGCTACATGCCTGCTTAACACTCCACAACCCCTTTAATCACGAACAAACTAAATAATCGACCCCTAAGATGATAGAAATTGATCATAAATTGAGTGTTTCCATATACAAATATTTCCCATTTTTGATATTTTCAACTGTATTTTTGAAACTTTATAGTTACATATATAGTGTTAAGTATCGGTAGAAAGTTCTTATTTGTGGCTATTTAGAACTTAAAGCAATTTTTCAAAAAAATTGCACTGTGCACTAGGAGCGAGCCTCAAAGGTGGTCAAAAACATACATTTTTCCTACCCATTTTTCAGTTATAGTACCACCGTACATTTTATATTTTATGATTGCTTCTGGTAGAGTCAAGTACATACTTGACAAATGGAACAAGGACATACTTGAAAAAATTTAAAAAAATCGTCAAAATCCAAAACTTTGAAGCTTCATATCTTTTCACTATAGAATCCAAATCCAATTCGACCTCCACAGCCTTCTAGTATGTACTTTACTCTACAAATCTGTAACTATAAAGTTTCAGAAATATAGTTGAAAATATCGAAAATGTATATTTCCCATTTCTTATATGGAAACACTCAATTATGCTTATTTACCGTCTCCAGTGTATTTCAAGAAAGGATGCTTCGAAATCCAATTTCTAAAAAGTTCCAAAGACTGCTTCATTCGACTGTCATTTTCTCCAATTTTATTTTCCATGCTAAACAACCTTATTGCACAAAATCTTAAATGAAACTGAGAAAATTTCTATTTTTTTGAAGTTGACTAAAGGATATATCTAACTTGTTACTTTTGTATTGGTAAGCAGACTCTTATAAGAATGCAAAGATTTTTTTGTTTTGAGACTCAAAAAGAGAGAAAAGTATAAATGAAGAGGAACCAAAAAATACAGATGACCATGATGAATTGAAAAAAATGTATTAACTTCGGTTTTTTTGCGTGAACAAAAAACAAGAATTTTTTCAAGGCATTAACACTCAGGATTAATTCCGAAAAATCCAAAATAAAGTCACTTGCTAACATGATGTTCAAAAAATTCCAACCCTAGGGTATACCGAGCAACCGGCTCCTGAAATCATTTGATGGAATAGATTAGGTATCATGTCTTAAATATTTTTTTGATTAATAATTTTTTTCCGAGTGTTAATGCCTTGTCTGTTTTAGCGTGGATCAAAAAACAAGAATTTTATGCAAAATACGCTGTTTTGTTCAAGTTTTTTGGTATTTCCCGCGCTAAACTTAAACCCGCGCTGTAAATAAACTGCGTAGTTTGTTTATTAAAATGTTTTAATGTTATGAATTTTATTTTCTATTTTATATTTCAATCAATTTCCAATTTTCTAAAACTTCCAACATTTTCATGTTCCTGAATTTTGCTGAAATTCACATCAAATTTATTAAATTTATTTATACAAGCTGCGCCTAACTTAAATGGTTCATAATCCATTAACTCATCAGAAGATCCTCCGTATTCCTTAGGCAGTACTGACACATCCATATGTCTTGACAATTCTTTCACATCATTAATAAAATTTATTCTTTGAATGATCTTTGCAGACATGAATGCTTTTGCAAGTTCAAAAATCGGCTTGAGGAACGAAGGCATTCCAATTATATTCAATTGTTTTAGTTGTACTAAACCAATGCTAGTCGATCTTAGTGCATCATTAATCACTTGAACTGGAATTTTCCTCATCTTTCCCAAGTTTACATCACGAAAGTCAAAAATGGCTACAACACCATTTAATTGTACGTCTTTGTCAAAAAATATTAGAGAAGTAGTCATGAAAGATCTTCGGAAAAACTCAACGGCTTCAAAACTGTCATAATATTTGAACTTTTGGATATGAATTATTCGTCCTTCAGCGTCACGGTTTTTCAAATAAAGTAGTGGCGAATTTGGTTTGTCTGTGAATTCATAATCAGCTGGACCTAAATTTATGTACCAATCTGGATGAGATTTAATGAATAAAATTGTGAATTCAAAGCTTTCGTAAGCTTTTTGCATCGAGAATTTTTTGACTCTCAAAGAAGTCATCAGAAGATCATCAATGCCATCTGAAAAATTGAAATTCTGAGATTATTTATGTAGCTTATAATGTCTTAGTGGTCGTTTAATTTTTTATTCCAAAAACTGATTTTTTTGTAAATTGTCACATAGCTTCAGATAGGGGTACAGCCAATGAGGGGGACAATGGGGTCCGGACCCTAGGAAATTTTTTAAATGGAAATTTTTTCTGAAAAATTAATTTTGTTCTAAATTTTTTCCGAAACTCTAATTTAGAGTTTAATCATTTACGTACCGTTAGAATTAACAATAAATACAAAAATATGAGTATTAAAACATTCTTGGTAGGCCCCTAGCTTCAGACATACTACACTACTACACTAACTAAATCAACGACCCCTAAACTGATAACATGATATGCTTACATACCTTCTCCAGTGTATTTCAAGAAAGGATGCTTCGCAAGCCAATTTCTAAAAAGTTCCAAAGATTGCTTCATTCGCTTGTCACTGTCTCTAGTTTTATTTGCCATACTAAACACCTTTATTGTACAAAATCTTAAATGGTACTGAGATAATTTTAAAAATACTTGCTAGGCTTAATTTGTTACTTTTATATTGGTAAGCAGACTCTTGCAGCAGTGGCGTAGTAATCAGGGACATATCCAGGGTATTTTTTGGGGTTTTCGATATTTTTGGATATCTTTTGGAATCATGACCGTATTGGTTTTCAAAAAATAGTTGGGGGGGGGGGGGGAGGTTGATTTATTTTGTGTCCCGCTGGATACGTCACTGGTAGTGTTTGGGCAACTGGGGTTTTGACCTCGGGCGCCGTCTGAAAAACTCAACAACTCCAATATAAGCTGTCTACTACTGGCTACGCCACTGTCTTACAAAAAACATAAAGACTTTTTTTAATTGTTTTGAGACTCAAGAAGAAAGAAAAAAATTGAAATGAATAGAACTGAGACAAACTAATGATCATGATGACTTAAAAAAATTGTATTTTTTCGGATTTTACGTGGATTGAAAACAAGAATCTTGTAAAAATACATTGTATAATTCTAGTTTTTTAGTACTTTCTGGTATTTCCCGCAATAAAATTTCAATCCATTAAGAATAAAAGTTTGAAAACCCAAAAAATTCTTAGGGGTCGTTCGCAAATTACGTCACGCTTTAGGGGGGGAGGGGAGGTAGTAGAATTTGTGACAGTCCAAATACAAAATTTTTCTTTTTTTTTGGAAAATTTGTGACAAGGGCGGTAGGGGGGTTCTAAAAAGTCGTTTTTTTGCGTGACGTAATTTGCGAACGACCCCTTACAGAGCTCTTTAAAATAAACATATATATTAGAGTAGCCCAAGGTTGTAGCTTAACGAGAGGTATTTTCCCGGGTGCTGTAGTTTAATTGTATAGTGACACAATTCTAATATTTTACCTTCCATCCTCAATGACATTCATAATTTTTTTTGATTCTCTAAAAGGCAGTTCAAAAGTTTATTTAAAAATATTTTTATTAAAATATTAGAAATTTTATATAAAATTTTACATTTTCGTAAAATGTTTAACCTGACAGACTTAACTTAATTTTATTACGTTAAAAATATTTTAATCAATTTCTAATTTCCTAAAACTCCCAACACCTTCAAATTCTTGAATTTTATTAAAATCCACTTCGAGCTTTTGAAAAGTTTTCACAAAATTGATTCCAGTTTCAAATGTTTTGTAGTCCAAAAGTTCACTTGATGCTCCTCCATACTCTTTTGGTAAGATAGACACGTCCATGACATTTGACAATTCGTCAACATTTTGAAGCAAATTTATTCTTGTTAGAATTTTTGCTGATGTAAAACTTTTGCCAAATTCAAAGATTGGCTTGAAGAATGAAGGCATTCCAATTAAATTAAATTGGTTGGTCCTCACTGAGCTGTTTTTTGACAATTTAAAACAATCGTGAATACAACTGATTGGAATTTTCTTGAAGCTGCTTAAATCCACGTCACGAAAATCGATTATTATTACAAGTCCATTAATTTGCGTTTCCTTTTCAAACACCACAAATAGTGGAGTCAAAAAAATGTTTCTAACAAATTCATTCTTGTCAAAATTCTTGAAATTTTTGAGTCTGTAAATCCAAATTGCTCGACCATGTGCATCCTTGTCCTTCACAAACATCAGCGGTGAATTCTTATCTCTTGTAAATTCATAATCTTTGGGTCCTGGATTTTCATACCATTCAGGATGTGATTTTATAAAAGTTAGTGATTGCTCAAAGCATTCGTATGCGCGATCCATTGCAAATTTCCTCACACGCAAGAAGAACATCAAAACTTCGTCGATATTATCTACAAAAAAATAAAAATCGTGTGAATTGCGATAACTTGTTTTTAAATTCAGGTTTCTGGTTGTCTAGACACATCTTTGTCAAACTTTTTTAATCTGCAGGATGAACAAGCATTTTTAGTGCATTTTCCCATTGGGAAAAGACACTATTGTCCGCGTTTTGTCCGTCCGTCCGTCCGTCTGTCTGTCTGTCGCCCTATCTCCTCCTCCAGTTTAAGCTTTTTCGATACGGTTTTTTGCTTAAAATGTGTGGACTAGGTCAGGCAAAAGGTTGACCAAAGATTTTTTTGATCGGTGCAGTAGAAGGTTAATTAAATTAACTTTTGTTGAAAAAATTGCTTACGTTTTACGTACGTATTTTTTACGTAGCCCTTAAAAACGTGATTTTTCTTACAATCTTCCGGCCAGGGTTCGAGCCCCACTCCGAGCAACTTTTTTTTGTACTTTTTTACACTTTTTTAATATTTCATGATGTGTTATGATAAAATTTTCCATTTTCAAATTTTTTCCTCACATTTTCCTCAAAGCTTACGTTATGTAAAAATACGTACGTAAAAATACGTGTTATGTAAATTTACATTACGTAAACCTTTCTTGGTGTGAATTGAAAGGGGAGGAGGGGGAGTTAAACGGGGGGTGTATATGAAGGTGGGGGGGAGTAAAAAGGGGGTATTATTTTTATTTTTCAAATACTTTTTGACCGTTATTTTCTCAAATATTTTTTGACCGTTATTTTTTCAAATATTTTTTGACCGTTATTTTTTCAAATATTTTTTGACCGTTATTTTTTCAAATATTTTTGACCGATATTATTCAAATAGTTTTTGACCGTTATTTTTCCAAAAAAAAAAATTACCGTTATTCTTTTTAAAAACTTATATTTATTATTCAAATATTTTTGACTCATTTTTTGCGTCAGTGTTTCGTGCATTAGTTTTCTTTATCATTACTAATTTTTTATACGTTTAAATTTCTGGGCACAGTAGTTTAAGAAAATGCACTTCCGTCCGCAGCCCGTGGACGCATTACTAGTTTTAATTTGTTTAGATTTGATTCTTCAAAAATTGAATTTTATGTAGGGTTTGTGAAAACCGGTACTTTTAAGACAATTTATTTGTACTAAGAACATTTTAGTTTTAAAAACTAAGGAAAAAAATTTAAAAAATTCAACTTTGATTTTTTTTTGAAAAATGTATGGAAAATATCGAAAACCGAAAACCGGACCAAAAACCGTGGTTTCTGTTTCGGTTAACTGAAAAATAAACCATAGTTTTATGTTCGAAGCAAGATAATCTGTGAATAGCAAATTTGTAAGCCATGAGAAGCTGCCAGATGTTCTTCGAAAAATTTTATGACTCTTTTATGTTTTATAGCCAAAGATATAGAAAAAGTATGTAGAAACTGGGCAGTGGACATGAGGGTCATTGATTACTCTTGGATAAATTATATAGAATAAGATTGGTGATATGTTTTTCAAACTTTTTTGGTTGGCGACGCACTTTTGAGTCCCGCGACACACGAAAAATATTTTTGTTCAAATTTCATTTATAAATTGCTTAAAAGTTTAGATTCACGACTTTTTTAGAAACATGCTAGAAAAAATTGGTCAATTTTGACTTTTTTGAAAAATCTTGCAACGCACTTAGAATTTCTGGCAGTGGCGTAACAAAGGTTATCGTCGCCCTGGGAAAAATCAAAAATTTGCACCCCCGTGAATTAAGTATGGCAACCCTTAAATTTTTTTTGTGCTCCTTTCTATGGGATTTTTGGGATTTTTTGCCCCCTTGTTACGCCCCTGATTTTTGGCGACACACAGTCTGGAATATACTGGTCTAGTGTGTCACGCTCGTAAAAGTTTGAAAATTACTGGTCTTAAGCCTCAATATAGAAGCGTAGTACACGATGTCGAACTTAATGTCTTTAGCTTGTCTTTGTTCCTCAGCAAATTCAATGTAAAAGACTTTGCATGCCCGAAAAGTAAAACCAGATAACAGCGCAGTCCATAATTATCAGTCAAGAAATTACCCCCTAACAGACAAGCATGTGCTCACTTCTATAGCATATTATGTTACCAGTGAGCATGCATATTATTTACCTTAACATAATAATAATAATGTAAAAGGGTATCAGCGACTTGTTGAGACCAGCTGAAGGCACTGCGAATCCAAATGAACCGGAATCTATTGTACCTTAACATGCTCAGTGAACTTATGCTTGTCTGTTAAGGATCAATTTACAAACTTAATCTTTATCAACCTTACAAACCTTTTCCATTATATTTAATAAACGGATGCTTTGACAACCAGTTTTTAAACAGCACCAATGATTGTTCAGCAAGATCATCGTTGTTGAAAATATCTTGAGTCATTTTGTGAACCTCACTTGCAGAAATTTGAATTAAAACTGATTAAATATTTTGGTTCTTGTTCTGTTTTGCATTTTTAAAGAGTTTTGTAGAGTTTTGAAGGATGTCGAAGAACAGAATGAGGTAATAGAATAAAGTTTAGCATTGCTAAGGCTGTTGGCTATTTAAATGTGATCTTTGACCTTGAAGATGATTGATGGAAGATTGCAAATTTTGAGAATTCTAGATTCGCGGTTTTAGAATTAATGATGTTCTATAGATCTTTGGCATTAAAGGATTTAAAAGTGAGTCATTGATGACAAAATCACGATTAAGTTTCAATTTCAATTTATTTTTACATTTTTTAAAAAAAAATTGATGACATTCAGTGCTACGAAGAATTGAACGAAGAGATCAATTAAAATATCACAATTTTTAGTCTATCTCCAATTTCCTAAAACTTCCAACTCCTTCAAATTCCTGAATTTTAGTAAAATTCACATTAAATTTATTAAATTGATTGACAAACTTAATTCCTTCCTCAAATTCACTAAAATCCAAGAATTCATCTGCTGATCCTCCATATTCTTTGGGTAAAAGTGATACATCCATCACTTTTGCAAGTTCGTCAACACTTTGCAGGAAATTAATTCTTGATATCACTTTTGCGGATGTAAAAGTTTTGGCAATTTCAAAAAGTGGCCTAAAAAACGCAGGCATGCCAATAAAATTGAATTGTTTCATCTTAGATCCGCCAATTTTGGCCACTCTTCCAGCATCAAAGACAGTTTCAATAGAGACTTTTCTAGATTTACTTCTGTCTATGTCACGAAAATCTACAATAATCACAATTCCATTAATTTGTGTCTCCAGCACGAATGACATGAAAAATGGAGTCAAAAATACATTTCTGAAAAATTTGACATCTTTAAAGCTCTCGAAATGTTTAATTCTATAAATGTAGATGCGACGACCTTGACTGTCACGTTTCTTCACAAATACAACTGGAGATTTCGGTTTGTTTGTGAATTCATAATCATGCGGTCCTGGATTCTCATAAAATTGCGGTCGTTTCTTCACAAATTTTACTGCAAATTCAAAAGATTCGTAGGTTTGATCCATGTTGAACTTCTTCATCCGTAAGAAGTACATGAGGAGGTCGTCGATGTCGTCTGTAGAGAGGAATAAAAAGTTTGTTAGTCACTGAGAACATGCTTAACTTTTGGTGTTTTGAGTCAAGCAAATGCCTTGCTGCTTGAATCCTATAGAAAATTGCCATAATTAAGTGTGTAAGCCTCAATGTCAATCCATACAAAAATGTGCAAGCTATTCCATCATTCTTTACTCAAAAACATTTTGAATTAATTAGCAATTGTCATTCAAAAGAGAATTCAAGACACTTCAACTTCAGTCAATAGATCCAAAATACTTGTTCTTACCAACTTTTATTATTTTCTGTCACAACTCTTACCTTTTCCATCATATTTTATAAACGGATGTTTTGCTATCCAATTTTTAAAAAGTTCCAAAGACTGTTGCGTCCGGACATCAGTTTCTTCGTTCATTGCCAACTTCTAACTGCTACAAAAGGCCGAATGATACTGATAAATCTGGTTTTCTAAAAAAGATGCTAATGTGAAATGGAAATGAGAGCTTATATACTTTAGACTGACTTATATATTTTGTGGATAAAAAGATTTACTTTTATGTGGAAGAAATGACAACAAGGAACAAAACCTTGTCAAATTCACAAAATTTATGGTCAGCCAGAAGCCGGTTTCTCGGTTATACTCCAGCTATTGATTAAAAATCCAAATTGATCCAAAATCTTGGAATAAATTCACATCTACAAAGAGGTTTTGTGTGTGACGATTTGACCTTGAAATTGAGATTCTTCATTAACCTTTTATGGCAAATCTGGTTTTTTAATGGAAACAGCTGATTGCAGATATTATAGCAAAGTATCAGAAATGTGACCACAACCGTTGCCGAAAGGGCAAGTTTGACCTTCAAAATTCAAACGACCTTAAAATTGATTTTTGATTAATTTTATTGATTTCAATTTTTATCACAGAATCAACAAAAAAGTCACTTCCTAATCAATTTCTAATTCCTTCAAGTCTTTGACTCCTTGAAATTTCTTCATCTTACTTAAATTTACATTAAATTTATTAATTTGATTGACAAACTTTACTCCTTCCTCAAATTCATTAAAATCTAATAAGTCATTTAAAGTGCCGCCATAATCTTCTGGCAAAATTGACACGTCCATCACTGTTGACAGTTCATCAATGCTTGACAAGAAATTAATTCTCGATAAAACTTTTGAGGATGTAAAAGCCTTTGCAATTTCATAAATTGGCTTAAAATATGCAGGCATTCCAATTAAATTGAATTGTTTTAATCGAGATCCAGCAATTTTTGTAACTTTAGCTGCGTCAAGGATTGTTTTTAGTGGAATCTTTCTTGCCTTATTCATATTGATCCCTCGAAAATCTATAATAATCACAATTCCACTCAGCTGCGTCTCAACCACGAATGACATGAAAAATGGAGTCAAAAATACATTTCTGAAAAATTTGACATCTTTGAAGCTCTCAAAATGTTTAATTCTGTAAATGTAGATCCGACGACCTTCACTGTCTCGCTTCTTCAAAAATACAACTGGTGAATTTTCTCTCCTTGTGAATTCATAATCATGAAGTCCTGGATTCTCATAAAACTGCGGTCTAGATTTTATAAATTTTGCTCCAAATTCAAATGATTCAAAAACGCTATTCATTTTGAATTTTTTCGATCGCAGGAAATACATAAGTAACTCATCGATGCTGTCTGCTGGTGAAAAGGAAAAAAATGGTTATTTTTATGGCTGTGTGGAATGAGTTTGCAAAAATAAGTAAGTAATATGGATCGAACGAAATTTTCATTGATCAAGATATTTTTTTGCACATTGAATCTCAAAAATTCAGATAGATTTTAAATTAATAATGCAATATCAGCGACTACTAAGGGCACTGCAACTCCAATCGAACTGGAATCTATTGTACCGTTTCCCAGAAATCCCTAAGCTATTCATCAAATTATTTCAAAATCCAAATTTTTGATCTATCATGTCAGGAAGTGCTAGGAATTTTTTTTTTAGGATTTTTCGAAATTAATTCCAATTTATTTAAGGAACAGCGAGCCTTATGAACATCCTCACCTTCTCCTTCATATTTAATATATGGATGCTTTGCCAGCCAATTTTTAAACATTTTCAATGATTGCTCCGCACGAGCATCATTGTCTAATATTTTATCACTCATTAAAAACTTCTAACTTCTACGAAATGTCGTTTAAAACTGACTGAATTAATAATACGGCATGGTTTTTCTGAAAGTCGTTGCTGAATATTTGCTATGACAAAAAAAAATAAAATAAAACAAGAAAAGTGGACTTGCAGATTTTAGCGAGATTTATTTTGGAAGTAGAAAAAACATCAGAGTTGAAATCTTCAAACTGGTTTAGATGCTATTGAAGAAAGAAATATGAAAAAATTCAGATTTTCATCCTCTGTTTTAAGATGTATTTCATGGACATTATCATCTTCGGTATGTAAATTAGCAGAACATATGTTGAATGACGCAAATATATTGTAAAGAATTTGTTTTAGCAAAATTGAAGCTCCAAAATTATAAAAATCGTTTATTTAAAGAATACGGAAGACATACGTATGAATATCATGGGGAAAATATGACGTGAAACTATTTCTTTGGGAATAAATATATATGACGCACGTTTCATTGACAAAAATCTCAATTTTTTGTGACGCCTTTTAAAATATATTTTAATCAACTCCACCTATACGTGTACCCTAGATGAAGTAGGGGTACCCTAGGGTGTGGAGAGTTTAGCTAGGATAATCCGGGTAGCCTTAGAAAGCGATTAAAATATTTTTAGCATAAAGTAGCTCGGGAAGGAGGTAGTGTAGCCAAATGGTGTCTATCTGTAAGGTTCTTCAAAGGATTGTTGACTATAATATTTGTTCACTATTTTTATAACTTATCATTTGTCTTATGAAACTTTTAATTTCTCCTCATAAATCCTTCATCAATTCCACTTTACACTAGCTTAGATGAACCCGAACAAAATTAAAAAAAAAATATAATTTTTATATGAAAAATGTTTTTATTTTTTATTTTATTGTCTATGCTATTCTACTTTACAAAAAAATATCTGGTCATCATATGTAGGCACAAAACAACTCTTCTTTGGGTCGATCTCTAGGGTATACCCAACTACAGATATTGTCTTTAGTATTCTCTACCATACTCGAGAAACTGACCCAGACTATGTAACCTATTGTCAATTGAAATTTATGTGAACAATTTTAAAAGTTTATTAAGTATTTTATTTTAAATCAGATTTTTAACCTGAAACTGTCGACTTAATCATTCTTGACTTTATTTTCTGAATAAAGTAGCCAGTAAAGCACATAAAATTAAAGTGCTCAATTTAATGCTGATTGACATTGAACTATTGGGTGTTGTTGATGTTGGAGCCTGAGTTGTGGGTTCTGATGTTGGGATGGTTGGGGTACTATTTGGGGTACTAACTGGGGTATTAGTTGGGGTACTAACTGGGGTACTGATTGTTGAAGAGCTCGTTGTTGGGCTTGAAGTGCTGCTCGTGGTTGATGTGTCTTCCTCATTTTGCTGAGTGCTGGTTGGACTGCTCGTTGTTGTTGTATCGTCCTCATTTTGCTGAGTTGAAGTCGTAGTCACAGGAATCTCAGTCGAAGTCGTTTCTGTAGTAATTCTTGGACTCTGAAAACAATTTGTTAATTCAAAGCATAAACTTTATTTAAAAATTAGCACAAAAAAGTTTCGACTAAAATATTGATGAAAATTTTCAAGGGACATAAATAAGCTCGTAGCAATTTCCATGAAATGTGATTACTCAAAATGGTAATAGACATGAAACTTCCATTTTCCAAATGTTTTCAATATTTAAAAATTATGAATTATGAAATGGCCATAAATTATGCATGCCAAGCTTATGTTTAAATTTGATGAATTTTTTATAATTTTGATATCAGTTTGTGCCAATTTCTTAAAATCATTTTTTTTACAAATTTTTATTAGGAATTTAATTTGGGTCCATTTTAAACTATTAGCCTTAAAAATTCCTATAGTTATATTTTTGACTGTCCCATTGAAAAATTTCCATCAACATCTCTTCTCATTAATTGTCTCTTACAATTGTAGTGTCCTCGTCATTTGGATTTAATGGAAAGATTTGACCCATCAGTTGAATTTGACGAGCATATTGTGGCTGTTGTTGCTGACTCAGTGTTGTCGACATGATTGATGAAATAGCTTTGAAATCATCTCCAGATAAGCCATCAGCTGTTGCCATGTAATCAATAAGAATAAGTTGATCTTCTCTTGTTCTGACTGTATTTGCTACTCTAGTAATAAGTTCTGTCATTGTTTGTCGGAAGTACGAAACTGCCATGGCTGAATATTTGTTCATAAATCTAACAAAAGCTGGAACTACAACAGTGCTTTGAAGTGATCCAGTAAACACGGCTTGACGAGTGCTAAGAGTGTAGTTTACACTTCCACTTCCAGATCCAAGTGTTGACTCCAATAAATCGTGTAATGCTACTTCATCGTCTGTGCATCCCAAAGCATTCAAAAGTGTAATTTTCCATTGAGTATCAGCTGTGAGTTGAGAAACTCTCCATAAAGCTACAAAGGAATCAAGTTTGCCAGTTCCTCTTACACCGTGGCAGAGAATGCTTTCTAATCCTTTAGGTATCGGTTGACTGAAGTTGGAATAGTTGTTGATAAGTTTTTGTGTGTCTTCTAAACATTGTTCATTTCCAGCAACACAAGCAAGGTTCATCGCATATGAGCGTCCATAGCGTTCAGGAATGATATCGTCAGGAATGACTTGGTTTGCTGGGAGTTTGTACTTGCCGTAGAATTTAGCTGAAAGTTTCTTCACGAAATTCTGCAAATAGAAATTTAAATTGTGACTCAGGATTAAGTTTTCAAACTTAAAGAAGACATGAAACTCACATTCAAGACTGCGTTCTTTTTTCCAAAGACACTATAAAGTGGATTGATGTATCTGTTTGCTGTGTACCATGGGAAGAAGTCATCTTCATTGACCAAATATTTCAAAATATCATAAGCAGTTTGATAGTCATTCAAATATCCAGCAGAGACAAGTGAAAATGAATCGTCAATAAGTTGAGCTCTGTTCATGACATGAATCTTATTATAATTAGCACTACTGAGGGCATTGCTCAATAATTTCCAGTTGTTGGCATCATAATTGACACGATAATATCCTCGTTGTTGTTTATTGAAGACATACCAGCTCTGTGAATCATGTTGTGGTGCTAAAATATTCCACTCAGCTTCTCCATCAATGAAATAGTCAGTGACTGATGTGTCATCAAAGTTTGGATTCTTAGCTGTTGCATAATTTAATGGAATATACCAGCTACTTCCATCATTAACTCTTTGTGCTTTGTTGCTGAAGAATCGTTCCTGTGTGATTTTAAATGATTCTGAAACGTAAGTGACATTAATAACTGGATATCCTTTTGTTCTTTCCCATGTTCTGAATGCTCGATCAAAGTCTAATTTGTTATATCCAGCTCGGTCAAGAGTTTCTGTGAATGCATCCATCAGAGCTTGTGAGACTGGAGCTTTGTGATTGCTAAAAATTGAAAATTTTGATAAGAAATTTTGAAAATTATAGAAAATGAGCTTACTTGACGGTGACATAAAGGTTCAATGACTGTCTGAATAATGGTTCTCCAATGGCATACTCGAACATACGAAGAACACTTCCAGCTTTAAGAAATGACCATTATATTTTTCAAATAAATTATGCAAATATTTAGAACTTACACTTATCATAAGCAATTGTGTCAAACAATCCACTGATCTCTGTTGTTGTCAATGCCCCAGATGTCATGGCTCTTGTTGTATTACGAGCATCAGCAATAAATGCAGATCCTTGAACTGAAAGAATATTCATGTAATCCTGCATTCTCCATTCTGGCAACCACATGTCGGTCAATTTGTATTGTAAGTATTGAGCAAATCCTTCATTAAGCCAGATGTAACTCCACCAGTGGCATGTAACAGCATTTCCGAAGAATTGATGAGCACTAAAGAATTATTTATTAAAGTTAATTTTATGTCAATTTTAGTTACTTTTTGTTTGACTTACACTTCATGAGAAATAACTCTAACTCCACCAAAGACTTGTGAATGTGGACTATCTTTTGGATCTACATCATAAACCAAGGCAGTTGGTACGTAAGTAATCAAACCCCTAAAAGGTATGCAAAGTAAATATCACATCAAAATGCAACTCAATATATTTAATCAGTTTACCAGTTTTCCATAGCACCGCCCTTTCCAGGAACCATGACTGAATCAAGCTTTTCTAATTCATATTTAAATCCAACATATTCTTCAAGAGCTTTCAAAGCAGCAACAGAGCTATCCAATGCCAAATCAGCTTTTTCAATTGAGTCTTCACTAATGATTATTCTTTGGAGAGTTTCATTTGGTCCTTTAGTTTTCTCGTTACTGATGTACGTGAAATCAGACACAACGAAAGCATTCAAGTATGAACTCATGATTGGAGATGGCTTGAAGTGCGTTGTGAATAATCCTGAACCATCATTGCTAAAAATACAAATAATGATTAGTTTAAATGACAATTTTAAGTAGCAGATCCTTACTCAGCAACAACATGTTCCATGGTATTAGAAAAGACATTGACTGAGAAGTGATGTGAGAATGAAAGTTCGAAGACAGCCTTGAATTCTGGTTCATCGTAACATGGGAATGCATATCTAGCTCTAGCTGGTTCAAATTGTGTAGCTGCAACATATCTTGTTGTTCCATACATGCTGTAAGATGTTTGATAGAATCCAAACTGATCAGTTAATAAGCTTGTTGAATATTTGATGTTGACTGAAATCTTAGCACCTGATGTCAATGGATTTTCGAAGAAGATCAAGATAGTGTCTGCTGATGGGAATAGACGATAACCAGCAACCTTTATTTCTCTTCCTACTGTTCTTTCAAAAGCTTTGATTTCATGTATGACTTGATTTTTTGAGTGGAACATGACGCGATTTGTCATTTCAAGCATGACAATATCTATTCTGACTTCTCCTGAGTAAGCACGATCTCCTGTATGGATATTCTTGACATCAAAATGAATCTTATAATATTCTGGCATTGATGTCTCTGGGAGTCGAAGCTGATGTCCGTCGATGATTCCGAACTCCCATTCATTAGCAATCGTCTTGATGATTTCCATTTGTCTTGCATTTGTGAATGTTGTCTGTTGATTCATGTTGTTGGACATGGTCTTCAATAGTGATGCTAAAACATCTATACTCAAATGTTGTAAGGTCAACAAGTAATCTGTGAAAATGATTTGATCATCCTTAGTTCTGATTGAAGTAGCGACATTATTGAGAATTGTTTGCAGAGTCCATCCATAACGTGAAATAATATCAAGCTCAAATTTGTCCAAGAATTCAACGACAACTGGTAATGATGAGTAACTCTTCAAGACTGCATTGAATACAGCACGTCGTTCTGTTTGTGTATAATTAACTTGACTTGCACCTGAGCCGAGTGTTGATTCTAAGAAGTCCCTTATAGCATCCTTATCATCTGTACATCCCAAACCGTTGATCAATGTAGTCTTGAATATTGTGTCTGCGGTCATTTGCATCTTTCTCCAAACTTTTACAAATTCATTTCGTTTATCAGTTCCTCTAAATCCATGACAATACATGCTTTCCAATCCGCTGGGAATTTTAATGTCATCGTTAGCATATTTACGGACAAGTTGGAATGTGTCTTTTAGACATTGATCATTTCCAGAATTACAAGCAAGATTTGTTGCCAATTCACGTCCATAACGTTCAGGCAATGAATCCTTTGGAATGGTGATATCAACTGGAAGTTTGTATTTGGCATAGAACTTCTCAGAAAGTTTTCTGATGAATGACTGCAAAGAAAATAACAAAGATTTGATAAGTTGTAGACAGAATGCATTTTTAATATCAACTTACATTTAATGCTTCATTTTTGGTTCCGAATGCAGTGTAAAGTGGACTGATGTAACGATTGGCTGGATACCATGGGAAGTAGTCGTCCTCGTTGACTAAGTATTTCAAGATATCATAAGCTGTTTGATAATCGTTGAGATATCCAGCATTGACAAGTGCAAATGAATCATCGATAAGTTGAGCTCTGTTCATGACATGAATTTTATTGTAATCAGAACTACTGAGGACGTTACTCAAAGCAACCCAGTTAGATTCATCATAGTTGACTCGATAATAACCTCGTTGTTGTTTGTTGAAGACATACCAGTTGCCTGGAACTGCATTGATTGATTTCTCAGCTTCTCCATTTAAGAAGTAGTCAGTTGCTAAAGTGCTTTCAAAGTTGGGGTTGTTCTGAGTTCCATAATTGAGTGGAATATACCAACTAGACTGATCATTATTATTCAAACTCTTTTGTTCGAAGAATCTTTCTTGTCTAACACGGAATGCGAGAGTTTCCAAGTCATATCGAACATGGACTAATGGGAAACCTTTTTGTGTTTCCCAGGTTCTGAATGCTCTTTCAAAATCAAAGGCATTATAGTTGTTCCTTTGGAATATTGCTTTGAATGAATCGATCAAGTTTTGTGAAACAGCAGGTTGGTGATCGCTGGAATTTAGAAGAGAAGGATTTGAAAGGATTGTAAGCTTCCTGCAAAAAATATAAGTAAGAGTTTAGAAGGATACTTACTAGGTGGAGATGTAAAGGTTCAATGCTTGTCTGAATAAGTTTGATCCCATTGCATGTTCAAATGTACGGAGAACGCTAGCAGCTGTAAGAATAACAAAATATTTATTAAATATCCCTCGAATGAATCAACTCTACTCACATTTATCATAAGCAATGCTGTCAAACAAGTTGCCAATTTCCGTGATAGTGTTAGCATCTTTAGTCATCTCACGTGTAGTTGCTCGAGCATCAACTCTGAACGCTGTTGATTGAACCGCTAAAATGTTCATGAAATCAATCATTCTCCAATCTGGTTGGAACATGTCAGTCAGTGTGTACTGCAAAAGTTGAGCAAAGCCTTCATTGAGCCAAATGTAGCTCCACCATGAGCATGTCACGGCATTTCCGAAGAATTGATGGGCTCTAAAAAGGATTAAGATTTTAAATGTGGTAATCAAGGAAATGTTGATAGCAGTAACTTACAATTCATGAGAAATTACTCTAACTCCACTGAACTTTTGGGTATGTGGTACGTTGTCGATATCTTCATCGTAAATCATTGCATTCTCTCTGTAGATGACCATTCCCCTGAAAAAATTATTTCATTCAGTAAGATTTCAATACTTGGACAAGCAAGAAGCTTCTTTAACTATAACCTTGACTGCTGAAATTAGCAGGTCTTATTTTTAAAACATACCAATTTTCCATAGCACCAGATTTTCCAGGAACACCAGCAGAATCTACTTTCGGTAATTCATATTTATATCCAACATATTCTTCTAATGCTTTCAAAGCTGCGACTGAATTTTCTAAAGCATAAGGAGCCTTCTCAAGTGAATCTTCTCGGACAATGATTCGGTGTAAAGTTTCATTTTCTGCTTTGGTATCTGAATTGTCAATGTATTGCAAATCTGACACTACGAATGCATTGAGATATGAACTCATGATTGGTGATGGTTCGAATGAGGTTGTGAATGTTCCAGTTCCATCGTTGCTGGAATAAAGATTCAAAAATTAAAATATTGCTAACATATTAAACCTACTAAACTTACTTAGCAACAACCGTTTCAAATGTATTGGCAAATACAGTCACTGAGAAGTCATGGGTGAATGAAAGTTCAAAGACAGCCTTAAACTCTGGCTCATCGTAACATGGGAATGCATATCTTGCACCAGTTTCTTCAAATTGTGTTGTTCCTATATATCTAGTTCTTCCATACATGTTGTATGATGTTTGATAGAAACCAGTTGATGATGTTACAAGGCTTGTTGTGTATTTAAGATTTACAGAGATTTTACTGCCAGATGGAAGTTCTTTAGCAAAATAGACGATGATTGTTTCGTAAGCTGGGGTAAGTCTATAGCTAGAAATGACAATTTCGGTGTTTGTTGCTAGATTGATGGCAGTAATTGAATTGAAGACTTGATTCTTAGAATGGAATATGATGCGATCTGACTTTTCGAGGATATCGATATGAATTGTAGCTTCACCAGAATAAGCACGATCTCCAGTATGAATATTTCTGACATCAAGATGAACTCTATAGTATGTTGGCTTGGATGTTTTAGGAATTCTCCAGACTTGTCCTTCATCTGACAATCCAACGTTCCACTCATTAAGAATTCTATCGATTTGATTCATGTGCTGCATATATTGAGCTGATTTCTGTCTATCCAAGTTGTTTGTGATAATACGGGATAGTGATATGAAGTTATCACCAGTGAGTTCTGAACGAGTAAATAAGAATGAAAGGAATAGCAATTGATCTTCCTCATTTCTGATAGTATTTGCCATCCTTGTAAGAAGATCTATCAAAGTTGTTCGATAGTTAGATGTAGCTGCATTTTGTTCCCGCTTCAAGAATTCAATTGCTACTGGAAGACCAGAGTTACTTGTCAAAACTGCACTGAAAACTGCCAATCTTTCTGAAGTTGTGTAATTGACACTATTTCCACTTCCAATTGAGGAATCGAGGTAATCTGTTAGTGCTTCTGTATCATCAGAACATCCTAATGCGCTGATGAGTGTTGATTTGAATGCTGTATCCGCAGTATTAGACATAATATTCCATATTTTAGTAAACAACTGTTGCTTGCCAACTCCTCTCAAACCAGTACAATAGATTCTTTCTAATCCATTTGGAACTAGCACACCTTCGTCAGCAAATCTTGTAAGGACATCATATGAGTCTTTGAGACATTGTTCATTTCTGTGGTTACAAGCGAAATATGTAGCATAATCACGTCCATATCGTTCTGGAACATTTTCATCAGGTATTGTTCCTAATTTAGCTAGTTTGAATTTGCCATAGAATTTGTCTGAGAGTTTGTTGAAGAATTTCTGGAATAAAATAATGAATAATTAATTTTCATACGGGAAAGTGCCTGTAAATCACTAGTTAATACTCACAATCAATTTCTCGTTCTTACTGCCATAAACAGTGAATAGGGAGTTAAGATATCGATAACATGTGTACCATGGGAAAAAGTCATCTTCACGATCAAGATATTTCAGGATGTCATAAGCAACAGTCAAATCAATATATCCTCCTTGAGCTAGAGCAAATGAATCATCAATCAACTGGACACGATTCATGATGTGGATCTTGGAATATTCATTGCTGTTCAAGGCGTAGCTCAATGATTTCCAGTTGGCAGCATCGTAGTTGACTCGATAGTAACCGAGTTGTTGCTTATTGAAGACATACCAATAGCTCATATCAAAGTTGTTGATTGGAATGGTGAGTTCTTGTTGTTCATTATTAAAGAAGTAATTGATTGTTGTGTCAAAGGTTGGATTCAAAGATGTTGCAAAGTTAATTGGAATGTACCAACTACTTTGATCATCTGAATTGACTTTCTTGGTCTCAAAGAATCTCTCTTGAGTTAGACGGAATAATCTGGATGATGGATCATATTTGACATTAAGTAATGGATATCCTCTTTGATTCTCCCAAGTTCTGAAAGCTCTTTCAAAGTCAAATTTGTATGCGCTGTTTTCTTGTAATGTTTGGACGATTGTATCAATCAAGTTTTGTGAAATGACTGGTTTGTTGTTACTAGAATTGAATTTAAGATTGTTAAATAGGCAGGATCAAATTGTTTAGATCTGTTACTTACTAAGTTCTAAGGTATTTTTGAAGAGATTTCTTGAAGTTACTTTCTCCAACTGTGTACAAGAACATCCTCAAGACAGCACCAGCTATTGATACAATAGATTATAATTAAATTCAATACGAACATCCAGAGACCATTTTCTCGAGTATAAACCCGAGATAATAGAACCAAGAAATTTACATTTTTCATAAGCAACTCGATCAAATGAGTTGCTGATTTCGGTAAGTGTATTTACATCCCATGTCATTGGTCTTGTTGTATCTCTTGCGTCATTGATAAATGCTCGGTTATGAATAGAAAATGCATTCATAAAGTGATGAGATCTCCATGTTGGTTCCATAATATCAACAAGAACACGTTCGAAAAGTGTAGCAAAGCCTTCATTCAACCAGATTTGATCCCACCTGAAATTATTGAAAAGTATGGATGCAAATATAGATAATTACAGGGATTATTATTAAATGAATTTAATTCAGAGGTTAAGAACGTGAAGAAGAATGGTATAAGTAAAAAGTTTGAGAAATACAGGGACTGGTTTCTAGGGTTACCCAGGAACCTACCCCTTCCTTCAAACTAAGGTATCCTAGAACCGACTTCATATTCTATTATGATACTAACCATTTGCAAGTAACAGCATCACCTAATAATTGAAAAATTAATAAATGACCTTTAATAAAAATAAAATTGAAATTTAATTAGCAAAGAATTCTTACCAAAGAATTGATGAGCTCTAAAAAGTTATTAATGAACAATAAAATTGACATTATTTAGTTAATTTTTAAAAAATTTAAAAAATATATTCATCTTACAATTCGTGAGCAATAACAGTTACTCCACTCAACTTTAGAGAATGAGAGATATTGTTGAAGTCCTCTTGATAGATCATAGCAGTTTCCCAGTAAGTGACCATACCCCTAAAATTTGAATGTTTAATTACATTTTCAATTCTGAATCATTTAATCTTACCAATTTTCCATAGCTGAATTTTTGTTTGGAATAGCTGCAGAGTCAACTTTTGGAAGAACATAGTCAAATCCACAGTAATTCTCTAAAGTTTGTAAAGCTTTAACGGAGTTCTCGAGACCATAATTGGCTTTTGAAATTGAGTTAGGTTTTGTCCACACTCTATGCAAAGTTTCACGTGTTCCTCGAGTATCTTCATTTGAGATGTATGCAAAGTCAGACACGACAAATGCTAGAAGATATGAGCTCATGACTGGAGTTCTCTCGAATTCTGTTGTGACTGTTCCATCGCCACTGAAATTGTAGGAAAATTTTATTTAAGCATCAGGATCAGAGGAGTTTGTCATAAACAACTTACTTATCAAAGTCGATTCCAAAAGTGTTTGCAATAGCTGAATATGACTTGTCATGAGTGATACTCAATTCAAATGGAGTTTTGAATCCAGGCTCTAAAAGAGAGAAATATCAATAATTGTTAAAAAATTCCTAATTTTGTAAGAGCTTACCATCATAATTAGGGAACGCATAGCGAGCAGACGTTGGCTGGAATTGTGTTGCTGCCAAATACCTAATTCCATTATTTGTGTAGGATGTACGATAGAATCCAGTGCTTGATGTTAAAAGATTTGCAGAATATTTGATGTTTACTGTGATTTTAGTTCCAGCACTCAAAATATCCATAAAGTAGATTGTCAAGGAATCTCCAGCAGTTTGAAGACTGAAATCAAGGACTTGCATCTCATTTCCAAGTCTATCAAAAACTCTTAATTCATTGATAGTTTGTTGCTTGGAATGGAACATGATTCTGTCAGTATTTTGCTTAATCATGATGTCAATCGAGACATCACCAGTGAATCCTAAACCTCCATTTTGAATTTGTGGAACATTCAATTTAATTCTATACATTTGTGGTTCTGATGTTTGTGGTAATCTCAGTTGTTGCTCTTCATCATCAATGTTTTTGAAATAATTATTAATGAACAACAAGCTATCACGATATCGGTCACTTGATGTGAAGTTAAGATTAATCTGAATATTATTGGCAATTGTCATTCGAAGGTTTGCACCGACTGTTCTGCCTGCAGCTTCAAGTTGATCGATTGTTTGGAAAATGAGTTTCTCATCTTCATAGTCAGAAATACGTCGTGATGCTGTTGTTAGCCAACTGTCGAAGACATTTCCGTTCCTGTCAAAAATAAAGGATTAATAAAGAATATTTCCATAGTTTATTAATCGATACTTACACAGAACGAATTTCATCATAGAAGCGAAGAATAAAGTTGAGCAAAACTTCCAATCCAACTGAACTTCTCGACACCAAATTACTGTAAATTCTTGATCGTTCATGTGATCTATAGAATGACTCAGATCCAGATCCAATTGTAGTTTCAAGTAAATCACTAACTGTTTTTGGATCTGATGAGCACAAGAGGGCATCAATGTATCTAATACGATCATTTTGGTCACTTGATGATTGGAACTTCCTGTAAATATTGACGAATTCAGTTTGTCTCATAAGTCCTTTAAGTCCATTGCAAAGAAGTGCAAGTTCAACAGGTTTTGGATTTTCTTTAGTCAGTTGTGAGTGTGCGTAGCTCAAACAGTTCTGATCACCCATTCGGCATGTCCAATCGATTGATAATTCTCTTGAAAATTTGTTCAAAACTGGATCTGATGGAACATTTTCAAGTCCATTTATTACGTAAAGCCTTCTCATGATTTTTCTGACAAATCTTTTGAAAGAATTATGAAGTGGAGTTCCTTTCAAAATATAGTTGAGCTTATCGAAGTGAATAGAGACTGGATACCAAGGAATGTAATTTGTTTCACGTTCCAAATAGCTGATTACACCAAATGCAGTTTCATAGGAAATAATACCATCAAATGCGAATGTTAAGGCATCATCAACAAGCTGTGCACGATTAAGGACATGAATTTGTTCATAGCTGTCGCTGTTTAGGATTTCAATAATCTTTCTCCAGTTGGCTTTATCATAATTGACTCTGTAGAAGCCAAGTTGCTGGATATTGAAAATGAACCATTGACTTCCATCAAATCCTGAAATTCCAGCTGTTGAAATATTTTTCTGAGCTGTTCCATCAACAAAGTAATCAGTAAAGATTTTCTTTTCAAAGTCTGGGATTGCGCCTGTAGTATAGCTCAATGGAATGTACCAACTGCTGTCATCATTAGGTGATTTCTGTTCTGTGATCGACAAATAATGTTCCTGAGTGATTTCAAACTGATTTACGGCTGAGTTGAAGGACACGGTGATCATTGGATATCCTTTTTGCAATTCCCATGTCTTGAATGCTCTTGTCAAGTCCAGTCCATTAATTCCTCCAGCGGTGGCAATTATTTCCTCAAATACCTTCAATAAATCTTCCGTATTTACAGGTTTATGATTACTTAAAATTAAAAATTAATTAATTGTTATTTTTCAAGTGGCTGTCAAAAGTTATAAAGATTAGGAATGCCTGATTCTATTTACAAAATTAACTCACTTATCAATAAGATATTTGTTGAGTGCAGCTCTAAATAAATCATCGCCCATTGTGTATTGGAACATTCGAATGACCGCACCACCTTTATCGTAATTAATTTCTGTTGGTTTATTATTTTCTGTGGTCATTGGTTCTGTTGAATGTAAGGAATCACGTCTGAATGCATTTTGAGTCTTTCTGACATTGAATTGACCACGCATGTTTTCATAAGGATATGTCAATTCGACTAAAAGATACTCGAAAAATGTGGCGAATCCTTCATTAAGCCAGATTTTATCCCACCAGTCATAGGTTACTAAGTTGCCGAAGAATTGATGTGCTCTGAGGAACAAAAATAATTATTATCAGATTCTACTCGTGTGAAGTTGGCCGGAAAATCCTAGCCGGAATTTCGGCCGACCATTTCGGCCGAAATTTTAATTCTTACATATTCCGATTAACCGGCTTACGTATTTCGGCCGACCAAATTTTTCGGCCGACCAGACTTTTCGGCCGACCAGTGTTTTCGGCCGACCAGTATTTTCGGCCGACCACTTTTTTAGCAATGAGATTTGAACTCGGGTTCTTTGAAAACAAAAAAAAATTGCACGTCTTCTTCCCATTTGAGACACGGCTGCAATATTAAATTATTGTGATATATGACCAAATGATGTATTTGAATAATGGAAGAAATTATTTGTCACGAAAATAAATAGTTTTTAAAAATAGTTTTTGATACAAATTATATACTTCACAAGACAAGTTTTTGTTAAATTTCGGCCGACCAAATTTTTTTCTTCTAAGATTTGATCAATTCAATCTTTGAAAGCAAAAAATAAACTTTACTGCTTAATCCTCTGTTGGTAAATTTAATACTAACATAATTTGTCAAAATACTATACTTTAACTGATACGTTTAATATTGAATTTATTTTTGCAGGTAAAGTTAAATTTTTAATTATTCTCGCTGTGTTTTTAATACCACAGAAACCATTTTTAATGATATATTGCTATGAAATGCTAATTCTGTGACTAAAGGTTTTTAAAATATTACATTATTTTCAAGCTAGTTCTACCCCTTTTTAAAAAAAACCGAAATCTTCACTTGACCCATAAGTTTTTGTTACTATTTTTAAAATAAAGTGGTGACAAGAAAAATTTTTGACCAGAAAAAATGAAAAAAAGAACTTTTCGTAAATGTAAATTGTCGTTACGATAACGACAGTTATGAAATTATTTGAATTATTCCTTAGTATCAATTTCATGAATTAAAATATTAAAGTAAAGTTTCTTAATTATTAGGTTAAATATATTATATACAAGATTATTTACATGCTTATTATAATTATGAATTGATTTAAAATACTTAAAGCTAATTAACTAATTAAATAATATGTACAAATGTAAACGGAAACATACAATTCATTTTCAACCGTCATTTTGGTTCAAATCTTCGCATATTTGCAAAGCACATTTACATTCAGGCAACTTTACCCTGAATCTTTCTTTCCCTTCAATACGTGTACGAGTAAAGACGTTTCCGCACATTTTTCTTAAAATCTATGTATTTTATATTTTCTTTAATTAGAATAAAGTGAATATAATTAAAAAGAAATTGTTTAATCGTCTCACTTGATCACAGTAAATGAAAGTTTATATTTATCGTCACAATTTATTATTAAAGATTATACACTATTAGAAAGGTAATTGAATTAGCTTTAAAATTGGGTAAGTTAGTTATTGAAGAAGTTTCTAATTGGTTGTCCACTAACTTTACCAAAAAATATTTTAAAAACCTTTAGTCACAGAATTAGCATTTCATAGCAATATATCATTAAAAATGGTTTCTGTGGTATTAAAAACACAGCGAGAATAATTAAAAATTTAACTTTACCTGCAAAAATAAATTCAATATTAAACGTATCAGTTAAAGTATAGTATTTTGACAAATTATGTTAGTATTAAATTTACCAACAGAGGATTAAGCAGTAAAGTTTATTTTTTGCTTTCAAAGATTGAATTGATCAAATCTTAGAAGAAAAAAATTTGGTCGGCCGAAATTTAACAAAAACTTGTCTTGTGAAGTATATAATTTGTATCAAAAACTATTTTTAAAAACTATTTATTTTCGTGACAAATAATTTCTTCCATTATTCAAATACATCATTTGGTCATATATCACAATAATTTAATATTGCAGCCGTGTCTCAAATGGGAAGAAGACGTGCAATTTTTTTTTGTTTTCAAAGGACCCGAGTTCAAATCTCATTGCTAAAAAAGTGGTCGGCCGAAAATACTGGTCGGCCGAAAACACTGGTCGGCCGAAAAGTCTGGTCGGCCGAAAACACTGGTCGGCCGAAAAGTCTGGTCGGCCGAAAAATTTGGTCGGCCGAAATACGTAAGCCGGTTAATCGGAATATGTAAGAATTAAAATTTCGGCCGAAATGGTCGGCCGAAATTCCGGCTAGGATTTTCCGGCCAACTTCACACGAGTTCAGATTCTAAGGTGTAATAAGCAGTAATTGACTTACAATTCGTGAGCAGTTACTCGATACATGTCGAATATTTCACGAGGATGTGATTCTTCGTTGACAATAAGGTATTGTTCCTTGTATAAGATGAGACCCCTTTATTGTAAATATATAAATACTGATTGTTAGAAATTTGGCTTTAAAGATATCGATGGCAATTTAAACAATAGATCCTAAGCACTCCAGTATATCACGGAGTACAGTTTGAGAACAACTGTCTTAAAAGTTAGATGTCAAACTATTCTGTAGACATATAGAACAGTCCAGACGGGACTCTATAACCTTGATTAACTGGATGACAACTCTGTAAGATAAAATTTACGTAACAGTTCTCCATAGCTGCGGAATTAAGAGAAAAAATAAATTTATTACAACCACTAGCAAAAAATAATTTCCCTTTTAGTTACCTCCAGCAGAAAAATCAGGAATAGCTGCAGAGTACATCTTTGGAATTTCATAGACATAGTCACAGTACTCCTCCAACTTCCTCAAGAATATATCTGAGTTCACAAGTGACATCTTAACATTCTCTACATCCTCTTCACGAGCATAAACTCGATGTTCTGTCTTATCAGGTCCATTGTACATGCTACGATATGCGAAGTCAGAAACTACAAAAGCTAGTAAATAGGAAGACATAATTGGAGATTCATCGAATGAAGTTGTTGTTGTTCCATCAAGACTGTAAATTTAAAAAAAAAACAAATGATAAGATTCTGAAGTGGCTGATTCTATTTTTAATTCCTTTACTTTTTGGTTCGAACTCCATTCATATTGGAAATAGCTTCATAGTGAGAAGCATGAGTGATTGACAACGAGAAAGTAGCTTTCAACGCTGGTTCATCAAAATTAGGAAAGGCACTGCGAGCTGATGTTGACTGGAACTGAGTAGCAGCCAAATATCTGTATTGAGTAACAATAAACAATTTTTATCTCAGTAATTATTGCTGTAATTTGAGTGATAAGGTTTTATGGCCAGTAGCGATAGCAAGGCACTTGATTGAGAAAAATTCTACCTAGGTAATGTCTCGCCTTTAACATAGTACAGAGATCGATAAAATCCACCCATATCAGTCCTCAAGTTTCCGTTGAATGAAATTTCTATGTTAAATTCATTACCAGCTGGAAGAACAACTTGAGAATTCACTGGTACAATGTTAAGAAACTCTCTGGAACTGTCAAGAGTAAAATTAACTTGAACAGAGCCTGATCCATCTTTTGTAAGCAAATTCACATAATTGATATTTAATCCCCGGTTATGTAACACAATGGTATTCGTTTCCGTCAAAATTTTCACAAGAATTTTCACAAATCCTGTAATTGCGCGATTTCCATTATTATGGACATTTGTGGTCAATTGTAGATCATAATGCACTGGAACTACATCTTTGGGTAAGCGTCCATCATCAGCAAATGGCGTAATATCATCCAATTCAACATTATCACTATCAAATGGAGGCACTGCACTTATCACTGTTATCACTACAGCCACTAGAACAATTAATCCACTACTTTTCTTCCACTTTACCATTTTCACTTACCCCGAAAAATTAAAACTGAGCTTAGGAGAGGAAAATCTCTGGCTTTTATGCCAAATTTTTCGAGTACCAAAATTTATCAATTTTGTGATAATTCAATTGACTGATAGGAATTACATGTCTTATTACCAGTTTATGGCTTGCCACTTGAAACGATAAGATTAATTGAAATAATAGAATTTTTTGAAAGTAATCCTTCGTCACAGCAGACATCGTCACGCGACAATCTCAGTCTATAATTAAGTAATAAAAAAATCATCGATCAAGTTTAACGAATTATGTCTGCAGTAATAATTGAATTAATAAAAGTGATTTTATTTTTATAATAGATACTTGAAAATTTATTGTTTACTATTGAGCTGGTCATGAATAAAATAATGCTGAATATTACATTTAATCTAAAGTTAATTATACTTCAAGTGCACTTGCAACTTAATTGACCTGATAACAGTTAGATACTTAATAATAATTGGTGAAGTACAAGGTAATATAATTGATAATGGACTAATTGACTGCTTTTTACTGTACATGGGGAAGATAACTCAACAGTCCAGACAAATTTTTTGTCCATTTGTATAAAAATGGAAATATTTACAAAATTTCTTTATAATTTTAGTACCTAAGCTACTAACTGTTAATTAAAATCACTAAGTTTCTAATGGAAATATTTGTTCCATCAGTTGAATCTGACGAGCATATTGAGGCTGTTGTTGCTGACTCAGTGCTGTCGACATAATTGATGAAATAGCTTTGAAATCATCTCCAGATAAGCCATTAGCTGTTGCCATGTAATCAATAAGAATAAGTTGATCTTCTCTTGTTCTGACTGTATTTGCGACTCTAGTTATTAGTTCTGTCATTGTTTGTCGGAAATATGGAACTGCCATTGCTGAGTACTTGTTCATAAATCTAACAAAAACTGGAACTATAACAGTGCTTTGAAGTGATCCAGTAAACACGGCTTGACGAGTGCTAAGAGTGTAGTTGACATTTCCACTTCCAGATCCTAATGTTGAAACCAGTAAGTCGTGTAATGCTACTTCATCGTCTGTGCATCCCAAAGCATTCAAAATTGTAATCTTCCATTGAGTATCAGCTGTGACTTGAGAAACTCTCCATAAAGCTATAAAGGAATCAAGTTTTCCAGTTCCTCTTACACCGTGGCAGAGAATGCTCTCTAATCCTTTAGGTATTGGTTGACTGAAGTTGGAATAGTTGTTGATAAGTTTTTGTGTATCTTCTAAGCATTGTTCATTTCCAGCAACACATGCAAGGTTCATTGCATATGACCGTCCATAGCGTTCAGGAATGATGTCGTCAGGAATGACTTGGTTTGCTGGGAGTTTGTACTTGCCGTAGAATTTAGCCGAAAGTTTCTTCACGAAGTTCTGCAAATAAAATTTAAATTGTGACTCAAAATTGAATTTTCAAACTTAAAGTAGACATGAAACTCACATTCAAGACTGCATTCTTATTTCCAAAGACACTGTAAAGTGGATTGATGTATCTGTTGGCTGTGTACCATGGGAAGAAGTCATCTTCATTGACCAAATATTTCAAAATATCATAAGCAGTTTGATAGTCATTCAAATATCCAGCAGAGACAAGTGAAAATGAATCATCAATAAGTTGAGCTCTGTTCATGACATGGATCTTATTATAATTAGCACTACTGAGGGCATTGCTCAATAATTTCCAGTTGTTTGCATCATAATTGACACGATAATATCCTCGTTGTTGTTTATTGAAGACATACCAGCTCTGTGAATCATGTTGTGGTGCTAAAATATTCCACTCAGCTTCTCCATCAATGAAATAGTCAGTGACTGATGTGTCATCAAAGTTTGGATTCTTAGCTGTTGCATAATTCAATGGAATATACCAGCTACTTCCATCATTAACTCTTTGTGCCTTGTTGCTGAAGAATCGTTCCTGTGTGATTTTAAATGATTCTGAAATGTAAGTGACATTAATGACTGGATATCCCTTTGTTCTTTCCCATGTTCTGAATGCTCGATCAAATTCTAATTTCTTATATCCAGCTCGATCAAGAGTTTCTGTGAATGCGTCCATCAGAGCCTGTGAGACTGGAGCTTTGTGGTTACTAAATAAAAAATTGAAAGATTGTGAATAAAATTTGGAGATTATAGAAAATGAACATACTTGACGGTGACATAAAGGTTCAATGATTGTCTGAATAATGATTCTCCAATGGCATACTCGAACATACGAAGGACACTTCCAGCTGTAACAAATTAATTCAGTTTAAATGATATTTCACATACTAATAGTCAGAACTTACACTTATCATAAGCAATTGTATCAAACAAACTGCCAATTTCAAATCGTGTTGATGCTCCAGATGTCATGGCTCTTGTTGTATTACGAGCATCGGCAATAAATGCTGATCCTTGAACTGATAAAATGTTCATATAATCCTGCATTCTCCATTCTGGTAACCACATGTCTGTCAATTTGTACTGTAAATATTGAGCAAATCCTTCATTAAGCCAGATGTAACTCCACCAATGGCACGTGACAGCATTTCCGAAGAATTGATGAGCACTAGACGAATAATTTTATGCATGTTCGTTACTGAATATTGTAAATTCGAAGTCTAACTTACATTTCATGAGAAATAACTCTGACGCCTTCATAGACCTCTGTATGTGAACTATTCGTTGACATAGCACCAAAAACTAAGTACTTCGGCTCATAGGTAATCAATCCCCTGAAAATTATGCAAAATGAATTAAATGTTTGTTAAATATTTAACCAGGATCTTCAATTGTTACCAATTTTCCATAGCACCATCCATTCCAGGGACCATAACTGAATCAAGTTTCTCCATTTCAAACTTAAACCCAACATATTCTTCAAGAGCTTTTAAGGAAGCAACAGAACTGTTCAATGCCATAGCAGCTTTTTCTCTGGAATCTTCACTTACTATAATTCTTTGGAGAGGCTCATTTGATCCTTTTGTATCTGCATTGCTGATGTAGGAGAAATCGGAGATGATAAATGCATTCAAGTATGAACTCATGATTGGAGATGGTTTGAAGTGCGTGGTGAATGTTCCAAAACCGTCGTTGCTAAAATTAAAAACAAATTTAGTATCTTGCTAAGATTAAAACTTCAACTCTTACTCAGCAACAACATGTTCCATGGTATTGGAAAAGACATTGACCGAGAAGTGATGTGAGAATGAAAGCTCGAAGACAGCCTTGAATTCTGGTTCATCGTAACATGGGAATGCTAATCTTGCATAGGTTGGTTCAAATTGTGTAGCAGCAACGTATCGAGTTGTTCCATACATGCTGTAAGATGTTTGGAAGAAACCGAATAAATGAGCTGAAGAAGCGATAGACAAACTTGTAGAAAATTTGATATTGACTGAAATTTTGGCTCCAGATGTCAATGCATTTTCGAAGTAGATTATGATTGTGTCTGCTGATGGGAAGAGGCGATAACCAGCAACCTTTATTTCTCTTCCTACTGTTCTTTCGTAAGCCTTGATGTTATGGATGACTTGATTCTTTGAGTGGAACATGATACGGTTTGTCATTTCAAGCATGACAATGTCAATTCTAACTTCTCCTGAGTAAGCACGATCACCTGTATGGATATTCCTCACATCAAGATGAATCTTGTAATATTCTGGCATTGATGTCTCTGGAAGTCTAAGCTGATGTCCATCGATGATTCCGAACTCCCATTCATTAGCAATCGTCTTGATGATTTCCATTTGTCTTGCATTTGTGAATGTTGTCTGTTGATTCATGTTGTTGGACATGGTCTTCAATAGTGATGCTAAAACATCTATACTCAAATGTTGTAAGGTCAACAAGTAGTCTGTGAAAATGATTTGATCATCCTTTGTTCTGATTGTTGTAGCAACATTATTGAGAATTGTTTGTAGAGTCCATCCATAACGTGAAATAATATCAAGTTCAAATTTGTCCAAGAACTCAACGACAACTGGTAATGATGAGTAACTCTTTAAGACTGCATTGAATACAGCACGTCGTTCTGTTTGTGTGTAATTGACCTGACTTGCTCCTGAACCTAGTGTTGATTCTAAGAAGTCCCTTATAGCATCCTTATCATCTGTACATCCCAAACCGTTGATCAATGTAGTCTTGAGTGTTGTGTCTGCGGTCATTTGCATCTTTCTCCAAACTTTTACAAATTCATCTCGTTTATCAGTTCCTCTAAATCCATGACAATACATGCTTTCCAATCCGCTGGGAATTTTAATGTCATCGTTAGCATATTTACGGACAAGTTGGAATGTGTCTTTTAGACATTGATCATTTCCAGAATTACAAGCAAGATTTGTTGCCAATTCACGTCCATAGCGTTCAGGCAATGAATCCTTTGGAATGGTGTTATCAACTGGAAGTTTGTATTTGGCATAGAACTTCTCAGAAAGTTTTCTGATGAATGACTTCAAGGAAAAAAGAAGGTTATTGATAAGTTGTAAATAGGATTAATTTTTAATATCAACTTACATTCAATGCATCATTTTTGGTTCCGAATGCAGTATAAAGTGGACTGATGTAACGATTGGCTGGGTACCATGGGAAGTAATCATTTTCATTGACCAAGTATTTTAAAATATCATAAGCAGTTTGATAATTGTTAAGATATCCAGCATTGACCAGTGCAAATGAATCATCAATAAGTTGAGCTCTGTTCATGACATGAATTTTGTTGTAATCAGAACTGCTTAGGACATTACCCAAAGCAACCCAATTGGATTCATCATAATTGACTCGATAGTAACCTCGTTGTTGCTTATTGAAGACATACCAGTTGCCTGGAACTGCATTAATTGATTTTTCAGCTTCTCCATTTAAGAAGTAGTCAGTTGCTAAAGTGCTTTCAAAGTTGGGGTTGTTCTGAGTTCCATAATTGAGTGGAATGTACCAACTAGACTGATCATTATTATTCAAGCTTTTTTGTTCGAAGAATCTTTCTTGTCTGACACGGAATGCGAGAGTTTCCAAGTCATATCGGACATGGACTAATGGAAAACCTTTTTGTGTTTCCCAGGTTCTGAATGCTCTCTCAAAATCAAAAGCATTATAGTTGTTTCTTTGGAATGTTGCCTTGAATGAATCGATCAAGTTTTGTGAAACAACTGGCTGGTGATCGCTGGAATTAGAAATCTTAAGTTAGATTCTTGGGAAATAAGAAGATTCTTACTAAGTAGAAATGTAATATTTCAATGCTTGTCTGAATAAGTTTGATCCCATAGCATAGTCAAATGTACGGAGCACGCTAGCAGCTGTAATTTACGTTTTTGAATTACTTTAAGCTTTCAAGAATTTGAATTTAGAATCTACCTTTATCGTAAGCAATACTGTCAAACAAGTTGCCAATTTCTGTAATCGAATTTGCATCTTTAGTCATCTCACGTGTAGTTGCTCGAGCATCATTTCTGAACGCTGTTGATTGCACAGCTAAAACATTCATGAAGTCAAGCATTCTCCAATCTGGCAACCACATGTCTGTCAGTTTATATTGTAAGTATTGAGCGAAGCCTTCATTGAGCCAAATGTAGCTCCACCATGCACATGTTACTGCATTTCCGAAAAATTGATGAGCTCTGAGAATGAAATATTAGAATACTGTAAGGAATTAGGTCAAATAATAATAAATATCTTACATTTCATGAGAAATGACTCTAACACCACTGAATTTTTGGGTATGTGGTACGTTGTCGATATCTTCATCATAAATCATTGCGTTTTCTCTGTACATAATCATTCCCCTGAAAAAATAATATTATTCAGTAAGATTTCAATGCTAGGGCAGGCAAGAAACTTCTTTGACTATAATCTTGACTGCTGAAATTACCACGTCTGTATTTTAATACTTACCAGTTCTCCATAGCATTTGTCTTTCCTGGCATTCCAGCAGAATCTACTTTGGGCAGCTCATATTTATATCCAACATATTCTTCTAATGCCTTCAAAGCTGCTACTGAATTTTCTAACGCATATCCAGCTTTATCGAGTGAATCTTCACGGACAATAATTCTGTGCAAAGTTTCATTCTCTGCTTTGGTATCTGAATTGTCAATGTATTGCAAATCTGACACTACGAATGCATTGAGATATGAACTCATGATTGGTGATGGTTTGAATGATGTTGTGAATGTTCCAGTTCCATCATTGCTGAAAGAATCATTGGAATATTAAAAGAATGTTTACATATTAATCCTACTAAACTTACTTAGCAACAACCGTTTCAAATGTATTGGCAAATACAGTCACTGAGAAGTCATGAGTGAATGAAAGTTCAAAGACAGCCTTAAACTCTGGCTCATCGTAACATGGGAATGCATATCTAGCACCAGTTTCTTCGAACTGTGTTGCTCCTACATATCTTGTTCTTCCATACATATTGTATGATGTTTGATAGAAGCCAGTGACTATAGTTACAAGATTGGCTGAGTATTTAAGAGTTACAGAGATTTTACTGTCAGCTGGAAGTTCTTTAGCAAAATAGACGATGATTGTTTCGTAAGCTGGGGTAAGTCTATAGCTAGAAATGATAATTTCGCTGTTTGTTGCTAGATTGATGGCAGTAATTGAACTGAAGACTTGATTCTTGGAATGGAATATGATACGATCTGTCTTTTCGAGGATATCAATATGAATTGTGGCTTCACCAGAGTAAGCACGATCTCCAGTGTGAATATTTCTGACATCAAGATGAACTCTATAGTACGTTGGTTTGGATGTTTTAGGAATTCTCCAGACCTGTCCTTCATCTGAGACTCCATTGTCCCATTCGTTGAGAATTCTATCGATTTGATTCATGTGCTGCATATATTGAGCTGATTTCTGACGATTTAAATTATTTGAAGTAAGTCTCGAAAGAGATAAAATATTGTCGCCTGTAAGATCTGTTCGAGTCATTAAGAATGAGAGGAACATCATTTGATCTTCTTCATTTGTGATTGAGTTTGCAACATTTGTAAGAAGATTCATCAATGGTGTGCGATAGCTGGAAACTGCTGCATTTTGTTCTCGTTTCAAGAATTCAATTACGGCAGGAAGACCTGAGTAACTTGACAATACTGAATTAAAAACTGACAATCTCTGTGTAGTTGTGTAATTAACACTATTTCCACTACCGATTGAGGAATCGAGGTAAGCTTTAAGTGCAACTGGATCATCAGAGCATCCCAATGCGTTAATGAGTATTGACTTGAATGCAGAATCTGCAGTATTAGACATAATATTCCATATTTTAGTGAACAAATCTTGCTTGTTAACTCCTCTCAAGCCAGCACAGTAGATTCTCTCCAATCCATTTGGAATTAGCACACCTTCATCAGCAAATCTTGTAAGAACATCATATGAGTCTTTGAGACATTGTTCATTTCTATTGTTACAAGCAAAATTAGTAGCATAATCACGTCCATAACGTTCTGGAACATTTTCATCAGGTATTGTGCCTAATGCTGTGAGCTTATACTTATTGTAGAATTTGTCTGAGAGTTTGTTGAAAAATTTCTGGAATGAAACAATAAATTAGTTTATTTTTAGACAGGTTGATCAGTTTTAAATTAATTCTGGACTTATACTCACAATCAACTTTTCGTTCTTACTGCCATAAACAGTGAATAGGGAGTTAAGATATCGATAACATGTGTACCATGGGAAGAAGTCATCTTCACGATCAAGATATTTCAGGATGTCATAAGCAACAGTCAAATCAATATATCCTCCTTGAGCTAGAGCAAATGAATCATCGATTAATTGTACACGATTCATGATGTGGATCTTGGAATATTCATTGCTGTTCAAGGCGTAGCTTAATGATTTCCAGTTGGCAGCATCGTAGTTGACTCGATAGTAACCGAGTTGTTGCTTATTGAAGACATACCAGTAGCTCATATCGAAGTTGTTGATTGGAATGGTCAGTTCTTGTTGTTCATTATTAAAGTAGTAATTAATTGTTGTGTCAAAGGTTGGATTCAAAGATGTAGCAAAGTTAATTGGAATGTACCAACTGCTTTGATCACCAGAATTGACTTTCTTGGTCTCAAAGAATCTCTCTTGAGTTAGACGGAATAATCTGGATGATGGATCATATTTGACATTAAGTAATGGATATCCTCTTTGATTCTCCCACGTTCTGAAAGCTCTTTCGAAGTCAAATTTGTATGCACTATTTTCTTTTAGTGTTTGGACGATTGTTTCAATCAAGTTTTGTGAAATGACTGGTTTGTTGTTACTAGAATTGAATTTAAGATTGTTAAGTAGGTAGCATCAAATTGTTTAGAGCTGTTACTTACTAAGTTCTAAGGTATTTTTGAAGAGATTTCTTGAAGTTACTTTCTCCAACTGTATACAAGAACATCCTCAAGACAGCACCAGCTATTGATACAAGAGATTATTAAAATTTAATTCTAAAAGATCAACAAGGACTCGATCCTAGGAACTTACATTTTTCATAAGCAATTCTATCAAACGAGTTGTCAATTTCTGTGATTGTATTCACATCCCATGTCATTGGTCTTGTTGTATCTCTTGCATCATTGATAAATGCACGGTTATGTACTGAAAACGCATTCATAAAGTGATGAGCTCTCCATGTTGGTTCCATAATATCAACAAGAAGACGTTCGAAAAGTGTAGCGAAGCCTTCATTCAACCAGATTTGATCCCACCTGAAATTATTGACAAATAAGGGTTTAAATTGAATTTAAAGTTTCATTTAATGCTCACCATTTGCAGGTTACAACGTTTCCTAGAATTATTAAAAAAATTAATTAGTTTCATGAGGAGTTATCAAGAGTAATTAATTACTACTTACCAAAGAATTGGTGACTCCTGAAAAAAATAATTTAGGAATTAAATAACATTGCATATTAAAAGCAAATAATCTTACAGTTCATGAGCGATGATGGTGACTCCACTATACTTTAATGTATGTGAAATTGTGCGATAGTCCTCTTGATAAATCATAGCAGTTTCCCAGTAAGTGACCATACCCCTGAAATTTTGAATTTGTCATTAACTTACATAGTCAAGTGCTATTTTAAATTTACCAATTTTCCATAGCTGAATTTCTATCCGGAATAGCAGCAGAGTCAACTTTCGGAAGAACATAGTCAAAACCACAGTAATCTTCCAAAGCCTTTAGAGCCTTTACAGAATTATCCAGTGCATAATTAGCTTTTGAAATTGAGTCAGGCTTCGTCCAAATTCTATGCAAAGTTTCACGTGTTCCTTTAGTTTCTTCATTAGAGATGTATGCAAAGTCAGACACGACAAATGCAAGAAGATATGAGCTCATGACTGGAGTTCTCTCGAATTCTGTTGTGACTGTTCCATCGCCACTGAAATTGTAAGAAATTTTTATTAAAGCATCAGGATCAGAGGAGTTTGTCATAACCAACTTACTTGTCAAAGTCGATTCCAAAAGTGTTTGCAATAGCTGAATATGACTTGTCATGAGTGATACTCAATTCAAATGGAGTTTTGAATCCAGGCTCTAAAAGAGAGAAATATCAATAGTTGTTAAAAAATTCTTAACTTGTTAAGATTTAACCATCGTAGCATGGAAAAGCATAGCGTGCTGTTGCTGGCTGGAATTGTGTTGCTGCCAAATACCTAATTCCATTATTTGTGTAGGATGTGCGATAGAATCCAGTGCTTGATGTTAAAAGATTTGCAGAATATTTGATGTTAACTGTAATTTTAGTTCCAGCACTCAAAATATCCATAAAGTAAATTGTCAATGAATCTCCAGCAGTTTGAAGACTGAAATCAAGGACTTGCATCTCATTTTCAAGTCTATCAAAAACTCTTAATTCATTGATAGTTTGTTGCTTGGAATGGAACATGATTCTGTCAGTATTTTGCTTAATCATGATGTCAATCGAGACATCACCAGTGAATCCTAAACCTCCATTTTGAATTTCTGGAACATTCAATTTAATCCTATACATTTGTGGTTCTGATGTTTGTGGTAATCTTAGTTGTTGCTCTTCATCATCAATGTTTTTGAAATAATTATTAATGAACAACAAGCTATCACGATATCGTTCACTTGATGTGAAGTCACGATTAAGTTGAATATTATTGGCAATTGTCATTCGAAGGTTTGCACCAACTGTTCTGCCTGCAGCTTCAAGTTGATCGATTGTTTGGAAAATAAGTTTCTCATCTTCATAGTCAGAAATGCGTCGTGATGCTGTTGTTAGCCAACTGTCGAAGACATTGCCGTTCCTATGAAAAAGATTATGACTTTAGTAGCATTTTTCCAGAGTTTATTAATCAATACTTACACAGAACGGATTTCATCATAGAAACGAAGAATAAAGTTGAACAAAACTTCCAATCCAACTGAACTTCTCGACACCAAATTACTGTAAATTCTTGATCGTTCATGTGATCTATAGAATGACTCAGATCCAGATCCAATTGTTGTCTGTAACAGGTCACTTAATGTCTGTGGATCTGATGTACATAAAAGAGCATCAATGTAACGTAAACGATCATTTTGGTCACTTGATGATTGGAACTTCCTGTAAATATTGACGAATTCAGTTTGTCTCATAAGTCCTTTAAGTCCATTGCAAAGAAGTGCAAGTTCAACAGGTTTTGGATTTTCTTTAGTCAGTTGTGAGTGTGCGTAGCTCAAACAGTTCTTATCACCCATTCGACATGTCCAATCAATTGCTAGTTCTCTTCCAAACTTATTCAAGACTGTATCCGATGGAATATTTTCAAGTCCTCTAGTGACGTACAGTTTTCTTAAAAGTTTTCTGGCAAATCTCATGAATGAGCTGTGAAGTGGAGTTCCTTTTAAGACATAGTTTAGCTTATCGAAGTGAATTGTGACTGGATACCATGGAAGGTACTCTGTTTCACGTTCCAAATAGCTGATTACACTGAATGCAATGTCATAGGCAATAACTCCATCGAATGCGAATGTTAAAGCATCATCAACAAGTTGTGCACGGTTAAGGACATGAATTTGTTCAAAATGATCGCTATTGAGAACTTGAATGATTCGGTTCCAATTATTTTCATCATAATTGACTCGATAATAGCCGAGTTGTTGGATATTGAAAATGAACCATTGACTTCCATCAAATTCTGGAATTTTAGCAGTTGAAATTGTTTTTAAAATTGTTCTGTCAACAAAGTAGTCAGTAAATAAAGCATCGTGAAAATTGGGGTTAGCTCCTGTTGTATAGCTCAATGGAATGTACCAACTGCTGTTATCATCAGGTAATTTCTGTTCTGAGATCGACAAATAATGTTCCTGTGTAATTTCAAATTGCTTTGAGGTTGAGTTAAAGGACACAGTGATCATTGGATATCCTTTCTGTAATTCCCAGGTTCTAAAGGCTCGGGAGAAGTTAAGTCCTTGAATACCACCAGCATTGGCCAAAATTTCCTCAAATGCCTCTAATAAATCTTCAGTTGCAACAGGTTTATGATTGCTACAATTAAAAATTGATTTTAAATGTCAAGTGCTTCATAAATGTCTAAATTTTAAGTGCTAATTGATGAGATTAAGTGTCTGCAGCTATCAATTTACAATGCTATGTTTACTAACTTATCGACAAGATATTTATGGAGAGTTTTTTGAAACAGTTCATCGCCCATCGTGTATTGGAACATTCTAATCACTGCGCCACCTTTATCATAGTTAATTTCTGTTGGTTTTGGAAGTTCTGTTGTCATTGGTTGAGTAGAATGCAAGGAATCACGTCTAAATGCATTTTGGGTTGCTCGAGTGCTAAAATGCCCCCGGAATCCCTCATCTGGATAGGCTAATTCGACTAAGACATATTCAAAGAATGACGCAAATCCTTCATTAAGCCAGATTTTATCCCACCAGTCATAGGTTACTAAGTTGCCGAAAAATTGATGAGCTCTGAGAAAGAACAATTATTTTGAGGATCTTTGGTGAAATGAGCAGTTAATTGACTTACAACTCATGAGCAGTTACGGTCCACATGTTGAATATTTCACGAGGATGTGATTCTTCGTTGACAATAAGATATTGTTCCTTGTATATGATGAGCCCCCTATGAATGAATGGTTAATTATTTTTTAGATTATTAAAAATAGAATTAGGTCATAAGGATTACTTATAAAACACATAGTTAGTGCCAACTTACCAATTTTCCATTGCTGCAAAATTAAAAAAGTATAAAAATATTAATTATCATCTTTGATGTGTTATCTTAAGGTATATTTACCTCCAGCAGCAAAATCTGGAATAGCTGCAGAGTACATCTTTGGAATCTCATAGACATAGTCACAGTATTCCTCCAACTTCCTCAAGAATATATCTGAGTTCACAAGTGACATCTTAACATTCTCGACATCCTCTTCACGAGCATAAACTCGATGTTCTGTCTTATCAGGTCCATTGTACATGCTACGATATGCGAAGTCAGAAACTACAAAAGCTAGTAAATAGGAAGACATAATTGGAGATTCATCGAATGAAGTTGTTGTTGTTCCGTCAAGACTGTAAATTTAAAAAAAAAACAAATGATAAGATTCTGAAGTGGCTGATTCTATTTTTAATTCCTTTACTTTTTCGTTCGAACACCATTCATATTGGAAATAGCTTCATAGTGGGAAGCATGAGTGATTGACAACGAGAAAGTAGCTTTCAATGCTGGTTCATCAAAATTAGGAAAGGCACTGCGAGCTGATGTTGACTGGAACTGAGTAGCAGCCAAATATCTAAATTGAATAACAGTAAACAATTTTTATCTCAGTAATTATTGCTATAATTTGAGTGATAAGGTTTTATGGCCAGTAGCGATAGCAAGGCACTTGATTGAGAAAAATTCTACCTAGGTAATGTCTCGCCTTTAACATAGTACAGAGATCGATAAAATCCACCCATATCGGTCCTCAAGTTTCCGTTGAATGAAATTTCAATGTAATATTCATATCCAGCTGGTAGGAAAATTTCAGAACTGACGAGGGAGATGATAAGGAAATCATTGCCTGTGTCATGACTAAAATCAGCATCATATACAAATGCACCATCCTTTGATGTCAATCGCATATAAATTATATTTAATCCTCGATTATGTAATTTTATTAAATTTGTGTCAGTTTTAATTTTCACGAGAATTTTCACAAATCCGGTAATTGCGCGATTTCCATTATTATGGACATTTGTGGTCAATTGTAGATCATAATGCAATGGGACCACATCCTTGGGTAATCGTCCATCATCAGCCAAGGGCTTAATATCATCCAATTCAACATTATCACTATCAAATGGAGGCACTGCACTTATCACTGTTATCACTACAGCCACTAGAACAATTAATCCACTACTTTTCTTCCACTTTACCATTTTCACTTACCCCGAAAAATTAAAACTGAGCTCAGGAGAGGAAAATCTCTGGCTTTTATGCCAAATTTTTCGAGTACCAAATTTATCAATTTTGTGATAATTCAATTGACTGATAGGGATTACGTTTTCAATACTTATGATAAGATTCAAAATAAACTCGAAAAAAATTTCAAATTCCCTGAAATTGCCTGATAATTAGTCATCATAGATAGTGTCACGCGACAGTCTCGAATAGTTATCATTCAACCAGAAATGATTGATAAAATTTGGCGCATTAATGTCTGCCGATTCAATTTTTAATTGAAGTATTGAGATATTAGTTAAAGCATTCAGTAAGTGGTTGATAAGGAATGTTTTGGTTTTTTTAAATTAAAAACTTGAAATTTGTTTTGAACTGTTTACAGCAGCGTCATTGTGGCATACATTTATTAATATGTGAACTACTCCTAGCAAAAAATCAGCGAATTTCAAAAAAACACCAAAAAGCCGCTAATATATATTTAGTCACATCAAATCTTACTTATGATCTTTATGTATTTATACATTACATTAATCTGTTTCATGACAAGTTCAATTATCGGAAATTCCAACGTAAGAATTAATTCTTCGAAAGGAATGAAAATGAAAATTCTTTTTTTACAGAATCATACTATATATGACCTTCTGTATTTCTTCTTTTTGTCCATACACGTACCAAAGAAAGAGATGTGAGAAGAAAAAAAATAGAGAGAAAAAATGCATGAAAATAGAGAAAAAAGAGTGAGTTATGGGGTTTTAAATAAAACACAGCCATTCGTAATTAAGCGTTTAAAGTGTAAGGAGATCATAAAAGTCAGTAAATTGGAAATAAATACATATTAAAAAAAGTAAGTTGTTTAATATTATAAAGTTAATTAATTGTAATATGGAGATTCTATATATTCCATTTTTTTTTAAAAAAATTATACAATACATGGAAAATAATGAAAAAAAAGTTGTGTTAGTGACAAGCCCCCAATTTTATATTCGTCGTTCTGCTGTAAATGAAAAGTTCCTTCAATGATCTTATTCCATTGTACGCTCATAAATCAGTCAGTTTATTAATTTTAATTTTTTTCACAGGATAGAAAATGCCTCGAAAATTAATTTTCTTTAATGAAGACGAAAATAAATATTTGGGTAAGTTTTTCAATTGACTTTTTCTTTTTTAAATCCATTCTTTGAGAATTTTCTTTTTTAATTAGCTGAACAATTTAGCATGTTTGAGAACGCTGAAACGTCTGCTTGTAAGTATTAACTTCTTTTATTATTAATAATTTGATTTCAATATTTTATACATTTCATAAAATTAAAAAAAAATTCACAGGCTGTACTACATTGCTTTGTTGTCCATGTGCTTCTCTTTTTAAATTGGTCGTCAGTTCTTTTCTCGCTTTGAAGAATTTATGCTGTAACTGCTGCTCTACATCAGATAAGTGCTTAATAGCATTAGATAAAGTAAGAAGTGATCAGCTTGCATTGAGAGACAAGTCGTTAAAGGCTATAATGTTTGAAAAAGACGGCGGTGAAAAGGAAGTTTGTTTTAAGAACTTATCGGCATTTGCTAAATGTCTTGCTGAATTAAAGAATGATTGTAAATGGACAACATTAGGCGAAACGGCCAGATTTCAGCTCTTCGCAACTCTTCCGTCTGTGCATGAAAATTTGATTCGTTATCAAATTCCAATTAACAATGGAGACATGGATACCGCAAAATGGCGGATCCTAGAGCGTCATGGAAACAACCTGATTTTCGAGGTAGATACCATCAGTGCCTGCTTGATTTGGGTTCGAGGTTTCAAATTGAGTATTGGCAAAGAATTGTTTCCACTTGCATTAGTGGTTGATGATTAAGATCGTTAATTTCTCTTCACATTTCTGTTGATAATGATATAATATTCTGAAGTTTAATAAAAGAATAATTCGATGGTTCTTACTTTTCTAATATGTTTTTGTATTTGTTTGCTTGAAGAATTCATCATTTCACTGATGGCTGAAATTTTATTTATCGTCGCGACAAAAGCAAAATAAGAAATGTGACGTCACACCAACCTGTAGACACTACGTAATAAATTTGATGTACATATTCATATACATTTTCAGTTTAGCGCTAAACTCATAATGCATTGAAATTATTTCTTTTATAGTCACTAGCACAATTTAATTTGTAATTTTCTAATTTTTTTTAAAAAAATGTAAATAAATAAGAATGATGATTCAATTATTGAGACATAAATTATTCGCTAACCTTAGCTTAGCCTTGAATAGATCCGAAAAGATAATAAGAAAATTTGATTGTTTATTATTGAACCTTTACTCTAAAACATTTAAACTAAACGTAAAGCTAATTACATCAAAGCTTCAAATGATTTTATTATTGCTAACAAAAAGTTTTAAGAAGCCTAAAGATTCAAAATTTAAAGACACTGAAATTTAATTTCTATTTTTTTTTTGTGTGTGGCTATACAGACTATAGTTGAAGAATGAAAATTCATAGTAAGAAATAAGTAAGTAAAATAAGAAAATATCAAGTCTTCGCTTTTAATTGGGTTTTAAGAGAAACAGAGAGATACAATTCACTATAAAGGAAAAGCATTAGCATTGAAACACATCAACTTAAGGGAGGGAAGAGATAAATAGAAAAAAAAACGATCAACGCTCTCGCAAAAAAAATATTTGTAATCTAGACACCGGCTTTGTAAAATCACATTTTCTAACAACAGACGAAAAAAAAGTCAATTGTGCGAGCGAACTACAAATTTTATTCCTTTATTGTTGCTATGTGGATTTTACTTGAATCATTTTTTCATTACTGTACATTGATGTATTTGAATTGCAGTATGTGAGCAAAATAATGTGTTTTTTTTAAAAGTTTTTCTCAGTTTTTTTTGGACTAGGTGGCTGAAGTTTAATAGATATCCAAAAACTATAAAGGCAAGAAATGCTCCAATTTTGCTTCCCTATCCAATGATCTACAATGTTGGACATAACTTCCACGCGTACAATAGCTATGGTAATTTTTCGACTTTACGTCGTGCCCAATAAATGAAAAAATTCAATGTCCTTCTACCCACACAGATTCTATGAGAGCGGGAAGTTTCAGAAGAGAGAATATGAAAAGAGAAGAAAAACGTCGATCGAGTCATAAAATAGTACAGTCGTTCAACGTCAGTGGTAAAGGAAACATCAGAATCAATTTTTCAAGTGCAAACTAACATGTGAGTTTATTTTATAGTGTGTGTAAAATGTGGAAAATTCAGATATGGCAAATTTTTTTAATGTTGTTTTTAAAACATAGAAAAAGTTTAAAAAATGCTGTTATCGTTCTGATTTGTCTAATTTTTTAACATGCCTAGAATTTTATTTTTTATCCGTTAATGTGTCGTGCTCTTTCAAAAACTGAAGTGTCAAATTTATTAACTCATTTCTTTTTATATTGTTATTTTTTCTAGTTAGTCAAACATGAATCGTTATGTAATAACTTATGATAGAAAGGATAGTCAGCTTAAAAGTAAGTTTTTAGCGCATTTTTGAAATTTGTTTTAAAAAGGTAGCTTAATAATGCACTTTGTCTGTTCGGTCGGTCGTTTGCTCGGAGAACTCGAAAAACTTTTTATCTAGATATCGTAGAGAGTTCTAGTTTTTTGTAATAGCTCCGTGCCATCGAGTTATTGCGGCGACGAATAATTAAAAATCTCAAAACCATCGTTAAATACTATAATTAATCAATTTTTGATTTCAATACAATAGAGCCAACTTCAAGTGGGATAATTTCAAATCTATTTTAACCGTTGGAAAATTTGAATTTCAAAAAACCGTTAAATGACAAACCATTTTAATATATGAAAATTCTCCGCAAAATTGTTAATTATACTATAATTAATGATTTTCAAGTGCATTTACGCGGGAAATTTTCAAATATATTTTGACCGTTAGAAAATTTGAATTTCAAAAAACCGTTATCGAGCCGTCGAATTTATTTAAGTCACAAAATATTCATCATTGACTTATTTAAAAAGCAGTACTTTACTAATCAAATACTGATCGCTAACACAAAAATGCGCTGAAGTCCCTCGATCTATAACACGAGGACTTTCTTTAAATTTTTAATTAAAAGATGGTAAATCAAATAAAAATCATGAATTTTATTTGGCAGAAGCGTATCGTTTCTTTAATCATGCTAGAAACTCAGCTAATGCAGAAGAAAGAGTTGCAACAACAAAAAGTAAGCATTATTTCTTTTGCATACTTTTCTTAGAAAGAATTGTATTTTAATTGTGAAAAATTTGTTCTATTTTTTGACAAAATAGCCAGTTGGTTTAAATTTTTTTGTTGCTGTAGAAGGCCTGTAGACTTAACAATTAAGTCTGTGATGTCAGAAAAGTTTGCGCTGGATAAATTTATTCTCATACCCGAAGTACGAGATCACGCTCCATTCGCTCATGTTGTTGCTAAACTAGAATATCTTCACAACATAACAGCAGTCGGCAACATGGAAAAATTTTATTTTCTCGCTATTCTGCCAATATCAATGATTAGGGACAATTTGTTTACATATCATATACCAAAAAGCAATGGGGATTTTAATACCTCACGATGGAAAATCGTTGAAAGTCATGGGGCCAGTATACTTTTTGAGGTTGACTTCCTAAGCGCCTACTATATCTGGCAAAGAAAATTCCAACTTTTCCTTGGTAATGAACAATTTCCCCTTGCATTAGTTGTCGAGCCATGGCAACCCTAAGTAAGTTGAATTTTTTTTCTTTGTTTTATTATTGAAAAAAATCCTTATGATTTAATTTTTAATTTTTGACTTTTACAGATCCCTGGTTGGATTCAATAGCATGCAGTATAATCATCCACAAATATCAATCATAAGTAAATTTGTTGAGAACATTCCAATTTAAATCTTGTATCTTGAATAAACATCAATAAAAATCAGATACAATGAACAAATCTTATTTTTTCTTATAATCGCCTTCTTTTACAGCGTTTCCCTTAGAATATTTATCACACAACATTATTCATTATTACATAAACTCTTATTATAAAAAAATAGAAAATACATATTAGATAAGGCATACAGAAGAAAATCAGCAAGCATTTTTAGAGGAGCATTTTTATTAGTTTTATGACTACGCCACACAAAATCGTAACAAAATCTCAGACATCTCCTTCCCTTAAAAGCGAACATCTGCTGACGAAATTTGACGATATTTTGACGAAATTATAGCGAAGGTTTCATCTAGGTTGGTGATGTTATGCCGACGTGCTTCAGCCACTCGCAGTCGTGCAGTTAAGGATTTTCAAGGTCAATTTTATCGGTTCCAACTGATATTGACTGACACAAAATTAAAATACTTTTTTGCAAGCTTATATTCCACAGAGATAAAGACGCTGCTTATTACAGTACATTGCTTATTACTGATGGCTATGACGGAATATCACTATTTATATATCATGAAATGTCGCTATGAAGTATTTTTCATTTAAAGCACTAGTGTTTTTTCTAGTGCCAGTTCTTTTCCCACTTTGAAGAATTTATGCTGTAGCTGCTGTTCTACATCAGATAAGTGCTTAATAGCATTAGATAAAGTAAGAAGAGATCAGCTTGCATTGAGAGACAAGTCGTTAAAGGCTATAATGTTTGAAAAAGGCGGCGGTGAAAGAGAAGTTTGTTTTAAGAACTTATCGGCATTTGCTAAATGTCTTGCTGAATTAAAAAAGGATTGTAAATGGACAACATTAGGCGAAACGGCAAGATTTCAGCTCTTCGCAACTCTTCCGTCTGTGCATGAAAATTTGATTCGTTATCAAATTCGAATTAACAATGGAAACATGGATACAGCCAAATGGAGGATCCTAGAGCATCATGGAAACAATCTGATTTTCCAGGTAGATAAAAGGCAGATTAGTGGTTGATGATTAAGATCGTTAGTTTCTCTTTACATTTCTACTTAATTTTTTATGAACAAAATTTTTTAAAATAATAAAAATTCATTGCAAATTTATTTTGTTTGTAAAAAATAATTACATCTAATATAATGTTCTGAAGTTTAATAAAAGAATAATGACTTACTTTTTCAAATTTGTTTTTGTGATTATACAAAAAATCGACTTTAGAATTCTTCATTTCCATGATAGCTGTAGATTTTTTTTGTCTTCGCGACAATAGCGCATGAGAATATCACGTCATCTTGTCAAAGTTTTAAACTGAAATAAGAAATGTGACGTCACAGGAGTCTATAAACACTGCGTGCTAATGTTGACTGGACGCGATTGCCATAGACATTTGCAGTTTAGCCTCAAATCATAATGCATTGAAATTATTTCTGTTATCATCACAGTCACTAGCACAATTAATCTATCATTTCTCTTTTAATTTATCATTTTCTTCATTTTATATAAAAATGTGAATAAAAAAGAATGATGATTCAATTATTGAGACATAAATTTTTCGCTAACCTTAGCTTAACCTTGAATAGATCCGAATAGATAACAAGAAAATTTTGATTGTTTGTTATTGAACCTTTATTCTAAAACAATTTAATTTTTGTGAGAGCTTTCTATGATTTTAACACGATTCCAACTGATATTAAAAAGTTTGTGAGTCTAAACCATTTTTATATATTATGTATCTAAAACTTATGTATTAAACAGTTTACCAAGCTAAAATACAAACTATAGTAGAAGAAAGAAAATTCATAGCATTAAAAATAAGGAAATATCAAGTCTTTGCTTTTAATTGGGTTTTACGAGAAAAAAGAGAAACAGAGAGAAACAATTCACCATTAAGGAAAACTATTTTTCAAAAGCATTAGCATACACAGCATGACATTTTACGATAATTTTCTCCTTACGTGCATTTTTTAAGAGAGAG